>CM052703.1:105686063-105792086 GCA_028551405.1 Uromys caudimaculatus
AATATGGGAATGGGTGGGCGGGTAGGTGGGAGGAGGAATTCCCTCACATAGGCGGGGAGCGGGAGGGGACACGGGGTTTCTAAAGAAAAGGGGAATCATCGGAAATGTAAATAAAATATCAAGAAAAAAAAAAAAAAAAGACATGAAGCATATAATCTAATTTATGTTAAAAATTCAAATGTACAAGTATGGAACAGAAAGTAGATTTGGAAATAGGGTAGACATGAGGTTATGAAAAGATAAGAGGTGAAGGATACAGCATTTAAGATTCCCAGTGAAATCTAAATATTTTAAGCTTGACTGTGGCATTGGACACACAAATCTATATATGTTGCATTCACCTTTAAAAACATAGATCATAAATTTTATATCTGCAAAACCTAAATTTTAAAAAATGACCATTTAAATTAGCTTTAATAAAATTTATATTTAATTTTTCCAAATCATATACTTAATTTGCATTAACATTTATATTATACAATCATTTTATAGTGAATGGTTTCTATGTAAAATATTTAGTGCTTTACATATTTAAAATATTGTTGGTTTTATTTTGCCATCATCAATGATGCCACATTTTCTCGTCTGCTTGATTAGTGTCTTGATTTGTATCAGTTGTAATATTTATCTTTAAGCTGTAGAAAGGCTGGAGTTTATCTTATGAGTATTTCCTGTTCAATTTACCACGTCTTCTACTTCTAAGCATGAAAGTGAAGTGACATTGTGAATTTTCAAACTTGAAGGCTGCTTTGTCATTTGCCTCTTATTAGTCCATATATACCCACTACACAGACATATGAGGAATGTCACAGTCCACATATATCTGTGCATAGAATATGATTAGAACATGGACTAATATAGGCAATGGATAGATGTTGAGTGAGGAAAAATACTGAATAAGGGAGAATCAGTAATCTTTAAAACCGTATCGCCTTGGTAGTTAAACCTCATACAATGGAAAGTCATAAATATAAGAGCTTATCTACAGTGCAAATTAGACTTGATGTTTCGTTTTTTAAAAGATTGCACGAATCAGTATAGGGGAATGCATAAATCTGGAAGAATTATCGGAAGGGATTAAATATGACGATAATGCATTCTACGCTATTCTCAAATAGGTAATTTCTTTTCTTTTCTTTTCTTTTCTTTTCTTTTCTTTTCTTTTCTTTTCTTTTCTTTTCTTTTAGAAAGGTGACACAACCAAGGGTACTTCTGGAAGAAAAATAGGAAAATATTTCTGCATTGTTCAAAGAATGCAGAATTATTCTCTGAGGTATTGTAAATAACTGTGTAGATGTGCATCAAAAAATAAGTATCATATGGAGCAGGTCTAATACTTATTAATACTATAGGAGGGTTCATTTTAAAAGCAGAGTCCACCTCCTGGAAAAAGACAGAGAAGCAAGTGGAGGGTTGGGGTTGTTATGCCACAGTCAAAAACTCTGAGCCAATCTGTTCCTGTCTAAAAGAGCTGCTGGGACAAAAACATAAAAAAATATAGAGGGAAAGGAGGTCCAGTGACCAGCATAACATGGGATTCATCTTAAGAGCTTCAAGGCCTGACAATATTACTGATGCTATGGTATGCTTACAGACAGGAGCCTAGCATGGCTGCTCTCCAAGAGGCCCAATAAACAGCTGACTTGAGACAGATGCAGATACTTAGACCCAACCAAAGGACTGAATTAGGGAATGGCTGGAAGTAGTTCTGGAGGAGAGTGACCCCATAAGATGACCAGCAGTCTCAACTAACCTAGACCCCTGATATCTCTCAGACACTGCACCACCAAGGAAGCAGCATACACTATCTGTTACAGGGCCTTTGACAAATATACAGCACAGGGTTCCCTGGTCTGGCCTCAGTGAGAGAAAATGCACCTAACCCTGGAAAGATATGAGGCCCAGAGAGTGGGAAGGCCTGGCAGGGTTGGATGGGGAGGGGGTGGGGACATCCTCTTGGAGAAGGGGGAAGAGAAATGGAATGAGAAACTGTCTTAGGGCTGACCAGGAGGGGGGCTAACTACTGAACTGTAAAAAAAGATTAAAGATAATTTTAAAAACAAAAAGAAAATGTTAGAACACATGAAAAAAAAGAATTTTAGGGAATAAAATTAATAATTTTTAAAAGCATGCATATTTTTGATAACTATTGATGCTAACATTTTTATGGAAAATGAATTGATTTTAATTACTACCAACAGACTTGTGGATAACAAATAGGTTGTTCATACACAAAAAGGCCATTATTTCCCTGGTAAGAACAAACTATTATGGAGAACCAGACACTAACAAATAATTAGCACTATAGGAAACATGTAAACTTTATTCCTTTCCAAACGTCAGAGATTATTGGAAAAAAGTAAATCTTGTAAGAGATTGAGGTGAAAATTGATTACAAGGAATAGTTATCTTCTAGATATGGAAAAAATATATATACTCCCTAAAGCAGTTCAAGGACAAGTCAAACTAAATACTAGCATTGAAGTGAAATTCAACAGAAAATCACACCCTTAGGTACAGGTTTTAAATAAGAGGAAAGGGGCATATAGTTTTCTCTAAAATTTATGTTAGCCAGAATCATGTGGAAAATCTTGCAACTGAATAGGTATCATTGATTAGTCTTGAAAGGTTGAAGATTAAATACAAAAATTGGGTGAGTAGGCAAGGGAGTTTGTACAAAGAATTGCTTGAGGAAAAAGATCAAAATAACCAAAATACCATGTATGACCCTCAAAGAACTAATAAAAATATACTACAGTTAATCAGATTAATAAGGAATATTTTGTTGCTTTGGTTCCTGATCAGTTGACATCATGGCTTAGCGAAACATTTAAAAACATATAGGGAAAATCAGGATTCCAATCACAGTGATGCACAAACCAATAACTTAATCTTCCTCTTGGAGGCAGTATGTCAAACATTATCAAGTTTAAGATCAATAATGTACTGTACAAGTACATTTAGGTATACTTCATATGTAGAAAGAGATGTAGAGAGGGTAAATAAATACAATGAGCTCCTTTTCTTTTTTCTACCAGAAAAACTCCAAGTTAGAAAAAATAGCAGAAACTACATGGAAAATACACTTGCTTAGCAACAGAGAAATTCAGAATAGGTCCGTCACCATGAACATCAGAGTATTTCAAATTTAGTTTTATAAATGACAAATATCAGTAATATTTGCAATTTCAACACTAAAATGTTTCAGACCTCCAGATAAAACCATATACACTGAATCTAACAGAAGAGAAAATGGGAAAGAGCTTTGAACTCATTGGCACAGGGGAAAATTTCCTGAACAGAACACGAATGGCTCAGGTTCTAAGATCAGCTAATGACAAATGGGATCTCATAAAATTGAAAAGCTTCTGTAAGGAAAAGGAAACTGTCAATAGGACAAACCGACAACCTACAGATTGAGAAAAGGTCTTTACCAATCCTACATCTGATAGAGGGTTAATATCCAATATATATATAAAGACTCAAGAAGTTGTACTCAAGAAAATCAAAGAACCCTATTAAAAATGGGGTACAGAGCTAAACAAATATTTCTCAACTGAGGAATCTCAAAGGGCCGAGAAGTACCTAAAGACATGTTCAACTTCCTTAGTATTCAGAGAAATGCAAATCAAAACAACCCTGAGATTCCACCTTACAACAGTCACCATGTAGGTGGATTAATAATCCAATATTTTATCTAAAAATTCAATTACTTTATCAACTTTCATAGTGTATTAATAATAATGATAGAAATGTCTAAATACTGCTAATAAAATAATATTGAAAAGCCATACATCAATCTTTATTATGTAGGCAGAATATAGGAAAAGAAACACACTTTTTTTGGAAGCACATATATTGAAAGTTTCAGCACATTCAATTTTCAGAATGTGGGACATAAAATGAAATAATAAAAAAAAGAATTACAAGTACCTTCCCTTTGACATCTAATCTAAGGCCTACCTATAATGAGTCTAGGTTATGGGAGCAATAACACATTTTTTTCTGAAGATTGTCTTGTTCAAACTACTGAACTTCTCCTGAATTCTTTCTCATCTATTATCAGTTCATTGGGACTACTGGGTCATCTTCTCCATTCTACATTTTACCACAAATAGGTATTTTTTACAAATAAATGATCACTTTCATTATCATATCAACCTATAGTTCTACTACAATTTCCTATATCTTCTGAGATTTTTGTGATTCCAGCTACAGGATTCATAGGCACCAACAATTTTGAAATTATGATATATATATATATATAGGCATTGGGCATTCAGGTCAATGGAAGAAACATTAGCAAACCAATAAAAGACCACTTTCTGCTAGCCTTTATGAAATAAACCAAAATCAGTGTTTGTATTACTTTTCTTAGGAACATAACATGAAACCTTAGAATGGAAATTGTCATATTAAGGAAATATCTCTCAGGGTAAGGTCAATGGTGTGATTCATTCAGCATCTACCTGGATAGTGATTCAAAAATGACAAAAAGCAAGCTAAACCATAAAACCAACATAATTAGGGAAATGACCAGCCATAAAACATAAAATAAATTTTAGTGTTGTCCTAGAGAAGGACAGCCAGAAGGCACACAGGATCTTATTTATCACTCAGCGTCACTGGAATGCTTTATGTGGATTTATGCATAAATGAAAGATGCACTTACTGCTTGTCTAGATTCTCACTGAAGTAATCATTCTTCACATAACCACGCTTTGTATAAATGGAAAAGAAACAATCAGCATCTTTATCACCTAGATAATTTTCTTTGTCTTTTATTCTCCAAAAGCACCTGGGGTCACTCAAATGGCAAAAAAGAAAGGAAAGTTTCAGAACCAAGAAGAAAACAATCAAAGAGAACATCTTTGCAATGTCATCAAGATTGGTGCCTTAGCAAAATGCAGCATGAGGCATCAGGCAGACAGAATCTCACATATCAAATTATCATGAACACATCTAGGTGTCACATTTTATTCATGTCGTTACTATTAAAGAACACATGTACTTCTCTCAGCATTTACTTTTCAGTTCACTGTTTGCCTCTGGAGAATTCTTAAACACTCTCTAGCCTGGGCTCTACATCTGAGATCCTATGTTCAGATAAAAATAGGGGTAATAATTTTGGTCATGATTATACTTCTCATATCCCTTATGATTGCATTCATGTAAATAGACATAAAGGTTCCACACGTGATTCCTTTTAGGAATATTATTTCACAAGCCTAGTTCATCAAACCGGTTTTCTGAAATCATTTTCAATAGTTGATTACATAGGTTATTCCAATGAGTTTTACAATGAATTATGTCAATGAATCCATCTGAACCCAATTAACCTCAGCAATAAAAAGATTAATAAACGTAAGCAATACCTTTATGTTTCTTCAACTCTTATAGACATTGACATTGGTTTTATATGGTTTCTGTCTGGTTCTTGTTTCTTTCATATATAATTATGAATGGAATTATATTAGATCAGGGTCATGCAAGAATACATAATTTGAAATTAATTTTATTCATAAACTGTTAACAAAAACTGATTACATAGGAAATCCAGGCAAGCAAGTTTTTTATTTCATTGTTAAATAAAATTAAAGGGCACGTTAAATAACCAGCTGAGTGAACAGAGTATACTATGTAGTATCTTAAGTGACCTCAAGGTGTATTAACCTTAGTTGTGATGTTGAATAAGAAATCCAGTCTATTAATATGCAAGAGTGATTTCCATAACAATGCATCATTACAATGCATAGATGTCTTGGATTATTTTCAGTTTGACTTAAAACTTAAAGTCAATTCTATACATTCTTTGTTATTTGTCATCTGTGGTGATTTCCTTTATGGGAAGTTTTCTGATGGATAAACATAGCCAAGGAAAATTTTCAGAGTTCATCATACAAGACAGAAAATCATGTCACTGGATGTGACTTTGCATACAACTCAGTGATCATGCTTATTATTATTATCATTTGTAAAAGTTCATTTTCAAAAGTATATGTTTGCTGCCATTCAGTTGCTTTAGTTTTTTTATAGCTACTGAATTACACTGCATGGTCAGATATGTCAAATGTTAAAAACTTTTATATTCTGCAGTTTAGTTCTTTGACAGTCTTTAATTTTACAAGTCATTTTGATCATAATCACACTATTCTCTAATTCTTTTATTCCTGCCTTCGCTGTCCATCCAACTGTGTGTCCTTTATTTTTTCAGCCCTTCAAGACTACTTTTCGCTTAAAATCATTTTGGAACAATTGATTTTCCAAAGAAGTATGATGAACTTGTCATGGTATGGGCTCTCATTTTTTTAAAAAAAAAAGTTTTTTCTTTCTTTTCCATGAGCTAAAATTTCCATTCACCAAGACCAATGGGGGAATTGTTTGTCCATTTCTCATCACCTTATTTGTATGTAATCTCTATTGAGCTGGCAAACTGTTGTGTTTGCTGACTCCGTCCCTGGGAGTTGGTACCTGCTCTGATGTGTTCAGAACATTATGTTTCATTCTAGTCATCTACCACTTCTGGCACTTACATTTAGTCTGTTCAAATTACTGCAAGAAATTCTTGTGCTCTGAGGAAAATGTATTAAGCATGGTCCCTTCAGTCTCACATACATAGCTTGTAGTTTACAATTATCTCCCTTGCCCCATGCATTTCTGTGCTAATAATCATATAAAAATTAAATAGTCATATGCAGAAGCTTGGCAGATATGTATTGATAGCTCATTTGCATGATGCATATACTTTAAGAAATTTGAATATGTTTAAATGTATAATGACTTAGAAGCATAACAGCTGCTGGGTTTTCTTCTACTGCCTATCCCTTTTCTAGCCTGAAACTTACTTGAATGATATGCACTCACTGATAGTGGATATTAGCCCAAAAGCTCAGAATACCCAAGATACAATTCACATGCCCCATGAAGCTCAAGAAGAACGAAGACCAAAGTGTGGGTGCTTCGGTCCTTCTTAGAAAAAGGAAGAAAACACTCATGGTAGCAAATATGAAGAAAAAGTGTACAGCAGAGACTTAAGGAAAAGCCATCCAGTGACTGTCCTGCCTGGGGATTCATCCCATATACAGTCACTAAACCCTGACACTATTGTGGGTGCCAAGTAATGCTTGCTGAAAGGAGCCCGATATAGCTGTCTCCTGAGAGGCCCTGCCAGAGCTCTACAAATACAGAGGTGGATGTTCGCAGACAACCATTGGTCTGAGTGCAGGGTCCCCAATGGAGGAGTTAGAGAAAGGACTGAAGGAGCTGAAGGGGTTTGCAACTCCATAGGAAGAACAACAATACCAACCAACCAGACCCCCCAGAGCTCCCAGGGACTAAGCCACCAACCAGGGAGTACACATGGCTCCAACTGTATATATAACATAGGATGGCCTTGTCAGGCATCAGTGGGAGGAGAGTTCTTTGATCCTATGAAGGCTGGATACATTCAAGGGTCTGGAGGCGGGAATGGGTAGGTGGGTGGGTAAACACCCTCATAGAAGCAGGGGGAGGGGAGATGGGATAGGTGGTGTCTGGGAGGAGGAAACCAGGAAAAGGGATAACATTTGAAATGTAAGTAAAGAAAATATCCAATAAAAAAATGAGGAAAACAGAGAAACCCTATCTCGAAAAAAAAAAAGAAAAATGAAGCTCAAATATTTGTTGCATATATGAATGCTCAATAATGCTCCATATTACTTCTATTGGTCTTCATTTTGTACAAAAAAGATCATAACTGTGTACATTCTGTGTCTTCACATATATTAGCACGTGCATGCTGAAATTAGTCATTCATATGTGATGTTTGCTTCAATTATACTCCCCTATCTATTCACTGAGCCTGCATTCCACATGTGAAATCCTCATTCTTAAAAGATAAACGTCTCAGTAAATGAATCATTTTCTGAGGCCCTACCACTTTCCATTTTTATTTAATAAGTGAGCTTTAATAGCTGAGGTTATAGCCATACAAATAGTGACCGGAGAATTCTTTGTCAGTAGATATGCTGAGACATTTTAAATTTAAAACAAGTTTTCTAAGCATACTGTGCTCAGAGAATGGATAAGACTGTCACTGTAATGGGTTCAAAATAAACTTAATAAACTCTGGCTGTCACCTCTTTAAACATATTAAACCATTAATTTAGAGAGTTATGCATAGATTTATGTAGACTTGTGCCAACCATATTAAGACTACCCATGTGCCTTATATAGATTTGAAATCCCTAGAAAAATCTTCTAGTTTAAAATTATTCTCTGGGACTGGGGAGATGTCTTATCATATAAAGTGCTTGCCACACAAGCACAAGGACCCATATTTGCAATTTTAGGCAAAATATTAATTAGGTAGAAATAGAATTTCCTTTTTAGTGATAGCTAAAACTATACATGCTCAAAATCAGTCATGGAGCAAAGAATAAAATACTTGTGAGCTCTCATACACAAACTGGCCTCCTAAATCTCATTCAAACTACTCCATAAGGCTCAGTGATCACCACAAAATAGGTAGCAGATAGTCTATAAGAATAAACATTTTTAGATGACTTCACTGAATTTAGATTGTTACATCTATGCACTCAAAGTGGTGTGACAGCTACACACAAGACTTTTTCAAGAAGAAGCCATACAAAATACAGTTTGTAGGTTGAGTAAGACATGAAGCCACTCTTAGCTGAGAATCCTCTTGTAATAACTACTAGAAGAGTCAGTTTCCTTAACTATATTTTTGCCTTAATTTTAATAGAATAAATTATATAGAGTAACATTAATACAACTTGACTGTTTAAAAGAAATGATGATACAAAGATCTGCAAATATGTAAACAGCAGAAATTGAAGGAACTAGAGAATATTTGAATATGAAAAAATTTAATGTTTGAATTTTCAAGATTTAATAGATATGTTATTATAATTCTTAATTTTGAGATTACAAAAGAATTTCACCTTTTTCCCATTCCCTTTCCTTCTTACAATGACTTCCCCACATGTCAATATGTTGTCTTTCATATTAATGGCATCATTTTAAAAATATATTTTGCATATATATGTGTATATATATATATATATATTCCTAAATATACCAATGCAATTTGTTCAATCCATATATGGTAGTTACATGTATTACATGTATATATGATTGTAGAGATGTCCATTTTACTTGATAAAACAAATTTAATTACTTCCCTTTGATAGAACTATTTCTTCTGCTGCCAGCAATCTCAGAAGACTGTGGATATTTATGTAGCACTGGAGCCTTGTTGGCCCTATTTTTCAGTCCATGTTTAAGCATTCTTGTTGGCAAGATTTCCTGGGTACAGCTTCTAACAATGCTAGCAGATACAATCTCAAAACCAACTGGATGATCCTCTGATTATTACAATCTTTCTCATTCTTCTTCTATAGAGATATTGTATATACAAGGGATACATGAAAAAACTTTACTTTTGGTGAAATAGACAATCACAACTCTGGAACTCATTTGTGACTCATCCTAAAATAATGAACACTCCTTAATTTCTGTGAAAGAAAAAGTATCACTAGTATAGTAGAGTCATTGAGGAGCTCACTGAACATTGGTCCCTGGTCTCTACAGTTATAGGTAGATATGTGCACAGGCATAAATACATGAAATGTACATGCAAACACAAGTCTATTTTATTACATATTAGAATGACTATTCCAGCTTGCTTTTTCAGTCCATTTCCTTGAAAAACATTTTTATAGCCCTTAACTCTGAACTAATGTTTTTCTTTATTGCTATGTGTTTCTTGTATGCAGCAGAATGATGGATCCTGTATCCTGTATCCATTCTGTTAGCCTGTGTCTTTTTATTGGGCAATTAAGTCCATTGATGTTGAGATATTTATGACCAGTGATTGGTGTGTATGTGTATTTGTGTGTGGTTCCCTTATTTCTGGTGGTATGGGATTATTTATTTTGTGTGTTTTCTTGGATGTTGTTATTCTCCTTGGGTTGGAGTTTTTATATAAGTATTTTGTATAGGACTGGATTTCTGGATAGATATTGTTTGATTTTGAACCTGTCTTGAAATGTCTTATTTTCTCCATCTGTTATGATGGAGAGTTTTGCTGAGTTTAATATCCTAGGTTAGCATCTGTAGTGTTTTTTAGAGGTTGTAAGAAATCTGACTAGGTCCTTCTAGCTTATAGAGTCTCTGTTGAAAAATCAGGTGAAATTTTGACAGGTCTGTCTTTTTATGTTACCTGGCCTTTTTTCAAGGCTACTTTTTTATTTATAATTTTATTCATTTACATTTTTAATGATATTCCCCTTCCTGGTTACCCCTCCACAACCCCCTATGGCTCTATGAGGGTACTCCACCAACCACTCCTGCCTCACTGCTCTAGCATCCCCCTACGATTTGACATCCAGCCTCCAGAGACCCAAGAGCCTCCCCTCCTACTGATGTCAGATAAGGCAGTCCTCTGCTACATATGTATCTGCATCCATGGCTCTCTCTATGTATACTCTTTGATTGGTAGATTAGTCCCTGAAAGCTCTAGGTTGTCCAGTGAGTTGATATTATTCTTATGGTGTTGCAATCCCCTTCATCTCCTTCAATCTGTTCCCTAGCTCTTCCATTGAGGTCCAGTCTCAGTCTGATGGTTGGCTGTGAGTATCTGCATCTGTATTGGTCAAGTGCTGGCTGAACCTCTCAGGGAACAGCCATACCAGGTTTATGTCAACAAGCATTTCTTGGCATCAGCAATACTGTGGGTGTTTGGTGTCTGAAGTTGGGTTGGGGCAGTCTCTGGATGAGCATTCCTTCAGTTTCTGTTCCATTTTTTGTCCTTTAATATGTTTTCTTTTGCCGGGTGGTGGTGGCGCACGCCTTTAATCCCAGCACTTGGAAGGCAGAGGCAGGCGGATTTCTGAGTTCAAGGCCAGCCTGGTCTACAGAGTGAGTTCCAGGATAGCCAGAGCTACACAGAGAAACCCTGTCTAGAAAAAAACAAAAAAAAAAACAAAACAAAAAAAAAAGTTTTCTTTTTTAAAAATTGATTATTTTATTTATATACATTTCAAATGTTATCCCCCTTCACAGTTTCCCATCCGCAAATACCCTATGTAAAGCTATGTAGAAAATCTCAGATCTGCCTGCTGGGATAAAAGATGTATGCCATCGCACCTGGCTTTCTTAGGAAAAATGGAGATGGACAGAAGAAACAAGGCTTCTTTCTATCTAGATACTTACAAATGACATTTTCTGTTCCTTTCCATATGAGTAGCATATACTATGTCATATATGGAAAGATTCTTTTTTCTTACTCTGACTAATCTGGAATTCTTGGTGGCTAATTAGGAATTGTTAGGAAATATGTAGGCTTGCAGCTTTCTCCATAGCTAATTGAGTTTGTATGAATGTAAGAGTAATGAGTTTTTATAACCTTTGATCTTAAAAATAATTTCCTCTTTTCAAAGGAAAAAAAAAAAAAAGAAGTACCTGTTTGTTAGTTAGTCAGGGGCTCAGAAGTGTTCTGATTACTAGTGACTCAAAGTTGCTAAATTCATTTGACAATCACCTGACTTATTCTCTCCCTTCTCTGACTCCTTATCTCCACTCTAGTCACCCTGGCAAAAACAACCCTACGAGCCTCAGCTAGGGAAGGCCTCCTAGGAAGGTCCCTTGTACATCCTATATATCTAGAAATTCTTGCCCACAGAAAATGCTAGAGAAAACTCATAAGGGGGTTAACAATACAATAAAAAATTCAGCAAATAAATAACCTCACATAAGAAAAACCAAAAGAAAAAAATGACACATATACACACAAATCCCACAACACTACCACCATGAACAACAACAAGAAAATAGTAGAAATTAATAGTCAGTGGGTATTGGACACTGATATCTTTCAACAATGGCCTCAATTCTACAATAAAAAGATACAGACTAAAGGGTTGGATGTGAAATCACGCTCCATCCTCCACGGTATACAACAAACACATTTCAATATCAAGAATAGATATTACCTCACAGGAATGGGTTCAAAAATATATTCCATGCAAATGGTCCTATGCAACAAAATGGTATCTAAAAAATAGACATACAACAAAACATAGTTAAAAGATATGAGCAAGGACAACCCATATTCATCAAAGGAAAAATTCACCAAGACCAAAAAGTTGAAATGTCAGTTTTTAACATCTCTTCATTAGATACAGGGACATTCACTTTTGAAATAGAAACATTACTCCAGCTTAAATAACATACTAAACCCCATACAATGATAGTGGAACACTTCCATACCCCACTTTACTAATGCATAGCCATGCAGACAAATTAAAATGAGAAATACTGGAGCTAATTGACATTAAAACCCAAATAATACTAACAGGTGTTTATAGAACATTACCTTCAAACACAAAAGAGTATATTTTTTTTCCGCAAAATCTCATGGAACTTTCTCTAAAATTTACTATGTATATGAACAGAAAACCAGACTCGATATATATAAGAAATTTTAAATAACTTGCCAAATTTATGGGAAACAGTGAAAGCAGTGCTGAGAAAAAAGGTCAGAGCACTAAATACATACATATAGTCCTAGAGAGATTACAATCTAATAACTTATAACACCTCAAAAATTTAGACAACAAGAAATAAGCCCACCCAAGAGGAATTACTGTTAAGAAATAATCAAACTGGGGACTGAAATCAATAACATAGAAACAAACAAAAAAAGTATAAAAAAATCAGGGAAGCAAAATGTTGGTTGCTTGAAGAAGTCAGCAAGAAAAGCATACCTTTATGCAAACTAATTAAAACAAACAGAGCATATATCTAAATTAGTAAACTTTGAAACAATATAAAGGAGACAAAAAAAGACACTGAAGCAATCAAGAGAATCATAAAGGCATACATTATAAGTCTGTACTCCACTGAATTTGGAAAATCTAATAAAAATGGATAATTTTCTTGATAAATATCACTTGCCAAAGTTAAATCAAGATTTGATAAGCAATTTATGTAGAAGCATTCATTCTAAATCTTTGTACAAAATCAACCCAGAGGCAAGTAGTTTTAGGGAAGCATGCTACAGGACTTTCAAAGATGAATTAATACCAAGAGTCCTCTTAATTATTTCACATAATAGAAACAGAAAGAACATTGTTCAATATGTTTTATGAGACCACAGTTGACATAAAATCCAAACCAAAAAACAACTTAAGAGAAAAAAGAAAATTATAGACCAACTTTCCTCATGAATACAGATGTTAATAAAATACTTGCAAACCAATTCAAGAACACATTTTTAAAAAAAAGATCATCCACTAGAGCTTTAAGTAGGCTTTATCCCAAACATGCAAAGATGGTTGAAAATATGAATATCAGCAAATGTAATCCACCATATAAATAAGCTGAAAGATAAAGAATACATGGTCATCTCATTAGATGCTATAAAATCCTTTGGCAAAATCCAACACACATTAATTTTAGAAGTCTTGGAGAGATTAGTGATACAAGGGACATATTTAAGCATAATAAAGACAATTTACTACAAACTTATAGCCAACATTAAATTATAAGGAGAAAAATCCAAATCAATATAGTACTTGAAAATTTAGATAGTGTGTCAAGACAACTGAAGAACATTAAGGAGATTAAAACTGAGGAGGAAAAAGTCAAAGTATTAATTGCAGATGATATAATGGTATATTTAAGCTACCCTAAAAATTCAACTAGAGAAATCCTACAACTGATCTACTTATACCAAAGTGTTTAGATACAATATTAACTAAAAAAATCAGTAGCCCTCTTATATACAAATGGGAAACAATCTGAAAAAGAAATAAGTGAAAGACCACCCTTTAAATAGCCTCGAATAGCCCTTCCAGCCTGCACATTCTACCAGGTTAGATCATCAGCTTCTCTGTCCCTCTGAATACCCCACAGGTTGAAGGCTGCCCAGAAGATCTGCTTCACCTAGAGTAACATATAATCACTTTATCTGCCACCCTGAAGTCCCCACAGTCTGAAGGCCACCAAGGAGATCTGCTAAACCAAGGGCAACAGACCCAACACTCTGATGACTTCCCAGGAGTTCAGTTGCACCCAGGGCAACAAACCGAACCATCTGAAGACATCCCCATCAAAATTCCAACACAGTTATTTACTAACCTTGAAAGGACAATTCTCAACTTCACATAGAAAAAAATCAGAAATAAAAATCTCAGAGTAGAAAGAACAATCCTGAATAATAACTGAACTTCTGAACCTATCACCATTTCTGATTTCAAATTGAAATACAGAGATATAGTAATAAAAGACTGTGTGTTATTGTAATAAAGACACATGTTGATCAATGGATTTGAGTTGAAGTCTCAGACACAGATTCACATACTTATGTATAGCTGATTTTTGGTAAAGATGCTAGAAAAGGACACTGGAAAATGAGAGCACTGCAAATGAATGTGCTGTTCAAAGTGGATGTCTCCATATAGGAGAATGCAATTAAATCCTTATTCATCACAAAACAGAAACCCAAGTGGATCAAAGACCTCAAAATAAAGTCAGATACACTTAATCAAAAAAAAAAAAAATAGAAAATGGGGGATGGAGTTGATAATATTGGCACGGAAGACAACTTCCTGAACAGAAAACTGTAACTATTTCTAGGTTCGAAGTTCCCGCCAGCGGGTACTCCATGCTGTGGAAGTGCTGTGGAAGGAAGCCATTGATAATAGAAAGAAGCAGGAAACAAAGGAATGCATTGGAGCAAGACGAAATTCCGATCAAGCTCCGAAGAAAATCTTTATTGTTACAATGTTTTAAACACATTAGGGCGGGAAATGGCAGGGGCGGGGAGAATGCATAATGCGATCAGACATCAATTATGCTATAGTTGTCCCTGAGCTGAAGGCCGGACGGACGTTTAATCCCTACCTGGGGGCAGTAACAATGGGGAGGAAACAAGGAGAGGCCTGCTGGAGCCGGAACACCTTGAAACGCTAATCAAGCCGAGCCTAAAATCAGGGCCTAGAGGAGACACCTGCTGAGCGATCCGAGACATTGTGGCTAGCAGACTTAGACAAACCTGGGATCTTTCGTCCAGCAGATGTGCAAAAGGCCAAGGCCTTTGTCGCCGACAGAAAACCAATTGTACAGGCATAAAGATTGAAAATTAATGCATAAAAACCCATTAAACTGAAAAGCAAAGGACACTATCAGTTGGTCAAAACAGCATCCTACTGAGTGGGAAAAGATTTTCCCCAACTACACTTTTGACAGAGGCATTATACCCAAACTATGTAAAGAATTCAAGAAAGTACACATCAGCAAACCACAAAATAGACTTTCAAATAAAATTAATCAAAAGATATGGGGAAGGACATTTCATGTTCATAAAAAAGAAAAATATCCCAAGGTGTCATTTCAATTCTGAACATCTATATTCCAAATGAATGAGCACTCATATTTGTAAAAGAAACACTATTAAACCTTAAATCTCTGCCCAACCCCACCCCTAACAATGAGACATCTTGTTGGTGGTTGTGTTTTTAAATTAGTTGAGGCAGAGCAGAGGGCAGTCCTTTGTTTTGTAAAACTCTTGTGAGCTTTAGCTTACCAGAGACCCCCAAGTGAACAACTCAGAGTCAGGGATCGATGCAAACACAAGAGGAATTTATTGTTCCAGCATGCTGTGATCACCCTGCACATGAAGGAGAGAGAGAATGACCCCACACAGCCCATTCAGCAAGTTTTTATTCCGTTTTCAGAGCAGCAGTGTTGGGCAGTGATCTGTGACAGGCAGTCTGGGACCCAATTGAGCACAGGCATAAAATCTGGGCTGGAAAACGTTATGCCAATGCTCCCTGGAGGCTTTTGACTCCAGTTATGGTCATGTACCACCCCTCCTCAGGTAGAGGCATGGCCACACAGCCACAAGCCATCCCCATGTTAATGAGACACCTAGAGGCTTAGCCACACCCCTTCCCAGTTACTATATCTGCCTCGCCTCTCCCAGAAAGGCAGGGATACAATTCCATCCATGCCACTCCACACAGTGAAAATAAACATCTTAGAATTATGGCCTGTCTCTTCATCTGAACCCGCCATGGGAAGCGAGGGATCTGGCCCTCTATTAAGGAGCCTCGTCTAATATCTCCCAGAGGGCTTCCCAGCACTCCCAGATGGTACCCATTCACCCAAGCCTAAGCAGCTAGCTGGGCTCTTCAAGCCACCGAAACCCCAGTCTGGGTGGGAACCCCAGCTGCGCTCCAGCTAGCCTATCTGCTTCATCACCCTGCAGCGACTGCAGTGCCTCAGGCTAGAGAACCCACGGAGACAGCTGCTGAGCATTCTGCAGGAATGGCCCCTCCCCCACTCACGGGCAGGGCCGGGCCGCAAAGGCTTCCCACAGCCCCCCACCTGCCTGTTGGACTGTGTGGAAAGACTCAAGACCACTTCCTGCCTGTCTCCTGTCCCACCCAGAGCCACAGCACCTGGTACGGACATGTGGGTCTTCTTTCTACCACACCAGGTTTGTATCCACACTTTAATATTGGCTGCAGAGTGGTAACCATTGTAGAGTGGTACTTTAAGTTCAGCTGCCCTAATAAAATCAATGTTATAGATCCAAATAAACAACCAACAAAAGAAGGAAAATAATTTTGTGTTTGAGCAAGTTTTAAAAAGTAATGATACTTAAACATATCAGAAATGTATAATGGTTATTTAAATAGTATTTTGTTCATTCCTAGTTAGAAAAGGATGAGATGTGATGGCTTGAAAGATGTCTCAACATTTAAGAGTGCTTCAAATTTTCTGATGACCCATGTTTAGTTCACAGAAACTATGTTGTGAGGTTCCAAGATCTCCCTCCTCGGCATTTACCTACACTCACACACTTATACAATACCAACATACATGCACATAAAAAAAAATCTTTAAAATACAGATAGATGTACTTTTAAGTTAATGGTAGAATTTGTTTTGAGAGAGTAATTGTTACTGATAGTGAAAGTGTCATGTAGGTTCACATTGTGATGAGACTGTAGCTGAGAATTCGTGTAATTGAACAGTCTTTAGAACACTGTACTTTATCAGATCATAGCATCATTCCATTTTTTCAGATAAAATGGATACTAAACTGTTTGGCCTTCCTTTGAGAATAATTTCTTGCAAGGTGTGCTGAATGTTATAGATGATTAGGTTCAGCAATCTAAACACTGAAACATGTTAAATAGTTTTTTCTATAAAAAGCCTTAAGAAACCATAATTGATCTCTATATTTCTGTAAAGCATTGAATTATCCTCTAATCCAGTGTCCAAGTTTGTAAGGTAAGGAAGGTTTTTATAGAGGCATTATGAAAAATATGATATTTAAACATAATATGTTGCCATGAGCAACGTATCAATGTCCATATTAGATGACATGCTCTGTCTTTGTAAGTATTTGTGAGTAATTTTGGTCCTTGTTTTCTAAAATGTAAGGGTATGAACGCACCTACATAGTGACATGTGGTTTTAAAGTGATTTTCTGAGGAATGCTTCTACAAATTCAATGAAGTGGTTATAGGTTATATTTTTTTAAGTGACTTGATTTTTCTTACTAATTATTACAAACTTCATACTCCTGAAGAAACAAATGGTTGTCACCCTGAATTCAGATTTGGAACTGTGTCCAAAAGAATTTCATGAAAGATTTCAGGCTTTTGTAAGTTTCCACACACTGTTTTAACTTTTCTGGTGTCAGCAGTCCTAGGGCACTTTGCCTGAGCTCCTAAGCAGAAATGGCATGCATTTTCTTACAGGTATCAAACAACTATTAAGGATAAGGGAAATTGCTTACTTATAGAAAACACGGAGATGAGCAGAAAGTAAAATTTCTAAATATACATGTGATAAGTCCAGCATTAAAAAGCAAAGAAATGGAGCCAACACAGCCCAAGCTTATTACTTTCAAGTTATGTGATATTTTCTGTAAATCCATAGAACTAGATGAAATTATATGTCAGAAAATTATTTTAAAATTTCATTCTCATATGTATATAAAAATAAGATACTATGGCCGTATTCATCCCCCATTACCCACTCTTGTCTCCTACGGGACACTTCCTACTACAACAATGCACATGGATGGCATAGCTGGGTCAAATGGTAGTTCTACTTTTTGTAGATTTCCACAGTGGGAGACTAATTTACATTCCAACAGTGAGTAAAAGTTCCTTTCCCCATGCTCTTGCCAGCATTTGTCGTTTGTTTTCTTGAGAGTAGCCCTTCTGGGGCTGAGATGGAATCTCAAAGTGGCTTTCACTTCATTTCCTTAATGTCTGAAGATGTTGAATGGTGATTTTTTTTTTTTTTTTTTTTTTTTTTTTTTTTTGCTAACATTTCTTCTAATCTGTTTCTGCATGATAGAACTTTTATGTTCCAAACAAATTGAAGCAGTTTCAAAGTGCTGTGTGCTGATTTCAGGTTACTTTTTAATGGTAAGCTTCCTTGACATTCTGAGTGTATTCTACTGTTAAATGAATCAATGGACTCTTTCTTCCTTGTTTTCCTTTTTCAATATATTTTGAAGGACTTGTCTTTCTTTTAATTGACACTATTTTTTCTTTTGGTACTTTTAAAGATAAACTTTTGCAACAACTCTGTATAGTAAATGCTTTTGTGAATCATGTATACTTCATAAATTTTAATGTAAGAAAAATGACTACTTTTCATTCACATATTAATTCTTAAACATTTTAAAGTAACAGAAAAGTAAGGTAAGTATAAAATATCATATTATTGAATAAAATAATAACAAAATTTTAGGCAAAATTAAATAGAAAACCTTCTACAATAAAAACCAAAAGAAAAATATTCTCAGTTAAAAAAAGAAAAAAACTAAAAACAAAACAATCAGTACAAAAAAGCAGATTTTAAATATACAGTGCAGTTTGAAGAAACTTCTTTATTTCATTCATTACAAGAGAAAGAAAAGCACATTGGTAAGGGTATGGAGATGAAAGATGTAAACCTGACTTGTAAGGGTTGTACATTAGTAATTTAGCCAATCAAATTTTTTCCAAGACAGAATATGTATACACCTATGATTTCTAGATATACACCCTGCAATGTAAATATGTAAACTCCAGATGATATGAACACAAAATCCCTGAGGAAGCTCAGTTACTAACACTTAAATCTAGAAACATTAAACAACACATATTAGATAAAAAGAGAGAGGAGAGAGAAAGAATGCATAGTTGTTGGTATTGGCTAGTGTATGAATGAAAAGGAGAAATAAAAAGGAAAGGAAAGAACATAACTGTTCCTCGATATGATAGAGGAGAAAATTTATTATAGATATCTGAAAGGGCATAGCAAGAGGCAGACACATCTGGGAGTATCCAGAGTCGTCATGACCCTGAATCATGTGGAGAGATGGTGAAGGGAAGGAGAATGGAAAACTAAGCATAGCAGCCATGAGGCCAAAAGTACAAAGGAGCAAATCACAGGTAACTAAAATGTCTGGATTATATAGGGAAGAGCCTCTGGGGGAAGAGCAGCCAAGCCCTAGGCTGGAGAGTTCAGGGTAGAAAGCTGGTATGTTACCCATACCCTCTAATTGATAAGGATTTGTCTTAGTTGGGGTTTTACTGCTACGAACTGACACCATGACCAAAGCAACTCTTATTAAGGATAGCATTTAATTGGGGTTGGTTTACAGGTTCAGAGGTTCAGTCCATTATCCTCAAGGCAGGAGCATGGCATCATCCAGTCAGAAATGGGGCTGGAGGAGCTGAGAGTACCATCTCTTGTTCTGAAGACAGCTAGGAGAAGACTGGCTTCTAGGCAGCTAGGATGAGGGTCTTAAAGCCCCTGCCCTCAGGCCTACAGTGGCACACCTATTCCAACTAAGATACACCTCCAACTAATGCCACTCCCTGGACCAAGCACATATAAACCATGAGAACCTGGAAGCCAGGTCTGCTTTGATATGTTAAATAGGCACTTGTCCTGGGTTTGAAACTTAACAGTGTGGAACACTTAAAATTGCACACAGGAGGCTAGCATAACTGTTCTATTAGAGGCCCTACCCAGTAGCTGACATCCACAGCTGAACATTGGACAGAGGTTGGGAACTCTTATGCAAGAGTTAGAGGAAGGATTAAAGGCTCTATAGGGGACGGGAACCCCACAAGAAGACCAACAATGTCACCTAACCTGGATATCTGAGAGTTCACAGAGTCTGAACTGCCAACCAAAGAACATACATGGGCTAGAAACAGGCTCCTGACACATTGTAGCAGACATGCAGCTCAGTCTCCATGTGGGCCCCATAATAACTGGAGAGACTCTCCCTAAAGCTGTAGCCTGACTGAGGTATCTGTTCCCCAATAAGACTTCCTTGACTGGCCTCAGTGGGCGAGGATGCACCGAATCTGGCAGATATGCAAGGTTGGAGGTATAACGGGGGGGGGGGGGGGACACACCCTATTAAGAGGAGACAGAAGGTAGGTAGATTGGGGGGATTCTCTACAAAGGAGGTTCTGGGAGGATGTCAGCATTTGGGATGTAAAATCAAAAAAATATTAACAATTATTGCCCCGTGGACAAGCATGTTACAATGGTGTGTTGAAACCTGATCTGAACTTACAACTCACAAGACACAATTCTTGGCAACTCTTTTTAATATCATACTACATAATATATAACTACTTTAAACTGCCCATGGTGGGAGTACATACATCATGGAATTCATACAGCAAATGCCGTAAATTAGGACCTCTCCTTCCTTTGGAGGACTAGTTTTTGATATACTGTATTATATGTCACTAACATAGTGACAGAGGAGAAAAAGTCATATAGGAGCATAAATATAAGTTAATTCAATTATAGCGTATCTGAAAGCCTCCAAAAGTAAGTGAGCATTGGCACTAGAATCAGAAGACGACAACAATTGATGCTCTTCATTATGAAGTTAGTGATAGCAAGTTGCTGTGAAGAGGTGTTCTGGAGGTCTACTAACAATCTGTTTCCTGGCTTGGTGCAGAATGAGCAGTGTTTATTCATCACTATTATAGCCATTCACATGTATATGATAAACATTTTCCCTAAAAGACTAATTAATAAAGGCATAGCATGATATTTGGTATTTACAAATTGCTGGTATAGATACAAAAGTAAGTCTTAATGGTCATGACGCCTCCTATGACTGGGGATTATAATATGCCAAAGAGCTTATACCCTGTCCTTTCTTCTGGGGCAGATCATCAGCTTGTTTTCCACTGTGAAGACCCCACAGTCTGAAGGCTTTCCAGGAGACCTGCTGCAACCAGGGCATCAGGTAAGGACCCTCCCAAATAACTGCAGGAGCTGGATAACCTGAGGAGCTCAGCAACCTCTGAACCAACCCCCTCCTCTTGAACTCCACCTTCCTAACAGCCTGTGCCTTCTACCAGGGCAGATAATCACTCTGTCAGCCCCCCTCAAGACCGCACAGTCTGAAGACTTCCCAGGAGATCTGCTACATAAAGGGCAACAGGGCAGATCATCAGTATGTCTGCCCATCATAAGACTCAACAGTTTATATGTTTCCCAATACATCTGCTGCACCCTGGGCAGCAGATCCCATAGTCTGAAGGCCTCCCAGGATATCCACTGCAGCCAGGGCAACAGATCATCAGCATGCATGCATCTCTGAAGACCCCACAGTCTGAAGGCTGCCCAGAAGATCTGCTACAGCCAGGGCCATAGGTTTCCCAGGAGACCTGCATCAACCCAGAGACACAGGAGGCAGGCTCCAGACAGAGTCAACTAGGCCAGTTAACATCAGAGATAATGAGAATGCCAGAGGCAAACACAAAACCATAAGGAAGAGAAGCCAATATATTTTGGCACCATCAGAACCCAGTTCTTCCACCACAAGAAGCCTGGATACTTCAAAATGCCTGAAAACCACAATGCTGACCGAAAATCCTATCTCATGAAGATAATAAAGTCCTTTAAGGGGGATATAAATAACTCACTGAAAGAAATACAGGAAAATACAGGTAAATAGGTAGAATCCCTTAAAGAGGAAATAATTCCTTAAAGAAATACAGGAAACCACAATAAAGCAGGTGATGAAATTGAACAAAATTATCCAAGACCTAAAAATGGAAATAAAAACAATGAAGAAAGCATAAAAGGAGACAACCCTGGAACTGGAAAACCTAGGAAAGAAATCAAGAACTACAGATACAAGTATCAACAGTAGAATACAGGAGATAGAACTGAGAATCTCAGTCTTAGAAGATACATTAGAAGATATTGACACAACAGGCAAAGAAAATACAAAGTGTAAAAACTCCTAACCTAAAACATCCAGGAAATCCAGGACACAATGAAAAGACCAAATCTAAGAATAATAGGAAAAGAAGAGAGCAAAGATTCCCAGCTCAAAGGACCAGAAAATGTCTTCATCAAAATCATAGAAGAAAATTTCACCCACCTAAAGAAAAAGGTGGTCATTAATGTACATGAAGCCTATAGAGGTCCAGATAGATTGGACCAGAAAAGAAAATCCTCTCATCACACAGTAGTAAACACAATAAATGCACAGGACAAAGAAAGAATATTAAAAGATGTAAGAGAAATAAGCCAAGTAACAACAGAAAACCCAAATACACATGGAAACTTAACAACTCACTACTCAGTGATTACTTGATCAGGAAAGAAATTGAGAAAGAAATTAAAGACTTCCTGGAATTCAATGAAAATGATGACACAGCATACCCAAAAACATGGGACACAGAGAAAGCAGTCCTAAGAAGAAAAATCATAGCATTAAGTGCCCTCATAAAGAAATTGGAAAGTTCCAACACTAACATCTTAACAGCATACCTGAAAGCCCCAAAACAAAAAGAATCAAAGACACCCAAGAGGAGTAGAGAGCAACAAATAGTCAAACTCAGGGTAGAAACCAACCAAATGGAAACAAAGTTAATGAATAAAAAAAAATCAACAAAACCAAAAGTTTGTTCTTTGTGAAAATCAACAAGGAAGATAAATTCCTAGCCAAACTAAAGGGCACAGAAGTAGTATGCAAATTAAAAACAACAACAACAACAACAACAACAACAAAACATCAGAAATGAAAATGGAGATATAACAACAGAAATTGAGGAAATTCCAAAACAAATCAGATCCTACTACAGAAGCCTATGCTCAACAAAACACAAAAATCTATATGAAGTGGAGTATTTCCTAGACAGATACCAAGTACCAAAGTTAAATGAAGAGCAGTTGAACTATCTAAACAGACCCATATCCCTAGGGAAACAAAAGGAGTCATTAAAAAGTTCCCAACCCAAAACAGCTCAGGGTCAAATTTCTTTAGTGCAGAATTCTTTCAGACCTTCAAAGATGAGCTAATACCAACACTCCTTACACGATTCCATAATTGAAACACAAAGAACACTATCTAATTCATTCTATGAAGCCACATATGCATGGTATGTACTCACCAATAAGTAGATATTGGCAAAAAAAAAGTACAGAATATCCATGATACAATCCATAGGACTCAAGTAGGTTAACAAGCAGAAGGGCCTAAGTAAGGATGCTTCAATCCCACTTGGGAGGGAGAAGAAACCAATCACAGGAGGCAGAAGGAGGGAGGGACCTGGGTGGGAGCATGTAGGGGTAGGGGAAAAGTGGAACAAATCAGACACTGGGAGTTGAGAAACAGGAGAGAAGCCCTGAGGGCCCGCATGGCTGTCTGCTGAGAGGCCCAACAAGCAGTTGACTGAAACAGAGACAGATATTTACACCCAACCATTGGACTGAAGTAGGGGACCACAGTGGTTGAACTAGGGAAATGCTGGAAGAAGTTGAGGAGGATGGTGACCCCATACGAAGACCAGCAGACTCAACCTAACTAGGACCCTTGAGATCTCTCAGACACAGAGCAACCAACCATACAATATACTTGAGCTGGTCCAAGGTCCTCAACACATATATAACAGAGGACTGCTTGGTCTGTCCTCAGTGGGAGAAGAGATACCTAATCCTCGAGAGACTTGAGGCCCCAGGAAATGGGGAGACCTAGGTCTGGTGACATCCTCTTGGAGATAGGGGGGAGGAGGATTGGGATGAGGATATGTGGGAGAGCAGACTGGGAGAGGGTAATGAATGGACTGTAAAAAATTAAAGGTAACTAAATAAAATTGAAGTAACTCACTACTTTCTATCAGACATGGTAGATTAAAGCTGGCTGCCATCAGCAAAGAAAGGAAGAAAGGAAGAAAGGAAGGAAGAAAGGAAGAAAGAAAGAAAGAAAGAAAGAAAGAAAGAAAGAAAGAAAGAAAGAAAGAAAGAAAGAAAGAAACCACAGAATATTTCAATCTTATTGAATGTGAACAAATTTCAGTTTAATGAAATAAAGAATGAAGACAAATATTAAGAAATTAAAGACTTTTACAAGGAACCCTCCTTATGGAATATTCAGATTGCATCTTTTCCCCCACATTCACCTGCCTGCTTAGTCCCACTGTACCTGCCAAGCTGCCCTGAGCTAGCTTCTTGCTATCTCCTGAGATCCATTGTCTGGACACCACTAAGCTGGCCTCCGCTAGAACCACTACATAGTGAACATCCAGGGCCGCTATATTAACTACATCCAGTTCAGGACTGTCAACATGAGGCCTGCCATTGTGGAAACATCTATATTAAGCTTACATTCCTAATACCTGCTCTACCTGGAACATCCAGAGACAACCAGATGGCAAAGGGCAATCTGAAAAAAAAATCAACCAGAACCAGGCCAATATGGCACCTACATAGCAAACTATCCCATTGCAGCAAGCCCTTCATAACCAAAGACAATCCTAGCATAAGAAAAAGACCCAAATCTAATCTTATGACGACGATAGATGCATTAAAAGAGGAATTAAATACACCCATTAAAGAAATACAGGAAAATATAATGAAACAGGTACAGGCTTTTAAAGAGAAAACTGATGAATTCTTTAAAGAAATGCAGGAACATACAGTTAAAGAGATGAATGAAGTGAATAAAACTATTTATGACCTGAAAATGGAAATAGAAGCATTAAGAAAACACAGTCTGAGGGAATCCAGGTGAAAAAAAATCTAGGAAAGAGAACAGGAAAAACAGATGCAAGCCTTTACAACACAGTACAATAGATAGAAGAGAGAATGTCAGGAACAGAAGATACAATAGAAGAAATTAATATATCAGTCAAAGAAAATATTAAGTCAAAAATATCCTGGACACAACACATCTAGAATATCTTGGGTAGTATGAAAAGAACTAACATAAGAATGATGGGAATAGAAAACGCTAAAGAGTCCTAGCTGCAAGCACCAGAAAATGTTTTAAACAAAATCATAGAAGAAAATATCCCAACCTAAAGAAAAAGATGCCTATAAATATACAAAAAGCCTACATGACACCAATTAGATTGGACCAAAAAGGAAAATTCTCCTGACACATAATAATCAAAACAATAAATCTACAGAGCTAAGAAAGAATAATAAAAGCTCCAATGGAAAATTAATAAATAGTACACAACAGCAGATCTATCAGAATTACACCAGAGTTCTCATCAGATATTCTAAATCTAGAAGTACCTGGACATATGTCTTATAGCCCCTAAGAAAATACTGATGGCCACCTAGACTACTATACCCAGTCTCAATCATCATAGATGGAGAAAATGAAACATTCCAAGAAAAACCCAAATTTAAACAATATCTATCCACAAATCCAGGCCTACAGAAAATACTTGAAGTAAAACTGAAGCCCCAAATAGATAACTTCACAGAAGATAACACAGGAAATAAGTAATTCCACAACTGGAAAAAAACAAACTAAGGGAAGTATATCCAAATTCACACACATACACACACACACACACACACACACACACACACACACACACACACACACACTAACAACATCAAAATAACAGGAATTTACAATCACTGGTCACTAATATTTCTCAACATCAGTGGACACCATTCCTTCCAGAAAGGACAAGGCTAACAAAATGGATATGAAAGCAGGATCCATCATTCTGTTTCATACAAGAAATACACCTCAGCAAAAAAGATAGATATAATCTTTGAGTAAAAGGCTAGAAAAAAGTTTTCAAAACAAAGAGAGATGAGAGGCAAACTTGAATAGCCATTATAATATCTAATTACACAGACATTCAATCAAAAATAATCAAAAGTGATGGGGAAGTAATTCAGAAATAATTATTAAAAATGTAGAATTTAGATAATTTAAAAAATATATTATAATGTATCTATGCCCCTACATTTTGTTTAAATCAGTTTTCTTTGGTTATTAAAGTTTGTAATTTCTACAAGGATCTTATTTAGTAAGAAATTTATAGGATAATAATATTGTGTTTAAAAATGAAGACCAGGCCAGAGATTATTATAATAAATTTCCTGGAGGTGTCAAAAATTAGTGCCAGGAAATATACAGCTGAGGACTTGGCAGCAGATTGCCTGATGAGCTAAGGACCGGGATGGAGATGGGGGCTACAGTACCTTGGAGTCTGGCTCTAGAAGTAGGTTCTCAAAACTGACCTACACCTGTATTTGACAAGAACAGCCACAAAATGCATGTAAACGATGTGAACCATTACTGAAGGAAAGCATGGACGAGGGCATGCTGCACAGCACGGTGCTCAAGGCTAGTGAGTCTCAGCTGAACATTGAAGGGTAGCAAGTCCCTGCCTTTTCCTTATGGTGCTCAACTCCATCTCCCTGGTGCTCCAGATGTAAGTGATTAAGCGCCTCATCTTCTTAAATTGTGACCATAACAACCTACCCGATCATGCCAAGCTGGACTTACTCAACTTGGTAATCAGCACCCTCATCATCATACTTGAGGTTGAAAAGCCTGTGATGGTATAGATAGTATTAGTCTGGGTCCTGCTCCAAAGCCTAGTTACCAGATCCCATGAGCTCCTGTGTCCTTGAAGAGTTCTACTAACTATGAGCACCCCTCCATGAAATCATTTATGCTCAAGCTGGTCTATGTTGAAGGGTAGTGTGGATCAAGCTTCCATCCAGTGCAACTGCCTTGAGGGAGGCCACTTCTGTGATGTGGGGAATGGATGGAAGGTTTTAAACTAGAAATAGAGAAGACCAAAGACCAATACCCAGATAAAAATTACCATCACTCAAGTAAATTCATAAGGTAGATGCCTGGGCTACATGAGGGGTGAGCACTGGCTTCTGTATCAGAATATTCTAGAAGGACAAGGACATGACCCATCTTTTTGACAAGGAAAGAGACACCTTATTTCCCATGTGGCCCTACAGGTTATCCTGATTACCATGGTAAGTCAGGAATACTAGATGCCATCAGCGCCAGCTGGCAACACTGCTGGCTGCTGGTTTCAGGCTCAGTGTCTAGGCTCTGCAACCATCTAGAAAAGACTGTGTCCATAGCGTCTGAATGTCCTGCTAGCACCTTCTTCCATCAGCAATAACTGGGCAGCCTGCAATCCTGGACTCATGCCCCAGTTTTCGAGTCTGAAATAAAAATGAAGTCCGTGTGTTTTCAAAAGCAAGGTCTCTTTACTGAAAACTAAGGATAAGACAAAATGAGTTAGTTTGCCCCTTTCTCTAAGAACTGAACCCCACAGGTGAGGATAATACTTTGGCCTAACTAATGTGTGTAAAATAGTTATGTAGCCTATATTTCATTTCAACTGTTATCATCTCTTTGAATTTGTGAAAGAACACTCTTTTCTGTATAGTGCATCTATTTCATTTTGTTTGGAATATATTTCTTCCTTTTCTCAAGACAATTGTTGCATTCGAGCTTAGTGAACATAATATAGTTTATTGGTTTTAAACAAAGGCAACTGCTGAATATGTGTGCGAAGTTGAATTTGAAAAGACTTCAAGAAATAGATGGTAAATAGTTACTTTTTAATACTCTTGTGTTGAAAGAAGAGGGTGCAGCATGATGTCTATTCAAAGACTCAGTTATAGGGGCCAGAATTTTATGGTAACCCTTCTTATACCACAATTTGACAGAACCTATTATTATTCCTGTTCTATGGCTGAATCATATGTTCAAGAGTAAAGAATTAGCATACAAATACATGGCAGTTAGTGGAAGAACTGTTGGGCACAAAATATAGAGAGCCTTTGTGCATTGTTCCAGAATTCAGACTCACTCTATAGTTAACTGAGAAGCATTGAAGCATTCTGAGTTGGGAGATTAAAAAGACAGTGCAGAAGTTTTGGAGAATTAATCTGACAATAGTATGATGTTATGACTTTTAGTTTTCTGAGTCCTGTTACCAGGGAGATTGGCAGAACAGGCAGGTGGGTCTCTCTGAGTTTTAGGCTATGTAGTGAGAGTGGTGTGCTTCTGATTAAAAAGAATTTTAGATCATCTCAGCCGGAGAATAAGAGTAGATTTACCATCACTCCAATGCTGACTACCTAATTTAATAGTCCTCCTTTCATTTCCATTGAGTCAATTTAAAACAGGCACAGAAGGGTTTAGCCAGTGTTTCCTGTATAACATTAAAGTCTCAACAGTTTGAAAACCGAAGATTTGAGCCAATAAAGATTTTGACAGCTGTGTGGTCCAAACCATCATTTGATCCTTGACGATAACTAGATTTCAGACTAGATAAAATAAGGAGCTGAACACATATGACTAAAGGACTGGGTGTTATATCTGTTCTTGAGGCAGAATACTCAGCAAGCATGGGGACATGAGAAGGGAGAAGAACACCTCATCCTGCAATCTGGTCATGTCTCTTACCAGCTGAGAAAAAGGATTTCCATGCAATTAATGTTTGCTGTGAAGGTTTCAGTCAATAAAGATGATATTTCTTTCATATAGAGGTTTGTAGAAATTTTCTACCGAGTATCAAGGACCCGGACTAAAGCTTAAACATTTATCATCTGGGAATCACAGAAACAAAACAACTGATTTTGTTTACAGTGAAGATATTCTAACTTCCTGTATCCTGCTGACCTATACTTTAACTTTATCATCAATCATAAGCCTCTCAGGTGGACTACAGAAAATGTGCTATTACGTCAATTAGGTTTTCTAGCAAAACTCTAAAGATTATAGCTTCAAAATCCACTTAAAATGGCATATATTGCATTGAAATAAGAAACTACAACTCTTAGAGAAGCCACACCCATGCTGAGGTACGTGTTACCTTGTTCTAGAAATTCTCCATTCTTTTAAACCTGGTGCTTTAAACTCTAAATTAGAAAAATCCTTTAATTAATCTGAATTCTGCTTTTTATTAACATATTTTGACAGCTTTTCCTGTGTAAAAGCCAATAATCCAGTTTTACCAGGATCTAGCTTCATAATGATTAAGAAACTCCTCAGGCTGCTATGGATGGCTGCATTGAGCAGTCTTTAGTTTCTGCTACAGATATAAATCACTTCATTAATTCTATGGATTTTGTTCTTGGTGTTCAGAGTATGGGCCAGGTATTTGCAGAACCTGTCTCTTATCCAAAACATTCCAAAGAAGATCTCAGAAAGATGTGCAATTTAGGTAACATATTTTCTTTATTCAGTATTTCTATCTGAATCTATTACTCCTGCACTAAGAAAAGAAAGAAGACATTCAGGTCACAGTTTAATTTACCAATGGGGAGGAGGCATGTATTTCAGATGAAAAAAAAAAAAAATTAGGAGAGTTGGAGTTCATCAAGAAGATCTTTCAACAGGGACTTAAGCACAGGATTAACAGAAAGCAAAACTGTCAGGGAAGGGAGCGTACTCATTCATGTGTTTAAGTATTGGCTCTTCAGGACTAAGTCTCTCACATCCCTCAAACAAAGTTTATTGCAGTTAATACGGATCATTAAGCAAGGATAAGGACTCTGCAATACTTTTCCGAGTACAGGCTGCACTATTTGGCAAGTTATCTTTGCTTCCTGACATGCTTGTTTACCTATTTAGCCCCTGTCAATAAAGTTTCAAAGAGAAACTGTGAAGTGTCACTCCAAAGAAGCCGTATTATCTATTTAGCAGGCAGTTACCCTTAGCCTAACTACAGTTGGTTCAGAGAACGCCACAATTTGGGGGCGGAGAGAGTCGTAGGAGAGACTTTTATTTCCCAGAGGAATAGTAGCGGGAGGAAATTTTAGACCGCAGAGTCTCTGCAGTAGAGCTACGGGAGAACGGCTGAAGAAGACCGCAGTTGCCCGAGATGTGGAATGCACTGCAGGACAGAGACTCCGCGGAGGCCCTGGGACGCCGCCAGCGCTGGCTCCTTGCTGGGACACTGGTGCTGGCTTTCTCCGGAACCTTCGTCTTTGGCTTCCTCTTTGGTATGGTGCATTTGCATGGCAAATTGTATAATCTCTCTCTTCTGCACTCTGCGCCGCTGGGTCTGCAGGGGAGGTTTCGGGTCTCCCCGGGATGCAGTGATTTGCACGGAGGAAGGGGCCAGCAGTTTCTGAGTTAAGCAGAGGTTTCCTGGGGTCTGTGCAGGATTGAGTTAGGAAAAAATTACCTGTAGATTGAATTGCAGAGATTAAAGTCAGATTCCAAACAAACATAACAAAACGAAACAAACAAAAACCCGGAACAGTAACTAGAATTAGGTCTGACCCCCTGGAACCTTACAGTACATCACACTTCTCAGTGCAAGATCCCTGGTGGCTGCTGATCCAGATCGACCAGTAAGCTTGGCTTTAGTGGCTCTTGCCTGCTTGAGGGGTTCACCTAGCTAATACCTGGGGCAGTTTCATGGATACCAAGGCATTCAGGACATCTTTGTGAAAGGAGTCTCTTTCTGTTCACATTCTTCTTTGGACATAACCGAGAGACATTCTGGGAAATGTGAATTGCTGTCAGCACTGCCTGAACACATCCTTAACAGGGCCTTTTTGAGCTTAGTTCAGATTTAGACCAATTCTGTAAGAAACCATCAACATCAGAAATCAGGAGTACAGGCTAGCTGATTTATAAATTCAGAATTTGTATCACTAATTCTCATATACTGTGAAAAAGTTACCCAGTGTCTTTCAACCTTAGTTTTCCCCATCTTTATGATGAAACTAGTATGAGAAACTTACAGATAAAAGACATTATACAGCATAAGGAGCTTTCCTAGCAAACTACTTGGGTCTTTTTGATAAGGGGCACATTTCTTACTGGACGTTAGTACACAGAGCAGTCTAAACTGTCATCAAGTTATCCATCTTTGCTCTGAATTCTGAATTACTTCTATGTCATTTGTACAGACAGGCTATGGACCAATTGTGTAGCCTTGGGCCATACACTCCAATCAAATTAAACACAAAGATATCAGTAATTTCCTATGATTGCTGTGAGCCCCAATGAGATTGAATTAAACTGAGTTTCTATTATTTCAGTTTGAAAGTGAGACTCAAGTTTTGGAAAGGTTAGCATGGGATTCAAAAGGCTTCATATCCTAAAAGCAACCCATTTCTACTTTGTTACCCTCGCTGCTATTCCTTGGTTTCACAACTCAATACTCAAGTTTGTTAGTTTCTTGTTATTCTGTCTCTACCACAGGCCTCTATCTTTTTCGTTTGTGTGTGAATTTTTTCAGACCTAGGGTGTTCTTCCCTAATCTCACAGTCAACACCAGGGCCTTTAGTTTTATGCACAGGAATAATATTTTCCTTTTGCCCAGCCATACATCTCACTGTGCATATTTATGTGCTTGTATGTCTGTGAATATGTTATCAATAATGGTAAATTACCATGACGGTCGGCTGAGTAGCCCTCTTTATTCTCTAAACTCTGTAGTGATGTTCTTTTTCTGTCAGATTGAAATCAACTCATGAGGCCAGGGACTAAGAAGCAGGTTATAGCCTGTCTGTGGTTTTCTGTGCATTGGATATCTTGCAGAGATAAGAGGTACATTGAAGTTTACTGTAGCTTTCAGAATTTCAGTTTCTCAAGCGAATTTTCAGGTAGAAATAAAAATGTCAGTGCATTTTGTCTTAGTGTCCAATTCAAAGCAAACTGAAATTCTGATTTATTTTAATGATTTGAGATAATTTATATACTTGAATTATATTCATAATTAAGATTCTCCTTATTTTCAATAACTTCACGTGTTATATCTTTGGGACTGTATGTATGTAGATGTGAGAGCAGGTGTCCGCAGGGTTTTGTTGGGAACTGTGTGCTAAGAATCAAAGTCAGGTCCTTTGCAAGAACATTACATTCTCTTAATCGTTTGAGCAATTTCACAAGTCACTGTACTCATAATTAATTCATTATGAGCTTCTGATAAATGTCTGTTCTAGCTCTACAGAAAAGCTAATGTAGATAACTACATTTTCACAGCATTTTATCGCCAATAACTGAAACAATACTACATAATTGAATTTTCACATTAAACTTTTCTAAGAAATAACAGCAACACATAATTGAAATTGGGTTAAAATATGCTGTACTTTCTTTGCAATTAAAAGCAATACAGATATTCTCTTTTCTCTGTTAAAGAAAGCAAGGGAAAAAACCATGAAAATCACAGATGAGAGATAATTGATTAACTATGTCCTTCATAAAAATAAGATTCTGACATGAGCTCATATCTCATTCATACCTTGCTTGTGTTTTTCAGGGTGGTTTATAAAATCCTCCAATGAAACTACTAGCAACGTTTCCTATCCTGACATGAAGAAGGCATTTTTGCATGAATTGAGGGCTGAGAGCATCAAAAAGTTTTTATAGTAAGAGTATATTTGTATTGCATTCCATACAGTGAGGATTACACATTCAGCTTTAACATCATATCTTTAGAAAGTTTTCAGAGTAGGACTCAGAAAACATTTTCTGTAGAAGGAAGAACCAGCTATGGAGAGCCAAGAGATATCTGTCATAACTATTTAACCTTATCCCTGCAGCACAAAAGAAGCCATAAGAAGTATGAGACAAATTCATATGTAGATTCTGATAAAATTGCACTTATGAGCACTGAAATTTGATTATTATTTGTTGATGCATTACAAAATCCCGTCTTATTTCCTCACCTACTTAAATTAGAAAGTTATTCTTTGCCTGTGGAGAGTACAAAAACAGATTGTGGCCAGATTTGGATGGAGGAACGTACTTTGGTGACTCATACTGTAAGGAAAGAAAATGGGTTTTAGTTAAGAAAAAGCTAATTTAAAATCACTCAGCATTTAGTCTGAGCTCCACCCCTGCTCATTGTGAGGGAACTAACTTTGAGTGAGTGATGAAACTTACCAAGCATCTATGCTCATCTATGAGATACGGATAGTGATACTGTCATGATAAGGATGAACCTGGGAAGCAGATGTTTTGAAAAGTTTAATAACTAATTCTTTTCTTATTGAAAGAACGTAAAGCAAAAGAGATAAATGAACAAATTTTAAAAGTATTGACCCTTGCACATGATAGACTTGAACTCTACTCTTGAGCATGTGCAAGGCACTGGATTGATCCTCATTAGTACAAGAAAATAAAACGTAATCATAGTCACAATGTTAAATTTATAGTTAGTTTAAATATAACATGTGGATGTGTATAGAATTAGTATCTCTAGTCACCTAGAATACATTATAGGGTTTCAACAAAGATTAATATATGTGTCAAAAATGTTTGAAATCCCTCTACTAATAGGATTTTCTAATGAATATGAAGTGATTTGATATAAAAGACTATTAAATATCCACATACGGATAAAGTTGCATATCTGTTTGAATATATATATGTGCCTACATTAATTACAATAGAGATAAAAATCTATGAGATCTATTGCTTTCAGGGGTGCCCCATTGAATACAAGGCATTGGGCTTAAACTTCTTCATGGAAAATCTCCACACCTTATATTTAATTCACTAAATTGTGTATTATAGGCATGACAAAAGTAGGTTTTCACAGTGCCTGTTGAAAATGCAAACAGATAAACATTAATGTTTAAACATTTTCAATTTTCCTTCATCAGCAATTTCACACGGACACCACACTTGGCAGGAACACAACACAATTTTGAGCTTGCAAAGCAAATTCATGCCCAGTGGAAAGAATTTGGCCTGGATTTGGTTGAGTTATCCCATTATGATGTCCTGTTGTCCTACCCAAATAAGACTCATCCCAACTATATCTCAATAATCGATGAAGATGGAAATGAAGTAAGTAAAAAATAATAAATATTTCACTTCAGTTGTATCATCTCCATGTATTTATTGAATTCGTTATTATTGACATTTGTGATTTACCTTTAAAAGCTCTTTATCAATGTCAGTTAATTTCTTAGAGTGACTGAATTTAATGTGATTTGGGGAAGATGTTTTTGAAATGGATACTTCATTACAGTTACTTTCTGTTTTCTAGCATTACATCCTGTTGCATATAGTTTTAAAAACCAGCTATTGCCTTGCCCAAAACTCTGGCTGTGCTACCAAACTCTCCAGGCTCCCCTTTTTTTTCCCACTTGGCTTAGTTTTGGCGTTAGCTCTGGCATCGTTCACAATTAGCCCTAACATAGCTTCTTTTTGAATCCTTGGATAAAAGACACATGAAAATACTTTGTTACCATAACTTGCCGGCACAGTGGCTGGGCCAAGATACCTCCTGCCTGGAAAGGCAAGCCCTTACCAATTTATTATTTCTGTCTCTCCTTCTGCCCTAAACTTAATGGCTTGTATCAGCTAGCCCCTGCCAACATCCGTGGCCATCTGCCTATAATGGAGGCCACAGGCCCTAGCTGTCCCAAGACCTTGCATAATTGCTGCCTTCCACTCATTCCAAAACATGGCCAAAAAAACACCTTTTCTCCTTCCCTGCAACTCCCTTTCCTCTTCGGACCCAGAAGCCCAGCAATTGGCTCTCAGCCTTCTTTATTGACAAATCAAGAACCAATTAGGGAACTAGACCTTAGTATCAGAACCTGCCCATACAACATCTCAATTCAAAAGTAATGTGTGGTTAAGATTCTGAGTATCTAAACAGTCACCCTTCATAAAGGGTGTTAAACCCTTTATGAGTATTAAACCATAAAGACTAGATTTAGAGTTAAGCTGGATATTTAGAGACCTAGTATGGGTTTTCAGCTAACAAGGATTTATTGGTTGGAAAGATTATATTTTCAGTTGGTTCCAAAACCTAGACACATTGAATAATTATTTTTCAGGTGACCCTGTGCATAGGCTTTTACTAAGACCTTATGTTAGGCCTTTGGAAGCAAAATGCAATTTGGAGACATACTATAGTTACAGCAAAGAATGTGTAATCCTTATTATAATTCAGGGTGAATAGTTCCCAAAGAGATTATAATACAGTTAGCTGAGGTTGGTCCGACCAAGATGTATGTTCAATAGGGAGGCGGGGGTGGGTGGGTGGGTGGGTAGGGGAACACCCTCATAGAAGCACGGGGAGGGGGTTGGGATAGGAGGTTTCTGGGGGGCAGGAAAGGATATAACATTTGAAATGTAAATAAAGAAAATATCCAATTTTTAAAAAGAAAAAAAACCAATAAATTATAACTAAGACATTTTCTATCAGTACATTTTCTGCAGAGGACTTACTATATCTAGTAGAGTCACAATGCTTCCAATAATTATTTTGTGACTAAGGTTGTTATATTATAAATAGCATTTTCCAAGCTATCTACGAGTTAGATCATTTTTATATTTGACTTTCTTTCCAAATTGCTATTAAACTCTTCTTACTAATAATGTATCAGTCTTTTCTTCTAATGAATACATATTATAATAATATTATATATGATACCATGCTAAATTTAATGACACAGTACTAGAGCATACCATGTTTCTTGCTGTGTTCCCCTTTCTAGGGCAATCATTATTTAAGTATGAGTTGAATCTTTTACTATCTACTTATTTTCTGTAAATAGCATGCTTGCATTGCTTTTATTTCAGATTCATGCAGTGTCATTTGCATTTTGGTCATTCAGATAGATGTTTATTGCTTGGTCTAATGCAATGTTCATGTACTATCATATATTTCTTACAATTTAAAAATAACATATTTTTTGTTAAACTATATATTCAACATGACACCATTCTTTAATATTTCAAATTCAAAAAAAAATAATCAGCTGGTTCTGATACACATATTGTATGCAAGAACTAAAATAGCTACTATAAATTTTAATTGACATAATACTGCTATATTTTTAAAATATATATTCTTTATATCAGCTTCCATTGTTTAATCACTATTTTATTCAATCGTGATAGTGTCTGTCTCTAATCCCAGGAATTGGGAACCTGTGTAAGGGTGATAACCATGAGGTTCAAGGCCATGAATTGCAGGCCAGCTTGGATTACAAGAGGATTAGTGCCACAGTGGTGGTGGTGTAATGGGAAGGTACATTCTGTGGCTGATATATCTATAAGCTGTACAGATATTTTCTTGATGCATCTGTTGAGGTTTGGTCTATTGTGTATTGTAATGTTAAATATTGAATCACAACACCTGGTTGCACACAGGGACAAAAAATCCAGAGAATATGCACATACAATGTAACATTGCTCCCTATTTTAAAACTATTGGTCAAATAAAATTGCCAACAGCCAATACCTAGGCAGAAGCTATATACGCAGGGTTTGGCGTTTCCAGACTTGGAGTCAGAGCAGAACGTCTAGGAAGAGAGGGAGAAGGTAGAGTGAGGAGAACATGTCATAGGGTAAGAATCTTCAAAACTTGGCCATGAGTGCTGGCCAAACGGAGTTAATAGCAGCCCAGTTGGAACTTAGCAAGTTATAATTTGGGGTTCATGATAGGGAAGTAGACATAATAACATAGATGGTAGATATCTGCCCAGCTCTATTGCTGATTAAGGCTTATTATGAATATAAAGGTTGTATATCTTTTATCTGGGAACTGAATATCAAAGCCCCTGACTGAGATGAAATAATTTCTACAACAGGTATCACTACAGTGAGACACAGAAATACAAACTTTTTTAAAATTTTAAATAAAAGTAGGCTGCATTTCCCACTTTGCCTAAATTTTTATGGTTTTGACCAACATTATTCTTCACATATTCTCATATTTTATAATCTATGCCACAACTGAAGATATATATATATATATGTGTGTGTGTGTATATATATATATATATATATATATATATATATATATATATATATATATAAAAACACTGATTTTTTCTACTTTATCCTTATTTCTTTTGTCAGAGATATGCCATTTTACTAATGTATTCAAATAATGAACTTTATTAGTCTTGAGAAATTTGTACCTTGAATTTCTTTTATTAATGATGTACTTATTTTAGATTTCCTTTATTATCATCTTTGTAGTAACTTTGCTAGTCCTTGTAGCATATTCTGAAGAATGTTTAACTTACCAATATCCAGACTTTAATAAAATGTAAGGTTCAAGTTCTCTTATAAATGCTTCAACTAACTCTCATAAGTTTAGATAAGAGATATTTCAGTAATCATTGATATGAAATGATTTACTAATTTACATTTCTTCTTAAATTATTTTCTTATTTGATTATTCATTCTTTAAGACAGTATCTTGCTAGCACAGGCTGGTCTGGAATTAAAATCCTCTAACTGACCTTCCCCAGTTCTGGGATTACAGGCATATATTACTATGTTTAGCTTAGAATTTTTATGTTTCTTTTTATTGTCAGGTTTAATATGATTTCAAAAAATATATATTGTGACTAGGTAATATGGTTTATATGTAGAGAATTGTAGTGTTTCTTTTTTCAATATGGTATAATATAGACATATTTGAAAGAGACAATGTTAACTGAGAAAATGTTTCCATAAGATTTTTTTGTAGACAAGTCTTTGAGGTACTTTCTTGATTAATGGTTGATGTGACAGGATCCAACTATTGTGGGTGTGAGACCTCTGGACTGGTTGTCCTGGGTTCTATAAGAAAGCAGGATGAGTAAGCAATAAGGAATAAGCCATTATGTGGCATTTTTACAGGAATTTTGCTTCAGTGCCTTCTTCCAGGTTCCTGCCTCAGTTTCCTGTACTGACTTCAGTGATGGACTGTAAAATATAAGCTGAAATAAATTCTTCTTCCCACGTTGCTCTTGGTCATGACATTTTATCCCAGCATTAGAAACTCAACTAAGACAAGAATCCTTTCATAATCATTGAGGTTAATGCTAGAAACTAGTATGTGGTCAATTTGTATAAATGTTCTGTTTCTTTGGAAAATGCATATATATTAGTTTGGAGAGATCATTTTTTATACTGGTAAGTGGTGTATGTGCAATCATTATTGGGCTAAAATCTTTCTTTAATGCTACTTCCTCTGTTTATTAATCACAGGATAATAACATAAAAGTTAATCATTATATTGAGCATTTAACTTATCCTATTATAGGAAGGGCATACATTTATTGTATTTTGAACAGAATGCATCGGATATCTTTAATCTCAGATAATACCTTATCAGTTTTAGGATATTGATTTTGTCATATTTTATATTTAGCTCTTTTTTCTGCAGCATTTCTAGCATCTGTCTTTAAGAACTTTATTTGTGCCCTGAGCCTCCATACTTTACCCTTCTAATTTCATAATATTTCTTTTGTATTTTTAATTTATGCAGAACTAAATTATTCATGTAGGTTTGTTCCCTCAAGTGATTAAGTTCTACAGTTATCTTAACCTGTTTTAAATTTTGGCTTTGTTTTTTGATAGTTTTTGACTATAGAGTCCAGGTTAGCCTTGGATTTTCAATTTGCCTGTCTCATGCTGATTTCAGATATATGCCACTATGTATGGATATTTTGCCCGTTTTTAATAAGTTATTTAAAGTTTTTTTCATTTAAATTTTGATTCAATGTCATCTATATGAAAAGCACTAGAAATTCAGTCTTTATGAGTTTCTTCTCTGTCCGCTCATTCCCAAAGGACTTTGTGTATGTTCAGTGATTTTTGGTTGTGTCCTAAGTTCTTTTTTACTACTTTGTATGGCTTTTAAAGGACCAAGTTAGAGGATAACGCAGGATAATAATTTCTGCAGGGCCTAAAGCAGCACTAAGAGCTAGATACTACTCTGGAATAAATTTCCTACCTTGAGATATCTTACACCATCTAAGTAGTGAATGAGGAAATGTTGTAGATTCTTTGAATCCTCACCTTGAACCACCATTTACTGTGTAATCAGTTTATGACTAATTTATCTTTAACCCTAACAAATATTGTTCTTTGAAGACCAGGCTTATGCAAGACTCTCCTGTAAGACTACATTTCCTGATGCATAGGGAGACTATATTAATGTCTGTGTTCTTATATGGGAATTTCTATTTTGTTAGGTCCAACTGAGAAAAACTGGACTCTTAAATTCTAGTCAGCTTCATCACTTATGTTAATTAACTTATGAAACTTTATTTTAGCTAAGGTTTTAGTGGTCTCAGTCCATCATCAAAGGGTTCCATTGATGAGGCGTTGCATAACAGAGACGGGAGCAGTAGCACCAACTGCTGATATAACAGGAAAGCAAAGGACGAGGATGATGCTGGGGACAGAGTCCTTTAAGCTCATACTTTCCACTTAAGGATCACCCACAAGGCCCCATCTCATAGAGTTTGTGCTCTCTCCTTATACTGTAGTCCTGAAACAGTCGCTTAACACATGGGCACTGAGAAATATTCAGTATCCAAACCTATAATGCAGATTTTAGTGTTATCTCTAAGAATTCCTGTTGCATATCTGTTTTCATTTGTTTGCTACTTTGGGAGTTTCTTAATATTCTTTGCTTTTCCAATTCAATGATAACACACTTACGTAGATACACAAATACATATTTTGGTAAGTTTTTTACGCTGTTTTAATTATGAATGTTGTTTGGCGTGTTCAGATACTTTTAATGATGGATCCTCAAATATAAAATTTTTGTTGACATGAATTTGATATTTATATGATCTCTAAATGGTTATTGTAACATTATTACAAATGACAACGTTTACTATACAAGAGTACATATTTGAGGATTTTAAAAAATTGTCTGGGCATGTTTTCTCCTTAAATGTATGCTGGTACTTGTGAGGCTTGTTAGCACCAGCATGAGGTTCAATCTCTTCTAGCCTACTGTGGAAAACCTGTGTATTTGGGTTGTTGTTTATAGCAGACGGTGGTATGTGTTTCTCTATAAAGTCCATTACCAATTCTTCCTTTCCTTATGATATAGCTGTCCTCCCTTTTGGGAAGTCATGTCTGTTTGAACTTCCTTTTTATTTACTCACAAACAGAATATAGTTATTTCTTGTTGATGTTGATGATGATGATGATGATGATGATGATGATGATGATGATGATAATGATAGATTCATACCTAAATGGATTTTGAGGACAGGGTCTAAATTTTCCATTTCCACACATTGCTCACAGTATCAGGTGTTGATATGAATTTTGAAATTACTAAATGATAACTGGAAGGAGACATAGATACATATTTTTTGCTTGCTTGTGATAAACTTTAACTGAGTTGCTCCTGATTGTCTTGTTTCTCTAGATTTTCAAGACATCATTATCTGAACTGCCACCCCCAGGATATGAGAACATATCAGATGTAGTGCCACCGTACAGTGCCTTCGCTCCACAAGGGACACCAGAGGTAAAAATACAGTACAGCTCAATACAATTTATGAGCAGAAACTTCATTTCCTTATGTATTTAGGCAATAATTAAAAGGTAATAAGAGGGATTTCTATGTAATTAAAAATTATTCCATTTCCACATTTAAGAAACTAGGATTCCTTAATAACAAAAAAAAGGATTAATTTTTTATGGTGCTTTCGAAAATAAAATATGCTGCAATAAAATGTACAAATCTACACATTTATTGACGTTTCACAAACACCCACTTTCATTTTCTTATGTTACTTTACTTATTTAAATTCCAAAAGTTGCCCCACCATCCCTGTCCCCATCCCTGAATTCTTCACATCATTCCCCCTCACCCTGACAAGCATTCCTCTTTCCAGGGACATCAAGTTTCCACAGGATTAAACATATCCTCTCCCACTGAGGCCATATACGTTTGCCCTCACATATACATGTTCCTGGGTTCATAAGCCAGCCCTTGGGTGCTACTTGGTTTTTAGCTTAGACTCTGGGAGCTCTGAAGGGTCCAGGTTAGTTGACACTGCTGTTCTCGCTATGGCGTTGCAGTCCCCTCAGCTCCTTCAGTCCTTCCTTTAATTCTTCCATATTTGTCCCAGATCTCAATCCAATGGTTGGCTGAAAGTATATGCATTTGCCCCAGTCAGTTGTTAGTAGAGCCTTTCAGAGGACAGCCTTGCCAAGCTCCTGTCTGCATGTACAAGATGGCTTCAGTAATAGTATCAGGATTTGGTGTGTGCACATGGAATATTTCCCAAGTTGGACCAGGCACAGGGTAGCCTTTCTCAGTCTGTGCTCCATTTTTGTTCCTACATTTCATTTAGACAGGAACAATTCTGGGTTAAAAATTTTGTAGGTGGATGTGTGATCACCTGCCTCAACTAAGGGCCATGTCTACAAAAACCCACTTCTGTGTAATCAACACTCAACTGAGTGCTGACATTAGTTCAGAAAATTCCCTTAAGCGACTTCTCAGTTTCATACACCACTGAGGCAATCATTGCTCTGGTGTGCGTGTGTATGTGTGTGTGTGTGTGTGTGTGTGTGTGTGTGTGAATTTTCATCACTATCTCAAAGCAAATGCCTAAGGTAAACAACTGAAAAGATGAAGGATTCATTTTGACATATAGTTTTGGAGATTTGGGTCCATGATTGCTTGTCCTCATTACTTGAGTCCCAAGGTAAGGTAAAAAGACAGGTTTTGATAGACACTCAATATTGTTCTGCTCAAGGTGACAATGTAGATCTGTGCTTCCACTATGCACCATTGAATCCATGACCATCCGAGCATCCTTTAGCCCAAACACACTACCAACCTGTTTGGTGCGAAGAAAGGGATCAGGAAAGAGGCCTCTATGATCCAACCCAAGTATCTTAGATAAAAGGAAAATCATTGACTTCTGTTTCTTTCTCTCTTTTTATTTCATACTGTCCCAAATTTTATTTTTAGTTTTAGTATTTTTTTTTATCTTTATTTTCTCCTACTCTTTGTCATATGCTTTCCCTTTTGAAATCTGGCATTTCTTTCTTTCTTTTTCCATTTTTCATGTTTCTCTTTTATTTATGTTTAAGCTTATGTTTATGTTTATATTCATACTTGTATTTATTATTTTATCTAAATGTATACTTATAGTTCAGTACTTTATTATTTTTTTTACTAGATTTTATTCTCTTAGTTTATTCTGTATGTACTTTTGCTCCTTTCTATGGCCATTACTGAAGTGTTATTTATTATTAACTGCATTTTACTGTATTCTAGCATATGGTTTGATATGATGGTGTTGCTGTGGCCTATTTTTTCCCTTGACTGGTAGTGGAGAAGGGTGGTAAGATGATCCTTGTTTAAACATGGAAGAGGGACTGGAGAGCTGACTCAGGGATTAAAAGCACTCTGCCCTTCCAGAAGACCTTGGGTCAATTCCCAGCAATCACACTGGGTTCACAACTGTCTGCAGCTCCAGTTCGAAGTTTTTCAAAGGCCTGCTTTGTCTTCCTCAGGCACCAAACACACATGTGATGGGTGCATATGCATACATGCAAGCAGATCATCTGTAAACATTAGAACAAATAATACAATACCACACAATTAAGTTTTTAAGTGGAAGAGAGATACATTCTCCCCTATGACTCTTCTTGGAGTTCTTAACCCCTCCAAAGTAAGATGAATCATATCAAAGTGGACAGTGAAGAAACCCACATACTATTGGGTGCTCTGCTCTGGACCTCAGACTAATTACAGACAACACCCAATCACCAATTTCCAATCACAAAACAAATGCAAAGAGATCCTTTATTAAATGTTCAGGAGCCATTTAGGATAGGTTAAAGTTGGCAGATGACCTTCCTGGAGGTTGCCCACTGTTTTGAATAGTCTACAATGGGCGAGCTCAGTGGCAAGTTACCAAAGAGACTTCATTTTAGGATTGTTTCTTGCAGCTGATATGGCTTTCCTGTTATTATTAAATTAATATAATAAGCTCTGGGTATTAGCTCACCCTACTGATCAGATTTCCTTCAGATTAACATAAAGATGAACTATCTTGAATTAATGCTGTTTAGGTGAATTAATGATTATGAAAAATTCCTGATTTGATTCAAATAATTTTAGGAAGAAAGTTTTAAGCAATGGTTTTAATTGCTTTGCTAGAAAGATATAATAATGTTTGAATCAATACAAGAACGTGCTCACAACTCATATAGTAAGTAAAGGCTGCATAATAAGAAATACATTGCATACAATACATAGTGCTCATTGCACTAGAAAGAGAAATAGACTTGATACAAATTTGTGTTCAAGAAGACAACATTTAGCTCCAAGGATAAAGCCATAGGCATTCACTATGATAAGACAAGGTCATTAAAAGCTGTTGCTCTAAATTTATAATGAACATATTAGAATAAAGCACTGCTCTGTACTTAATATTAACATCGTTTTGTATCTTCCATTTTATGTAAAGTTTTATCTCTGAAGTAATTTTCTAAAGAACTTTTTGTCTAAGAATGTAGAAAAAGACCAGAGTAAAGAAATAATGTTGTTGGTTAGATGCTTTTGCTTGGAACTCTACCCAATCCAGCCATCCATATGTATATGTCTGTCTGTCTGTATGTGTGTAGGTATACATGTAATGTAAGCATGCATCGGTACTTGTAGAAAGTCTGAGACAAGTGGTTGGGTCCAAGAATAATGTGAATGTGTTAATATGTAAATTATACTGAGTAAAATATAAGTGTATGTATGAATATAATGTGTCTGTGCATATTTTCCTGTATAAAGCATCCTGATTCTTTTTTATTCCTTCCTCTCTTTTCCATTCCTGCCTCTCTGTTTCTCTGTTTGATCTGTTTAATCAATCAGGTAAGTGAAAGGCTTCTGGTTGTTTAGCTAGAAAAGTGAGCCCTATCAATAAATCCTTTACCTAATCTCCCTGCTGTTAATAACAAGTATCAATATATCCAGAGGCATGCAGCTCCTGGCCTCAGAGTGACTAAAAGTCAAGGTATGTGAAGCTAAGCATCTGTCTCACCACTGAGATATCAGGTGCCAGAACACTGAAGCCTCTCAGAGGAGGCAGAATGCAGTCTGTAATAGGGTTCAAGTCCATGTTCTCCTGGGAGAGTTCTTCTGTGGTTCTCAATCTCCTATGCACCCAGACTCCACTCTAAACTGGGGAGAGAAGATAATGGTGGTCCTAGAGACCACACTTTGCCTACACATCAGGCAGGAAGGGGATGGCTTATCTGAGGACCAAGTGAGTGCCTAGAGCACAAAGGAGCTGAAAGAGAGGCCTTCTCCAAGAGATTAAGGTGTGGCTCTTTATAAGGTAGACTTCCCTCTCTGCCTCTCCCTTCTCCCCAGCCCAGCCAACATTGATGAAGGAGAGTGCTCTTGCTTGTCCAAACTATTTTATTTTATGGAGGATGTGAATGCATATGTCTTATTCAGGATGAACCAAGGATTAAATACCTTTTTGGGGGAAGAATGACCAGGAAGGGAAGCGCATTGGCTAAACAACCATTGCCTATCTAGATACCTCATCAGCATGGAGAGCCCCAGGATTTTATGCTACATGAACAGTTGTTATGGTCCTCTCAATGGGGTATCATGGTTATGTGTTCCAGGACAGGTAGAGCTTTGTCGGGCTGTGATTGGAAGTCTGTTTCTGGTTGAACTAAGGTTTGAACACTGCAGGCCCAGTGGGCTGTCCTCAGCCTACAAGGGATGGCAATTGTTTGCCTAAGCTCCTAGAATACAGCTTCTAACACGTGGCTACATTTCTCCATAGGTCTGTGACATTTGGTCATGTAAAAAAAGGTCACGCCCCAGCCCCTCCTCAGGTAGAGGCATGGTCACATGTCTAATCCCAACCAAAGGTAGAGGCATGGCCACGCAGCCCCAAGCCATCCCCATGTTAATGAGACACCTAGAGACTTAGCCACGCCCCTTCCCAGTTATTATGTCTACCCCACCTCTCCCAGAAAGGCGGGGGTACAATTCCATCCATGCCACTCCACATGATGAAAATAAATGTCTTAGAATTATGGACTGTCTCTTATCTGGACCCACTGTGGGAAGCGAGGGATCTGGCCCTCGATTAAGGAGATGCATCTAATCTCTGCCCGAGGGCTTCCCCTCGCTCCCAGACGGTACCCATTCAACCAAACCTAAACAGCTAGCCCGGCACCCCAAGCCACTGAAAGCTGGTCTCGGCAGGAACCCCTCATGTGGGGCTTCTTCCCACCGCACCAGGCTTGTCCCCACACCAGTCAAGGAGCACCATGCATGTACTGTGGTGTAAAAAAGGTTGTATATGAAAATAGATTATACTTCTATATAGGGATATAGAGCATTATGGAGACAAAATTATAGTCATGCACAAATTAGTTTGATATTTTATTCAGTAACTCATTGAAACCCACTAAATTTGTAATTATATGATTATTTTACTCTTAAGAAATCACATTAACTTAAGCACGGTGGCTGAAGCTTATAACTCCAGAGGCCATAAGAATGAGGCAAGAGGATTGTTGTGAGTTTGAGACCAGTCTGGTTTACATGTCCCCCCCCCCCCCTTTTTTTCCTCCTCTCTAAAAAGAAATACTAAACATCATTATTTTTCTTTCCTTCAAACATGCTTAAATTCTTTTGCATTGAACAGAGATAGAAGGAGCACATTCTTCATGAGATTGATATATACACACCAGGTGAAGGCTCAGGTGTTGGCTGCTGTAAATCTTCGGCCAAATACAACCAAGCCAGTAGAGTATTTATTCTTTATTAATTATATATGTATCTTGTGTGTATGCAGTATATTTCTCTATTACTAATTCTTGAGTCTATGTCAACTGAATTCTGTGGAAGGAATAACACTGGCCCAAGCAATTTACACCTAAACACATTGTAAAATTTGAAACTTTACAATGTGTTTAAAAATACTGTAGTATTTCTCAGGCTTTAATGTATATCATAATTGGAAGGTTTGCAAAGCACAGACTCTGGATTCTAGCCTGTGAGTTTCAGAAGTTCAGAGAATGTACCCAAGACCTCATGGATGCTTCTTACAAGGTCCTTTGTGATATAGCTCTTCAGAACCATTCTCTGAGAATCACCGAAATTTTCATGTTGATAAGGGCAGGCCAATAGAACACTGAAGGAATAAGAAAAAATTCTAAGCCAAAGATACCATTTTATTCAGTCATAGAACAATAGCACAGTGTAAATCATACAAAAAGACCATTGTCTATAAACAAAGTGGTTTTCTAACTGAGAATACAACTTGCATAGACAGTTATATATTTGTTACTTTTGTTTACAAGGTTTTAAAGCAATGCCTTCCCTAATTTCATCTCCAGAATAATTTGTCTTATGATGAGTGCAGTTTTATCAAAATATAGCTAATATTTTATAACATTTAAAGAGAATAACTTCCCAAAATTCTGAGGGATTTTTGTTTGTTTGTTTGTTTTCCGAGTGAGAAAACTTACTGGTAAGGTTAAGAAATTTGAATAGACCAATTTAATATCTCTCCCTTTGTTTCTCCCTCTCCTCTCTTTTAACTCCTGTCTCTCTCCTCTCTTCTCTCTCTTTTTCCTTTCTTCTTTTTTCTTGGATGATAAGTTAGTGGTACCAATACATGCATGATTGTGAGGTCATTTCCTGGAGCATAGGAAACCTACCAGTGGCTACTCTTTCATGAAAGGGCGATTCTCTCTCTTTTATCAGTTAACAACTGCCATAGTTTCTAACTGGCAGGGTTTAACCCATATATGCAGGAATGTTGGCTTTCTTGTGCTTCTGCTGGTAACCATGGGAGCTCTGAGTTCCTGAATGCAACAGCCACTGCCTCAAGGAGACAACATTTTAGCGAATTATCTCCATACCCAGCACTTATATTCTTTTGAATAGCTTCCCATGTACCTGAAGCAGAATACTCACTAAAGTGGAATCTTGGCAGTGTATTTTAGAGCCAGCCCATAACAAACATTTCTAAGTTAATGCCTAAGTAAAAAAGGAATTAACACTATTATGACAGTAGAGCAAAATATAGTCACCTGTAGGTTTGTAGTTTGGGTTATAACTAATATTTTTGTGATATTGTTGATTGAGCCTAGAGCCCAATAAATACTGAATAAATGTTATACCATTGAGCTACATTTTCACAGTGTTCATATTTTTAAATGGAAGAAGTTAAGAAGATCAATATAAATAGCATTTAAATTCTTTCAGATATAAATGAATACCTATGCAATTGCTTCTAAAACACTGCTATTTATTGTATGCTGGAAATGATATTACAATGCCAGCACTTAGATTCATAAAAGTATAATGAATATTTTTTTTTTAGATATTTGTGCAAAATAAATGAATGTGTACATCACTTTTCAGAATTCCTTTAGAACTAAATTAGAGGGTGAAAAGCATTTTGGAAACTCACTTTACAAATGACAGTGTTCAGACAAGGATAACGTGATGCTGGCATGTGATCATACAAATGATTAAAACAAGGCCTTCTCAAAAACAGGGCCTTTTTTGTTTCTGAGGTTTGTGAAGACTCACTATGCTCCATTTTGAGTATACAGTCTAAAGAGAATAAAGCTTTCTTTCATCAAATGCTTCTCATAGTATGGTGGCTGATATTTTTCAGAATACATAAAGCAACTTGAATACTTACATAATTATTTTGGAGATATTTCTACATCTTTAGTTATTCTGGAAAACAAAAAGGAAAATGTATTATTTAATTCATGTGTCCCCTACCCTGTCAAATTATGTTTTCAATTTAAGTTAACCTTTCCTTTGACTGTCTCAGTTGAGGCTTATCTGTCTTGGTCCTCTTGGGTGTTTTAGCTTTATCTCTCTTTAAATATCAAACATTTGTCATTCAGAGATACCTCCATATGCTACATCTCATACTAAATCAATCCTGATCTCATCAGGGGGATCTAGTGTATGTCAACTATGCACGAACTGAAGACTTCTTTAAACTGGAAAGGGACATGAAGATCAATTGTTCTGGGAAGATTGTGATTGCCAGATATGGGAAAGTGTTCAGAGGAAATAAGGTAAAGAAATGATGTCCTCTCAGAATAGTAGATAGACTGGAAACCATAGGGTTAAGTTAAATAAGAGATAAATACTACACTGTTTCCTTATACATAAATCTTCATTTAAAAAATGAAGAGCAACACATACACATGAAATTAGGAGGAATTGGCCTATTTGTCAATAAATAGGAGAGAAATAGAAACGACATAGGGAGACAGGCTCGTAGGTGGATGAGTATAATCCGAGCACATGCTCTTCAGGTGTGGATTTGTTATAATTAATTCCACTCTTTGTACAGTTCATACATTGTACAGTTGATAACATTTTTAAAGTTTACCTCTTTCCCTAATCTAAAATATTGTAATATGATATATTTTTACATTTTTTTTCTGAGCTCATGATTCTCTCATCTCTGCACATTCCACTTTACAAGGAAGACACACTAAGAAAGTGTTTTTGAATTGTGATGTTGAAATTCTGTCTGTATTTACCAGAGTGAATGCAGCACATATTCTGTACCTTCAAGATTCTGTCACCTCCCAACAAACACAAAGAAACTCCCAATGGGTTTCTAACTAGTTTCCAGTACCTGTGTTGTATATATTATTTTTAATTTTTTTCTAATTAAATTCAATGCGTTTCATTATTATAAGTAGTGCAAGAAGTTGTTATTTGTGTTCAGACATAGATTTAAAAAGGATTTGGCTTGGGGATTCTACTCTCTTATTATGCTTCTAGAAAACCAAAGGGGATAGCAAATCCTTGCTTCCGTTATTATGAGAGAGTTCTACATTTGTCACTCTGCAAAACCATCAACATTTATATCTTAAAGTTGCATCTATGCCGAGTGACATTGAACTGTAGCCACTTGAGACTCTGACACAGGGTGATCACAAGTTTAAGGCCTTCCATGTTTACAGAATGAATTAATGTTCACCTTTGAAATCTCAGTGAGACCTGGTCTTTAAAACAGAAGATGAAGCTTAGTTATTTATATAATGTGATTTTGGCATTTGCTATTATTAAGTCTGGAACAACTTACTAAACTGAGAAAAGAAACACTATATTTTCTAGGTTAAAAATGCTCAACTGGCAGGTGCAAAAGGAATCATTCTGTACTCAGACCCTGCTGACTACTTTGTTCCTGGGGTGAAGTCCTATCCAGATGGCTGGAACCTCCCTGGAGGTGGTGTCCAACGTGGAAACGTCTTAAATCTTAATGGCGCAGGTGACCCCCTCACACCTGGTTACCCAGCAAATGGTGAGTGACCAGATCTTAACTATTATATCAATTGACCATTTCAAATGATGTAAAAAATGACTAAGAACATATCCTTCTTCATTTTCTTCCTAGAAATAAAAATGTTTAAAATTCTAAAAATATCTGATCATGTTCCTTACCACATAATTTAAGACCTCAGCCAGATAGCTTTGAAACTCTTACTTTTTGAAATATTAAAATGTAATATGGCCCATGTTTTATATAATGCATCATATTTACATAAGGGTGGAGACAGAGTACAGCAAGAAATATATTTAAAATAATTCTGTAGCAGCATGTGTGAATACCAGCATTGAATGTGGTTAAAAAGGAATATGAGTGGACTCATGTCTGTGCTAGTCTCCTTTTTTCTGACCATGAGTTTTGGCCAAGTTGGCTATTCTTATTAATGAAATGGACTCAAAATTTATAATTTTCATGAGTACAATTTTTAATTTTCTTGTAGTGAATAGAAAATCAAGTAAAGTGATTTGATAGTTCACCAAGGATACAGAGCCTAGATAGTGCATTAAGAATATAGACACTTTTGCTTCTTTGCAATGATAAGTAAAATTTGCCAAGTAATGTTTCTTAAAAGACAGCTTCTGAATACCTTAACAATCTTGCAGGCAAGAAGTATTATTATCTCTGTCTTGGAAGAAAATTGAGATTAATTGTTAATAGTCTGGCTATATTCACTACACTACTAAGCAGAGCACTGGAGTTCAAAGTCAGTCTGGCCTCAGAGTCCACATTCTTGTCTTTTGCTGAAATGCTGCCTGGTCAAGCATTAACAAACAAGCTAAATTGTTTTGGGTGTATTAAGATATCACAGGATCTCTACAAAATCTGTGTTTACTTAGTTTGCATGGTTTGGAACAGAGCAAGGGTTTCTGTACCTATGATGTTTACATATTGATTTTTTCATCTCTGATCTATCAAATCATATACATCTATAAAGTTTACATTTTTCAAGGGTTTGTAAATCATTCTTAAAACACAGAGCACTGTCATAAGTATTTCCATTATTTAAAATAACCTTATGTTACTCTACTGTAAAGCAGAAGCCCATTGGTCGGCTTTCCATGATTCAGTATATGACCCACTCCCATTTTCATAGAAACAGTATTAAATGGGCGCAGTGGTTATTATTACAATAGGTAAAATAGGGAGAGTAAAGTGTTTGGAGGCTCATGGGGAACTGGAAAGAGAAAGCAGGAATGAATTCAATGAAAGTAAATGTATGAACTTTTCAAACAATATAAAAAATAAAAATTCTTCAATATAGATATATAAAGTGACTTGTAAATGTAAAGAAAAGTTTTTTATTTACTCTTACTTTCCCATTTCTACATTTAAAAACATTCTTCCACCAGGATACTCCTATTAAACTAAAATTGCAAAAATAAATAAAATCAACTAGAACTTCTATTTATGATTTGAACATTTAAAATGATGAACTTTTGCAGGAAGACATAATGCAAATGGATAACATTAGTCACTTTGGGGACCCTTACATTTTCATGCTCATTTAAATTTTACCTTTTCTCCATTTTTCTATCACTGAAAATAGATTTTTTTCATATAGCCTATTCTGATTATGCTGTCCTCTCTCTCAGTTCCTCTGAGGTGAGGCCCTACCCACCTCCCCTCCCATCTGAACCCACACACTTTCTGCCTAATTCAAAAACAAATAGGTATCCAAAATAAAATAAGATGAAAGAAAATCAAATAAATTGGAATAGGTCAAAACAGAAGATCAAAAGCCAAAGAAAAAGAACAAGAAACATATATAGATGCAGAGAGACCTACAGGAAACCCATAAGAACACAAAACTGGAAGCCATACATATATGTGAAGGGCCCATAGGGTAAAAATAATCCCCCTAAAAGAATTATGAGATGAAGAACCCTCAAAGATGCCATTGAATGCATTTTTGTTAGTCTTTCCTGTTAGACATTGAGACTGCTCATAAGAATGCTTTGTACCCCCAGTGAAATTCTCTTGGAGAAAACTAATTTTTCATTTGTGATTGGTTATTTATTGGAGATCACTTCTGGGTTAGGGGTGGAGGCTTTTTGTCTCCTTCTTTCAGCTCTAAGAACTAGTCCGGCACAGACCCATGCAGATCCTGTGCATGCTGCCATAGTCTCTGTGAGTTCATATGTGCATCAATTGTTGTATTTCGAAAACCTTGTTTCCTTGGTATTCTTCATCCTATGGGCCTCCTCTTTTGGAGGGTTCCCTGATACATAAAGGAAAGGTGCAGTGGAGACATACATTCTAGGACAGAGTGTTCCAAGTTCGTTCACTCTCTGTACATTGTCTCATTGTGGATCTATTGAAGGAGATTCTCTAATGCAGGTTGAGTGAAGGGTTGATTGAAGAGTATAGCAGAATGCCATTAGGAGCCATTTTGTTGCTACATTCCTTTTTATAGAAAAGTAGTATTTGATTTTCCTTTAGGTTCCTGGCCTATTCAGTTTCAGGTTCTTTGCCACGTGCAGTGTCAGGAATGGGTTCTATTTTATGGAATGGGCAGTAAAGCCAATCAGGTATTTTTTTGTTGCTCTCACAATATTTGTGCCTTTATTTCCTAGAGCACCTTGCAGTCTGGTCATTATTGTAGATTGAACGGTTTGTAGCAGGGTTGGTATTTACCTTTCTCCTTTTGCAGCATGTAGAGTTCTTTCCAGTACCATGAACAATAGTCTGTAGAAGTGAAGGTAAGAGGTAGGCACCAGCTCAACTTCTTCATGTTCAATGACTTTTGCAAATATTATCTTCAGCAATAGGACCTTATCATCAATTTGTGGGGAGCAATTAATTGCCATAACAATAGACTAGGTAGTTTGGGGTTTTCCATGGAGCTCCTTTTGCCAACAACTCGATTACATATAACCCATTCCCAGCACTGAAAGTTTCACTTGAATAAGAAAGATGTCTAGTTGGGACTACTCTCCATCATTATTAGGTGATTCAACTTAGATTTTTGTCATATATGAATATATATTTAAGAAGCTTGTACTGTGTTGGGTTTCCAAATGGCTTCTCAAGTGACCCTTAGTTTTCATTGTCTCCTCCCTACCAAATATTCCCTCCCTCACCTCTCTTCTTGGGTCAAGAACTAGCAATGGAAGTGCTCAATAGAACACTTTTTTGTTTCACATTTTTGTTTGTTTTGTTTTACTTGCATCCACATTACAGTTTTCGTTTACTTTTTTTATTCTTTTCTCATATATTACATCCCAACCAGAGGTTTTCTTCCCCTCCCTATAACTTCTCACCCCTCTCCATACCCCTTCCAAACCCACCTGCCCTCTGCCGTGCCTTATAAAACAACAAGTCTCTGAGAAACAGCACCCAAACACAACATAACAAGCTACTGTAAAACTGGCATGAATCATCACATCAAGGCTGAGTAACCTAAACCAGTATGAAGAAATGTGTCCTACAAGTAGGCAACATAGTCAGGGACAGCCCCTGTTCCCACTGTTAGAATTTCCACAAGTACACCAAGCTGCTTAACCATAGTATATATGAAGAGGACCTAAGTCAGACCTCTAAAGGCTCCCCTGATCTCTTCAAGTTCCTATGAGTAGCTCAGTACAATATTAAAAAAAAAAAAAATCAGTAGCTGTCCTATAAACAAATGACAAATGGGCTGAGAAAGAAATCAGAGAAACAACACCCTTCACAATAACCACAATTTATGTAAATTTTCTTGAGATAGCTCTAATCAGGCAAGTGAAAATCCAGTATGATAAAAGTTCAAGTCTTTCAGATGATATCAAAAGATGGAAAGATCTCCCATGTTTATGGATCAGTAGGATAAATGTAGAAAAATGGTTATCCTACAAAAAGCAACATACAGTTTCAACAAAATCCACATAAAAATTCCAGCATAATTCTTGACAGACCTAGAAAGAACAATACTCAGCTTCAGATTATAACAATCCTGTACAATAAAATAAATTATGATTGTATCACTTCCCCTGATCTCAAGCTGTATCACAAAGCTGTAGTTATAAAAACTGGATAGTATTAGCATAAAAACTGAGAGGTTCATCAATGGAATCAAATTGAAGACCAAGAAATAAACCCACACAACTGTGGACAACTGATTCTTGATAAAGAATCCAGAGGTATACAATGGGAAAAAGAAAGCATCTTCAACAAATGATACTGGTCTAACTGGATGTCTGCATATAGAATAATGCAAAAAGACCCATACCTATCTCCCTGCACAAAACTCAAGTGTGATGGCTATGTGTGGTTGTCAACTTGACTACATCTGGAATGAACTACAATTCAGAAATGGAGGGCATACACCTGTGATCCACATCTTGAGGCAAGAAGTCATATAGGCTTCTGACACAGATCCTGACATGGAGACCCTGAAGCATAATGGCCATGAAAAGCTTAGGTCCATGAAAGGTAATATACCCCTTTATTCCCAAAATACCGGGACAAGGAGATCTCTGAGTTCAAGGTCAGCCAAGAACAAAGCCAGGTCCAGATCCAGGTGTGGTGGTACACACCTTTAATCTGGACCACACTTTCTGCTGGAGGCCTGCATAAGAACATTGGAAGAAGGAAGACTTATTCTTATTTGCCTACTTGCACTTAGTTACCGGCACATCTGTTGGAACGGGCTTCTTCAGGATTCCAGCTTATAAAGAAGACCAGATGAAACAATTAGACTCGTGGACTGAGCAACTACTAGACTTTTGGACTTCCCATTCACAGCTGTCCAATGTTCAGTTAGTTGGAATATAGTCTGTAAGTCATTACAATAAATTGCCTTAATATATAGACATTCCATAAGTTCTGTGACTCTTGAGAACCCTGACTAATGCATCAAGTCAATGTGGATCTAGGACCTCCACATAAAATCTGATAAACTGAACCTGTTAGAAGAAAAAGTAACGAACAGCCTTAATACATTGGCACAGGCACTTCATCCTGAACAGAACACTAATAACAAAGGTGCTAAAATCAATGATTAGAAAATAGTACTTCATGAAACTGAAAAGCTTCTATAAAGCAAAGAACACTCTTTGACATTTTTTCTTTTCTTTTTTAATTTTCTTAAAGATTTGTTTATTTTAAATATATGAGTGTTCTATGTGTGTGTAAATCTGTATGCCAGAAGATGGTTGTGATCCCACCTGGTTGCTGGGAATTGAACCCATGACCTCTGGAAAAGTAACCAGTACTGTTAGCCACTGAGCCATCTAGCCAGCCATCTGTTTGACTGTTTTAAGAGAGTTATTCTAGGCCATCATGTGACTTCATACTCTCACAAGCATGTTTGAGAGTTTCAATTTCTCCACATTCTTTTTGACACTTGGAGTTTTAATACTTCTAGAATATATGAAAGAATTTCTTTAATCTTTCTTATGAAAATCCATTTGAAAATGTTATTTTTATAGACCGTTATGCTCTTTCTTTTTCTCAGAATATGCTTATAGGCGTGAGTTGACAGAAGCTGTTGGCCTTCCAAGTATTCCTGTCCATCCAATTGGATATGATGATGCACAGAAACTATTAGAGTAAGTTTGCCAGAAAAAAAAAAAAAGATACCTGTTTTGGTATTTCTCATTCCTGATATTTTTCAAATGTTTGAGAATGTTCAAATTATAGTACTATACTCTAAGTGATCGATACAATGTACAAGTATTTTCATAAATTTGAAGAATAGTCGTTCTGATTCTGGAATTTATTTTGTATTTGGATAATTCAAGTTTGACAGCAATGAAAACGATCCTTGATCAATTCCTGGAACTATGATGTCCCATCTACATATATGTGGCACAGTCATGCTTCCATCATGTTCTCAGGCAGGCAATGGCTGACTGTGTCAAGCATGATATGATATATTTGTTCTGAAAGCATAGTACTCCTATGAGGCAAGTCTGTTCTTGATTACCTTGCTCAATTAAATGTCATGCAGTCATTGTCCCTTCTTTTTCTTTTCTTTCCTCCCTTTGTCCTTTATCCTGTATCAGAATGGCATTGAACCCGTGGACATTTTCTCAACCTCTTCTAGCTTCCTAGTCTATGCATTCCCCAGCCTTTTCTCAATGTGCCTTTTATTCATCAATATTTTTGTTTTTATATTTGTACCTCTTTGAGGAAACAGAATAACAATGTCAGAGCCACTAAAATTCAGTTTCTAATCTCTATTTCTGTTCCCCTTCTGCTTTCATCATTGAGCTCTCCCCGTTTCCTGTCCTACTCTCTTCCATCTGCATTACCCACCTACTTCATTTCCTTCTGTAAGTAAGAGAAAGAAACTTCTCTAAAAGGAAAAGTTATAGAGTCAAAGAATTATTACCAATTATTCAGGTTCTTCATTTAGTTTAAACACTCCCCTAGTTTGCATAGGTTGGGTTGTATTGGGTTAATTACAAGATCTAACTACAAAACACAGGCTATTCCCAAATATCAGATTTTCTTGGCTCAGACTCCTAGGTCCTGGCATTATAAGGGTCCTCCATCATGCCTGGCCTCAAAACATTTTTAATCATTTCATTATCACATCTGTGAGAACACATTTTATAAGCTAGTTTAATGCCTCCAGTTTCAGAAAATAAGGATCCTGATGTCTAGAAATTGGAAGTATGTGTCCAATTTATGGGCAGATCATTTTTAGATTGGACTATTAACTGTGCTACTTGGATCAAGATTCAGTATGTGGTACAACCTATAAGAGCATAATGGACTACACACATATAATGGGCCATACACACACACACACACACACACACACACACACACACACACACATATATATAGTCAAGGTAATTTTATTAGTTATGAATATGATTATAGTATTATTAGTAATAATGGGAAGGTTCAAATAATTAAAAATGTCAGCAGCTTCAAACATGCCATTGGTTAAGATACTATAAAAATTATAAATGCAGAATATTGAGCAAGAATACCTAATAACATGGAGTGTGTTTGTGATGCATTAAGTTAAAAAGCAGATTTTATAAAACATTATTTTAGGATTTCAGTTATATAGCATATTAAAATGAGCACATATTTCCTTGTAGTTAGAAAGAGAATGCATGGTATTTTATAGAATTCAATGTAAGCTTATATAATCATGTATACTAGTTTGCTGGTCTGGATCAACAAATACATAATAGTTGTGTCCTAACTGAGGTAATATAATTATTTTATTAAAAAATTACAAATGTGGTTTATCACAAATTGTATCTAGCTTCTAAGTAGGCTGTTTTGTGTATGAGGTAATGTTTTTTGTGTTGCTGAATTCATTATTGCATGAAGATACTGCAGTTTGTTTAACCATTCACCAGTTGAAGGACAATTGAGATTGTTCTGTATCTTCACTGTTATAAAAAAAAAAACAAAACAAGGATAATTGTGCATGGATTTCTTGCCATCGTAATCCTCATTTTTCTGTTGCATATTTTATGTCACATAAATACATTTACTTTGATAAGAAACTAACAAGTAAGAGAGATTATATTACTATAACTTCTTCATCAATATATGAATACACTCACATTCTTTACATGATTTTGTGAAAGCACATTTTATATAGTACTATCTCAAAGTAATATGTTCATTGTGTATTTTCTTTGAATATTAATAGTTTTATGAGCTTTTTAAAATCATCTATTCTCATGATTTCTTTATAGTGTCATGTTAGCATATTCCACATAGGATAACTGGTAACATTTCTTTTTCTACTACTTGGAAGAATTCCTGAAGAATTGTTTGTGCTTTTAAGCAAATCCGTAGGAAATAGTGCAGCCAATTTTCCATCTTAAAGGAGTCTATGCTTTATTTAAAGCCTTTGTAGTCTGATCAGATTTTCTCTTTTTTAGTCAGTTGGCTGAGTGTGCAACTTTCTAGGAATTTATTTCTTATAGGCTGTTAATCAGTATATAGTTCTTTATTGTATTCATTGGTAAGTCTATTTCTCCAAAGCCATCAGTGTCTCTTTTTGTGTTGCTGGGATTAGTAATTGGAGTCAGTCACGTTTGCATTCAAACAATTCACTATGGTTTGTCTGTTTATTGATTTTTTGAGAAACTATGCTGTCACTGATTTTGTCTGTTATTTCATCTTTTTATATCTCTACAGTTTATTCTTTATTACTTCAGTCCTGATACATAATTTCCTTTTGTTTTATAAATATTTTGAAAATATTAACTAATATTTTAATTTGTATAGTTTCATTTATTTATTTATTTTTATTATTTAGTCCTTTTTTGCAGTCCAGCCTTCATCCTACTCCTGGTCTGCCCCCTACCACTCCCCATCCCATACCTACCCCCACTGTCTCCAAGAGGATGTTCTCACTCCTCCCCACAACCCCATTAGACCTCTCTACTCCCTGGGGCCTCAAGTGTCTTGAGGGTTAGGTGCATCTTCTCTCACTGAAGCCAGACCGGGCAGTCCTCTGCTGTATATGTGTCGGGGGCCTCATATCATCAGTGTATGTTTCCTGATAGGTGGATCAGTGTCTTAGAGACTCAGGGGTCCATATCAGTTGAGACTGCTGGCCCTCCTATGGGGCTGCCTTCCTCCTCAGCTTCTTTTAGCTTTTCCCCAGTTCAACCACAGGAATCCCCAGCTTCTGTCCATTGGTCAGGATCTAGTAGATACATCTGACTCTTTCAGCTCTTTGTTGGGCCTCTTAAGGTGCAGCTGTGCTAGGCTAATGTCTGCAAGCACACCACAGCATCAATAACAGTGGCAGACACGGGGACCTTTCTTTGAGCTAGATCCTAATTTGGACCTGTCACTGCACCTCCTTTCTCTCAGGCTCTTCTCCATTTTTGTCCCTGTAGTTCCTTCAGACAGGGACAAGTCTGGGTCAGAGCTTTTGACTGCAGGATGGCAACTCCATGCCTCCACTTGATGTCTTGGCCATTCCTCTGGAGGTAGACTCTATATGTTCTCCCTCCCCCACTGTAAAGCACTTCACCCAAGGTTCTTCCCTTTGAGTCCTGAGAGTCTCACACCTCCAAGGTCATCAGTACATTCCAGAGTGTCCCACCACCTCCTACCTCCTGAGATTGACTCTTTTCATTCTCTCTGCTGGTCCTCAGGGCTTCAGTCCTGTTTCCCACCCCCCAATACCTGATCATGTTCCCCCCTTCCTCTCCGTGTCCCTAGATCCCTACCTCCATCTGTCCCCCCATGATTGCTTTCTTCTCCCTCCCAAGTGGGATTGAGGCATCCTCACTTGGGCCCTTCTGCTTGTTAACCTTCTTGAGTTCTGTGGATTGTATCTTGGGTATTCTGTACTTTCTTGGCTAATATGCATTTATTAGTGAGTACATACCAGGCATATAATTTTGGGTCTGAGTTACCTCACTCAGGATGACATCTAGTTGCATCCATTTGTCTTCAAAACTTGTTATGTCCTCATTTTTAATAGCTGAGTAGTATTCCATTGTGTAAATGAACCACATATTCTGTATCCATTGTTCTTTTGTGGGACACATGGGTTGTTTCCAGCTTCTGGCTATCACAAATAAGGCTGCTATGAACATAGTGGCACATGTACCCCTGTGGCATTGTTGGGCATCTTTTGGATATGCCCAAGAGTGGTTTGCTGGGACTTCAGGTAGAACAATTTCCAATTTTCTGAGGAACCTCCAGATTGATTTCCAGAGTGTTTGTACCAGGTTAAAATCCCACCAGCAATGGAAGAGTGTTCCTCTTTCTCCACCCCCTTGACAATATGTGCTCTCAACTAAGTTTTGGATTTTACTCACTCTGATGGTGTAAGGTGGAATCTCAGGGTCATTTTGATTTTCATATCCCTGATCACTAAAAACTTTGAACATTACTTTTTTTCATTTTTTATTGGATGTTTTATTTATTTACATTTCAAATGTTATCCCTCTTCCTGGTTTCCTCCCTGAAAACCCTATATTCCAAACTCCCTCCCACTGCTTTTATAAGGGTGCTCCCCACCCGCCTATCTACTCCTGCCTCAGTGCTCTGCCATTTCCCTACCCTGAGTCATTGAGCCCCCACAAGGGGCTCCCCTCCCAGTGATGCCTGATAAGGCAATCCTCTGCTACATATCCATTTGGAGCAATGGTGTCTTAGTCAGGGTTTCTATTCCTGAACAAACATCATGACAAGAAGCAAGTTGGGGAGGAAACGATTTATTTAGATTACACTTCCACAATGCTGTTCATCACCAAAGGAAGCAATGGAATTCAAGCAGGTCAGGAAACAAGAGCTAATGCAGAGGCCATGAAGGGATTTTACATACTGGCTTGTTTCCCTTGGCTTGCTCAGCTTGCTCTCTTATAAAACCCAAAACTATCAACCCAGGGATGGCACCACCCACAAGGGACCCTCCCCCCTTGATCACTACTTGAAAAAATGTCTTACAGCTGCATGTCATGGAGTCATTTTCTCAACTGAAGCTCCTTTCTCTGTGATAACTCCAGCTTGTGTCAAGTTGACACACAAAACCAGGCAGTACAAATGGGCCCCCCTGTGTGTGCTCTTTGGTTGGTGGTTTAGTCCCCAGGAGCTTTGGGGAGTCTAGATGGTTGATATTGTTGTTCTTCCTGTGGGGTTGCAAACCCCTAAGAGCTTCTCAGCCATTCAAGACTCCTGTTGTGAGTTCTTTGTTTAGTTCTATACCCCATTTTTTGATTGGGTTGTTTCGTTTCCTGATGTTTAGCTATTTGAATTCCTTTTTTCTTTTCTTTAGAGAATGTAATCATTACTTATACAAATAAAATGTAGAATACAAGCTGTGTTTATCAATTAAAATGATACAGTTCTGTTTGTTAATGTTACCTAATTCTTACAGGAGTCCCCAGCTCTGTCAGGGATTCCTTAGAGTATTTCTTTCTATTTTTTTTTTTTTTTTATTTTTTTTTTAATTTTTAAAAAATTATTTTCCAGGTCTACCCTTCTGAAACCCCCATCCCATCCCCCCTCTCCCTGCCTTTACGAGAGTGCTCCCCCACCCACCCACCCACTTCTGTTTTCCCTCCCTGGCATACCACTACACTGGGGCATCAAACACCCTCAGGCCCAAAGACCTCTCCTCCCACTGATGTCCAACAAGACCATCCTCTGCCACATATATGGCCATCACCATGGGTCCCTCCATGTGTATTCTGTGGTTGGTGATCCAGTCCCTGTGAGCTCTGGGGGTTCTGACCAGTTGAAACTGTTGTTCCCTCCATGGGGCTGCAAACTGCCTCAGCTTCTTCAATCCCTTCTTCAACTCCTCCGTCCAGGACCTCATGCTCTGTCCAATGGTTGGCTGTGAGCATCTGCCTCTGTATTTGTCAGGCTCTGGCCGAGCCTCTCAGGAGACAGCTTAACATGCTTTCATCAGCAAGAACTTCCCAGCATCCACACTTTTTGAGTTGTTTATATATTTTATATATTAGACCTCTACAGGAGATGGGGTTAGTGAAGATATTTTCCAAATCTGTAGGTTGCTGATTTTTGCTATTGACTATGTCCTTGACCTTATAGACATTTTCCAGTTTCAGTGAGGTCCCATTTATCTATTCTTAAACGTAGAGCTTGAGTCATAGGAATTCTGTTTAGAAAATTTCCCCCCATGCCAATGCCTTCCAGACTATTTCCCACTTTCTCTTAGATTCAGTGTATCTGGTTTTATGTTAAGGTCTTTGATCCACTTGAACTTGAGCTTTGTGCAAGGTGATAAATATGGATCTATTTGTATTTATCTACATAAAGACTGCCAGTTAGACTAGCGCCATTTATTAAAGATGCTTTCTTTTTTCCGTTGTGTACTTTTGGCTTCTTTGTCAGAGATCAAGTGTCCATAAGTTTGAGGCTTTATTTCTGGGTCTCCAATTAATTTCCAGTGATCAACCTGTCTATCTCTGTACCAATACATGAAGTTTGTATCACTATTGCTCTGTAGTACAGCTTGAGGTCAGGGATGGCCATTCCTCCAAAAGTTTTTTGTTGTTAAGAATTATTTCCATTATTCTGAGTTTTTTGATTTTCCAGAGAAATTTGAGAACTGGTTTTTCCATGTCTTTGAAAAATTCTGTTGGGATTTTGATGGGGATTGCACTGAATTTGTAGATTGCTTTTGGTAGGATGGCCATTTTTACTATGTTAAATCTACCAATCCATGAGCATGGGACATCTCTCCATTTTTTGAGGTCTTCTTAAATTTCTTTCTTGAGAGATTTGAAGTTGTTTTCATACAGATCCTTCAATTGTTTGGTTAGACTTACACCAAGATATTTTATGTTATTTGTGACTATTAGAAAGGGTGCTGTTTCTCTAATTTCTCTCTCTGCCTGATCATCGTTTATACAAAGGAAGGCTACTGATTTATTTTAGTTAATTTCATATATGGCCACTTTGCTGAATTTGTTTATCAGCTATAGAAGCTCTCTGGTAGAATTTCTGGGGTTCCTTATATACACTATCATATCATCTGCAAATAGAGATACATTGACTTCTTCTTTGCAAATTTGTATCCCCTTGATCTCCTTTTGTTGTCTTATTGCTCTAGCTAGAACTTCAAGTACTATATTGAATACATGTGGGGAGAAGGGGAATCCTTGCCTTGACTTTGATTTCAGTGTAATTGCTTTAAGTATCTCTCCATTTAATATGGTATTATCTATTGGTTTGCTATATATTGCTTTAAAGATATGTAGATATGGGTCTTGATTTCCTGATCTCTCTAATATTTTTAACATAAAGGGGTGTTGTTTTTTGTCAAATACTTTTTCAGCATCTAAGGAGATGATCATGTGATTTTTTTTCTTTGAATGGGTTTTTTATAGTGGATTACGTTAATGGATTTTTGTATATTGAATCAACCTTGCATGCATGGGATGAAACCTACGTGATCATGGTGAATGATGATTTTGATGTGTTCTTGGATTTAGTTTGAGAGAATTTTATTGAATATTTTTGTATTGATATTCATAAGTGAAACTGTTCTGATATTCTTTTTCTTTGGGTCCTTGTGTGGTTTAGGTAACAAAGTTATTGTGGCTTCATAGAATGAATTACATAGTGTTCCTTCTCTTTCTGTTTTGTGGAATAGTGTGAAGAATATTGGTATTAGGTCTTCTTTGAAGGTCTGATAGAATTCTGCACTAAAATTAATTGGTCCTGGGCTTTTGTTGGCTGGGAGACTTTTAATGACTGCTTATTTTTCTTTAGGGGTTATGGGACTGTTTAGATGGTTTATCTGATCCTGATTTAACATTAGTACCTGTTATCTGGCTAGAAAATCATCCATTTCATCTATATTTTCCAATTTTGTTGAGTATAGGTTTTTATAGTAGGATCTGATAATTTTTTTATTTTCTTCAGTTGTTGGTATGTCTCCATTTTCATTTCTGATTTTGTTGATTTGGATACTGTCTTCAAGCCCTTTAGTTAGTTTTGCTACGGGTTTATCTAGCTTGTTGATTTTTTCAAAACACAACCTTTAGTTTTGCTGATTCTTTGTATCATTCTCATTTTTTCTATTTGGTTGATTTTAGCCCTGAGTTTGACTATGTCTTATAGTCTCCTCCTCTTGAGTGTGTTTGCTTCTTTTTGTTCTAGAGCTCTCAGGTGTGCTGTTAAGTTGCTAGTGTGATGTCTCCAATATTTTTACCAGGGCAATTAGTGCTATAAAATTTCCTCTTAGAACTGCTTTCATTGTGTCTCATAAGTTTAGTTATGCTTTGTCATCATTTTCATTGAATTCCAGGAAGTTTTTATTTTCTTTATTTCTCCCCTGACCAAGTTATCATTGAATAGAGTTGTTCAGTTTCCATGGGTATGTGAGTTTTCTGTTGTTTTTGTCATTTTTGAAGATCATCCTTAGGCCATGGTGATCTGATAGGATACATGGGACTATTTGCATCTTCTTGTACCTGTTGAGGCTTCTTTTGTGATCAATTATGTGGTTAATTTTGGGGAAGGTACCATGAAGTGTTGAAAAGAAAGTGGATTCTTTTGTTTTAGTATGCAGTATTCTGTAGATAATTGTTAAATCCATTATGTTCATAACCTCTATTAGTTTCACTGTATCTCTATTTAGTTTGTTTTAGTGGCCTGTCAGTTAGTGAGAGTGGTTATATTGAAGTCTCACACTATTGTGTGAGGTTCAATGTGTGTTTTGATTTTTAGTAAAATTTCTTTCATGAATATGGGTGTCCTTGCATTTGAGACATAGATGTTCATAACTGAAACTTTTTCTTGGTGGATTTTTTCCTTTGATAAACATGAAGTGCGCTTTCTCTTAACACTTGATAACTTTTGGTTGAAAGTCTATTTTATTGGATATTACGGTGACAACTCCAACTTGTTTCTTGTGACCATTTTCTTGGAAGTCTTTTTCCAGACTTACCCTGAGGTAGTGTCTGCCTTTGTTATTGAGGTGTGTTTCTTGTATGCAGCAAAATGCTGGGTACTATTTGTGTATCCAGCCAGTTAGCTTATGTTTATTTATAGAGGATTTGAGGCCACTGATATTGAGAGATATTAAAGACAGATGATTGTTAGTTCCTGTTATGTTTGTTGTTATAGGTACCATTATGTACATGTGATCCTTTCTTTTTGGCTTTGTTGTGACTTTGTTAATATTTTGTCTTTTCCCTTTGGTATAGGTAACCTACTTGTGTTGGAGTTTTCCTTCTAGAATCCTCTGTATGGCTGTGTTGATTGTTAGATGTTCTTTGAATTTGGTTTTCTCCCAGAATATTTTGGTTTCTCCATCTATGTGGATATAGTTGAATGGGCTGGATTTTGTGTTCCCTTAGGGTCTGCATGACCTCTGTCCAGGATCTTCTGGCTTTTAATGTCTCTGTGGAGAAGTCTGGTGTAATTTTGATAGGTCTGCCTTTATGTTACTTGGCATTTTTCCCTTGCAGGTTTTTATATTCTCTCTTCGTCCTGTGCATTTACTGTTTTGATTATTATGTGATGAGAGTATTTTCTTTTCTGGTTCAATCTATTTGGTGTTCTACAGGCTTCTTGTACATTTATGGCCATCTCTTTCTTTAGATTGGGGACGTATTCTTCTATGAATTTATTGAAGATTTTTTTTGGTTCTTTTGGGCTGGGAATCTTCGGTCTTCTCTATTCTTATTTTTCTTAAATTTGGTGTTTTCATTGTGTTCTGGATTTTCTGGGTGTTTTGGATAGAAGATTTTTATGTTTTGAACTTTCTTTGACAGTTGTGTCAATATCTTCTAATGTATCTTCTACTCCTGAGATTCTTCTCTCTTCTATCTCTTGTGTTCTGTTGGTGATTTGTAATTTCTGACCTCTTTCCTAGATTTTCGATTTCAAGGTTTGCCTCCATTTGTGTTTTCTTTATTTCTTCTACTCCCACTTTTAGGTCATAGACCCACTTTGTTCAATTCCTTCACCTTTTTGATTGTGTTTTCCTATATTACTTTAAGGGATTTATTTGTTTCCTCTTTAATGGCTTCTACCTGTTTACCTGTGTTTTCCTGTAATTCTTTCAGTGAGTTATTTATATCCTCCTTAAAGGACATTATTATCTTCATGAGTTAAGTTTTTAAGTGAGTTTCCTCATTTTCAGGTGTTTTGGTGTACTCAAGGCTTGCTGTGGTTGGAAAACTGGGTTCTGAGGATATCAATAGATATTGGCTTCTGTTGCTTATAGTCTTAGGCTTGCCTCTCATCATCTGGTTATCCCTTTTGTTAGCTTGTCTGCAAGTCTCTGTCTGGTGCCTGCCTCTTCTGTCCCTCCATTGCTGTGGGCCTCCTGGTAGGCTTGTGACCCTGGCTGTAGCAGACCTCCTGTGAGACCTTCAGACTGTGGGATCTTCAGAGGGGCAGACAAGCTGCTGATCTATTTTCCTGGGTGCAGCACCTCTCCTGGGAGGCCTTCAGACTGTTGGATCTTCAGAGAAGCCGTCAAGCTGTTGCCTTACATGTAGCTGTTCTCCTGGGAGGCCTTCATATTGTGGGGTCTGTTTTGCTCTGCATGCAGCAGAATTCTAGGAAGATTTTCAGACTATTGGGTCAGTTGCCCAGTTGCCCTGTGTGCAGCAGAACTTCTAAGAGGCCTTCGGACTGTGGTGTCTTCAAAGAAGCAAACAAACTGGTGACCTGCTCCAGTAGAAGGTGCCAGCTGGAAGGAGAGTGGAATTTGCCCTGGGGGAAGTTGGGTGTGTGTGTGTGATGTGTTCCAAAACCACTGGGCTCCTCTGGATTCCCACCAGCTGTGGCTGTTTGGGAAGGTTCCTTATCTGTTGTCCTGTGTGCAGTGGACCTGGGAGGCCTTCAGACTGTGGTGTCTTCAGAGAAGCAGACTGAGAATGGCAGACATCCATATGCTGTGTTTGTTGAAGTTCAGCCCCCACTATTTCTCCTGCAGCCTCTCTCTTATTCCACTACTATTATTCCCTCCTCCCTGATGTGTTCTTTTCATCTTTTTTTTTTTTCTTTAATTCCACAGAGTTCACTCAAGGTTGTCAGTGAGTACATAGCTTGTAGGAGCACAGGTAGTCTTTCTGGGGTCACATTCCTAAAGAAAGCCTACCCTACTTCTCCCAGCAGCCATCAACTGCAATAGTTCCTGAGCTGAAACTAGGCCACTCTGGCATTATCAGCACTTCACTCTGGAATATCCTCTGTCTTGAGTAGGTCTTTTGTATGCAGTCACAGTTGCAGTCAGTTCCTACACATGCCAATTATGTTCACAGATGTATTTTATTTTATTTTTAAGATCTTTTATAATTTTATGTGTATGACTGTTTTGTTTGCATGTGTGGATGTGCACCATCTCATGGCCTTGTGTTCACAGAGATTAGAAGAGGGCACGAAGAGTCCAATGGAACTGGAGTTACAGATGATTATGAGTCACCATGTGAGTGATAAGAACCCAACTCAGGCCCTACATAAAAAGATCAAAATGTCTTAACCAATGAACTATATCTCCACTCACCTTAAGTATATTTCTTTTCTATTGAAATAAGTTTCATATGGTAAATTCTGATTGCAATTGCCTCATAGCCTCTTCTTCTCCCAGATTCTCTCCATCTCCTCACTCACCCAATTCCATACCCTTTTCTTCTCTATTTTAGAAAATAAGTAGGCCAATTAAAAATATCAAGAATAAAACAAAGAAAATACAAAACTGAAAATCAACAACAAAAAAATATGAAACAGATGCACACAGATATGCACACATAAAATACATAACAAACAATAATGAATAATTGAAAGAAAAGCATACATTCATAATAAAAATATCATTGAGATAATTTTGTGTTTGCCATTATACAGGTGGACATGGGTTCTCCCTTAAGTGTGATTTATATGCTCAGTGAGACACAACCTGAGAAAAAGTTTTTTCCTTAGCTAAAGATTGTCAATTAGAGATAGCTGCTGTGTTAATGATGGCCACTCATGTCGATTTATAATCTCAGTTGTGGCACACATCTGAATTGAACCTATACAGACACAGTGAATGCTGTCACAGTGAGTTCATATGATTATCAGTCCTGGTGTGTTTGAAAGACAATTTCCCTAGAGTCCTGCATTTATACTGTCTCTTATAATATTTCTACTTACTCTTCTAAATAGTTCCCTGAGCCCTGAGTAGAAGGTTTTGATAAAAACTTCATAATTAGGAGGAAGTGTTCAAAGGTCTCTCACTCTCTGCACATTATACTGTTGTCTGTCTCTGTATTAGTGCACATCTTTTCATAGGAAAGATTCTCTGATACTGGTTAAATGAGACACACTGAACAATAGCTATAATAGAATATTGTTAAGAGTCATTTTCTTTTGATGTTATTTTAGCAGTACAGTTTTACTTGATATTATCATTGGCTACTGTCTATGTAGTTTCAGATTATTGGCCAAGAAAGCAGTGTCAGACATGGGCTCCATCTTGTATCATGGGCCTTAAATCCAATCAGATATTGGTTGATTATCTTTACAATATTTGTGGCACATTTTCATCTGCATACTATGAAAATAAGTCACTATTGTTTTTTAAGAGTTTCTAGCTGGGCTACCATTTAGCTTGATTCTCTGACAGCGTGTAGAGTCAGTAGGAGTAAAGGCTCTAGTTATATATCAGCTTTATTTCTCCACATTCAATGAGATTTATACTTGTGTTTGGTAATCAGTTAGGGGAGAACAGCCAATAACCTTGTTTGTGGGTTTTCTTTGTGCCCATTTGTCCACTATCCCATATTTGGCATTGGAGGTTTCACTTCATGGCAAGAAATCTCTAGTTGGTGCTTTATTTTTCCATTATTTGGTGATTGCATTAAGTCTTATTTCATATATGTTTATATTTTAAGAAGTTTATACTGTTGTAAATGTCTATGTGACCTTTCAAATTGCCCTTAAAGTTGTTAGTGTCTCCCCATGCTCCCTTCCTTACCTTCTTTTCCCCTCCTCTGTTTATTTAATCTTCCTATTGTAGTCTCCCCCATCTGTTCATAACTATATATTTTATTTCCCCTACCATACCAGTTCCTTCCAGACCACCTAAGCTCTTACTTTATTCCTAATCTCTGTGGCTATACAGACGTAGCATGCCTATTCAAGACTTAAGCTAATATTCTTATATATTATGAATATATACTATATATGTCATGTTGGGCCATGGTTACCTCACTCAGGAAGATTTTCATACCCTCAATTATTTTACCTGCCAATTTAATGATTTCATTTTCTAGGAACTAAATATTACCATTGGTCATTCGTCTGTCATTGGGCATTTATGATATATCCGGTTTTTTGTTCTTATGAATAGAGCAGCAAAAGGAATGCTTGTGCAGTTGTTTCTGTAATAAGATATTGAGTCCTTTGGATATATTCCAAAGAATGTTTATGTTGAATATGAAATAGATCCATTCCTAGTATCTCGAGGAACTGGCACTGTAATTTCCATAGTGTCTGTATAAGTTTTTACTCCCACCTGAAATGAATGACTATTAACTTTACCCTACATCCTCACCAGCATTGGTTCTCATTTGTTTTATTGATCTTGGACAAGATGAAATGCCCCAGAAACATATTTTATTGTTGCATAAAGCAGTAGATTATAAGCCAAGCTGAACTATTAACATTTCTTCAATTATATGAGGAATGGACAAGCATCTGTGTACAACCACAAAACAAACAAAACAAAACAGGGAACTGTAAAGCATAGAACCTTACAAAACTTATTGTATGCAGCAAGTGTGCACACATGATCTGGTGAGAAAAAAACATAATAAAAACACAGATCTATTGTGGATAGATCCCTGAAGGTTAGAGCTGTATGGTAGCTGGTTCATTCAAATCCTTTGATCTGTCTAGTGTTTGTGTGTGTGTGTGTGTGTGTGTGTGTGTGTGTGTGTATGAAATGATGATTTGAAATTTTAGGGACCCCTGTTTGGAATAAAATTATCTGTTCTTTTGTCCTTTGTTTCTTCCTAATACATATGTATGAAAACACTTAATGAAAGACGACTATATATATTATGTATATATATATATACATAATATATAGTAAAAGATTATTCTCCTCCTTACAGACACACATACATGTATTACATTTATCTATATCTGTATGTATATATATATATATATATGTGTGTGTGTGTGTGTGTGTATGGAGAGAGAGAGAGAGAGAGAGAGAGAGAAAGAGAGAAAGAGGGAGAGAGAGAGGTATGAATCTTTCTATAGGAGAAAAAGCACAGTGAAAGAATCCAGATAGACTTCAAATTCTTCCTTTAGTACATGTGCTAGAGTCACAGTTTTAAAATATGGTTTTCCATTACACAGTAGTAACAAAGTTTACATTCTTGTAAATAATTTAAATATCAGCTGCACCTCTTACCACCTTAACTTTGTCCATTGCTATTTGTTCAATCTTATCCTCGTGTTACTCATCTGCAAAGTTGAATCAATAGTGGATACTAGCTTGCAGGACTGGAAGGAAAGATCAATGGTTATCACATGCAAAGCACTTTGTTATATTGTTTGTTCATAGAAGTTATTATGAGAAGATAACCTAGACTGGCAGATGACCTGGCATTTTAACATAGTGTATCAAAATGTATGTAAGTAATAATTTCTTTTCATGTCCAACAGACACATGGGCGGCTCAGCACCCCCTGACAGCAGCTGGACGGGAGGACTAAAAGTGCCTTACAATGTGGGACCTGGCTTTGCTGGAAACTTTTCCACACAGTTGAGATATTTTTATAATGCTTTTATTCAGAAAACTTTAAAAGAAGACAATTATCAGAGATGAAGAAAAATATAAAGCCTAGTTACTACCATCAAGCAATAAAAGCAGGAGAATAAGACAATGATTTTAGATCATCAAAATTATTCAGCGTTTGTTGAAACTCCTGGGACCCCTGCAATCTCTCAGACACTGAGCCATCGACCAGGCAGCATACACTAGATTCTCTGAGGCCTCCAACACATATACAGCAGAAGACTGCTTGGTCTGGCCTCAGTGAGAGAAGATGCACCTAACCCTCAAAAGACTTGAGGCCCCAGGGAGTGAGGAAGTCTGGTGGGGTGGGGTTGGGGAGAAGGACATCCAAGGCAGACTAGGAGGGGGGATGATGACTATACTGTAAAAAAGATTAAAAATATTTAGTGTTAGTTTTCTTTGGGAAGAACTATAAATCTTTTAAAATAATGATGGAGAATTTAAGATATGTGAGTGTTAAACTTATTAACTAGTATTCTCAATGACTGTATTTTTATATTTGAATTAGAAAAGTCAAGCTGCATATTCACTCCTACAGTAAAGTGACAAGAATCTATAATGTGATTGGCACCCTCAAAGGAGCTGTGGAACCAGGTATATGGAGTACGTGTTTTGCAAATATTGGTGAACCAAATGTCATGTACCACTGCTGCCTGAGTGAAGCTCATACAAAATCAAAGCATGACATTCCAGATATGGTGTATGATTCGTCACATGTGTTGTAAGAACAGGAACAGGAAAGTATGGGGACAAGTGAGAGTAATACGCTGCTTTATTTGTTTGCTTGTTTATTGGTGAAAACTGTTTTCTACATTATGTTCTAATGACATTCTCCCATCCCTTATTTTCTATCAGATTCTCCCCACCTTCCTATTCATACATCTCTATGCTTATCTTCTTTCATTCTTTCTAGAACAAATAGGCATGCAAACAAACAAACAAAATAAAATAAAACCAGAATAAAACAAAATTTAAAAGAAGAGAGCGAAATAAGAACCATGAGCAATATATATATATATATATATATATATATATATATATATATATATATATATATATATATATATGTGTGTGTGTGTGTGTGTGTGTGTGTGTGTGTGTGTGTGTGTGTGTTTGTGTGTATATACAAATACATATATATATTTATATATGTATGTGTGTTATATATACACATGCACAAAACCCATAAAAACAAAAAATCAGAAAATATCACTCATATACAAAAGATCAGAAAGGTTGAAAATTGCCCAAACAAAGCAATATGAGTCAAAGCCATCTCCTAAAGCACAGCTAGTTTCATTTTCTATTGGCTATCTATTGCTGGGCATGGTGCCTTCCTTAAGTGTGGTTTGAATACATTGTGAGACTCAGTTGGGGAATTATGCATATTTTATTATATCTTTCGATTCTTTAGAACTTATGTCTGGATTCCTTATGATTTACTTGATTATTTTTAGTTTTAACATAAATAGTACAGTTTAATTGCATATATTTCTTATGAACATATGCCGCTTATTTGTTTTTTTCAGAAATGTTCTCATGTAATTGGACTCAAGTTTATATTATTTCCTTCCAAATGTGGAAATTGCTGTGATTTGGAGTACTGTAACAAATATAAACAATCTCTTACTTAAGAACCAAGAATTTTATAAAACTAATGCTTATACATACAAAACTATATTTGTGTTTTACATATATACATAAACTATATACACATTATAATTATATGTATTTTATATACACATATAATTTAGATTATACATATATATATATTTAGTTTATGCATATATGTATACATGTATGTACATATATAGTTTATCAATATATGAGTACATACATGTATATATGGGTATGTGTAAGTGACTTACTGAATATTACTAGATGATTATTTTATATAGAGTCTGTGACAAACATTGGAATTGGGGGAGTGTTGAAACACTCATAAACCAAGGTCAAGATGATCATGATTGAAAAGAAGAGTTTGACACTTAAGGGCAATAAATACCTAAACTAATGTGAAAAGATTGTTCCCCAGATTTTCAACCCAATCAGATTTTTCTTCTTATAGTAGACTTAAATGGTTATAGACAGTTAGTGACTGGCATATGTAAAAGGTAAGAGCTATGTTCTCTGTGAAAATTATGGTCACAAAGTGGCAACAGGTTTAGAGAACTGTGAGGAGTTAGGCAGATAATTTCCTATGTTTCTGTTATCCATATGCTTATAATTTCAATAATACATCAAATTAATTTTAAATCACATTCATACTTTCATTGGATAGATGAAACAAATAACGAAATCTGAGCAAATAACCAATGTTCATGAGCCTTAGGAACCTTAATTTTTTTCTCAAAGTTGCAAAAACTATTGAGTCATTTGCATGTTCCTCTGCCTGAGATCCATGGTTTGTTGATATATAGACAGATATGTCATTCTTGGAGGTCACAGAGATGCTTGGGTGTTTGGTGGCATTGATCCTCAGAGTGGAGCAGCTGTTGTTCATGAAATTGTGAAGAGCTTTGGAACCCTGAAGAAGAAAGGTAAGAGAAAGAATGAGTTAAAAACCAGCTTATGGGAACTTCAGCTTAATCTTTTGCAAAATGAGTGTGAAAACAGTATCTCAGGGTCTGGGAAGTAGTTCAGTGTTAGAGCATGTGCCTTGCATGCCAAAAGCACCTCCCTAGATCCCTAGTCCACAATAGAAAACAAGATAGATAAATGCCAACTCAACATTATCAATGAAAAAGTAGCAATAACAGTACAAACATTAATGTTGGTTAACTATATTTGTATTATTTTCATTCAATTATAAAGTTTATATAATATTTATCATACACTGACAATCTGAAATAAAAAACTGTGAATTCCAGGGACGGTTCAAACTCATGATGTCAGTCTTGGCAGCAAATACCTTTGCAAGCAGTGACATCTTGTAGCTCTTAGCTATAAGTCAACAATAATAACATATGTTTACTTTGCATACTGAGAAATTGTTTATACATGTGTGATCTATTTTGATGCCATAGCAACTCTTGAAACCATTTCTGAGTTCTGTTCCCATTTTTTAGATATTATCTAAGTGATATATGATAGAGCTCAAAATTGAGATTGGCACATTGCAAACTCATGTTATCTCTGTTCAAAATAAGACAGAGTGCACCACTTACATTTTAACAAACACTATTTGCCAGATGAGTGTGTATATTGTTCATGAACTTGGTTGTATTTAATCTCACTACGAAAGGTTTCATGATTTCACACGAAAATTTTTACAATGAATGTAAATCAGCATTGTCATAAGTAAGGAATGTGCTCAAAGAATGAAATAACAAGGAATGAGTGAACAGGGAATTTAAATGATACATAACACATTATACAAAAAGAAACCATTGAATTCATCAGTTATAAGGAAATAGGAAATCTCTCTCTCTCTCTCTCTCTCTCTCTCTCTCTCTCTCTCTCTCTCTCTCTCTCTCTCTCCTCTCTTCTCTCTGTGGTTTTTTTGAACAAAGGTTTCTCTGTGTAACAGCCCTGAATGTCTTGTAACTTATTATGTAGACCAGGCTGGTCTGAAACTCAGAGATCAGCCTGACTCTGCTGCCCAAAAGCTAGGAAAAAAGCTTCAACTTTCTGACACATAGCAGAGGGTATCAGATCCCATTATAGATCATTGTGAGCCACTATGTAGTTGCTGGGAATTGAGCTCAGGACCTGTGGAAGAGCAGACAGTGCTCTTAACTGCTGAGCCATCTCTTCAGCCCCTTGAAAATATTTCATAAATATATTTGAGATATTTACAAGGACTGTATAGCACTTACTAAGTGCTTCTGAAATAGTATTGCATTTAATTCTCCTGATAATCCAATCATATCTTTTCCTTACTCTGCTATAGAGAACTTTATGAAGACATTAAAGGTTAGTCAGTTTATACGGCACAGACTTACTAGTATCTAGGAAGTGTGAGAATCAAAGTTTAAAGCTATATTTTTTTCAACTCCAATGTTACTGCTAATTACCTCAGAGCCTACTTATCAAAGTATAAGGTTTTCCCTATCAGTGGGTACTGCTATCTAAAAAGTGAGACCTTGATAACTCATTTTACAAGACAGTAGAGGAAAAAAATCACCGAAGCAGATGATCATGCTATTTCAGAACAACTTGGGAGGTTTCTCACATTTCTGCCTGCCACTGCAGCACTGATGGTGCCAGTGGTTTCTCCCCTGTGTCAGGCATCTGCAGAAAAGAGGGCTTTCTTGCTCTTGGGCAATTATAAAGCATATAAAATGTCTTAAGATTTCATGAGACCTTCACTGCCTACATTCTTTCTTTTACAATACAACTATACTATTTGATTCTAGCAAGTCCCATTTTAAAAACTCACAAAATGAATTTGTGTAACTAAAGGTAAGAGCAACAATTCCTTCCTTTTACAATAAAAAGCCTCAACATTTTGTGATTTCCCATCTTGGAGAATTTTCCGTGTCTTAGGTGCTATGTATTTTTCAAGAATTTATGTGTTATTCACATGTGTTTTAGGATGGAAGCCTAGAAGAACAATTTTGTTTGCAAGCTGGGATGCAGAAGAATTTGGCCTTCTTGGTTCTACTGAGTGGGCAGAGGTTGGTTAACAATTTTGTTCTATGTAAATATTCTGAAGTGACAAAAGAGTTGGAACTTTGCTATGAAGCTTGAAAAACTAAAAAGTGAATCCAGTCATCCAATGCTTTGACTTTTTCTAAAATGTCTTAGATGTGTGTTCAACCTTTTACTATTACAACATAATGTTGAATATATAAAATTCCTGTTTCAGTCTCACACACCTAGTTACTTTATAAACAACCAAGTAAAAATCATCTCATCATGTTTTAACCATGTTTACAATGTTGTGTTAGACTACATCCATACCTATACTTGGCTGCATGTGGCCCATGGGCACATTATATCTACTTATCCAAAAGCATTGTATCATTGTTCAAAAATCTACAAGAGGGCAATAATATGACTCAACTAGTTAAGGCATTTGCTGCCAAGCTGGTGCTTTGACTCTAATTATTGGGACCTAGATGGTGGGAGGAGAGAACCAACAGCTTCATTCTTTCCTCTGACCACCATATAGGTGACATGACATTGCTGCTCACATAACATACATACAACCACTAAATACATACACACACACACACACACACACACACACACACACACACACATTAAAAATCAACAAAATTTTCTCATTTGAAGAATTCACTTTTGTTCAAATTTTTAGAAACACCTCATGTCAATTATTGAAATTTAATTTTGTTTTTGACAGTGCAATATAGTAAATAAATCAAATACAAATAGAAAACTGAACCAAAACAAACAAAAAATTTTTCAATTTCCTTTTTAAATTAAATGTATTAATTTATTCACTTTACATGCAAATATCAGTCGCCCCTCTCTTCCCAGTACCCCCCAACATGGAACCTCTCCCTATAACTCCCTTCCCTTCTCCTTTAAGAGGGAGGAGCCTCCTCTAGATATGAACCCAGTACTGCCACCCCCCTTATGACCCCTGCCCACCCCCAGCACATTAAGTCACTATAGCACTAGGCACATCCTCTCCCATTGAGGCCAGAAAAGGTGGCCCATTTATGTGGGGCAGTGATCTGTGACAGGCAATCTGGCACCCAGTTGAGCACAGGCGTAAAATCTGGTGACCCAGTGGAACAATCCACAAGGGACCGAAAATGTTTAGCAAATACTTCCAGGAGAATTTTGGTTCCAGTTACAGTCACATACCACCCCTCCTCAAGTAGAGGTGTGGCCACACAGCCCCAAGCCATCCCAATGTTAATGAGACATTTAGAGGCTTAGCCATGCCCCTTCCCAGTTACTAAATCTGCCTCGCCTCTCCCAGAAAGGCAGAGGTACAATTCCATCCATGCTACTCTCCACATGATGACAATAAACGTCTTAGAATTAGGGACTGTCTCTTCATCTGGACTCGCCATGGGAAGCGAGGGATCAGGCTCTCGATTAAGGAGCAGTGTCTAATCTTTTGCCGAGGGCTTCCCAGGGCTCCCAGATGGTACCCATTTACCCAAGCCTATGCAGCTAGCCTGGTGCCCCAAGCTGCCAAAACCTGGTTCCAGCAGTGCTCCAGCTAGCCCATCTGCGAAAACCCTGCAGTGACTGCAGTGCCCCAGGCTAGAGAACCCATGGAGATGGCTGCCACATGTTCCCAGAGAATGGCCCCCTCCCCCACACATGGGCAGGGCCTGCAAAGGATTTACACAGCCCCCACCTGCCTGCGTGTCTCCTGTCCCAGACATGTGGGACAGACATGTGGCTTTTCTTTCCACTGTGCCAGGTTTGTTCACACACATTTAGGGGAACAAGATCCACATGCAGACAGACAACAGATTCAGGGAAAGCCCCTTCTCCTGTTGTTGGGAGCCCACATGAAGACCAAGCTGCTTATCTGCTACATATATGCAGGGGCCCTAGTTACAGCCCATAGTCACTCTTCAGTTGATGATCCAGTCTCTGGAAGTCAAAGGGTCTAAATTAGTTGACAATGTTGGTCTTCCTGTGGAGTTCATCTCCTTTTCCTGTCCCTCATTCTTTCCCTCAATTCTTTCATAAGACTCCATCTAAAGTTTGACTATGTTTGACTGTGCATCTTTTCCATTGGTAGCATGATGGGGTCTCCCAGAGCACAGTTATGGTAGGCTTTTATTTTCAAGCATAACAGAGTATTATTAATAGTGTCAGGGTTCTTACCCAAGAGATGAGGCTCAAGTTGGGGCAGTCATTGGTTGGCCATGCCCTCAGTATCTGCCTTTTGTTTCTACACATCTTGTAAGCAGGACACATTTTGAATTGAAGGCTTTGTGGATAGATTTCTGTCTTTATCCCTCCACTGGTGGTCCTGTCTGGCTACAGTAAGTAGTTCAGAATCTATATCTCCACTGCTAAGAGTCCCCATGAGTTGCCCCTGTAGACCTCCAGGGGCTCTCCTATCTCAGGTCTCTGTCACAATCTAGAGTTGCTCTGCTGCCATTTTCTCTTCTCTCTCCCACTCTCTCTGCATCTAATTCCCCACTTCTGCCCTGCTCCATTCCCATTCCCTCTCCCACCCAATTCCCACCTATCCTCCTCAGATTTATCTTCTATGTTTCTTTTTGAGAAATATGTACTCATCCTTCCTCTGTCTTCCGTGTCATTTGGTTTGTTAGGGCCTATTGATTATAGCATGGTTATCCTGTACTTTATTGCTAATATCCTGGTATAACTGAATACATGCTATGCATGTATTTTGTGTCTGGCTTACCTCACTATTACTAACATCTATTTATAAGTGAGAATATATCATGTATGACTTCTGGATAAAATATCACCCCACTCAGGGTGATATTTTCTAGTTCCATACATTAACTGAAAAATTCATGATGTCTTTGTTTTTAATAGCTGAGTAGTATTGCATTGTGTAAATGAACCACATTTTCTTTATCCTTTCTTCAGTAGAAGGACATCTAGATTGTTTCCAGTTTCTGGATATTACAAATAAAGCTGCTACGAACATAGTTGAACAAGTGTCCATATAGGATGATGGAGCATCTTTGAGTACATGCCCTGTACTGGTATAACTCGTTCTTCAGGTAGAATTATTTTCAATTTTCTCAGAAACTGCCAAATTGATTTCCATAGTGGTTGTATAAGTTTGTAATCCCACTACCAATGGAGGAATGTATCCCTTGCTCCAGAACTTCACCAGCATGTGCTGCCCCTTGAGGATTTGACCTTCTGATGCATGTAAGGAAGAATCTCAGGGTGGTTTTCATTTCATTTCCCTGATGACTAAGGATATTCAATTTTTTAAAGTGCTTCTCAGATATTCGAGATTCCTATGTTGAGAATTTTCTGATTAGCTCTGTATCTAATTTTTAAATTTAGTTATTTGGTTTATTGTTTCCTGACTGCTTGTGTTCTTTACATATTTTGGATATTAGCCCTCTATCAGATGTATGGTTGGTAAAGATCTTTTCCCAATCTGTAGACTGACATTTTGTCTTAATGATGGTATTTTTTCTCTTACAAAAGCGTTTCCATTTTATAATTAATGGTTAATCTTAGTGCCTATATAGTTAGTGTTCTGTTCAGGAAGTTCAAGGCTATTCCCCAATTTCCGTTCTATTAGATTTAGTGTTTTGTTTAATAATCTTGTTTTAGGTTGAGTCTTTGATCCATTTGGACTTGAGTTTTGTTTAGAGTAATATACATGGATCTATTTGCATTCTTCTATATGCAGACATCCAGTTAGACAAGCATCATTTGTTAAAGATGCTTTCTTCTTTCCATTGTATGGTTTTGACTTCTTTGTAAAAAAGCAAGTGTCTGTTGGTATGTAGGTTTATTTATGGGTCTTCAATTTGATTCCATTGATCCACCTGTCTGTTTCTATAACAATACCATGGAGTTTTTGTTACTATTGCTATAAAGTACAGCTTGAAGTCAGAAATAGTGGTATCTCTAGAAGTTCATTTATTGTTCAAAATTGTTTTAGGTATCCTTAGTGTTTTACATATAAAGTTGAAAATTGTTCTGTAAAGAATTTTAACAAAATTTTGATCGAGATTCCATTGAATCTGTGGATTGCTTTGGTAAGATGACCATTTTCACTGTGTTAATCTAGAAGCATAAGAGATATTTCTTTCTTTCTTTTTCTTTCTTTCTTTCTTTTTTTTGTTGTTGTATGTGACATTTTATTTTATTTTATTTCTTTGATACCTTACTTACATTTCAAATGTTTCCCTCTTTCCAGATCTCCCATTTGGAACCCTCCTTCCCCCTCCCCCTGCCTCTATGAGGGTATTCCCCACACCCACTCACCCACCCACTCTTGTCTTCCCTTCTTGGCATTCCCCTATACTTAGGCATCTAACACCCTCAGGCCCAAGGGCCTCTCCCTCCCCTGATGGCTAACAAGACCCTCCTCTGCCACATATGTGGCCAGCACCATGGGTCCCTCCATATGTACTCTTTGGTTGGTGTTCCTGTCTCCTGGAGCATCGGGAACTCAGGTCAGTTGACACTGTTGCTCACTCCATGGGGCTGGAAACTCCCTCAGCTCCTTCAGTCCCTTCTCCAACTCCTCCATCTGTGACCTCCCAATGCTCCCGGATAATAAATATGATTCTTTGTATAGTTCTTTTAGTTTCTACTTAGTTGATTTCAGCCCTTAATTTGATTATTTTCTGCCTTCTACTCCTCTTGGGTGTATTAGCTTCTTTTTTGTTCTAGAGCTTTCAGGTGTCCTGTTAAGCTGCTAGTATATGCTCTCTCCAGTTTCTTATTGGAGGCATTCTGAGCTATGTGTTTTCCTCATAACACTGCTTTCATTGTGTCCCATAGGTTTGGGTATGTTGTACTTTCATTTTCATTAAATTCTAGGAAGTTTTTAATTTATTTCTTTATTTCTTCCTTGACCAAGTTATCATTGAGTACAGCGTTATTCAGCTTCCATGTGTATGTGGGATTTCTGATGTTGTTGCCATTGAAGACCAGCCTTAATCCGTAGTGATCAGTGATCTGATAGGACACATGGAATTATTTCAGTCTTCTTAGATCTGTTGAGGTTTGTTTTGTGAGCCATTATATAATCAGTTTTGGAGAAGACACTATGAGGTGATGAGAAGAAGGTATATTCTTTTGATTTAGGATGAAATATTCTATAGATGTCTGTTAAATCCATTTGGTTCATAACATCTGTTAGTTTCACTGTGTCTCTGTTAAGTCTGTTTCCAAGATCTGTCCATTGATGATAGTGGGGTGTTGAAGTCTCCCACTATTATTGTGTGAGGTGCAATGTGTGCTTTGAGCTTTAGTAAAGTTTCTTTTATGAATGTGGGTGCCCTTGCATTCAGGGTATAGATGTTAAGAATTGAGAGTTCTTCTTGGTAGATTTTTCCTTTGATGAGTATGAAGTGTCCTTCCTTATCTTTTTTGATGACTTTTGGTTGAAAGTTGATTTTATCCGATATTAGAATGGCTACTCAAGCCTATTTCTTGGGACCATTTGCCTGGAAAATTGTTTTTCAGCCCTTTACTCTGAGGTACTGTTTGTCTTTAACAAGGAGGCGCGTTTCCTGTATGCAACAAAATGCTGGGTCCTGTTTATGGATTCAGTCTCTCAGTCTATGTCTTTTTATTGGGGAATTGAGTCCATTGATGTTAAGAGATATAAAGTAATAGTGATTGTTGCTTCCTGTTATTTTTGATGTTATTTTTATGTTTGTGTGGCTATCTTCTTTGGAGTTTGTTGAAAGATTACTTCCTTGCTTTTTCTAGGGTGTAGTTTCCCCCTTTGAGTTGGCGTTTTCATCTATTATCCTTTGTAGGGCTGGGTTTGTGGAAACATACTATGCAAATTTGGTTTTGTCATAGAATATTTTGGTTTCACCATCTATGATAATTGAGAGTTTTGCTGGGTATAGCAGCCTGGGCTGGCATTTGTGTTCTCTTAGGGTCTGTATGAGATCTACCCAGGATCTTCTAGCTTTCATAGTCTCTGGTGAGAAGTCTGGTGTAATTCTGATAGGTCTGCCTTTATATGTTGCTTGACCTTTTTCCCTTACTGCTTTTAATGCTCTTTCCTTATTTTGTGTATTTGGTATTTTGACTATAATATGACGGGAGGAATTTCTTTTCCAGTACAATCTATTTGGAATTCTGTAGGCTTCTTGTATATTTATGTTCATCTCTTTAGGTTAGGGAAGTTTTCTTCTATAATTTTGTTGAAGATATTTACTGATGCTTTAAGTTGGGAATCTTCACTCCCTTCTATACCTGTTATCCTCAGGTTCTGTCTTCTCATTGTATCCTGGATATCCTGGATGTTTTGGGTTAGGAGCTTTTTGCATTTTGCATTTTCTTTGACTGTTGTGTCAATGTTATCTATGGTATCTTCCACACCCGAGATTCTCTCTTCTATCTCTTGTATTCTGTTGGTGATGCTTGCATCTATGACTCCTGATCTCTTTCCTAGGTTTTCTAACTCCAGGGTTGTTTCTCTTTTTGATTTCTTTATTGTTTCTATTTCTATTTTTAGTTCCTGGATGGTTTTGTTCATTTCCTTTGTCTGTTTGATTGTGTTTTCCTGTAATTCTTTAAGGGATTTTTGTGTTTCCTCTTTAAGGGCTTCTAGTTGTTTACCTGTGTTCTCTTGTATTTCTTTAAGGAAGTTATTTATTTCCTTCTTAAAATCTTCTATTATCATCATGAAATGTGATTTTAAATCTGAGTCTTGCTTTTCTGGTGTATTGGGGTATCCAGGGCTTGCTGTGGTGGAGAGCTTGGTTCTGATGATGCCAAGTAGCTTTGGTTTCTGTTCCTTATGTTCTTGGCCTTGCCTTTTGCCATCTGGTTATCTCTGGTGTTAGCTGGTCTTACTCTCTCTGACTGTGGCTTGTCCTTCCTGCAAGCCTCGGTGTCAATACTCCTTGAAGACCAGTTCTCTCTGAGAGAAATTTGGGTTTGGAGAGCTGTGGTACAGGGTCAGCTCTGGGGTGCAGACAGAAACCAGAAGGATCTAGTTCCCAGCTGTCCCTTGGTTCCTCTATCCTAATGGATCTGCAAGGGTCCTTCTTGATCCAGTGAATTTGAACAAAACTGGTGGTCTTGCCTGTGCTTGAAGGTGTATTGACACTCCTGGGATACCAGCTCTCTCCTGGCACTATTTGAGTATGGATCCCTGTGTCACAGGATCCGCTGCCCGGCCACCAAAAGAAGCCAGAAGACCACTCCTCAGTCCCTGTGTCCTGGGGATTCCAGGTGGGTCCCTCTGAGCAGATAAACTTGCTCACACTCCTGGGAATCTAGCTTTCTCCTGGCATTATTTGGCTATGGAGCCCTGGTGGCTCAGACAGAGGTCTCCCGCCACCAATGGAAACCAGAAGCGAGAGATATTTCTATCTTCTGATATATTCCTCAGTTTCTTTGAGGAGTATTGGCATTAGCTCTTCATTCAAAGTCTGGTAGCATTCTGATCTGAAACTATGAAACCATCTGGCCAAGGGCTTTTTTTTTTTTTTTTTTTTTCTTGATTGGGAGACACTTAGTGATTGTATTTATTTGTTTAGGTGTTACAGGACTGTTCAAGTAGTTTACATAATCTTGATTTAACTTTGGTAATTGGTATCTGTATAGAAAATCATCTATTTCATTTAGATTTTTGATTTTATGGAGTACAGACTTTTGAAAAAAGACATTTTGAGTCTTTGAATTTCCTCAGTGTCCATGCTTGTGTACCCCTTTTCATTTCTGATACTTTTTAAAATTTGTGTACTGTGTCTCTGAATTATAGTTGGTTTGACTAGGTGGTTGTCTATCTTGTTGATTTTTCTGAAGAACCAGTTCTTGGTTTTATTGATTCTTTGTATTGTTCTCTTTGTTTCTAATTGATTTTTTTTTTTTTTGCCTTAAGTTTGATTATTACCTGGTATCTACTCCTCTCTAGTGTGTTTGTTTCTTTTTTTTTTCTAGAGCATTCAGGTGTACTTTTAATTTGTTAGTATAAGAACTCTACAATTTCTTTATGAAAACACTTAGTGCTATGAACTTTCCGCTTAGCACTTGTATCATAGTGTCCCGTAAGTTTGGGAATGTTGTGCCCTTATTTTTGCTGAATTCTAGAAAGTCTTCAGTTTCTTTCTTTCTTTTTTCCCTGATTCTGTGATCATGGAGGGGAGAGTTCAGTTTCCAAGAGTGTGTGGACCTTCTGTTGTTTCTTGTAGCAGTGAATTGTTAATTCTAGCCACCTGTCAGAGCTCTCTGATTTGGAAAATGAAAGACACACACACACATACACACACACACACACACACACACTCACTCATGTGTGCACCAGCTTAATTTTTAATATGCATAACTAGCTCAATGTCTGGGTACTTCTAAACCACCCCACGGCTAGCACATACTCCCCTCCAGTATTTCTGGGTAAACATTTTCTAAATCTATTTTTTTTTGTCTTTGGTTTCCCAGAGTGGCTCCTGGGGCCGCTTCCTTGGATTCTGACATGTCAGTGGGCCTTTAACTCTAATCTCACTTCTTCCCCATCACGGTGATTCTGTCTCTTCTTCTTCCCCCTTGGTCCCTTGCCCATGCAGTCTAAAAGTTCTGCTTCCATCTCCCTGACCAGCCTTTAGCAGCTGTATGGCAGTTCTTTACTACCAATCAGCTGGGGGCAGGGACCCTCAGCATCTGGAATGGCAGCTTTTGGGAGCCAAATTAAGACAAAGCGTTAGAACCAATCCCCATCAATTTCGGTTGTTGTTGAACAGAACTTTAGTCCACAGTGATCTGACAAGATGCAAGGGTTTATTCAATTTTCTTTTATCTGTTGAGGCTTGTTTTGTGACAAATTATATGGTCAATTTTGAAGAAGGTTGCATTAGGTGCTGAGAAGAAAGTGTATTCTTTTGTGTTTGGGTTATTTGTTCTGTAAATACCTTTTAGGTATATTTGAATCATAACTTCTGTTGGTTTCATTATTTCTCTATTTAGTTTCTGTCTTGATGACCTGTCAATTGATGAAAGTGCGGTATTAAAATCTCTGACTATTAATATGTGGGATTCAATGTGTGATTTAAGCTTGAGTCATGTTTCTTTTATGAATGTGGTTACCCTTGCATTTGGGGCATAGATGTTAAGAATTGAGATGTTCTCTTGGTAGATTTTTCCTTTAATGTGTATAAATTGTCCTTTCCATATCTTTTGATTACTTTTGGTTGAAATCTCTTTTATTAGATATTAGAATGGCTACACAAGCTTGCTTCTTGTATCCCTTTGCTTGGAAATTTTTTTCCAACAGTTTACTCTGAGGTAGTATTTATCTTTGTTGCTAAAGAGTGTTTCTTGTATACAGTACAATGATAGATTTTCTTTAGAAGTCCATTCTATTAGCCTGTGTCTTTTTACTGGGGAATTGAGTCCGTCAATGCTGAGAGATATTAATAATCAGTGGTTGTTTTTTCCTGTTATTTTAATGGTGGTGGTTGTGTGTGTGTGTGTGTGTGTGTGTGTGTGTGTGTGTGTGTGTGTGTGTTGCTTCTATTGTTTTTAATGGGGTGAATTTATTTATTTATTGTGTTTTCCTGAGTGTAGTCAGACTCATTGGGTTGGAGTTTTCTTTCTAGTATCCTCTGTAGTGCTGGGTTATTTGAAAGATACTGTTTAAATTTGGTTTTGTCATGAAATATCTTGGTTTCTACATCTATGGTGATTGGATGTTTTGCTGGGTATGGTAGTCTGGATTGACATCTGTGGGCTCTTATGGTCTGTAGGACATCTGCCCAGACCCTTCTACCTTTCAGAGTCTCTATTGATAAGTTCAGTGTAATTATCATAGGTCTGTCTTTATGTGTTACTTGGCTTTTTTCCCTTACAGCTTTAAGTATTCTTTCTTTATTTCTGTCCTTTATAATGTTTTGATTATTACGTGGTGGTAAGATTTTCTTTTCTCATCTAATATCTTTGGTGTTCTGTAAGCTTCTTGTACATTTATAGACATGTCTTACTTTACATTAGGGAAATTTTCTATGATTGTGTTTAAGATGTTTTCTGGGTTTTTGAGCTGGGAATCTTTTCCTTCTATTCCTATTGTTCTAAGGTTTGGTCTTGTCATAATATCCCAAGTTTGTCATCATTTTGTGTCATGACATTTTTAGATCTTGAATTTCCTTTGATTAATATATGTATTTCTTCTATTGTATCTTCTATGTTTGATATTCTGTCTTCAAGCTTTAGTATTCTGTTAGTGTCTGTAATTTCTGTTCTCTTTCCTAGATTTACCATCTCTAACATTGCCTCAGTTTGTGTTTTCTTAATTGCTTCTATTTCACTTTTCAGGTCTTGGATAGTTTTATTCATATCCTTCACCAGTCTGATTGTATTTTTCCTGTATTTCTTTATATTTCTTTGCTTCCTCTTTTAATTCCTCTACTTATTTAAATATATTTTCTGTATTTCTTCATTAGATTGATTCATTTACTCTTTAAAGGTATCCATCATCTTTATAAGATGATTTAAGATTAACTTCTTATGCTTCATTTTCCTTAAGATATCCAGAGTTTGCTGTAGTAGGATAGTTGGTCTGGTAGTGCCATATTGCACTGACTCTTGATTGTGTTTTTACATTGTCCTTTAGGCATCTGATTTTCCTGGTGATGGCTGCATGATACTGATGGCACAGGGGAGCTGTGGGCCAGACAGCTGAGGTCAGGGTGCCTGATCATGCTGATTGTGCCCCAGGTGGACCCCTCTAGCAAGGGATTGGTGAGGCAATGTTCCAAGCTGGTAGTTATTGAGGGCCCCCCACAGACCACCACAGTGAAGCAAGATGCTCTTGGGTTCCTGCAAGTCTCCTCAGAACTGAAGGCTGAGCCCAGAACTAGACAATGGAGGTCAGGGGACTGTGAGCAGCTTATCTCTGTAGGCTGTGCCACTGGCAGACTCTACTGGGAAGGAATTGGTGGGGCCTGGTTTCAAGCTGGTTATTTCTGTGGCCCACAGTCTCCAAGAGTCCCTCAAGTGTCCTTAGGATTGAAGGACAAGCTCAGATCTACACAATAGAGGTCAGAAGACCACACAACTCAAAACATGCTAATTTCTAATATGATTCTTACATACCACCCAAATCAACTCCAAAATAGCAGTCACATTGAGCCCTCAGGTTTCACAGTAAGGCCTGATTTGTACCTCTTATCTCAATGATCTCATCACTGTCATATACAGGAGAAAGTGATGCAGAAGAAATATTTACCAGGTAACCTGAATACTAACTCCATTCAAATGCATATTAGCTTGGTGTGACAGAGAAATAAACACATGGAGTTTTGATATCTGTTTCATCAGCTTCCTACAATTCTGTTAATGCTCACGTAATTCCTGCTAAACATACATATTATAGGTTTCTCCAAATAGCTGCCATATTACTGTTGATCAAGACAAATGAAGTTTTCTTCCACAGCAAAGTCACATCCTCAAGTCAGGAAAATACATGAATATTTCAAAAAGTAATTTGTCTTTATAGAATCATCATCATCATCATCATCATCATCATCATCATCATCATCATCATTTCAGTCTCTTTATTTAGCTCAAACTGCTCTGCAACTCCCATACTTCTACTGCCTCAGCCCCTTGAGCCACTATGCAGTGATCAATACTTTTTTATCATTCAGAATTGCACATATTTTCCTGATTTTTCTCTTACAATCAAAATTCTTAGAAAATTCAATAACCCTTTGCTATACTTCTTAGTTCTAAAAATGTGCAATGAGCCATAAGTACCAGTAGGTGGTAATATCCTACAGGAGAAATTGGTTCCGTGGTCAGGTTTTCTTTGTAAATTTCCTGACCAGTAAATTGCTCATTTTCTGTAAATAAGGAAATCACTTCTGCTTACATTATGACAGGATTTGTAAAAGCTTATTTTTACTGAAAAATCTCATAAATAAATGATCACTAAAAGAAAAAAACGGTGATTGATGCTTGCGCATGTTTAAATCCCCAATTCCCTTTCCTCTTCTGTGTCTGAACTGTTCATTCTCTCAAATGTAATGTAGAACAATTTGCTCTTGTTTTTCATTGTCAAGCACTTTTTTTTTGAGGTTTTATATGCCAAACTTGTGGGAATTATGATGCAATTTCATTCAGATATCTTCATTAAGGAATGGCAGATGTGCTTTGGGTGGGATAGAGTTAAATTTATGCTTATGGTTTATTAAATTTATTGTTATAGGAACATTCAAGACTCCTACAAGAACGTGGTGTGGCTTATATTAATGCTGATTCTTCCATAGAAGGTGAATATTTTTGGTCTCATTAAAGAACAATGATTATTCTGGAGGTAACAATTTACTCAAAGAATTTCGTCCTAGCACAGAAAGAAGCTCATTAAGATGAAGTTGGCATACCTGTGGCTGGTTTTAAATCTTTTCTTTTGATTCAGGGCTGACTTCATGAGTAAATAGGAGGCATTTCCCCCACTGTATATCAATGCTAGTTCAGGAAGAATGCATTCCTTAACATGCCTCTTCTACCAGATTCTCTTAAATATGATTACAATTACCTGTTGAATGCCCAAGTCACAAACTTGAAGAATCTTTTGCTTTTGAATGACATACTTGACATTTAACTATAAGGACTGGTGAGATGGATAAGCCATCAAAGGCACTTTGAGGGAAGCTTGACGAACTCAGGTGCATCCTAGGAACCCATTTAAAGATGGACGGTGAGAACTGACTCCAAAAAGTTGTAGTTTGACTTCCACACGTACAGCATCACACAGAAACACACACACACACACACACACACACACACACACACACATACTTCATGTGTGATAGTGACCATTCTTGAGTCATATGATTTGGGAGCTAGAGGTATGGCTAAATGATGTTATTATTATTGATAATTTTGAACATTTGATTTGTCCAGTATTTTAGCACATCACTGTGCTTAGATAATTAGGTTGTATCTGGAACTGGACCATAATTAAGAATAAATACACATAGGTACAATGTGATTGAGATATATAACCCTTAATTTATATTCCATTCTTTGGTTAAATGTTCATTTCTCAAGGGATATAATAAAACATATATTTTGAATTTATTTTAAAATATAAACATATACATAACACAAAAATTAAAGTGATATTTTCATTTATTTGCAAATATTTGTAAATAATAAAGTTTGTAAAATTGAAAAAAAAAAAGCTTTACTCAAATCACCCTTAATGTCCTCTTCAAAAGATCTGTCCTCATTGAATTGTAGTGTGTTTCTGTCCTGTGAACTCTTATACTATTTAGCTGATGCATGCACCAGAAATATTTTGGTGGTCTCTTAATTCTTGCCCATCTAATCTTTGTGTGATGTAGCTATCATGTCATGTAAGTACTTATTTATCATACTGTACAGAAGAGGAAGCTGTAGCTCAGAGAAGTCAAATAACTTCCTGCGAGGAGAGGGTTGAGTTCAAAGTCATTCTCATGTATTATGCTTTCTTATCTCCTGTTAGATCCTACAGGACTTTGGTATTATGGTTGTAAATTCACATTTTCACACAGAAAGCGTAAAATGTTTCTTTTAGTGAATATACATTGACTTATTATATAGTGTACTAACAAGAACAAACCCCCAAACCAAACAAAACAAAACAAAACAAAAAAACTAAACAAACAAAAAAACAAATTAACTACAGGAAAACAATAAAAGAACTTTTGTAGCACATTTAATAGTGTCATTGCATTTCAGTTCTGTAGCTGATGTTATAGAGATTGTCCATTTATGCATATGTACTTTTCTATATGAAATTTGAACTGAATAGAGAGCCATGTATATAATTCTTTGGTTCCATGATATGTGTATTTTTATTGTAATAAATGCCTTCACACCATCTCCCTCTAAGTCACTCATATAAAAGCACCTGTGTATAATATATATATATATATTAATACACACTATCTTTATGGTTAGTTGAAAATAGTCAATAATTTACAAACAGGTAAAATGGCTGAGTAAGCACTAGACTGTAAATCTAAACAAAGGGGTTGAGTTTTTTTATTTTTACCAAGCCTGAAGGTGATAATCATGTCCAATTGCAAATTTGAGAGTGTAGATAAATTGTTCTACAAAGGCTTTTCTTGCCCCCTTTCTGATTGAAGCCAGATGTAGGGTATTTAGCTGATAACTAAATTTTCATAGGTTTGATTCCTGCCAATCTAGTTAAGGTCTTAGCTTAATTAAGCAGTTGATTTACATTCAATAGATGTAAGGTGTATACCTACAGTCTCTATCAGAAGTCATATATATATATATGACATAGAACTCATGAATATTCTGCTTCAGCCTCCTAAGTGCTGGGGTTAAAAGCCCACACACCACTCAGCCTTCAGTGACATGGATTTTACTTTATGAATAAAAGATACATAACAGTCCTGGAAGTAATCTTATGTTGTGGGCACATGTAATGTCTATTCTTGGTTGTCAACTTACTATATTTGGAATGAAATACAATCCAAAATTGGATGACTCACCTGTGATCTAGATCTTGAGTGAAGTGTATTTTTGAAGGAATAATTCTATGTAGAGTTTAGCAATGGTCTTTGAATAAATTAATAACACAAATAAAACAAATAAACCAGCCAATTCCTTCTGTTTCAGGAAACTACACTCTAAGAGTTGATTGTACACCACTGATGCACAGCTTAGTGTATAACCTAACAAAAGAGGTAAAGAGATGGAAAATATATGTGCAGAAACTCTGCAAATGATATTTTAGATATTTTGCAAATGATATTATTTTAAATATTTAGATTGTTTATAGCTAACTATCTTTTCTCATGACAAATGTCTTTTGAACTTTCACAGCTAATCAACTATTTCTCCATATAGTATATGCCATCTCCCCTCACCTCTGTAAGTCAGCCTATAGGCTGCATTCTGTCTGCTATCTGTACTTTGAAAATTAGGAAACAGACTTTATAAGACAGCCACTAAAGTGACCTAGTAGCTGGAACTACTGTTTAACTCCTTTACTTTATGTCCCCTTGTATGGTAAAATCAGGTAACTCATGATATAAGAATGACTGAATGACTTAAATGAAAATGCACCCATTCGTGGACAAAAACTAGGCGATCCCTTCTTAATTGTTGCCTAGTACTCCAATCTTTGGCTCTGTCATGAGGGTCTGACTTTCCTTCTAGCTCTCTTAGCAGCAAGAGATACTGAAGCAGTTTGGAAGCACCACCTACACTTCTATGTGAAAGCCTCTTTAAGAAAGGGTTTTGATAGGTAGTCCAGATCTATCTGTGAGATCCAGATCTTCCTGTGTCAGCCTCCAGAGTACCAGAATTGCAGGAGTGTACCATCATTCTAGCTGCGTGACAGACTTGAGACTGACCTAAAAATTGCTGCAAAAATCAAACAAGCCACAAAACCTGATCATTGGACGTTTTCCAATTCAAATGCATTTCTAAGAAAATCACAATTACTTCACATAGGAATTATAAATAAATCTTTGTATTCAAAACATGGAATTAAATCAGGAAACATGATTCCTTCTAAAGATATAAGAAATATATTAATTTTTATTAGTATTTAATTATTTAAGATATGTATCATTTAAAAGCAGTTTTGTCAGTTACTATATAACATGTAAAACTTAAATTCTTCAAACCCAGTGTTTCAGAGAAATCTTATTGCTCAATAATTAAGGCATATTATGAGGAAGCTTGACTGTTTTGTTCATCTCCTCAATTAGTGACCTTCTGCTCCAGCTGTAAAAACACTGCTGAGTCAGGCTTAATATATGTAATTCATAAAACTTTTCTTTTCTTTCTTTGTTTCTTTCTTGTCTTGTGTCTTTTCTTTGTTTGAAGAGAGTTTTTGCAATTATTTAAATATGTTATTTGATAGACTGATAATTTTAATAGTATAGTATTATACTTTTAAATTCATGTTTCTTAAGAAAATGGAAAGTGAGTTTATAAATGTGAGTAAAATAATTTTGCTTCTTTATTCCTTTTTTATAGGTTAAGCTATAGATATATCTTCTAATTCTCTTCTAATGTGAAATAAATCTAAATTGTGAGCATATAATTATTAATGGATACATTTTTACAGTATATACTAAATAAACCTCTACATTTTTGTATACAAACTATTAAATATTGTAAGTGTTCAATAAATTTTTAAAGTAAGCTTGTTAAGAACTATTACACATGACAGTTATCAGATATAAAGTTTCTTCCACTGAACCTAAATAACTATGGAAACTTAGTGATGCTCAACTTATTAAATGCTCTTTGTACAACCTCATATATTCTAATTAAGTTTGACAGGACACAGTAGATAATGCTGCATTAGTATATTGTCTTCCCTGGGATTTTTCAATTATTCAATTTGAAGAATGGTTTTAGTTCTCTGGGCAAGTTCAGTGCAACACGATGCCATTTGTTCTTCTTGACTTTCACATTCTCAGTCCAAAAGGCAAACGTGTCCTCTGAATCTGTACGCAGCATGGCTAATCACACTGCATACCTTTGTTCTAATTGCTCAAAAGCAATTGAGTAAAATAAACTAATATCGTTTTCAAATGGAAAAAATAAATAAATAAAAAAATAAAATTCAATAATAATCGCTTTGTTTTATTTCTTTTTGTTTTCACCCATAAAACCAGACAATGATTTAAAGCCCTGGTGTTTAGCACAATTACAAAAGCAATCAATTAAAAAACTAGTCATTATATTCCTTTAATTATGTTATATAATGACTTCATTATGTATCATGTATGACTTCTGTAGTCCTGCAGATAAGAGGCGGTAATAAAGGGATATTTTCTTTAGTTGGAGAAGTGTATGATTTTGAGATTAGTTTTCTTTGACCTAGGAAAATTGGCCAATGATTGTTTCTCAACAGACAATGATTTGCTAATTTGTTGAATTCTTTTCTATATACACCACATCTTCACACTTGCAACTACACATATACAAACATTTTCTCTTCAGAACTTTTTATTGTAACTCGCTAAACCCTATGTTTTTTATAGATTCCAAAACCAAGAGTATATCAAGAAAGCACCACATAGCTGCCACATAATTCACAGCGACTTCTAATATAGAGATCTCCTCTCTTATTTTGCTGAAATGTAGTTTAACTGCTCACTTTCTTATTAATGGATATTTAAGTTTATGAATTGGATTTATGAGTATTCTCTTGTTTATAATTTGTATAGCTGCAAAGCCCAGATGAAGGTTTTGAAGGCAAATCTCTTTATGACAGCTGGAAAGAAAAAAATCCTTCACCCGAGCTCATTGGAATGCCCAGGTACAGCAACAACCCAGCCATTCTACCAAGTTTGGTCAATGGGTGAATGTTTTGGATATAAAAGGGTATATTTGTTTCAATATTTTAGTAAGAAGTAACTTTCAAAATGCTCTAACATCTGACAAGGGAATATTTGTCTTTACAATAAAATATTGTATTTAAAATAAAATATTCTGTGTTTTGAAATTATATCTGACGATTTCAGAATTTATTTTTGAGCAAGCTATATGCAAGAGGCAACATCCAAGTATCAAAGAACAAATCTGACATTTAATGTAAACTGAGGTGAGATGTAGAGTGGGCAATTGATTGGGGCCTGCAAAATTATCTCCTTGGGTGCTGGCTAAAGACCAGAATAAAAAATACCTTCAGAGGAGTCAAGAAAATCCTTTGTGGGACAATGAATAAAGAAATAAAAAAAATAGTGTGAAATTCTTCCTTTCTCTCTTTCTCTCTCTCTCTCTCTCTCTCTCTCTCTCTCTCTCTCTCTCTCTCTCCTCCCCCACCCCTTTCACATACATACACATACATACATACATGGATGAAGCAAGCTTCAACCAGTTCTAAAAACTTTTTTTCTTCTATAGCTTATACATCTCAGCAAAATCTTTCAAGGAACTAAAAATTACAATTCAGCTACATTCTATGTTTCTTTCAGTGAATTATTTTTTTTTTAAGTATGTTCCTCAACACATTTAAAAAAACATTTTAGGTATTACAGGTGAAGAAACAGCAAATCATTCCCAAGAACTTACATACATCTATAACTAAGCAACTTGTTATAAATTAACAAAAGTTTAAGTAAGCAAGGTAATTTTCTCAGCAGGCTGTCTTAACTGACAGGCTACAATTTGTTGTTACAAAGAAAGAATCAGTTATCTTAGTAATTATCTTAAAAAAGTAATCATACAAAAAATTTTAAAAGAATCACAACTGTAAACTTTTATTTAAAAAACAGTCATTTCTATTTTAAATCTTCAGGGTACATAACTACTCATTAACAGTTTTTTTATTAAATCTTATCAGGAAGCTGAGGACAAAAATGGAAATAAGAAATTATCACCGTGATCACTAGCCTTGCTTCAGCAAAAGTCATGGAAGCCAATGCTATTCAAGCTGCCATTATTCTTATTCCCTGAGCTTAAAAAATCTGTAGCTCAACTATTAAGAGTGTACCTTCCTGAGTTTCAGTTTGTTTTGTAAGATTTTCTACATCAGAGCCATTGACAAATACATCTTAACAATCTTCTCAAAACTCTTTCTAAGGATGGTGGTCATCACTAACAATCTACATTTTTAACTTCTTTCCAGGGCTGATGACTCAATTATTAATGTGTTCCAGAAAAAATGCTTGAAAAATCATCAAGCACTATTATTTTGACTGTCAATGATATGGCCCAGGAGACAGCTAGAGCCCCCTAAGAATCTTCACCCAACACGTAGATTACGAAGGCCAGGAAGACCACAAGAACAAGCAGAGAGATGCTCCATAGCAGCATCAAATCCTGAGGACACTCAGTGCTTGGGTCTCTGCCTTTCTAAAGAAAACCCATCTATTTAGTACTAACTGGTGATCTGCATTCGATGAGTTGAACTGTTTGTTGTTCCACTTTCAGCGGCCTTAACAGCCAAGTTTCTAATGTCAATGGCCCTTCAAATTATAATGTGAGAAATAACTAATATTTTTTTAAAGGAAATGGAGAACTATGTTACCCATTAGGATGCCTGATATTTAAACATAGTACATGTAAAAGGTCATGATGGAGAAAATGGAACACAATTCCTGTCAAACATTTATCACATGTCAGTCTATAGCTATTCTTTTTCCTGAATGCTGTGCATTTAACAAATATTTTGTCTACTCTGATAATATTATAATAATGACTTAGTGTTTGTATCTTTACATGCAAGAGAAGAGAAATAACTATCTCAATAGTTTGCAGAGGTATAGATCTACAGTGTGAATACTTTATAATGATCTGACCGAATTTATATCCTAATCTGAAAATGGCTGTTTCCATTCACTACTTTATACGGCAGACAGAGATGAAACAAACATTTTGAGCAAAAGATTTTCCAACCTCTGAAGTCTTTAAATATGATTTATAAAAGTGCCGCTCCATAGAATAGTATTGAAGAGGGAGTACATTTTTCAGTACCAGAGAAAATAACTGTATGTCTAATGTTCTCATATTTGACTAGAATTTAGTAATTGACCTTTGCTCTTTATAGAATGAGCAGAGTCCTCTGAAGTAATTATACTAATTTTGTTCCTCAGAATTAGCAAACTGGGATCTGGCAATGATTTTGAAGTGTTTTTCCAAAGACTTGGAATTGCTTCAGGCAGAGCCCGATATACTAAAAATTGGGTAAGTCTAAATTAGAGAACACTTATAGATTAAGTACGAGTATATTTAACTAAATTAGTAAGTTTTACTTTAAGAAGTACCTTGGGCACTACAGGAAGTGGAGGATTGGAAAGTCATACAGAGATGTCTAACTGGTTGGTTGTCCTGCCTTTGTTACCCTGAGCCTGTATTCACATTCCAGTTGCACTCATGCTTTCTGCAGCCCTGTTCGAAATGGTTTCCCTTAAATCACCACTTCTCAGGCTGTGTGTCTTGACCCCTTGTGGGTCAAATGACCCTTTTAGAGGGATCACATATCCTTCTTATCAGATGTTTACATAATGGTTCTTAACAATAGTAAAATTAGAGTTATAAAGTAGCAACCAAAAATAGACTTATGATTTGGGGTCATTACAATATAAAATGCTCTATTAAAGGATCACAGCATTAGAAAGGTTGAGAAACACTGCCTGCAATGTACTGCTTTATTTATTTGGTGACTCAGTACTCACTTCATCATTTAAGTTCCTGAGAATTAGGTTGGGCTCATTTTTCCTTACTTGCACTACAAATTCATCAAGATCAACCAGACATGATAATATTTGGATTTTTGACTGTTATTGTAGCTCAGATCATCAAATAAACAACAAATCACTGAATAAATATTGATATAATGCAAAAAAACCATAAATCATTTTCTATTTCTTTCACTTAGTGATTGATGAATCTTTAGTTTTATGTTTTAAAATTCTATACTTTATAAAATCTGAACTAGCTCTGTGAAAGCTTATTGCTAGCAATTTATGAATCTTAAGTTCAAACCACCCTTATTTTTTATTTTACAGTGAATTTTTCTTTTTATTTTTTCTACTTTTAATATAGTTTTAGTTTCTAATTTGTAATATCTTGCATATCTACTTTTATTTTTCAGATATATGTTATTAAAGAAAAAAGCAATAGCTATTGTCTTATTTAGGGTTATCAATGCTGTGATAAAATACCATGATCAAAGCAGCTTGTGAAGGAAAGGTTTATTAGGCTCACACTTCCATGTCACTGGTCATTATCACAGGAAGTCAGGGACTGTAACCATAGGCACAGAGCTGGTGCAGAATCCATAAAGGGATGCTTCTTACTAGCTTGCTTGTTCTGACTTGCTCAGCCTGCTTTATTATGAAACACAGGATCACCAGACCAGAGATAGCACCACCCACAATAACTTTGATACTTCCCTCATGAATTTTTAATTAACAAAATGCCCTACAGGCTTGTTTACAGCCTGATCTTATGAAGGCATTATCTCAATTGAGGCTCCCGCCTCTCAGAAAACTCCAGCTCAGCTCGTGTCAAGTTGACATAAAACTAGCCAACACACAATTATTAAATTGATTATTCAATTTATTCAAGATGATTCTAAGCAAGAATATAATTGCAGGGAAAAACTGGACCCAACTCTAAATTCCCATTGTGCTTAAATCTTAAAATCAGACAGGAATATTCATATCTTTTCCCTTGATCAAGGTACTTGCTCCCAGTCAGGGATCTTTGGGGGTAAAATGTTATTTGGGGTTTTATGGGCATTTTGATGAGAATAGATACATTTGACATATATGAAACTAAACCAGCCAAAATCCAAGGGATTGCCTAATGTCCTTAGTTATCAATTTTAAAGTAAGAATTAAACTCATCCATCATTAGTAATGTCCAAGTCTCTGTCTCTTCAGAACTACACTAAAGTGTTCTTTATATCAGTAATGAAAGGACAGAGTGAGAAAAAATAAAAACATATTGTCAGCAGTTCACTGTGAGAAAAGCTCTTATTTCCCCAGATGCAGGTTCCTTGTGCCTGTTTGAACATCACTTCTCTCTCCTTAGTAAGACTTCCAGGCTCACTACAGGGGTCCTCCCTGCGTGTTTTCTCCACAGGTCAGCATGCTCCCTCTGAGAGTTTTCTCTGTGGGATTTTCAGTGATACATGATTCTACTTTGCAATATTGCTTCACTGGTATTTAATAATTACCCAATTCTCTTCTTAAATCATTTCTTTTCTAATACAGCACTGCATAGTCCTTTCTTTGGCCTCTCAAGAGATTTCCACGTCTCTGATATTTTGGTTGACAACTGTCTGGGGTGTTTCCCAAGAAATGTTTTCATATTGTTTTTGCAGCATATGTACATGTGTGTTCATCTGTATATGCTTAGAGTAGTCCTTTACTAAATTCTAATAATCTGGATTTACATGATCCCGGTCTGTCAGTGTTCAAACCACCTTAATAACTCCACAGTAAATATCATGCTATGGGGCTTATTATTACCTATCTTAAACAGATACATTTTGTTTTGTTTTTTTTCCTAGAAAACAAACAAAGTCAGAAGCTATCCTCTCTATCACAGTGTCTATGAAACATTTGAGTTGGTAGAAAAATTTTATGATCCAACATTTAAATATCACCTCACTGTGGCCCAGGTTCGAGGAGCGATGGTATTTGAACTGGCCAATTCTGTAGTGCTTCCCTTTGACTGTCAAAGTTATGCTGTAGCTCTGAAGAAGTATGCTGAAACTATCTACAACATTTCAATGAAGCACCCACAAGAGATGAAGGCTTACATGGTATCATTTGGTATGTTGCAATTTACCTTTCAAATTCACTCCTGTGTTTCTAATACTTTCTCATTGTTATTACTGTTATACTAGATCAGATATGTTTTTTCTTTTGAGATCTGTCTTAATTACTTAGATGCTTAAAAAAATACATAAATACTTCATAAAATAGTTTTCACAATTGTTTCCACATCATTATCTGTATAGATAACATGAGAAACATTGGGGCTTTGGTTTTTTTTACTAAAATGAGCTTGCAAATATTACACTGATCTGTATTAAACTCCTGGGCTGGAGTGAGCTTCCTGTTTTGGCTTCCTGAACCCTGAGAATGCAGGCATTGCCACCTTACCTGCTTTTGAAACCATGTTCTTAAAGCTTTTGATAATTTGGATTTCCATTTCAGATGCACTGTTTTCTGCAGTAAGTAATTTTACAGATGCTGCATTCGAGTTCAGTCAGAGACTGCAAGACTTAGACAAAAGCAAGTAGGTCCTAAATCTATCAATCAATCAATCAATAAAATATATGATTAAATATAATTACATATGTAAATATATATGTAAAATATCATTAATTCACATTTGCATTGCTGAAATACCATTAGTAGTTATTTTATTTTTCTGTATTCACTATAATGCACCCTGTTCAGGATTGCCTGTCACTCAGATTTTATTTCTGACATGAGTTGCCCTCCTCCTGTCAGACTATGAGATACAATTTAGCAACGTTAGTGTTGGCTCAAATGTTTTGCTTTCACTCCCTACTTTTTCACTCCCTGTGCATTATTATTCTCCATCTGGATTCATTTATTCTTAGAGGGTGCTTCTCAACTTCTACTTGAAGATATTATGTCTACACGTGAACTAACCTATCCACCTCCAGTAAAAGAAGAAGAAGAAGAAGAAGAAGAAGAAGAAGGAGGAGGAGGAGGAGGAGGAGGAGGAGGAGGAGGAGGAGGAGGAGGAGGAGGAGGAGGAGGAGGAGAAATATTGTGAAGTCAATGTTTGTAGAATTGCTGAACAAATAGAATTAATTCTGTATAAAACCAAACCTAGGAAGAATTTTAAAATGTTACAATATTGCACTTTTCATTGCAAGACTGTAAACTGGCAAACTGATCCTTAGTTTGCAAAATGAAGTTATAATCTTGTATAATGTGCAGTGTTGCTCTAAAATTAAAATTTACTATAAAAGCATTCATAAGAGTAAGGGACACTTTCAAGTTATTGTCATTAAAAGTAATATAAAATGAAAATATAGATAAACTAATGGATAAAATAACTATTTATTAAAGTGATAAGTTTCACTAATTCTATCATGGCATAAATGTAGTACTAAATTCAGTTGAGCTACCCATGGCTTGTTGGTGGATTGTAAGTTACGCTGATTAACAGCACACTGGCCCTTAGGAATTTGAAATCTGTAAGAGTCTTTGCTCCATGATATTTGAATGCTGATAAAAAATATAAAGTAAAGACAATATATTTGACAAATTCTTCTTTAGTAGATAGAATATTATACAGTGTCACCTGTTAAATATTTGTAGTTTGCATAAACATAATAGAAATTAATAGAGTTTCTCATTTCAATTTTGGTGAGGATCTCTAATGCTGAGAGTAATTATAAACCCAGGCTGATTAACCGTCACTTTTGTATGCATGAGAGGGAGTATCACATTTCTCACCAGCATGTTACTGTTTTATAGTTTATGTTTTTGTAGAATAATATTTTATTGTATTCCTGACATATGGCGAGTATACATGCTGATATTTGTTTTTAATTTATTACTTTAGTTTTTTGAGATTATAATATAATTACATCATCTCTACCTTTATCTCCCTTCAAATTTTCCATATCTACTTTGTTCTTTTTGGAAATCAGGGCCTCATTTTTCACTAAAGCTGTCATAATATTTCTAAATTCATAAGTACAGTCTATGAACATTATATGTCCCTATAACATTACTGATAGTCTTTTTCCCCCATGAGCATATTTACTAATTCACTTTACATTTCAAACACAGCCTGCCAACTCCCTGTCCTCCTCCTTACAAGGACCCTACCCCAATATCCATTCTCTTCACCTCTGAGAAGGGGAAGTTCTCCTTGGGTACCTATTGGATACCTTTGGTCTTTTTAAAATTCATGAGCTCATTTTTCCTCTAATTGTTACAAATATTTCTAAATATATAAATACTATCTGTTCGGTTTCTGTAATATTACTGATGTTCTTAATTTGCATGGTATAATGTTTTAAAATGCACCAGTGAGGTTTATTTTGTTGTAACCTTTTAGTTTACTAGGCAGTATTCATATCTTCATGAAGGTATAACCTTATTAATTTCACTTTTAGCCCCATATTACTGAGAATTATGAATGACCAGCTGATGTTTCTGGAACGTGCATTCATTGATCCTTTAGGCTTGCCAGGGAGACCTTTCTACAGGTAAGGAAAGATGAATCTACAGTCTAATATCTGTTTAAAGTTGTTTTACAGTGTATAAAAATATTATAGCATGTTTATTTTTAATATTCAAACTGTTTTAGTGATATGAACTCACTGTATATAGAGTTTATATAGAACTATTTAGAGTTATGTAGAATTATGTTCTACAGAAACATTTTACTTGGGATATAATATGCACTTTGTCCTTCATCCCGGCCTCATCCATTACCCTCAGTATGTTGTCTCTTGTTCCAGTCCTACTTCCCTTCTGCATTCCTCCAGTGTCCCATCTGATATTTATGGGTCTTTTAGGATTCTAGAAAATGCAAGTTAGAGGCATGTATTTGTTCTTCTGTATATTGCTTATTTTATTTAGTATGACGATATATAGTTGCATTCATTTTTAGCAAACAGCATAATATCATTCGTCATTGTGGCTGAATGAAATTCCATTGTTCATATATACCATCTTCTTTTGTATTAATTCATTGACTGATATCTAGGGTGGTTCAAATATTTGCCTTCAATGAATAGTGCTACAATAAGCACATTTATGCAATTATCTCTGTCATATGTAAAGAGTTCTTCAGGCATGCATTGAGGTGTGGTGTAGCTGACTTATACCATAGTTCTATTCATAGATTTCTTGAAGTACCTTCATATTGAGTCCCATAGTAAACAGACTAAATACACCCCAACTATTACCGTATAGATTTCCTCAACTACACACATCCTCACCAGCATCTGTTCTTGTTTGTTAGTTACGGAAGAGACAAAGAATCCAAAGCTGGTTTTGTTTTAAATTTCCCTGATTATTAATATGCTGAACACTTTTTATGTTTATAGGATAATCGTTGTTCATCTTTTGAGTAGTGACTATTTATTTCATTTGCCAGGGTTTATATATTTAATAAATGTGTTATTTGTGTGTTCTAGATTTCAATGCTCTGGCAGATATTTAACTAGTAAAGATTTTTCTCAAATTTCATTGGCATTTCCTTCATTTGATTGTTCTCTTCATTTCCCAGAACAGTTAAAATTCCATTAAATCACTTTTGATAATTCTTGGCACTATTTGTTATCAATTGGAGTCCTTTTCCAAAAGACCTTGTCTGTATCAACATCTACATCTTGAAATGTCCTCTCTATATTTTCTATAGTATTATTAGTGTTTAGGTCAAATGATCTTTTATTTACTATAAAATTGATTATTCTACACAGTGAGACAGGGATGTAATTGTATTCATTTATCTAGTTTACCAAGCACCACTTTTCTAAGAAGCTATTTTTTTTTCCCTCAGTGGAGATTTTTTGACAACTTTGTAAATGTGAAGGTCTATTTCTAGGTCATCACTTCTATTTTCATGTACCCATGAGTTGTTTTGTCATATTTTTTTTTTTTGATTCAGGGCTCTGTAGTGTGCCTAGAAATCAAGTTTTGTGATACCTGAAACCTTATTCCTTTTCTTCCAAATCATTTTTAATTGTTGGAGACTGTGATGGTTAATCATAGTCAACTTGATGACATTTAGAATCAAGTAAGAAGCAAACCTCTGGGTGTGAGGTCATTTATTTTTAACCAACATTTTTAACAATATTAGGGTCTCAGACACTTGGTGTAGGTAGCATTATGACATGACTCCTGCGACTGGAACCCTAGCATTAATCTCTCTGCTTTATGAGTATGAATGCAATATGCTTAGCTTCCTCATGCTTCTGTTGTCATGCCTCTTCCACTACAGTAGTCTGCACCCTTAAATTATGAGAAAAAAAAAATACTCCTCCTTTCTTATGTTGACTTTGGGAGGTATTCTGCCACAACAAGAAAAGGTCATACAGAAAACTTGTGCTGATAGGGGATTGTTGCTGTGATAATCTCACTGTTGCTCATAGTCTTTGAAAAAGTTTGTTGGTAGAATGTGGGAGAGTTTGGAGATAAAACCCTAAGATAGTGTAAGGAGACTGTATTCAGCCCCATTTGTTGAGAGTTAGTATGACAAAATAAATAAAGAATAGATTTTTATCTCATCAGTTTCAGAAGAGTACAAAAACTCACCTAGAAACTCTGCCAGGGGTTTTTGTATATTATTCTAATGAAGAATATAAAAAATAATCTGCCTTAATGATGCCAGGCTAATGGTTTTCAAACTGTAGGTCAGTGATTCCTTTAGGGGTCAAAATGCTATTTCACAAGGGTCACATATTAGGTATTCTACATTTCATGTATTTACATTATGATTTGAAACACTATGAAAGCTACAGTTACAAAGTAGCCACAAAATAATTTTATGATTGTGGCTCACCACAGCATGAGCTAGTTTATTAAAGAGTTTCATATTAGGGAGTTTGAGACTACATGCTAAGCTTTGCAAGCTTGAATGAGGCTAAATTAAGAAGATAATGGATTAAGTTGTTTGGTATAACCCTTATTACGAAGCTCATTTTATTTCTGAGTTAGTACATGAAGTTGCTTGGCCACTTCAGAAATAGTCATATACCTAGGTTATGTAGAAGACTAAGGTTTGATTTATAATGATTTGTGATAATGATTTAAGTTAACCATAAGTAAGTTATGAATACATCTTTTCCAAAAATAAAAATTTTTTATAGTACTATGCATTAGGCTGGTTATACACAGGATTTCATGATCACACTGTGTCTCAGCAGGGAGTATGATAGAAATGTCATCACTTAGTGCAAGTGTGATTAAGAAAAATTAGTTTTTCTCTTTTCTTCTCAGACCAATTGTCTCCTTAGACAATATGAATATCAACATTACATAGTTTATTTTTAGTATCTAAAAATGTAAATCACCTTTTTAACTGCTAAGCACGGATCAGGTTAACTATCCTTATTGTTACTTTTATAAGTTTGAACCACTTTGAGTTATTCACTAAAGCAAAAACTTATGTGTATTAATGTGCTTGGAGATTATTGTATTTTAAAAAAAATCAGAAATCAGAAAATCACAAGTATGACATTCTTGTATAATGCCTTTGTTCTCTTATACGTTGCTTGTGCAGTTAATGAACAAGGATATGTTTTATCAACAGGCATATCATCTTTGCTCCAAGCAGCCACAACAAGTATGCAGGAGAATCATTCCCAGGGATTTATGATGCTCTTTTTGATATTAATAGCAAAGTCAACGCTTCTAAGGCCTGGAATGAAGTGAAGAAACAGATTTCTATTGCAGCCTTCACAGTGCAAGCTGCAGCAGGGACTCTGAGAGAAGTAGCCTAAGTGCACATTAGAGAATCCATATGGAGCTGATATATACATACATACACACACACACACACATACACACACACACACACACACACACACACACACACACACACACACATATTCCTTGTGGATCAAAAAACAAAAGTGGATAATTTCTATTTTATAATTTCAGCATGTTTTTCTAAAATTTATAATTCAAGTAAGTATTAAAACTAACATGAATAGTCTAATAAAATAACACATTTGACAGTATCAGATAATTATCAGAAATATAATACAGCCTTCCCAGATCTACCCTGTTGTTTCAATGTAAACAAGTATCACTTCATTATGGAACATGCATGGAATAGTTCACCAGTATGCTCCACCTTGGGGCCTGGATACTCTCTGGCCACAAATGCTGGGAGGACCACTGTAGCCACACTAGCTGATGAGTTCTAATCTATTATCACTTCTTATAAACCTCATCACTCTGTTTTTAAAGTTTAGTTATTTAGACTTAAACCAAATGTCAATATATGAAAACTGTATAAAACATAAATGCACAACTAATAACTAACATTTATAGTCTTGGTAACTATGCACTTCTGAACAATTGCATCATTTATAACAAATATAATCATGGTCTTGAATTTTATGTTTATCATTTCCTTTATTATATAGAATTCACCACACATGGATGTATTTATTACCTGTTTTGAATATACATGTGATTTTGTACTTTTCAGTGTCATCTTTCTATTTGTCTTTGAGTTACTCTTATAATTTACCAGATTTTGTGTGATACCACACTGACATGAGTAAATGTCACATTTATTCAGAATTGAACAAAGGAAAGGAATCACATAGTGTGATGAACAACAGAGACATCAAAAAGAATGACAAATTATATCAGCATTAGTAACTTAAATTGTTGCAATCAGGAAAGGAAAGAAAATTTTAGATATATAAAAGGAATAAGGAGTGGTCACCATACTGACAAACTATCATCCCAGAGCCCTGTCACCTTCCTACCTATCCAACATTTTGCATGCTCTCTCTGAAAAAAAAGAAAACCAAAACCAAAAATAAAAATAAAGACCAATAAGACAAAAATGTCAAATCTTGTCAAAATGCAAAAGGCCTACATAGATTCAAGACAAATGGGTCTTTGAACTAAAAAAGGGAAGAAGATAAAATGTCCCACCTCTAAATAAGAAGGTATTTGCAATTCATATCTGCTAGGAAAGGGAAAATCAGATTTCTCTAATGGACTGTCACAGAGTATATCAACCATATTCCAGAGCATGCCCCAAGACAAGTAGTTGGCCAACACAAAGAGACTCCTTGGTTTTTTGTTTTTTGTTTGTTTTTATTTTCATTTGTATTACCTTTCTCCATTTAAGTCAGTTAACTATATATATCTATATCTCTCTATATATGTGTATCTATTTCATATTGATAATGTGAGAGGTTAGCACCAGAACTTTGAAATATTCCACCAGAGTTCCCTCCCCCCCTCTGAACACATGGAAGAAACAGGATAGAAAGCATGTAGGCTGGAAGGGAGGGGCTGATTAAGCCCCTGCCATCTCATTCCCTAAAGACCAATCAGTTTAAAAGTCACACTGTTCTGCCAATCACATTGTACCTAATGGCGGCTGCTCTAAAATCCTATATAAGGTCCCTGAACAGGCTCCAAAAGGTTGCCCTCCCTTCTTGGTATGTAGAGCGATCTCAGCATGCTGATAAATCAATAAATTTCTCTTGCATTTTATATCAATCCCTGACTCTATGTGTCCATTTGGAGGGTCTTTGATAAGTTAAGACTACCCAGAGTCTTACATATGTATTGATACATATGTGTATATATCGATAATATTGATATATTTATTGATGTATGTATATAATATGTGTAGGACCATGAAAGGCAGCCTGGATTCTGGTTGAGCTAAGGTTTAAAACCCTGGAGACACAGTAGGGGGGTCCCCAGCAGGGGATAACCATGCAAGGGATGGTAGGCATTTTGCCATGCTCCTGGGCCCCAGACTCCTGACATGAGGCCACAGCTCTCTATTGGTCTGTGACCTTCAGTCACATAAGGGCAATGCTCCAAGCCCCTTCACAAGTATAGGTGTGGTCACGTAGTCTTAAAACATTTCCATTTTATTTATTTATGTATATATAATTTTTAACTTATTTTTTGATACTTTATTTACACTTCCAATGTTTCCCCCTTTCCAGGTCTCCTCTTTGGAAACTGCCTCTCCCCTCCCCCTCCCCCGCCTCTATGAGGGTATTCCACCTCCCACCCACCCGCCCACCCACTCCCTTATTCCCACCTTGGCATTCCCCTTTACTGGGGTCTCTAACACCCTCAGGCCCAAGGACCTCCCCGCCCCCTGATGGCCAACAAGGCCCTCCTCTGCCACATATGTGGTCCGAGCCATGGTTCCCTCGATGTGTATTCTTTGGTTGGTGGTCCAATCTCCAAGAGGACCGGGGGTGGGGGAGTTGGGCCAGTTGACACTGTTGCTCCCTCCATGGGACTGTAAACTGCCTCAGCTCCTTCAGTCCCTTCTCCAACTCCTTCACTCTCAGTCCAGCGGTTACTGTAAAGTGAAAGCTGTGTATTCCGAACTTTTGAGCTAATATCCACTTATCAGTGAGTAAATACCATGTTCATTTTTTTGTGACTGAGTTACCTCACTCAGGATGATATTTTCAAGTTCCACTTATTTGCCTGCAAATTTCATTAAATCATTGTTTTTAATAGCTGAGTAGTACTCCATTGTATAAATGTACCACATTTTCTGTATCTGTTCCTTTGCTGAGGGACATCTGGGTTGTTTCCAGCTTCTGGCTATTATAAATATGGCTGCTATGAACATAGTGGAGCATGTGTCTTTATTACATGTTGGAACATCTTTTGGATATATGCCCAGGAGAGGTATAGCTGGGTCCTCAGGTAGTATTTTGTCCATTTTTCTGAGGGTCCACCAAACTGATTTCCAGAGTGGTTGTACCAGCTTGCAATCCCACCAACAATGGAGAAGTGTTCCTCTTTCTCCACATCCTTGCCAAAATCTGCTGTCACCTGAGTTTTTGATCTTAGCCATTCTGACTAGTGTGAGGTGGAATCTTAGACTTGTTTTGATTTGCATTTCCCTGATGACTAAGGATGTTGAACATTTCTTTGATTTTCGACAAAGGAGCTAAAACCACCCAGGGGAAAAAAAGACAGCATTTTCAACAAATGCTGCTGGTTCAACTGGTGGTCTACATGTAAAAGAATGAGAATTGATCCATTCCTATCTCCCTGTACAAAGCTCAAGTCCAAGTGGATCAAGGACCTCCACATAAAACCAGATACACTGAATCTAATAAAAGAGAAAGTAAGCAAAAGTCTCGAACACCTTGGTACAGGGGAAAAGTTCCTGAACAGAATACCAGTGGCTTATGCTCTAAGATCAAGAATTGACAAATAGGACCTCATGAAATTGCAAAGCTTCTGTAAGGCAAAGGACACTGTCAATAGGACAAAATGGCAACCAACAGATTGGGAAAAGATCTTAACCAAACCCACGTCCGATAGAAGGCTAATATCCAATATATACAAAGATCTCAAGAAGTTAGACTTAGAAAACCAAATAACCCTATCAAAAATTGAGGAACAGAGCTAAACAGAGAGTTCTCAACTGAGGAAATTCGTAAGGCTGAAAAGCACCTAAAGAAATGTTCGATGGAGGGGTTGGAGAAAAGTCTGAAGGAGCAGAGGGAATTGGCAGCCCCATGGAGGGAGCAAGAGCGTCAATGGGCCTGACCCTCCCCCTGGTCGTCCTCTAGTTCAGACCACTAACCAAAGAATACACATCTATTGACCCATGATTTGAACTACATATGAGGCAGAAGAATCACCTCGATGGCCACCAGGGAGAAA
>CM052703.1:105792186-105847126 GCA_028551405.1 Uromys caudimaculatus
GGAAATGTAAATAAAATATCAAAAAAAATAAATAAATAAAAAAAAAAAAAAAAAAAAAGAAATGTTCGATGTTTCCATTTTAATGAGGCACCTAGAGGCTTAGCCAATAAACTCCCCTTCCCAGCTACTCTTCCCTGCAAAAGATATTTTAACCTCATGTCCTCCCTAAGAAAGGGAGGTATGGTTTCACTCATCGCCACTCTCCACAATGAAAATAAATGCCCTAAAACCATGGACTGTCTCTCTTCATCAGGATCTGCTGTGGGGAATAATGGAACAGACCTTCATCTAAAAAGCCTTGTCTAATCTCCTGCAGAAGGCCTCTCAGTGCTCCCAGCCATGGCCTCTACCAAACCAAACCAGCTATTCTGTGACAAGCCAACGACTCAGTTCCCAGTGGGACCCAGACAGCTCCTCCCTGCCTTTCCCCCCTCAGCCCAGGGCTAGATTCAGCCTGCAGGCCCTCACTCGATTCTCAGCTCTTCCGGGGCAACCAGCGGTGCCTCTGGGCAGTGTCCTGCAGCTTCTCACAGCCTGATATCCTCCTGGCTGTGCTGTGGGGTGAGCATGATCAAACTTCCTTCTTCTTGCCTTTGCAAGACATCTGAGCCCTGGGGCAGATGCCGGACACGCACCATTTTAACTCAACAAATATGTGCCTATGTATGTATATGTATATATACACTAAGTACATACACACACGTGTGTGTGTGTGTGTGTATGTGTGTGTGTGTGTGTGTGTGTGTGTATGGGAGAGAGAGAGATGTCATACTAGTAATTTAACAGCACACTTGAGAACCCTAGAACAAAGCAATGAAATAATTCAACCTGGAATTGAAATAGAAACAGGATAAAAAAATACAAATAATTAATTAAAGAGTTCATTTATTGAGATAATCAATAAGATTGAAAATCATCCCTTAAAACACAAACTAAAAGTCAGAAAGAGAATATCCAAATTTGCACAATTAGAAATGAAAAGCAGGGCATAATGTTAGACATTAAGGAATTCCTGAGAATTATTAGGACATATTTTAAAAACTTGTATTTCATCAAACTGAAAAATCTAAAAGAAATGAATCATTTTCATGATAGTTACCAATTACTGGAGTTAAATCAAGATCAGATAAGCAATTTAAATATATCAGTTTTCAATTTTTTTAATAAGGACAGTGTCAATCTGATACCTAAACTACATAAAGACTCAACAAACAAAGAGAATTAGAGACCATTTTCCCTTATGAACATATATGTAAAAATTTTCAATAAAATGCTTGCAAAATGAGTCTAGGAATTCATCAAAAAATTCATATATCGTAATCAAATAAGCTTTAGCCCAGAGGAGCAGGAACGTTTCAACATATGTAAATCAATAAATGAAATCTATCATATAAAAAGACTGTAAGACAAAATTCACAAGATGATGATATTAAATGTAGAAAAGGCTTTTAACAAAACTCAATGCTGCCTCATGATGAAAGTCATGGATACAAGGACATACCACAACATACTAAAGGCAGTGTTCAAGTCTATAACCAACAACAAATTAAATGAAGAGAAACCAAAATACAATTTTCAAATCAGGAATAAGAAAATGTTGTCCACTCTCTCCATACCTATGTAATTTAGTACATAGGTTTTAAAGTCTTATGCAAATCAACAAGACCACTGAATGACATCAAGTATATAGAAATTGGAAAGGAAGAATTAAAGTCTTTATTGCAGATGATATAGTAGTATACATAAGTGACCCTAAGATTTCCACTGGAAAACTGCTATAGCTCCTAAGCACTTCAGCACAGTAGCTGGATACAAAATTAATTCACAAAAATTAGTAGCCTTTCTCTATAATAACAGCAAACAGACTGAGAAACAAACTAGGAACACAACATCTTCATAGTATTGTCAAATAATATAAAATATCTTAGAATATTTCTAATCAACCAAGTGAAAGATGTGTGTTGTGGTTTGAATAGATTGGTCTTGATAGGCTAATGTAATTGCCTGCTTAGTCATAAAGGTCTGGCTCAGCTTGAGAAGGATTTGGACATTTGTCCTTGGTTGAGTAAGTGTGTCTTGTCAGAGGAAGTATGTCCCTGGAAATGCAATGATGTTTCAAAATTTCATGACAGGTCTAATGTCTCTTCTCTTCCTGATGCCTATAGAACTGGATGCAGAACTCCCAGCTACTTCCCCAGCGCAATGTATTCTGGGATGCTGCTGTGTTCTCCACTATGATGATAATATACTAAATATTTGAAGAAGTAAGCAATCTCAAATTAAATGCTATCTTTTATAAGAGTTTCAGTAGTCATGGAGTCTCTTCACAGCAAGAGAATACTGAGACAACTTGTATGACAAAAACTTTAAGATGTTGATGAAAGAAAGTGAAGAGTATATCAGAAGATGGAAAGATTTCTCACACTTGTAGATTGGTAGAATTAATACGGTAAACATGGTTATCCTACCAAAGGCTATCTATAGTGTAATTCCCATAAAAATTCCAACACAACTCTTCACATGTATTTAAAGAAAAATTTTCAGCTTAATATAGAAACACAAATGCACTCCCCACACACAACTATAACCCAAACAAAGCAAAGTTAGGATAGCTAAAATAACCCTGAATAATAAAACAGATGCATCACCATTGAAAACTTCAAAATGTGCTACAGAAAATGGTACCACCATTAAAAATATGTGTTAATTGGAATCCAGGTATAAATCCACACACATATGGAACACTTATAGACCACTGATTTTTGATAAAGAAGCCAGAAATACACATTGGAATAAAGAAAGTATCTTCATCAAATGGTGCTGGAAAAACTAGAAGGCTGCACTTAGAAGAATCTAAATTGATCCACATAAATGTTCATAGGCTGTGCAGAACTGGACCTGTCTTTTACTGGCTGTGGCATTCTAGAGAGCTGGCCTATCTCTGACATGTGGTAGCACTACAGAGAACAGGTCCTATGCCTTGACCAGGCATAACAATGAAGCTGACCCTGGTGGTTAGTCTGTAGTGAGCCAGTCATGAGGTGATAACTCAGAGAGCTGGCCCTCCTACTCTCCTGTGGTGAGGTGGCCTGGATGAGAAGCTGATGCTGTCCCAGAGATGATGGAGGACATTAAGAAAACAAAGTTTTCTAAATTGACATGATCTATGCACATGTATGCTGAGATGCATATGCAGAATGCATGGGCATACATGGGTCTAACCAGATGAGGTCCTAGAGTTGAAATGAGAAGTGGACACATGTTCCTATCTCTAACACAGAAAAAAAAAAAGCTCTAATTGATGAGCACTTTTAAGGGTAAATATAGTTTCTTAAAGGTAGACTCACTGAGTAAATAAATTACAATTAAGGATAGGCTTCATGCCCAGCAATAGATGGCCAAAAGAAAACAAACTCAAGGTTAACATTAGAGGTTTTTGCCATATAATTTGTCATCAAGGCTTTTTCTTCTTCTTTTCTTTAATCTTTTTTAAAAATTTTTATTATGTGTATATTGGAAAACATGGATGGGGGATAACATTGGGGGACAGGTGAGGAGGAAGAAACTAGGAAGAGTAGAACAAGAGGAAATTATAAGCAGTATATATAATGGAAAGAACATCTCTCCAATAAATGATTTAAAAATGCTTTGATATGTGTGTGTGTGCATATTTCTGTGTCTATATTTTTTCTTTATTTTATTCAACTATGAAAATATTTGAATATTACTTTCTTCATAACCTCCTTTATCTGTTTATTTCTAAGACTATAAATAATAGGGTTTAAGAATGGAGGAACAATGGTATAAAATATAGAAAGAGTTATATCCTCAAATATTTTTGAGATTGCTGGAGGTTTTAGATATACATAGGCACCAGAACTAAGAAACACAGACACCACAATAATGTGAGGGACACAGGTGGAAAAGGCTTTCCCTCTCTCTCCTTTGACAGGAACCTTCAACACAGCTGATAATATGCGAACATATGATATGACAATGAAGGTAAAGCAGCTACCACTGAGCCCAATGGCAGTCAGAAGAAGTAAGAGCTTGTTGTTAAAGGTGGCAGAGCAAGAAAGCTTCATCAAAGAGGGGATATCACAGAAGAACTGAGGGACTGCATTAGAGTGACAAAAAGATAGCTGGAATATTTCGACAGTGTGCACACTTGCAAGGACAAGAGAGGTAAGTAGGGAAGCCAGTGACATCTGAACACAGAATTGATGGTTCATAATCACAGGGTAGAGGAGAGGCTTGCAGATGGCCACATAGCGGTCCTGGGACATGATGGTGAGGAACTGAATCTCTACACATGCACAAAATAAGACCAAAAAGATCTGTGTTGCACACCCAGCCCCAGAAATGTTCCTGTGATCAGTGAGAGAGTTGATACAAGCATTGGGCACAGTAACAGATACATAACCCATGTCTAAAATGGAAAGATTCCTGAGGAAGAAGTACATGGGTGTATGCAGGGCCTGGTCAACTGTAGTAGCAATGATGATGATAAGGTTTCCTAACAGGCTGCCCAGGTACACCAACAGGAATAGCACGCTGAGTAGGATACGGAGCTCCCAAGTCTCAGCGAAAACTTCCAAGAAGAACTCAGTCACCAGGGTGGAGTTGGTCATAGTCTCAAAGTACAAGTTTACCTGAAAGAGAAAATCAGCAACTGAGAATAATTTAAATTGTTTGTTAGATTGCTAACATTTCTTTTGAAACTCTTTATTTTATTTCTGTAAAGCTGGCCTTTATGTGTGAAAAATCAAGAATTTTTTCTTTGGCTGCCTATGTTTTTATTGTGCTTAGTTGTTAATACACATATATGTGGCTGTCTGTCAAATTGTATGGTATGATGTTAAGTGCTTAGAATTAATTTCCATAATAATAGCTGTCTCATGAATACTATTATCTTAATAAATATTAAGTTATTTAATATAAAGTTATATAATTCAGTAAGTTCCTCTTCTAGATAAACTACAGGCACCAGTTAGGAATGCTCAGAGACATTTAACATGTAGAATATATTTTAAAAACAGTTTATGTATTCATTAACATATATGCATTTGCATATGAAATGCATTTATGTTGTGTGATTATTTCATTTAATCACACAACATAAATGCATACAAGGAGGGATGGGTAAAAGGAGTGAATGTGAGAGACAAGGACATAAAGACAGTTTGGGAAAGAGAAATAAAGAGGATCAAGACAGAAGTATGTTTGAGAGATTTTCAGAATAGGCCATTTGCCTGGAAACCTAGGTAGAGTTAGCTTCACATGCTTGAGGCAGAGTTTTCTTTTTTTTGGAGAAACCTTGGGATTTCAAGAAATTTACTCATAGATGATGATTTTAATTTCTTAAAATTGATTATTTGGATATATGAATAGTATATTCAGACATATCCACACTAACACCTGAAATACTGCTCTGCTAGTTGAATCCTGGAACAAAGACCACTTTGTTACGTAAAACTTAACATTATACAATTTACAATAGCTTTTATGTTTTTATCAGTTTGACTCAAGTGTAGCTGATGTCAAAGTACACTCTGTAATCCAACACCATATTCTCCTAGTAGTGACAAACTGTCAAGTTCCTTGAATAATGCATGGTATAAAAACTCTAAGTTCTAAAATTCATGATCAAGTATAGGGGTGTTAATGGTGAAGAGTTCAAAATGTGTGAAATTAAAGGTAAATTCCCATTAGCTTAATGAAATAAGGTAACAGTTTTTATCAAATCCTCATGACAACCGATAATGATTCTACATGTTATAAAACATGGTATAAGATATTATATATTATAAATGTTATAAAATGTGATAAGTTAATTAGAAACAAACCAGCTTAAGAGTTGAACAAAGCTGCTATGAAACAGACAGAGGGAAGTAACAAAGCAATGGCAAGTGATGAGATAGAGAGTTACTCCTTTTCCTTGAGTTACATGTATTTCATAAATTATTTTGGAAACTTCAAAATTCTAACAGAATGAAAGTCACAAAGAGATGTTAGCTCATGAACATTAAGCAATGTATTTCTTATTTGAATAAGTTATTTTATCTAAAAATGGTAATAAAATGTTTTGTCAAATGCAGAGAAAGCAAAAATATTATTTCAATAGATATTTAATTTGGCATCAATTGAATAGGTCATCATATCTGTACTATACTATATTTGACAGATATCCATCAAGATCACAATCTAAAATGCTCACAAATTAGTTGAGAGTTATGGTAAAGTGAACAGTATAATGAAAATGTAAAACTAAATTAAAGAATATATCACCTAACACATTTCTAGTTGTAGTACAAAAGATACTGAATACAGGTTTTATCAGTAGATGAACTGCCTTTCATGTGTTTAGAAACCTGGTGATATATTCTGAGTCACCTGTCTCAGCTGTGTATGGTGAAAGTAACTGGGGATCAGATCAGGAAGCAGTATCCATCACTTTTTAATTACATCTGCAATATGCTACAGAAAAGGAAGGGTAGTCATCACCTACAAAGAGCCCATGACAGTATGTCAGGATGATCATGCAACACCAATTTTTGGACAAAGTATAGGGTGGTATTTTGCTTAAACCTCACAGGATATTGAAAAGCTAGATCTAGTTATTTTTAGAAGGTGTCATCTGCATGAATATTGTAAATTTTCAATATCTATGAAATGATTTTAAAAACTCTATTTATATGCTTCCAGTATAAAAACTATGTTGGAAGTTAAACGACAATATAGTAAGTAGAAAGTATGCACAAAGTGGTTTTATGTTAGGTCTTTGAGAAGTTTGTACCACATCTACAAAGGAATTATTCAATGGCAGCTGAGGTAAGTGGCCACTAAGAGCCTGAGTAGGTTTATGATAGTGTTGTGCTTGGGAGATCCTTTACATTGCTGTAAGACAATACAGAACTTAGGTTTAAAAGCCATTACTAGAGTCAGAGATCATTACCAAATAAAAAGTCACCAAAAGAAACTAATTATAATTATTCATATCTGTGCATTCAATATCTGAGCATCTGATTATAAAAGCAAACTGGCAGATTTTAAATAAATATCCCGACAAAAATATTTAAAATGATTTCATATTTAGCCTTCAATCCTACTGAAATTCAGTTTACAAGTCATAGGTGTGAACACTATATCCCAATAGAATCTAAGAGAAATATATGAAAAACTTTCCTGAAAAGGATCAGGATAAATGCACACAATGTATTCTTTAGCAATAAAATTCTTCAGTTGTTTAGCCTGGTAATCACCAGTTGTGAAGATACCTGCCATCCATCTTTAATCCATCTTCAACAGCATGGATGGTCGTGGAAAATATTACACTGAGTGAAACAAGTATGGTACATCAAATGTAGAGGTGAAATAAGTTTTAAGTTAGAAGACAAAGCAAATTGCTTCATATTCCTTTTCCAACTCCAAAATTAATTAGAAATCAATGGCAAATTAGAAAAAAATCATGTTTCTATAAATTACATTTTAAAGATAAATTAAAGAAGAAAAAAAACAACTAAGAAAATAATCAAGTCAAAGAAGTGTAGTATGACAATTATTGTAGTCAGCAAGTTCATCACTAAAAGACAGTTAGTAATAAAAAGCAGCCACCAATAAATAATGTTAGAGAAGAAACACAAAGAACAAATTTTATAAAAATTGTAATACCAATAAGCTAATATAAAATAATGAAAAATATATGTTAGATAAACAGAATTATTAAAAGATTTTAAAATGATATTATAGCAACAAATGACTACTGAGAGCAGGAGCACTAGCCGCCTCCAAGATGAACCTACCTGAGACCATATAAACACAAATGAACAAAATATAGGGGTTCTTCAGGTCGTGATTGTATATTTGTGTATATATATACATATATATATAATTATGTGTATATGTATGTGTGTGTATGTGTGTATATGTGTGTTTGTGTGAGTGTATGGTTGTGTGTTTGTGTGTGTGCGTGCAATAATAAATAAAATAGGGCATCAATTTGAGAGTAGAGGGATATACTAGGGTTGGAGTAAGGGGACTTTGAAATGTCTTCAGGAACAAAAGCGAAATAGGGGAATGATGTAATAATATTTTAAGTTAAATTTATTAAAAGAATAATCAAAATGATAGCACAGAAATAAAAAGAACTAAGGTTAATATATGTATGCCAATAAGTTCAATAATCAGATGTGAATCGATATCCAGAATTATGCAACTTATATAGACTTACATTTTTTTCAAACAATAGGAAAATACATTAGTATTAGAGAACATAAGTAACAAATAAGGACACTGGCTAAGAATTTATTGCCCTAAAAATTTTGAAGATTACATGGTTTCAAGAACAAACTCAATAAAATTCAGGAAAAATTTATTTCTATAATGATAAACACTCAGAAAGTAATACTAATAATGTTATCAAGACCTAAATACAAAAGCAAGAAAATGCCACCAAAATAAAATGAAAACAAGTGAATAACTGTGATCAATTTTAAAATACAAAACAAGTATTTGCAAATCTTATATTTAGTGCATTAAATATGTCAACTTCTTCATCAAATATAATTTATCCTTGCATTGAAGAAAATGTCACCATAAGCAGTCAATGATCTTGACATACTAATAGAAGTGAAGATAAAAATCATATTTCAATTTCAACAAATGTAGAAAAACATTGTATAATATTCAATACCATTCATATATAAAGCTTTTAATCTTCTATAAAAGGGATTGTTTTTATTATGAAAGTAAAATCTTCTCCTTAGGTTTGATAAAAGTCAAAATTGACACTCTTATTTTTACCACCTCCACTGAACATAATATTGGGAACGTTTTCTAGAGAATGCATGCAAAAATAAATAAATAAAGGTACCTGCAGTATCCCATTGGGCTTCTGTGGGGTTTGTTGTAGTTGCTTCTTTGTTAATTTTTGATTTTAGACTATATTATAATTACATTTCTCCCTCCAAACCCTCCCTTAAATACCATCCTACTCCTTTTCATATCCATAGCCCCTATTTTTAAGTGGGTATTGTACACATAAATTATTTGTATACACATATACATTCTTATTAAGCTTGCACAGTTTGTATATTGTTTGTATATAGGTTTTCAGGATACTTGGCATTAGAAAATCAATGTAATACTTTTACTAGGTCTCTTTAAAAAATAGTTAGCATTAATAAAATTCAAATATTACAGTTTTTTAGTTGGCAAAATCAAATATCAATGTACAAAAACAAGCTGGTGCTATTTTAATTCCTATAGAAATATGTAAATAAATGTACTATATTCTAATGGTCTGAATGTTTCCTTTAATGATAGATATTGATATTTGCATGCTTTAGGACTGGTACCAATACAGATGCATTTAACATTTTTTACTTAAATTATTAAAAACTTGAAAAAGTATACAAATATGTATGTCAGCATTATGTGTAGTAGCAAATGGTGAAAGAAACACTGACTGTGAATGAAACAAGTCAAGTTCTTTATCAGCATAGAGAAAAGAATAAATTCTCTGGGAGTAATAAAATATACTAACACTTTTTTTTCCTTTTCACTTAGATTTATGACACACAAGATCTTGAACAAAATGAGATATGTATCACATGGTATTCCTTTGATTAATTGAACAATATTGGTGCTATAAGTTTGTTTTACCAATATTATTTTGGTACTTTTACTGCTATTGATAAATATAACATTGATATAAATGCTCGCAAGTAGATTAATTGCATGTCTTTAAAGATTAGGAAATATGTGAACGAATTGACTAGGAAATGACTTTTGTGATTAAAGACTGATGTTGATATTTGAAGAAAAATATACTTAGAGATACTGAAAACTATTTTGAAAATCTTAGACACCATTGCATAGCCAGTTCTAGATCTCTTTTTGGATAAACCAAACTTAAGGTGGCTGCATAAAAATCTGATTCCTAGTCATGAGTTTCTATGGAGAAATATTTGGAATAATGGGCAGCACTTCCATTTGTGTAACCAGTGCATTATCTTTTCATAGGTCTTCCTCAAAATCCTTATAAACATAAGTTGTGTGTCATCTTTACTAACACATCTTATAATCAAATATAGGCACATTTAAAACAAGATATTCCATCTATAAATGTAATTTTTAAACATATGGTAAAATCTGATAATAGATTTTAAGTCATTCTTATAGGTGATCATTTCATATTAATGAAAAATAAAGTTAAAGTTTATAAATGGTTTTTATCAATATACTTTAAATTATATTACTTTTATTTTAAAATATTTAAAAAAAACATTCTTGGTTTTCTGCAGAAAGTCACATATAGTTCAAATAGAATTCTAAAAGGTTTGTTTAATAAGTAGCCTTCCTATACTCAAAAGATAAACAGGCTGAGAAAGAAATTAAGAAAATGACACACTTCACAAATATCACAAACAATATAAAGTATCTTGGTGTGACTCTAACCAAACAAGTGAAAGATCTGTATAACAAGAACTTCAAGTCTCTGAAGAAAGAAATCGAAGAAGATCTCAGAAGATGGAAAGCTCTCCCGTGCTCATGGATTGGCAGGATTAACATAGTAAAAATGGCCATCTTGCAAAAAGCAATCTATAGATTCAATGCAATCCCCATCAAAATTCCAACTCAATTCTTCATAGACTTAGAAAGAGCAATTCTCAAATTCATTTGGAATAACAAAAAACCCAGGATAGCAAAAACTATTCTCAACAACAAAATAACTTCTAGGGGAATTAGCATCCTGACCTCAAGCTGTACTACAGAGCAGTAGTGATAAAAACTGCATGGTATTGGTACAGTGACAGACAGGTAGATCAATGAAATAGAAATGAAAACCCAGAAATGAACCCCCATATTTACAGACACTTGATCTTTGACAAAGGAGCTAAAACCATCCAGTGGAAAAAAGACAGCATTTTCAAAAAATGGTGCTGTTTCAACTGGCGGTCTACATGTAGAAAAATGCAAGTTGATCCTTTCCTATCTCTCTGTACAAAGCTCAAGTCCAAGTGGATCAAGGACCTCCACATAAAACTAGATACACTGAATCTAATAGAAGAGAAAGTGGCAAAAAGTGTGGAACACATGGGCACAGGGGAAAAGTTCCTGAACAGAACACCAATGGCTTCTGTTCTAAGATCAAGAATTGACAAATGGGACTTCATGAAATTACAAAGCTTCTGTAAGGCAAAGGACACAGTCAATCAGACAAAATGGCAACAAACAGTTTGGGAAAAGATCTTTATCAATCCTACGTTGGATAGAGGGCTAATATCCAATATATACAAAGAACTTAAGAAATTAGACTCCAGAGAACCAAATAATCCTATCAAAAAATGGGGAACAGAGCTAAACAGAGAATTATCAACTGAAGAAACTCATAGGGCTAAGAAGCACCTAAAGAAACGTTCAACATCCTTAGTCATCAGGGAAATGCAAATCAAAACAACCCTGAGAATCCACCTCACACCAGTCAGAATGGCTAAAATAAAAAACTCAGGTGACAGCAGATGCTGGTGAGGATGTGGAAAAAGAGGAACACTTCTCCATTGTTGGTAGGATTGCAAGCTGGTACAACAACTTTGGAAATCAGTTTGGTGGACTCTCAGAAAAATGGACATAATACTACCTGACAACCCAGCTATTCTACTCTTGGGCATATACCCAGAAGATGCTCCAACATGTAATAAAGACACATGCTCCACTATGTTCATAGCAGCCATATTTATAATAGGCAGAAGCTGGAAAAAACCCAGATATCCCTCAACAGAGGAATGGATACAGAAAATGTGGTACATTTACCCAATGGAGTAGTACTCAGCTATCAAAAACAATGACTTCATGAAATTCGCAGGCAAATGGATGGAACTTGAAAATATCATCCTGAATGAGATAACTCAGTCACAAAAGAACAAACATGGTATGTACTCACTGATAAGTGGATTTTAGCCCAAAAGTTCAGAATATCCAAGATTCACTTCACAGCAACCGTTGAACTGAGCATGGGGTCCCAGATGGAGGAGTTGGAGAAGGGACAGTAGGAGATGAGTGAGTTTGCTCCCCCATGGATGGAGCAACAGTGTCAACTGGCCTGACCCCTCAGTGCTCCCAGAGACTGGACCACCAACCAAAGAATACACATGGAGGGTCTCATGGTTTGGCCACATATGTGGCAGAGGAGGGTCTTGTTAGATCAGGGGGAGGAGAGGCCCTTGGTCCTGAGGGTATTAGATGCCCCAGTATAGGGGAATGCCAGGGAGGGAAGACGGGTGTGGGTGGGTGGGTGGTTGGGGGAATACCCTCATAGAGGCAAGGGGAGGGGGAGGGGATAGGGGGTTTCCAAAGGGGAGACCTGGAAAAGGGGAAACATTTGAAATGTAAATAAAGTATCAAAAAAAAGTAAGAATAAACATTCTCTTTATCAGTATTTATGAGTGGTCTTATATACTTGATGCGTTAAGAATCATTAATTCTTTAAAAAGAAACTATATATAATATCCACATATTAAATATATATTTCTAGTAAAATAAAATATCAAAATACACTAAAGAAAGTCTTCATGATTCAGTCCCCAGCCAAAAATATCTTCACAGCCATTGGGAAAGGGACTAGAGAGATAACTCAGTAGTTAAGGACATTACTGCTCATGCAGAGGAACTGGGTTCAGATTCCAGCATGCACATAGTGAACTAAGGGCACTGCATAAACATGGTATGTACACATGCTAGCAAAGCATTCATACATATGTGTTATGAATGTGTGTGTGTGTGTGTATGTGTGTAAGTGAAACATCTATTAATGAAAAAAGAGATTATGAAATTGAAAGACAGCAAGTAGGATATATAGGAGAGTTTAGAGGTACAAAAGGGAATCTAGAAAAACATACTTTTATTATAATTGCAAAAAGTTAAAAACAAATAATTTACAATGTTGTGAAAGCAGGTTTACATAATTATTATTCAAGGCAATATGTATCTACTTTATGTGTGCAACATATATAAATACATTAATACTATATAATATGATACACATTTTAAAAATAATGAATTTGTTTAAATAATATCGTATACATTTTGTAACTATGAAATAAAGGAAAGGAATTAGTAAATATGTCAAGTGCACAGAATCACAATGATCAACTTTTATAATTTGTGTATGTCCCTGTAGTGTACCATACTCCATGCTATTGCTGTCACACTTAAAATGAAACTTCAATAAAATAGCAAGATTTTTCTGTGATTGCTTTTCTCTTAAAATAATAGACTTTGTCTTCAAACACTCTCTTAAGGAAATTGCTGGCTGTATCTCAGGTGAAAAATATGACACATACTTTTTCCTAAATATTCCATACTTGTAGGTGGAATCCCTTTTTATTTTCTTCTTATATCTTTAAAACTGAAGGGGTTGATTGAGAATTCCCCAATAAATAAGAAGAGACGGTCAAGTTAACAACCATGGTCTCAGTACACTTACCAGGTGTTGTTCTTTACTCAAAAATGAGAATGAAGCTCTGTGTTGTTTACTTTAAAATATTCAAAACCTTACAGATACGTTGGTCAAATATTCCTATCTATAATGGATTGTATAAGTCTTCACTTTAGTAAAATACAAGTCTTGCCTTTTAAAAAGTCACTAGTCTTGTTCTCTTTTATCTAAGTCATTGGCATCCTCCTGAGTACAAAGACTCTTAGAACACAGCCATTAATTAGGACAAAATGCCCAGATGTAATTTAGGTAGGCAAAAGTTTCCATAGAATTGGTAAGAATGAACCCAATTAAAATTCAGCATTAGATATAGGGTGAAGGACCAGACAGTGTGTCACCTGAGTCGCCTGAAAGTGTGGAGATGATAATAGAGATAATGAAACACTGATCAAAATAAAAAGATAATCTTCATCATCTGAAGTAATATGTCTGGCACCTACATGGAGCTCAGGACAAAATCGTCTGTAGTTTCACAATCCAAACAAAGCAGATTTTCAATCTCTCATTTTCTCTTCTCTTCAAGATGATATACTAATAAATGAGAGGTTACAAAGGAACACAAAAGTAATCATATTCTGTAAAAGCAAAGGACAAAAAAGAAGAAAAGAAACAGCAAAATTTGATTCCAAATATTGAAACAAAGATGCAAGACTTTGAGTATTCATTAATTATTACAACATAGAGACTGACAGCAACGTGCTCTCTTCAATAGCTGCATTCAAATCCAAATGTCATCTTTCAGTTTGAGTTTATAAAAACATATTTAAGTCTTTCAATTCCTTTTCTTAGTTTTTGCAGATTTATAAAAGTTAGGTCAAAATGTAAATCACAAATCACACTCAAATATTTTTAAAAATACAAAATGTTTCATAACACAATACCTCCATATTTTGATGGACATAGGAGAATCCTTCACAAGTTGGTTTCTGTGGGCTTGAACGAGGGGAAAGTGAGGATGGACTCAGTAGTTGGCTGAGTTTTTTGGATAGTCCAATGAATAACCTTTATGGAAGACTCAAGGACTTAACTGACATAAGAAAGGAATGATTGAAGAGATCTGCCAAATTTATGTCTAAGTTCTATGAAAGGAATGAAGAAGATTTTCCATCATAATCTCAAAATGGGTAAATTCATCCCTATATGAAGCATACCAGGCATGAAGCAAATCAACGGAAGGAGGTCTGTCTATCCTTTACTAGACTCTAATAAAAGTTTCTTTTTCCAGAGTTCTGAGAATTGTGTACCTAATGAAATTTTTATCTATGCCTAAATCTTTAGTCACTAATCAAGAAGTTTGGGCTATGAACCTCAGGGCATTGTTGGACCACATTGTAGGGAGATGCCAAGTAAGGAAGCCAGTTGAAGAAGAAGATTTTAGGCTACTATTTGAGGATTTCAGTCCATGTTGTAACTTCTTCTATACTTCTGGAAAATATTTATAAAGATTACACAATATTCACACCCTTCCTTGGCAGGTTGCACCTCAGTAAGGGTAGTTTCCCCAAGTTCTCTGGGATGTTGAACTCTCTTTCAGATCACTGCATGGGTAAGGGCTCTCTGGTTTGGATGGACTTGAGCATAAACCTGGTATCTGGCTGAGACACCCCATGCCAGCTTGTGCATTCTAGGTGTGTCATACCATACCTTGGTCTGAGCAAATCAGAAAGTTTAGTGAGAATTTATCTGCAGAGGCAACAGAGCAGGCAACATTCTAATCTTTTTTTTTTTTTCCCTAGGATGTAGGTTTCAGATTCTTCTGTAGCATTAGGCAGTGATTGATCAAAAGGAGTTCAGGGGACCTGGAACATCTCAGTTTGTACACTCCTTGAAGCCTCTTGATCACTGCATTCTTCCCCACTGTCTGTGGTTATGAAGGCCCAGATACCTTGAGGTCTTTTTCTGGAAATTTCACTGCAGCCTCCAGATTTTTGGGGGGTATCCACCAGAGAAGAGTACTTGTACACAGATTTAAGCGAATAGAAATTCTTTATTTGTCATTCCGGGACTATGCTGGGCATTCTGGATCCCATTGTAGCCCTTAGCAATTTTGGGGGTGATCTTTTAAGCAAAAGCCCCATATTCGAGAGGGACATACTTTAGTTAACAAGAACAGTTAGCTAGAAGCAGAACTACAGAAGCCAAAATACAAAGTTAATAGATTTGTAAACTTTCCCAGAACTAAGAACTTTGCTAGATTAGGTATTTGGTCTTATATTAGCAAGTGGTGGTGCCTACATGCTGAGTTTTATGGCCTGATAGTTACTTAAATCCTGAAGGCAGTTGTGTTAAGGTCTAGAATCCTGCTACAATACAATGGTCATATAAATGCAAAATACATTTAGCCCATCTAGAAAACCCCCAAATCTCAACAATGTTAACATGTTCCGAAGCCTAGAAAATCTCTTCCCAATCTTAATACACTCTTAATTATGAATACTTGTAAATTAATAAAATTATTGCCAATAAAGTATCCATCAGAATAACCATTCCATTCCAAAACTGAAAATTGGAGATAAACAATGATAGACAAGACAAAAGAAAACTTAAAACCCAAACAAGGAAAACACCAAATCAATCAGCTCCATGTCTAGATCTAGAGCACTTCAGTGTCACCCTTAAAACTTCATGAGGCTTGCAGGTTCCAAGACTCCATTTCTAGTACTTTTAGCAAATATGGTTTCTCTTAGGGTGGCTTCACAATGTAGCTACAGGATTCTTAGTCAAATATTTCACATTGTTGGCATCTTCATTGTCCAAGAATCTCCTCTGTAACTTGGGCTTTATCTTCACAGCTTCCTACAAAGACCTCCCAGGGCTACAATAAAGGAATGCAATCCTGATACTCATGCCTGACCTCACTGATTTTCTTGAACATGATATAAACTTCCTCTGTCCAAATCCCTGACATTTTGCATGCCTGTAAATTAAACATTGAATGGGTGATACATTGGATTTATTCTACCAAATGTGAGATATAACCTTGCCTTACCTGCCATAAAGTGGCTTCTGAGTGTCTTAGTAAAGGAATCTGGGTAAATGAAACTTGGGAAAATACTCCCTAAGAGGCTGTTTTGAGCAGGAAATCTCTTAGTTGAATTCTCAGCACCATCACTCACATTTTTTAATAAATCTGAATGTTTGTGAAGTACAACTGTTGATAAATAGGAATTGGTATTCAAGGTAATTTTTCTATTATATCAGTGCAAAGTATGTACTTTCTAATTACTTTTGCTCATTTTTTGATAACTACAGATGATTTCTCTGCACTCATTTCTCTACAACTTTAACATTATTCATGTTCTTTTTTTCAGAAGCTGTAAATTTCTTTCTTTTTTTCTTTCTTTCTTTCTTTCTTTCTTTCTTTCTTTCTTTCTTTCTTTCTTTCTTTCTTTCTTCTTTCTTTCTTTCTTTCTTTCTTTCTTTCTTTCTTTCTTTCTTTCTTTCTTTCTTTCTTTCTTTCTTGTTTCTTTCTTTTCTTTTCTTTTTGTTTTTTTGCACCCTCATTATAAATCTCAGTCGACAGGGTGATAAATAACCATGTCCAGCATTAATTTTATTCTGTACTGAATTTTTTCTATCAAAGAACTTAGTTGCTTTATTTGAATTCAGTTCCACTCAAGTGTTCAGTAAACATGGACACAGCCAGATTCTCCCATTGTACACAAAAAAATTGCTGCTAAACTGCTCCATCAAATGTCTGTGTTGTCCTCTAAAATCTCGTGAGATGGACATCTACTTTTCACACTTTCTCTTGGTACTCTGGCCTTCTCAACTTCCACCAGAGTGGCCCATTAAACTCTGATTACAGCATGCTAGACCTTATCTGGTTCAAAATTCTAAACTCTCCCATATTTCTACCACAAACCACTCCCAATATTGAACCAATTAAGACCAAAATGTAGCTGCAGAGCACAAAAGGGAGACAATAAAGTGATATGATTATATTTTAATTCAGATATAATCTAAATAATAAAACAAAATAATACTTTCAAAATCTTAAAAATGAAGCAAAACAAGACAAACTAAGACCTCACTCTGTGGAGAAAGAACTGGGAACCTAACATATATTCTCACTATCTACTTGCATTCAGTTTAAGTCTCTCAGACTCAAATAGTGGTACTGTATTTATTATAACTTCTAATCTTTATGTTTAAACGGGGATGTTAGAGTCAAAGACATTTTACTTCTCAGTATCCAACATTGTAAGAAACAGCTACAAAAAGTCTAATATTCATATATCCCAAAATTGTATGGTTATAGAGGTTAGATGTTGTGAAACATTTGTAATTTTAAAGATATTTGAGTGTGATTTCTGATTTGAATTTTGATATAATTTTTATAAATCTTCAAAAACTAAGAAAAGGAACTTAAAGACTTACATATGATTTTATAAACTCATGAAACTGAAAGGTGACATTTGGATGTGAATGTAGGTACTGAAGAGAGCATGTTGCTTGACAATTTAGTATTGGCAACAAAATCATCTGAGATAATACAGTGACTTCTAGGTCTAGGTTATTAGTAATTGGGTTATTAAGAAAGAGGGGGCAAAAAACTCAAATATCATAATTTGAGATTTTATCCATGATGGCTTCTGACCATTTGCTTCTCATGGTCTTGGGCAAAGTGTCTATCTATACAGGAGGTGAAAGTTTATCAAATGTAGAACTTCATACAGAGCATTAATGAGGGTTTTTATTTATTCTAGTTTGGGATGATTTTGTGATGTAACTGTTTTAATTAATCCATATTCTTGTAAGTAGTGCCTCGACAGTTGACCTCTAGTTTTCTTACTATATTTGTGGTGTCACCATATTGGACTTGAGTCTGTTATTGGCACCCAGCTGGTGAAGACATGTTTGGAAAAATAAGCCAGAGGAAGAAATATATTTATTATGTGTTCACTCAAATGTGTGAGTTTTAGAAAGAAAAATAATAATTAGAAGAAGAAGGCAGAATACGAGAGAATAGCTCTGTGAGAAAAAGAAGTAGGGAAAAGTAAGCCTTGTGATGATGTCATAATTTGATAATTTTATATGATTAAGAGCAATACATTTATCAAAAAATGAAAAATAAAACCTCATGGTTTCATTATCTACCACAAAAAATATATATGGTTTGTTGCTAAACAATAAAAATAATACTTAAAGAGTCAACATGTTTTGTTGAATGTCAAACTTTTTTCTCAGTTTCTTTCTCATGAAACGTAATTATCAACTCAGTATTCACTCAACAACATTGTAATCACCTGACACCAATCTGACCATTTGTGCATGCTTTCTGCATATGCTGGTATCTACTCCTTTTATTAGACTTCCCAGACGTCCTTTCTACTGTAGGATATCTCTTTTCTTTTATACTACCAAACACTTTAATTTTTTACATGATACCAACCAAGTATTCTTTTTATTTTTATTTTGTAGTTCTTAGACAACAGATTTAGGATTTTCCATACTGTTCTAATTTATAGTTTGTAAGGTAAAGCTTTTGGATTTTAGAGAAAAAATTTATTTAGGCTGAAATATCTAAGGCTACATTTCTGTAGCCATAATTTAAAGAACCCTGACAATAGCAGTGACAATTAATACATTTATTTGGATCCCCATTCTTAGTTCCCATGCTGTGAAGAATCTCTGTCTTTCTCCTGTCTCCAGGGCCAAGCATTTTGGCCCTTGACCCCAGGGAATTTAGAAGTCTGGTGGGGTGGGGGGTGGTGATTAGTGACATCCTCATGGAGAAAAGGGGTGGGGAGTAGGTATGGGATATGGAACAGTGGGGGCATGGACAGGGAAAGAAATAAAATCTGGAATGTAATAAACAAACAAACAAACAAATGATTATATGATTAAATAAATAAAAAAAAAAAAACAAAAAGAAAAACAAAGGGAATTCCTAGAGGAAACTATTTGGATGGCTCAAGGATGACATTTTGATTCTTCTCAGAGCAGATGTCTAAACTCATATTTTCCTGTAACCTGGCCACAGCAGGAAAAAAGCAACTGAGAAAAAAGTAAAACTGTGATTCTATACAGAGACTGCAAGAGGGAGATGTCTCATTTGCTTTAAGTTTACTGAGCAGTGAGAGTGCTTGTTGTGCATCTTTGCTGAAAAGGAATATTTAGAGAATGCATAACTGATAATATTATTTTTGTTGAAACTAACAAAGCAGAACACCCAAGGTAAGTACAGTAAGAGGGGATTTGTACAATTCATTCCTCAGTTTTCTACAGGTAATGGAGGGCTCATCCAAATAGTTGCAAGTAGGGCTTTTGTGATTTTGACAATGGTATTAAAATGAAGCAATATTCTTTTAATTGTATTCATTCTGCATGTTGGGTGAATGATTGTATTGTATATGGTAAAAACTCAAAAGCTATGTTTGAGTTGCTTTTTATGTTTGAGTTGCTTTTTATGTTTGAGTTGCTATTTATGTTTGAGTATTATTTTTAAAAACCTTCACTGATTTTGAATTCTTTTTCTGTCTTCCAATTTCTTTATTATTTACTTCATCTGAAGTCTTTGCTTTTCTGTCATTGATAGGGGCAGATGTAGAACAATGATGTCATTTGGTAAAGTAATGTGGTTTTTGGAAGGAGATGTCATCAATTTGATTCTTTATTCAAGTAGGATTCTTTTTTCTTCATAAAAATAAAGTAAAAACTATGGAAAATCTGTCTCATTAAAACAATAAAAACTACTGCCCAATGAAGACCAAAGTACCATAAAGCACTTATTTAGTACACCTGAGCATTAAATTACTCTAGTAGAGTTCATCCTGCCACCATCAAACACAGGCCACTTAGAAGTGTGGCTCACCTGCAACAGAAACCACTATGATGTGTTTGTATGTAGTGGAGAGCTAGGAAGGAAAGAGAAGTGGAATGATTTGAGCATTATAAAGAGAAGTGGAACTGGAGCTATGAAGATGGAGAGGATAACCTGACGTGAGTATGTCTGCTCTGCCACCTGAGGCTATGGTGATATCCCAGCTGGTGCTGTCACTAAAGGCCATATTGGGATCTGTGGCCATGCAACACAGTCTATGTTAATGTTTGTAGCTCATATTACTATTAAAGACCTTGTAGAATTCACTGGTCTGGGTGCTGCTTGGGATCATGTTGATGTACAAGAGTTGTGCAGAGCTATCCTTACCCCCACTGGCTGTGGCACTCTGGAGAGCTGGATACATTCCACTCTGGTTGCAGCACTCATGAGAATGGGTCCTGTACCAAGCCTGAGAAGCACAATTGACTTGGTATTGGTGGTGCAAGTATGGGAGAGCTGGCACTTCCATTTAACTGCCATGGTATGGCATGGGTAAGGGAGAGATGCCATATTTCCTACTCATTCCTTGCTACCTGCTGCATGCAGGAGAGTTGTACCACATATCATGAAAGCTGCACCAGATGTCATAAGAGACTAATGACTCAATACAGTTATCATTGGCAAGTAAAGATGTGGGCAATTAAAGGATACTGTGGAACTAACTGTGACATGTTAAAGTTTCCACAGCAATATGTTTGTTAAGTGCTGCTTATTTATCTATCATCTATCTATCTATCTATCTATCTATCTATCTATCTATCTATCTAATATTTTAGTGTGAGTTTGTAGGGGCAGAGGACAGATACAAAAGTAGAGGGAGATGAGTAGAATTGGGTTGCATGTTGTGTAACTCCCAAAGAATCAATCAAACAAAGATGCTGATAACAAAAGAAAAATCACTTAGGAATTCCAGCCTTTTCTAAACAGCATACATATCAGTATTATTCTTAAAGACTAATATTTTGAAAATATATTAACACCTAAAAATTAGTTCAACTTCTTTCTTATAATGTCTTTTCTTGAATTATAAGTTATACTTAATTTCTCAACTCTTGTTGGATGAACTTATAGCCTGAAATGACATGTTTTGGTTGTTGCTCCAGAACTTGGAAACAACTTCATCAATTTTAGGAATAAATATTTTTATAGGTTCAAATAAGGGATAAGTAATATGTCACCAACATACTAATAATACCTGGCCGTCAAAATAGGTCTAAAAAAATCTTCCCAGAAAAATTCTTCTCTACATAAACAATAGTACTGGGGAATAACAACCCCATGGAACAAAATATGTGCATATACTGTTTCAATGTATTTTTATAATTAAAATCTCCACAAAGATTTGAAATAAGAAACTGCAAACAGAAATCAAACTGACCATGTTTCAATTCTACTGCTGCAATTATTATGATATGAGGTATATACTCTTTATATTTATTGTAAAGAGTTCATAATTTTAAACTTTATTTGACATATATAAAAATATCACAATCTTGGTTCATCTAGCCTTTCACATAAATTTAATCAAGACTTCAGTAAAGCTCTGAACTTTCTTAGCACATAGATACTGAACAACGAATGACTCCAACTGGAATTCTTTTGACTTAATTGTTTTTCCAATTTCCTTTTGGACCCCCAGACAGAAGTTCCTTGCCCCAGTTCAGCAGGAAGCAATTATGAGAAGACCATCATCCTAGTATCTTAAGTTGCATTGGATAGGTTTTGGTCATTTTAAGTGTAATAGATACGCTGTCATTTTAGGGGATGTTTTACAAGTTGTTTCGGTCTTTTCCAGGAAGAAACTAAATAGGAAGTGAGATTCTGCGATTTCTTTTTTCTTTCTTTTCTTCTATCTTTCTTTTGTCCTTAGGCAAGGGAATGGGGTTAAGAAGAAAAATGGTGAATATGAAATATTATCAGAAATTATGCAAATAGGAGTAGGTTATGGAATCTACTCTTAAACCAAAAAACCATATTGTCATAATCTTTCACTGATAGAGATCTTTATATTTTGATGCGAAATTTGTGTTACATTTTGTTAAATGGTACAGAAATTTTGTAGATTGATATGGGTTTGAGGTTTTCATTGGTATAAATCTAAATATTGATACAAAATTTAAGACAAATTTTGTTATGACATATAAGTATTATGACTATGTAATTAATTTTAAAATACAAGGTTTAGTCCCAATTCTTTTAATAGGAAAATTGACTAGGATAATAGGAATTAATAGGATAATTAAATAATGCAAGTCAATAGTGAGTCAATCAAACTCATGAGCATATTAAATTATGGTTTAGCTAATTAAAATAGTTTTCAAGGTTTTCTTGATAGTAAATAGCTATGTATAAACAATTTTTGACAATTTGGACATACTATAAATAGATTATCTTCAAAACTTTCAAAGACTCATAGACTATGACATTGAAACATAATATTATTAACTTAAGATCTGGAGAACTTAGCGTCTGTTTCTGTCTCCTACCTAGCCTTATGCTCCCAGAAATAAGACACAGATTCAAAATACATTTAAAGATACCTTGGACATATACCTAGGCTCTTTTCTGACTACACTTATAATAACCCAATTATTTTAATCTATATTTTGCCACATGCCTAGGTACCAAGCATCTGTCTCTTCACATCTTCCTTGGCAGATCTTCCTGTGCCTGGCTCTATTCCAGAATCCTTTCTTCTCCTGAGGTCCCACCTTTTATTTCCTGCCTAAGTTACAGGCTATATGCTTTTTAACTGACATGTGCTACATCCATACGATACACAAAATATTCTCTCTACAAAGATCTCTTTTTGACATTGAGACATGTCAACTCCTGACAGTAACCCCATTTCACTTCAAAGAAAATGATGAGCATTAATAACCTCCAGATGGAGTTGCATCAATTGTGGCAAGCTAGCTGCTGGGCAAAAAAAAATGACCTAACTTCATCTACAGACAAAATGTTATTCAAAAAGGACATATACACAGGATAGTCAACTGCAGAGCTCTGCCAATACAGGGTAAGTCCTTTATAATTCCTCCTTATTTTAAGGCCTATCATATGTTCTGTTTGAGAAGGCTTAAGATAGATGCTCCAATATTAAAAACAACATTGGGGATTTTACAGGAAGTCAGCTGTCTCTGTCATTTCTATAAGTTTTTGCAACCTGCATTACTAGGCTTGCTGCATGCTCAGGTAATATTTATTCCTTTTCATGTCTCTGATGGGGTTGAGGACTAGATAGTTATAATCTCACAATTGTAGAGTCCATCTCCAGTAGAAAGTGGAGGGATGGGGTTGCCAACCCACAGTCAAAAACTCTGACCCAGAATTGTTCCTGTCTAAAAGAACTACAGGGGCAAAAATGGAGAAGGGACTAAGGGAAAGGAGGTCCAGTGACAGACCCAAATTGGGATCCAGCTCAGGGGGAGGTTCCAAGACCTAACACTATTACTGATGCTATGGTGTGCTTACAGACAGGAGCCCAGCCTGGCTGCCCTTCAAGAGGCCCAACAAGCAGCTGAAAGAGTAGGATGCAAATACTTACACCCAACAAATGGACAGAAGCTGGGGACCCCTGTGGTGGAATTAGGGAAAAGCTGGAAAAAGCTGAGGAGGAGGGACACTTTATAGGAAGACCAGCCCTCTCAACTACTTTGGTTCCTATATCTTTGACACTGAGCCACAAACTATGCAGCATACACAAGCTGATATGAAGCTCCTGACACACATACAGCAGATGATTGCCTGGTCTGGCCTCAGTGAGAGTAGGCACACCTAACCCTGTGAATAGTATAGTTACTATCCTTATGGTATTCCTATGTGTATATACAGGTATTTAAATGCTGTATTAATTAATATACTAATCAAATATACAAGTCACAACACAATATGGGCATAATTTCACTTATGTTCTTTTTTTTGTTTTTGTTTTTGTTTATTTTTTATTTTTTGATGCTTTATTTACATTTCTAATGTTTCCCCCTTTCTAGGTCTCCTGTTTGGAAAACCCCTATCCCCTCCTCCTCCCCCGCCTCTATGAGGGTATTCCACCTTCCACCCACCGCCCACCCACTCCCATATTCCAACCTTGATATTCACTTATGTTCTTTAACTTTTGGTAGCCTGAATATTCTGTTGTGTTTTGAGTGAGGATCACAGCTGCTAACCATTTAGAAATACCTCATCATATTATACACAGTCTCAATTTGAATACTTAATTTTCTGCTTGTATGTGTGTAATGTACGTATCTCTGTATATTCTTTGTGTGTTTGTATATGTGTGGTCAATTCTTTTTCTGCACATGAACTTAATGGAGATCAAAGGTCATTTGTTAGGTGTCTACTTTATGGTTGCTAACATTTGTACTTGAGTCAAGCTGATCCACAAAGCCTGAAATGCATGTATTTGATATTTGCAGAGCCTTGTTGGACATCATGCTCCAGGAATCAACTTTTTCCCTCTCCCATATTAATTGGCCAACAGACATGCCATCTCACTCAGCTTTCATGCAGTTTTACAGGTCCATATGCATATTCTTATGCTTATCCAGAAAACATTTACCACCAAGCCAACTCTCCAGCCCATTTCATGCTTTTTAGTGGAAAATAAGTCAGTTATATTTTATAGTACATTATTTTAGATTCTGACTATTAGCCAAACTAATTAATGAGATAGGGAAAAAAAGAGATTTATTCATACATAGATCTATGACAACTATTATACTTTTGAATATTTTCTAAAAGGAGATAGTCTTAAATGTTTTGTATTTTTTATTGACTGAGAATTTCATATATTCATAATCTTTGCTTTGATAAAATTCAAACCCTATTTTTTCCCCCGTCAGCCTCTTTCCTATCTTACAACTATGGATTCTTCACACCTCATGTTCTTTTGTTCTTTTTTCTCAAATCCCTCAAGATTTCACTCAGGGCATCTCTAAGTAATTACTACCAACCGAGGGTCAAGGTCTTACAATATGTTCCCATAATTACTCATTAATCTCAGAACACTCAAAAACTTTTCTAGCTCAAAGTTCTAAAGTCCTTTTTACCAACATTTCCAAAAGTGAACAATATTCCATGAATGCTATACTTTATTTCTTATTTAGTGTTTCTCTCATTGTGATAAAACATTATGACCCCAAACAACTTGGGAAGAAAAGGGTTTATTTCTACTTACAACACTGATATTCCATTCCATCACTGATGTGAGCCAGGACAGGAACTCAGAGGAGGAACCTGGAGACAGGAATTGAAGCAAAGATCACTGAGTATGCTCCTTATTGGCTTGCACTTCATGGTTTGCTTAACATGCTTTCTTATGTCATTCAAGACCACTGTTCAAGAATGGCACTAAGATTCTGTTTTTGTAGATTTTTCTAGGTTCATGCTAACAAAAACAAAATAGTGCAATGTATTTTAAAATCCATACTTTTTGAAATTAGTATTCACAATTCTTATATTTTAGATAACCATTAAAAAATTTAAGGTCAAAGAACAGGTGAGTGACCTCCCTGGAAGTCAAATTTTCCACTCTCTAGACATAGTTTGTCAAGATCCAATTTACCTTATCTCCACTTCACTTCACTACTTGCCCTATGGCCAGGTCCATACCCCCAATTCTGGCAGACTTCAGCTGCTGAGATACAGGCCATCACAATTAGAAATTAGAGACCCCTTGCCAGAAGTCAAATTCCCAATACTTCAGAGCTCAAGTAAGTGGTTGGATATCCTGGCTACAAAGCCCAGAAGACAAAAAAGAAAGAGAAAGAAAGGAACAAAATATCCATCTGACAAAGACAAGCTCAGAAAATAGCAGATGTCTAATTGCAAGGGTTAGAACACAGTCAACCATAGCCAGGGTTATATGGCACCACCAGAGCCCAGATATCCAATGACAGAAAGACCTGAATATTTCAATGCAACTGAAATAGAAGAAAATGATATTAAGACAAACATTACAAAGATATAAAGATTCTTGAAGAAAACAACAACAACAACAACAATACCTTGAAGTATTTAAGAAAAAGACAAACAAACAAAGAAAAAAAACTGAAGGATATTAATAAATCCCTTAAAGTATGCCAAGACAGCTAGGAATAGAAGAAACAGGTGAAGAAAACTGTTTAGGCCTTGAAAATTGAAACAGAAGTAATAAAGAAAACACAAACTGAGGGAATTCTAAAATAGAAATTTAGGAAAGCAAACAAGAACTACAGATACAAGCATTATCAACAGAATAAAAGAGATGGAAGAAAAGAATCTCAGGGGTTGAAGATATGATAGAAGAAATAGATAGAAGAAATAGATTCATCTGTCAAAGAAAATGTTAAATCTATAAAGATCCTGACACAAATCCTCCAGGAAATCTGGGACACTATGAAAAGACCAAAACTAAGAATAATAATAATAGAAGAAGGAGAGGATTACTAGCTAAAGGCTTAGAAAATACTTTCAACAGAATCATGGAAGAAAAATTCCCTAAGCTAAGGAAAGAGATGCATATAAACATGCAAGAAGATCCTAGAACATCAAATTGATTAGACTAGAAAAGAAAGTTCCCCTACCACATAATAATCAGAATGTTAAATGTATGGAACAAAGAAAGAATATTAAAAGATGCAAGGAGCTGGCAGTTTCTCGGGTTTCTATGGCAAATAAGCTGATGGTTGTTTCTTCTAGAAAAGTCTCTGATTGTGATTATTGGGTTCAACAAGTGACAAGGTGCTTTTTCTCTTGAAATTGCAGATAGAAAAAGTAAGAATTTTGTCCAGTCTAAATGTATAAGATGTGTGTAGCCACTTCATTTTTTGTTTCTGTTTGGTTTTAAAAGTATAAATATGTTCTGTATGTCTTGTCTATAGATTATTCGCTTATAAGTTATTGTGTATGATTAGAAATTTGTAACAGTGGTAACAGAAATTTAGCTTAAACCTGGTAACTCAGGATTGGAGTCATTCTAAACGACAACATGTGGCATGAGCAAACCCAGGAAAACGGGTCTCTAAAGATACTTTTAAATTGGGATAATATTTTATGTAATTCTTATCCTAGAAATCAGACTAGGATTAAGGGCAGTGTCTCTTTGAGGTATTGGAGGCTGCACTGTACTGTGTTCCTGTGCAGGAACTGGCAGCGAAAAACTTTGTAGCATGGGGATGATTCACTTGTGTTTTTGGAGAGACTAGATTGTTTGTTAGAGATTGAGTTTGTTTTCCAGAGTTATGGTTGAGCTCTAATATTGCAAAAGAAACTTTAAAATTATAGTTAAACTGCCAGTGTTCCATTGACTGCAGTTTGCAGTTTAATCGTAGGCTCAGGATTTTTAACTCACCCATATTTCTAATTAAGAAAAAATCAAGCAAGTGGAGATGATTGCGAGAGTAATACTAGCCTGCTGCCCCTTTTAAAGGAAATCTCAGTGGGTGTTTATCTAACAGGGTCCCAAGGAACTGCTAAAAGCAGCTGGTAGAATTTTTGGAGACTTTGGCAGGAGTTCCTTTTATTAAGCAGTCTTATGAGAATGCTAATGTAGTCTGCCATGCAGCCATCTCGCCATACAAAACAAAGACAGATTTATCTAGATACATTCGTCTTTGTACAGAAATCAGACCCTCATACAATCAGGGTCTGGCTATGTCTGTTGCCTCAAGAGGGACTATAGCACAAACAATGTTTTCACAGTGCGGAGGTGAAAAACTGTCCAAAAAATAGAATCAGAGAAAGGCAGCAGAATCACTCTCCTGGAATCTGTCCTCAGTGCAGGAAGGGTAATCATTGGGAAGAAACATTTACATTTGAGTTAATGCAAAGGTCAGAGAGAGCATAGTAGAGGCTTGTGTGAGATTCCTTTTGTCTTTGTCAGACTGACTAATCCCTAGAAAGGTGTTTACTGGACCTGCTACCAAAAGAATTACACAACTTGTTTTAGTTCCCTTACATCCGTCCACTACTTTTCAAATTTGTTAAGAGACCTAACCTTAAATTAATATTTGAAGGAAAAAGCTTCGAAAGATTAATAGACACTGGAGCTGATGTACTTATTCACCTCCAAGGGATTGCTTATTCCATTAATCCAAAATGAAGTTCAAACTTAAGATTTTTAAAAGGTTAATGAGGCTATGGAACTTGTGGAGGCATTGTAGCCTGGCTTGCCTACTCTAGCTGCCATTCCAGGAAATTCATATAGAATATTATGGATTTGTAGTATTGTTTTTATACTGTTCCTTGGTATCCTGGTGACTGGGAGGTTTGCATTTTGTGAGCTTCCTTGTAATTTTGAAGAGCCCATGAAGTTATATCATTGGAAAGTTTTGCCTCAAGGAATGGTTATTAGCCTTACATTATGTAAAAAGTGTTGTAGCAGTTTCAATACAAGAAGTTAGAACTTTGAATCTTTCAGGGTATATTATTCATTATATGAAGGATGTTTATTATCTGATCCTCTGAAGGAGTTTTACTACAAGCCTTTGCTCTTCTTATACGACAGTCTTTAAAATTTTGGAGTAGTTGTTGCTCCAGAAACGATTCATAGGCAATATCTTTTTCAATATTTTGGGCCTCAGTTATATCCTAAACAATTGTGGCACAGAAAATTCAAGTAAGAAAAGATAATTTACTTACTTCAAATTATTTTCAAAGGTTTCTAGGAGATGTTAATTGCCTAAGACCTCATCTTAAGCTTACCACATGAAAACTTAAACCTCTGCTTGATATTCTCAAGGGGTGTGCAAATTCTAATTTCCCTGAAAAATTAACTGATGAGGGACAAATAGCTCTGCAGAGAGTAGAGGAAGCTATTGGATATAGACTATAGATCAATTGCTGGCTGTTTGCGTTATTGCTACTCATGTGCCCACAACAGTACTTTGGCAAAAGGGACTATTAATGCAGATTCATCTTTTTTCGTCTCCAAGAAAAGTTTGAACAAACTATTATGAAACTGTTGTTGCGTTAATACAGAATTGTAGGATAGAATCAAGAAAGTATTTTGGAAAGACTGTCTTTAGAACTGATGAAATGTTAATTCCTTATTCCAAACAGCAATTAAATTGGTTATTTCAGAATTCTTGGCCTATTGCATGTGCAAACTTATTAACTCAAATAAATCAGTAGATTTCCTGTGCTAAAATAACCATGAATAATAAAAGAAGTGCTAAAAGTATCACCATTGATGACCTCAAAATGTATTTCAGAAATAGAGATAAGTAAAAGCATGTTACTGGTATTAAACAAACACATTAATCAATAAAATCAAATTGACAATCCAGGCACAAATCTATATACCTGCTAACACCTGGTTTTTAATAATGAAGCCAGAAATACGCAGTAGAAGCAAGACACCATTCTCCACAAATGTTGATGGTCCTGTATCTGGATAACTACATGTACAAGAGAAATATACATAGATTCACATCTCCTTGAATAAGACTCAACTACAAATGTATGAAACACATAAACATAAACATGGATATATTGGAACCTGATAGAGAGAAAGTGAGGAATAACCTTGAATTCACTGGCAAAGTTACCAAGCCAGTTCAGTCGGTCAATAGGGTCTCAAGGGAGTGAGTAAGGATTAAAGAAAAAAATACAATTAGACAGCATTATAGGATGACTCCATCCAGTGCTGAAGCAGGTTTATTTTTTCCCAGTATGCTTTTATACCATTCTTTGTACTTGCAAAGAAGAGGGTCAGTTCTTAGATCAAAGAAAAAGTAATCAAACAGGGCAATAAACAAAGTCCCATAGTTGCTGTGTCCAGGGACTTACGAAGATGACCAAGATAAAAGGAATACCATTGGTTGTATTTACCCTGAGCCTTGCTTTGTCCAAAGGTAAATATTTCTATCTGAGCCTCCACCATTATCTTCCTAGAATAGTGGAAATACACTTGCCAATATCTTAGAAGCAGTACCCAGTGCACTCCTCAGCAAAGGAAAAGACTTTCTTAACAGAACGCCATTGAGACACAATCTAAGACCAACAATTAATAAATGGTCCCTCATGAAACTTAGACTTTTCTATTATTATGCCCAAGTTTCAGATACCCAAAGATCACCAAGGAACCAATTTCTAAGTAAAACACATAAGGATTTTTATTATGAGCTCTAGAGGAAGGTCTCCCACCATCCCCTTCACAGTGAATCAATGTGAGAGCCCCTAGTCTAGGGGTTCAGGCTTTTTATTGAGGTTACAGCAAACGTGGGGACTTTTAATACAGGATAGCAAGTTAATATTTTAAAAATAATGTTTCTGGTTTAATCTGCAGGATTTGAACAAAGGACAGAACCACCTGACAAATAGGATAGTCAGGCTACCTATTCTCTGCAGGATGTCTTATGTTATCTTTATGCACATTGGTACAGTTATTGTAGTGGTACAGTTATTGTAGCTTTACTTGTTGTGGATAACAGAGGTGGGTTTTCATAGGATATTTGCTCAGATGGACTCAGTGCCCCCCCATATTGGAGTTTAGCCCTTCTCTCAAAAAGTAGTTTCTTCAAAAATGGAGTTCGTTGGGCTTTATATTACATCATCATTCATTCAAACAAACTGGAAGCCTATAGAATGGAAAGCAATTTCTCACAACTCCATATCCAGTAGAGGGCTAATATTCAAAATATTTAAAAAGCCCAAGAAATTACATATCAAGAAAACAAATGGAGCTGGAGAGATGGCTTAGCATTAAGAGCACTGACTGCTCTTCCAGAGATCCTGAGTTCAATTCCCAGCAACCACATGGTGGCTCACAACCATTTGTAATGGGATCCAAATCACTTTTCTAGCATATGTCTGAAGGCAGCTGAGTGTACTCATATAATAAATAAATAGGTAAATAAATAAATAAATAAATAAATGAATAAGTAAATCTTTTAAAAAAAGAAAACAAAGAACCCACTTAATAAATGTATATAGTTCTAACAGAGAATTTTTAAAAGAGGAAACTCAAATGGCTGAGAATTATTTAAAGAAATGTCTAACACAATTATTTCTCAGGGAAATAAAAGTGAAATCTATTACTAGTAGGTTTACACATGTACAGACACTATGAAAACCAATGTGATAGTTCCTTAGGAAAATGGGAATCTACCTCAAGATCCAGCTGTATAATTCTGTGACATATACCTAAATGTTGCTTTATCTTCCTACAGAGACATTTGCTGAAGCACACTCATTGGTGCTTTATTCATAAGAGTCAGAGACTTGGAACAACCTAGGTAAGCCTCAAGAATAGTTTTCTTTAATTATTTTACATTTGATAGAAATTTAAGGTTGTTTTGTTAGAATATTGTTTGACTATCATGAATGTAAACTGTTTAAGGTATGATGTAAAGTTTTAATTCTGTGGCTCTTATCACTGCTTCTATTGTGCATAGATTGATAATCTTAAAGAAAAGACTTTTTTTTAAACAGAACATCGGATATGAAGTAGAAATTTCTGGGTTTCTTTGGAGACTGCATTTTGTTATGTGATTTTTTTTTAGGAAATTGCCTTATGAGAGTATGATTTGATGAAGCAGACATGTAGGAGGATGTTTTGCTGCGAATAGAAACATGATGTTCTTCTGGAAGTGGCCTTAAAAAAAGTGATGTGATGTTTTGCTGGAGCAATGCTTGTGAGGACATGTGGCATTTGGAAAGGTTATAAGTATAACCAACAGATAGTGAATGATGCTGTGTGGTACTGGTTTGCCTTGTCACTTTTGGTTGGTCACTGTTTGTCCTAATTCATAGAGAAAAATGCCACCAAAGAACTTCTGGTCATGTTCTTGCCACATTTGTGGACTTGGACTGATTGGCAGAGCCTCATGGTTTCTTCTGGATAGAACTGCTATTGCTGATTTATCAATGGTGTTTGCAAGTGGATTGAGCTGCTGCTGTTGATTCAGAAGTAAACTTCTGATATCTTGACAAAGAAGATTGGAATTGTCCAAAAGAAATATTTCTAAACAAATTCACATCCCCCTTTGCTCTATTAGCATTTGTTCCCACTGTCTCCGGTGGAAGGTAGGATAGAAGGGAGGTTAAAGCATGTAAGAACCTTATTAAAGTGCATTTTGAAAAATTAAAGCCTACAGAACCACTATACAAGATCTGCATACAATCACACACACACACACACACACACACACACACAGAGAGAGAGAGAGAGAGAGAAACACACACACATATGCACACACATACACACAAACATACACACACACACACACACACACACAGGGGGAGCGAGAGGGGGGCAAACTGTATAGAAACATAAAGGTGATACTGAGAATTTATGAGAATTTAAACAACTATTGTGAACCTTTATTTTATTAATGAAAGGAATATATAAAGAGTTTAAAGGCTGGACCTGAGGGATGTTTCATCAGTTAAAAGCACTTATGACTTTTTTGGGAGACCTGGTTCAGATCTCAGCATCCATGTGGAACTGAACAACAGTCTCCATGTAATTCCAGTAGCAGAAGACCCAATGCCTTCTGGCCTCTGAAGACACTGACTGTATTTGTTACCTAACTATACATACAAGTAAAACATCAATATACATATAATAGCAGTAAAACAAAGAAATCTTTAAAAAATTTCACAAGTTGGAGTAACCAAATAAAACTATTCCATATATGTTATTTTAACTCGAAACAGTAACCAATTATTTAGTATTTTCACTTCTGGAATTATAATGAAGAAATTTAATAAAATCAGTGGTTTCTGCTTTAATCATTTTATAATTTTGTGAATATTATTCATACTGGATACATGAGCATATATAAAGTTTTTTGAAAATATAGTAAGATAAACTAGTAAGCCCTTAGACAAAGATTAAATGCCTTTTCAAAACATGAGACCATTAACTCTAATGACATAGTTATTTGTCAGTTAATAACTGAGCAGACTGATGAATCAATGGATGAAAAATTCAAAATATTTCTCCTCATGAATTTTTGCCCCACAGATTCCATCCATAAGTAGTACATATAGCACAGCATTTAACCCTTGTGGCTTTGATATAGTTTTTATTGATTTTACATCCATAATCTTTTATTTTATAGCATCTCCAAAGCACTACTAAAACTATGTAAATTAAACCACTATTGTATTCATAGCTGTTCTTTTAACTAATAAATGAAAACCAATGGTGATGTATTTGTGACAATGTATTGGGAAATTGTTTCTTTTTTTTCTTGTTTATGATTTCAAAGTTTTCATAAATATTCATAAAACTGTAGAATGTTAGCATAAGAAAAAAAGATAAAGTGGTACATTTACAATGGGATAATAGTCAACTGTTAAAAATGAAAAGTAGCAATGGGAATGGGGTTTCCCTGACTCCTTTGCCTGCCTGTAGTATTTTTTTACTCCTTTAAGGTTGCCTTGTCCAGTCTTGATATGATGTTATATGCCAAGTCATATTGCATCATGTTATGGCATCTTCAATAAATATTACTGAGAGACCTTCTCTTTTCTGGAGAGAAATAAAGTAGAAATCAGTCTGGGGGAGATAGTGGAAATTAGGGATAAGGGGAGGATGCAGTTGAACTATATTTTATGAAAGAAGAATTAAAAATGTGAAAACAAAATAATGAAATGATACAGATAAATACTTAGAACTAGAAAAAAATCATCCTGAATGAAGTAATCAAGATCTAGAAAGACTAATCTGGTATATATTCACTTATATGTAAATGTAAGCCTAAATTAGTCAGCAATAACCAGGGTATAATCCATAGAACCACAAAAGTTAGGTATAGAATAAGGTAGTAGGTGGAGACAGACAGAGAGCATTAGAAAAATGAAATAGAACAAAGAGTGAAGGGTGGATTGGGGGACTTGAATGGGAGGATTAATTGGGATGATGGAGAAAAAAGAGGAACAGAGAGGGATTATAGGGATACACAGCTAAAACTGAGGGCCTTTCGAAGAATATTATGGAAATCTAACTCAAAAGAATATTCTTAAAATGTATATACACAAAAAGACAATCTAAAGGAAATCACCAAACAATGGGGGAGGCAGAATCCCAATTGACCACCTGTTGTCATTAAATTATGCTCCCAGTGCAAGGATTGGGTTATGTCAAAGTGTATCTTTGGCCAAAGGGTTCCCCTAAAAACTCCTAAAACATTCAAGGTCATTGCCAAGACAATAAGTTTCTCTATAAAAACTGATAGCAAGGTTTCATTGCTGAAGAAAAGCATATAATACATCTCACTGAACATGAAAATGTTAAGCTGTTGCCTACAGAGTACCATAACTCCTACATTGTAGTGCATTTGTTACAGAAAAATACCGTCCATGTGAGCAAAGTAGAAATGTAAACACCAATGTAGCCACAAATACTTTGATGTAAAATGGTGTGCTAGCTGAAATATTTGTTATATATATATATATATATATATATATATATATATATATATATATATATATATGCGTGTGTATGTGCGTTTTATATTTGTGTGTGCATCTGTGCTTGTGCATAAGTATTTATTTTTATTTTGTCAGTTCTCTTCCTCTAGAAAACTCTGACAACTACTCATTCCTTTTATATACAAATATGAAAGTTTCTTAATATTACTTTCTTCACAGCCTCCTTTATCTGTTTGTTTCTAAGACTATAGATGATAGGATTTAAGAATGGTGGAACAACGGTATAAAACACAGAAATAGTCATCTCCTGAACTACTTCAAATGTTACTACTGGAGGTCTTAGATACACATAGGCAGCAGAACTAAGAAACACAGACACCACAACAATGTGAGAGACACAGGTGGAAAAGGCTTTCCCTCTCTCTCCTTTGACAGGAACCTTCAACACAGCTGATAATATGCGAACATATGATATGACAATGAAGACAAAGCAGCTACCACTGAGCCCAATGGCAGTCAGAAGAAGTAAGAGCTTGTTGTTAAATGTGTCAGAGCAAGAAAGCCTCATCAAAGAGGGGATATCACAGAAGAACTGAGGGACTACATTAGAGTGACAGAAAGACAGCTGGAATATTTCAACAGTGTGCACACTTGCAAGGACAAGAGAGGTAAGTAGGGAAGCCAGTGTCATCTGAACACAGAATTGATGGTTCATAATCACAGGGTAGAGGAGAGGCTTGCAGATGGCCACATAGCGGTCCTGGGCCATGATGGTGAGGAACTGAATCTCTACACATGCACAAAATAAGACCAAAAAGATCTGTGCTGCACACCCAGCCCCAGAAATGTTCCTGTGATCAGTGAGAGAGTTGATACAAGCATTGGGCACAGTAACAGATACATAACCCATGTCTAATATGGAAAGATTCCTGAGGAAGAAGTACATGGGTGTATTCAGGGCCTGGTCAACTGTAGTAGCAATGATGATGATAAGGTTCCCTAACAGACTGCCCATGTACACCAACAGGAACAGCACACTGAGCAGGATCCTGAGCTCCCATTTCTTAGCGAAAACTTCCAGGAGGAACTCAAGTACCAAAGTGGAGTTGGCCATAGTCTCAAAGTACAAGTTTATCTGAAAGAGAAAAGCATCAGCTGAGAATAACTTAAATTGTTTGATAGATCACTAGCATTTCTCTTGAAACTCTTTATTTTTGTTTTCTAAAACTGGCCTTTATCTGTGAAAAATCAAGCAATTTTTTTTTCTTGGATTGCATATGATTTGCTTATGCTTAGTTGTTAATATGTGGCTGTCTGTCAACTTGTATGGTATGATAAGCACTTTGAATTAATTTCCACAGTAATAGCGGTCACATGAATACTATTATCTAAATAAATATTAAGTTGTTTAATATAAAGTCACATAATACGGTAAGTTCCTCTTCTAGATAATATACTTACATCAATTAGGAACACCCAGAAGTATTTAATATGTGGAACGTATTTCTAAAATTGTTTATATATACTGGCCTTTTGAGTTGGGAGTCTTCAATCTCACCTATATCTATTATTCTTAGGTTGGGTCTTTTCATGGTGTCCTAGATTTCGTGAATGTTCTTAGTTAGGAGGTTTTTCTTTTCATATTTTCTTTGACTTTTTTTAATGTCCTCTTTTCTATCTCTTGTATTCTGTTGGTGATGCTTGCATCTGTGACTCCTAATCTTTTCCTAGGATTTCCATCTCCAGAGTTGTTTTCTTTTCTTTTTTCTTTAATGTTTCCATTTCCATTTTCAATTCTGCATGGTTTTGTTTAATTCCTTCAACTATTTTATTGTGTTTTCCTGCATTGCTTTAAGAGATTTATTCATTTCCTATTTCAGGGCTACTGCTTGTTTACCTGTGTTCCCCTGTATTTCTTTAAGGGAGTTAGTTATGTCTTCCTTAAAGTCCTCAAACATATTCTTGAGATGAAAATTTAGATATGAATATAGCTTTTCAGGTATGTTGAGGTACACATAACTTTGTGGTGGATTGCAAGCTGGTACAACCACTCTGGAAACCAGTCTGGTGGTTCTTCAGAAAACTGGAAATAATTCTACTTGAGGACCCAGATATAGCACTTTTGGAGATATACCCAAAAGATGCTCCAACATATAGCAGGGACACATGCTCCACTATCTTCATAGAAGCCTTATTTATAATAGTCAGAAGCTGGAAAGAACCCAGATGTCCTTCAACAGAGGAATGGATACAGAAAATGTGGTACTTTTACATAGTTGAGTACTATTCAGCTATTAAAAACAATGACTTCATGAAATTCTTAGGCAAATGAATGGAGCTAGAAATATTGTCCTGAATAAGGTAACTCAGGCACAAAAGAATACACATGGTACATACTCACTGAGAAGTGGATACAAGCAAAACAAACAAACAAAACAAAAAACAAAGTAAAAAAAACAAAACAAATCCTCAGTATACCAACAATACAACTCAGAGTTCATATGAAACCCAAGAAGAAGGAAGACCACAACAAACTGTGGATGCTACAGTTCTACTCAGAAGGGGGAAGAAAATAATCTGAGGAGGCAGAGGAAGAGAGAGATCTGGAAGAAAGAGAGGAGTGGGAGGGAAAGGTGGTCCAGTTCAGATATGGGAGGAGATGGTGAAGAAGTACAGAGGGTCAGGAATTTGAAAGTAGGTATGTAGAGGAGGGGAGAGGGAACTGGTGATAGCCACTATTAAGTCCCAGATACCGTGGACTCAAAGAGGTTCCCAGGATCCAACAGAGAGGACATTAGATGAAATGCCCAACAAAGGGGAAATAGAACCTGTAGAAACCATATCCAGTGTATAGGCACAGTCCCTGGTTGAGGGATGGGGTCACCCACCCACTTCAAAAATAATAATGCAAAATGCCTCCTGTCAAACAAAATGCAGCAACAAAGAGTAGAACAGAGTCTGAAGGAAAGGACATCCAGAGACTTCCCCACTTAGTGATCCATCCCATCTGCAGACACCATTCCAGACACTATTGCTGATGCCAAAAAGAGCTTGCTGACAGGAGCCTCATATAACTGTCCCCTGAGAGGCTCTGCCAGTGCTTGACCAATACAGATTCGATGTGAAAGCTCACAGCCAACTATCGGACTGAGCATGGGACCCCAATGGAGAAGGTGGCAAGGACCGAAGGAGCTGAAAGAGTTAGCACCCCATAGGAAGAAATACAATATCAACCAACCAAACCCTGAAAGTTCCCAGGGATTAAACCACTGAAAACAGAGTACACCTGGAGGAACCCATGGCTCCAAGTGCATATGTAGCAGAGGGTGGCCTTATCTGGCGTCAATGGGCAGTAAGATCCTTGGTCCTGTGGAGGCTTGATGACCCAGTGTAGGGGAAGACTGGGTGCTGAGGTGGGAGTGGGTTAGCAGGTGGGGGAGCACCCTCCTAGAAGGGGGTGGGGAGAATCAATGGGGTTTTGTGGAGGGAAAACTCGGATGGGAGCTATCATAGGAAATGTAAATAAATAAAATAACCAATAAAGATATGAAAAAACAGTTTATGTATTTATTAACCTGTATGCATTTACATATGAAATGCATTTACGTTGTATGATTATTTCAAACATAAACATATATGTATATGCATAGTGGGAGGAATGGGAGAAAGGAGAGAATGTGAGACACATGGACATAAAAAGACAGATTGGGAAAGAGAAAATAAAGATGATCAAGGTAGAAGTGAGTGAGTGAGACTTCCAGAATAGGCCATTTTCCTAGAAACCTAGGCAGAGTTAACTTTACATGCTTGAGGCAGAATATTCTCTTTTTTGGAGAAACCTTGAATTTTCTAGAAATTCATTCATATAATGGATGTTGGTTTTAATTTCTTAAAACTGATTATTTAGATATATGAATAGCATATTCATACATATCCAAAGTCGCACCTGAAATATTGCTCTGTTAACTGAATCCTGGAACAAAGACATCTATGTCCATAAAGCTAAACATTATACAATACATGATAGCTTTTATGTTTTTACCAGTTAAACTCAAGTGTAGCAGATGTCAAAGTACACTATAGAATCCCACAATATATTTTCCTAGTAGTGATAAACTGTCAAGTTCCCTGAATAATGCATGGTATAGAAATACTAATTTCTATAATTAATGATCAAGTATAGGGGTATTAATGTGAAGTATTCAAACTGCATAAAATTAAAGGTAAATTCCCATTAGCATAATGAAATAAGTTAATACTTATTATCAAATCCTTATGGCAACCACTAATGATTCTACATGTTATAAAACATGTATAAAATTTTATGTTATAAAATGTGATAAAATTAATTAGAAACAAAACAACTTAAGATTTAAACAAAACAAATTATCTGCACCCACATCCCATCTGGAGACAGCTGGTCTCCCAGGAGTGCTGACACACCTAAGACCACAGACTTATAGGCTCACAGGAAGGACATGGTCCAGTCAGAGAGATAAAGACCAGCTAACACCAGAGATAACCAGATGGTGAGAGGCAAGCACAAGAACATAAGCAATAGATACCAAGGCTACTTGGTATCATCAGAACCAAGTTCTCCCACCACAGCAAGCCCTGGATAACCTAACACACTTGGAAATCAAGATACTGATTTAAAATCACATCTCATGGTGATGATGATAGAGGACTTTAGGAAGGACATAAATAGCATCCTTAAAGAAAGACAGGAGAGTACAGGTAAACAGGCAGAAGCCCTTAAAGAGGAAACACTTAAGTCTATTAAAGAAATACAGGAAAAAACAAACCACAAGGTAAAGGAATTGAACAAAACCATCCAGAATTTAAAAAAGGAAATAGAAACAATAAAGAAATCACAAAGGAAGACAATACTGGAGAAAGAAAAACTAGGAAAACTAGGAAAGAGATCAGCAGTCATAGATACAAGCATCACCAACAGAATACATGACATAGAAGAAGTTCTCATGATGATGACAGAAGACTTTAAGAAGGACATAAATAACTCCCTTAAAGAAATAAAAGAGAACACAGGTAAACAGTTAAAAGCCCTTAAAGAGGAAACACAAAAATCCATTTAAAGAATTACAGGAAAACACAATCAAACAGGCATAATTACAGGAAAACACAATCAAACAGATGAAGGAAATGAACAAAACCATCCAGGAACTAAAAATAGAAATAGAAACAATAAATAAATCATAAAAGGAGACAACCCTGGAGTTAGAAAACCTAGGAAAGAGATCAGGAGTCACTGATGTAAGCATCACCAACAGAATAAAAGAGATAGAAGAGAGAATCTCAGGGGCAGAAGACATAGAAAACATTGACACAACAGTCCAAGAAAATGCAAAATGCAAGATGCACCTAACCCAAAACATACAGGAAATCCAGGGTACAATGAGAAGACCAAACCTAAGGATAATTGGCATAAAAGAGAGCTATGAATCCCAACTCAAAGGACCAGTATACATCTTCAATAAAGTTATAGAAGAAAGCTTCCCTAATCTAAAGAAAGACATGACCATAAACATACAAGAAGCCTATAGAACCCCAAATAGGTTGGACTAGAAAATAAATTTGTCTTATCACTTAATAATTAAAACACCAAATGCACAAAAGAAAAAATATTAAAAGCAGGAAGGTGAAAAAGATCAAGTAACATATAAAGGCAGAATTGTCAGAATTACATCAGACTTCTCAATAGAGATTCTAAATGCCAGAAGATCCTGGGCAGATACCATACAGACCCTAAGAGAACACAAAGCCAGCCCAAGCTACTATACCCAGCAAAACCCTCAATTACCATAGATGGTGAACCAAGATATTGCATGACAAAACCAAATTTAAGCAGTATCTTTCCACAAATCCAGCCTACAAAGGATAGTAGATGGAAACCTTCAACAGGAGGGGAAAACTACACCCAATAAAAAGCAAGAAATTAATCATCTTTCAGCAAACCCAAAAGAATTGCCACACAAGCATAATTCCACCTCTAACAATGAAAATAACAGGAAGCAACAATCACTGGTCCTTACTATCTCTTAATATCAATAGACACAACTTCCCAATAAAAAGACATAGACTAACAGAATAGATATGTACACAGGACCCAGTATCATGCTGTATACAGGAAGTACAAATCAGTGAAAAGGACAGACATTACCTCAGAGTACAAGGCTGGAAAAAAAATTCCAAGGAAATGGTCCCAAGAAACAAGCTGGAGTAGCCATTTTTATATTCAAAAAATTGGTATTCAACCAAAAGTTTTTAAAAATATGAGGAAGGACATTTCATATTCATAAAAGGAAAAATCTACCAAGATGAACTCTCAATTCTGAACATCTATGCCCCAAATGCTAGGGCACCCACATTCATAAAAGAAACTGCTAAAGCTCAAAGGGTATATTGAAGTCCATATAATAATAGTGGGAGATTTCAACAAACCACTCTCACCAGTGGACTAATCATGGAAAGAGAAACTAAACAGAGACACAGTGAAACTAACAGAAGTTATGAACCAAATGGATTTAACAGATATCTAGAGAACGTTTCACACTAAAACAAAAGAATATACATTCTTCTCAGCACCTCATGGTACCTTCTCAAAAATTAACCATATAATTGGACACAAAAGAATCTCAACAGATACAAGAACATTTATATAATCCCATGCAACATTTCAGATCACCATGTATTAAGACTGGTCTTCATCAACAACAACAACAAAGAAAAAAAACACAGAAAGACGCCATACTCATGGAAGATGAACAATCCTCTACTCAATGATAATTTGGTCAGGGAAGAAATAAGGAAAGAAATTAATGAATTTTTAGAAAGTAATGAAAATGAAGACAGGACATACCCAAACTTATGGGACACAATGAAAGCAGTGGTAATAGGGAAACTCAATGCTATTAGTGCCTCTGTAAAGAAATTGGAGAGAACATACATTAGCACCTTAACAGCATATCTGAAAGCTATAGGAAAAATGAAGCAAATACACCCAAGAGTAGTAGATGGCAGGAAATAATCAAACTCAAGGATGAAATCAACCAAGTAGAAACAAAAAGAACTAAACAAAGAATCAATAAAACCAGGAGTTGATACTTTAAGAAAATCAACAAGATAGATAAACCCATAGCTAGATTAACCAGAGGGCACAGAGACAGTATTCAAATTAACAAAATCAGAAAGAAAAAGGGAGACATAACAACAAAAACTAAAGAATTTTTTAAAATTACCAGATCTTATTACAAAACCCTATACTCAAAAAAAACTGGAAAATCTTGATTAAATGGATGATTTTCTAGACAGATGCCAAGTACCAAAGTTAAATTAAGATCAGATAAACCATCTAAATAGTCCCATAACTGCTAAAAAAAAAATAGAAACAGTCATTAAAATTCTACCAACAAAAAGAAGTCCAGGAGCAGATTGTTTTAGTGCAGAATTCTATGAGACTTTCAAAGACGACTTAATACCAATACTCTTCAAATTATTCCACAAAATAGAATCAGAAGGTACATTACTCAATTCATTCTATGAAGCCATATTTATACTGATTCCAAAACCACACAAAGACCCAACAAGGAGAACTTCAGACCAATTTTCCTTATGAATATTGATGAAGAAATACTCAATAAAATTTTGCAAACTGAATACAAGAACACATCAAAATGATCATTCATCATGATCAAGTGGGCTTCATCCTAGGGATGCAGGGATGGTTCAATATATGGAAATCCATAAATGTAATCCACTATATAAACAAACTCAAAGGAAAAAAATACATGATCATCTCAGTAGATGCTGAAAAACCATTTGACAGAATTCAACACACTTTCATGTTAAAAGTCTTGGAAAGTACAAGAATTTAAGGCCCATACCTAAACATAGTATAAGTATTATAAAGCAAAACAGTAGCCAACTTCATACTAAATGGAGAGAAACTTGTAGCAATCTCACTAAAAGGAGGGACTAGACAAGGTGCCCACTCTCTATCTATTCATTATAGTACTTGAAGTCCTAACCAGATCAATTAGACAACAAAAGCAAGTCAAAGGGATACTAATTGATAAGGAAGAAGTCAAAATATTTCTATTTGCAGATGATATGATAGAATACTTAGATAGATAGAGTGACACCAAAAATTCTACCAGAGAGCCCCTAAACCTGATAAACTTCAGCAAAGTGGGTGGATATAAAATTAACTCAAACAAGTCAGTAGCCTTCCTCTACTCAAAGGATAAATAGTCTGAGAAAGAAATTAGGGAAACAACATCCTTCATAATAGTCACAAATAATAAAAAATACCTTGGTGTGACTCTAACCAAGCAAGCGAAAGATCAGTATGAACTTCAAGTCCTTGAAGAAAGAAATAAAAGAAGATCTCAGAAGATGGAAAAATCTTCCATGCTGATGGATCACCAAGATTAGCATAGTAAAAATGGTCATCTTTCCAAAAGCAATTTACAAATTCAATGCAATTCCAACTCCATTCTTCACAGAGATAGAAAGAACAGTACTAAAATACGTTTGGAACAACAAAATCACAGGAAAAGAAAAACTGTTCTCAACAATTAGAAAACTTCTTGGGGAATCACCATCCCTGACCTCGTGTTCTACTACAGAGTCATATTGATAAAACCACATGGTTTTGGTACAGTCACAAACAGGTAGATCAATGATATAGAATTGAAGATCCTAAAATGGACCCACACAATTATGGTCACTTTTTTTATTTTTTTGAGAAAGAAGCCAAAACCATCCAGTGGAAAAAGACAGCATATTCAACAAATAGTGCAGGCTTAAGGGGCATTGGACATGTAGAATAATGCAAATTGACACATTCTTATTTCCTTGTACAAAGCTCAAGTGCAGGTGAATCAAAGACCTCCACATAGAATTAGATACACAGAATCTATTAGAAGAGAAACTGGAAAAAAGCTGTGAACACATCACACAGGGGAAATCTTCCTGAACAGAACACCAATGGCCCATGCTCTAAGATCAACTGTAGACAAATGGAATCTCACAAAACTGAAAATCTTCTATAAGGCAAAGGACACTGTTTTCAGCACAAAACAGCATATTGAGGAAAATTTTACCGATCTTGCATCTGATAAAAGGCTAATATCCACTATACATAAAGAACTCAAGAAGTTAAACTCCAGAGAACTAAATAACCCTAATAAAAAGTGGAGTACAGAGATAAACAAAGCATTCTCAATTGAGGAATCTCGAATGGCTGAGAAGCACCTAAAGAAATGTTCAACATCCTTAGTCATCAGGGAGATTCAAATCAAAACAACCCTGAGATTCCACATCACACCAGTCAGAATGGCTAAGTTCAAACACTCAGGTGATAGCAGATGCAGGCAAGGATGTAGAGAAAGAACACTCCTCCATTGTTGGTAGATTGCAAGCTGATACAAACTCTGTGGAAATCAGTCTGACAGTTCCTCAGAAAATTCGACATAGTACTACCTGAAGACCCAGCTATACTACTCCTGGGCATATACGCAAAAGATGCTCCAGCACATAACAAGGACACATGCTCCACTATGTTCATCGCAGCCTTATTTATAATAGCCAGAAGCTGGAATGAACCAGATGTCTCTAACCAGATGAATGGGTACAAGAAATACGGTACAGTTAAACAATGCAGTACTACTCTGCTATTAAAGCCCAGTCACAAAAGAACACACATGTGTATACACTGATAAGTGTATATTAGGAAAAAAGCTTGGCATACCGATGATACAACTTACAAACCACATGAAGCTCAAGAAAAAGGAAGACCAAAGTGTGTATGCTTCAGTGCTACTTAGAAGGCAGAACAAAATACTCGCAGGAGGTAGAGGGGGGGAGTGACTTGGGAAGAAGACAGGAGGGGGAGAGAAAAAAGGGTGGCAGGATTAGGTGGGGAGGATACAGGTGAGATATACAGAGGGTAGGGAAATTGAACAAAGATGAGTAGCAATGAGGGATGCAGAACTGGGAGTATCCAACAGAAAGTCTCACAAGTCAGGAAAGCAAGCCGCTTCCAGGCCCAATAGGGATGATATAAGCTGAAATATCCAACAAAGGGGAGGGGGATGCTTGCAGTCAAATATCAGACAGAATGGGAACACCAATGGACGAGCTAGGAGAAGGAGTGAAGGAGCTGAAGGGGTTTGCCACCACATAAAAAGAACAATAATATTAACCAACTAAACCCCCCAGAACTCCAAGGTACTAAACCACCAAGCAAAGAACACACATGGAGAGACCCAAGCTCCAGGTGCATATGAAGCAGAGCATGGCCTTATCAGGCATCAATGGGATGGGAGGCCCTTGATTCTGTAAAGGCTCGATGCCCCAGCTTTGGGAAATGCTAGGGTGTTGAGGCAAGAGTGCATGGGTGGGTGGCTGGGGCACCCTCATTAAAGCCAGGAAGGGGAAAAACATCTGAAATGTAAATAAATAAAATAACCAATAAAAAAATTAAAAAAAAAAAGAGTTGCATAAAGCAGCTATGAAACAGACAGAGGCAAATAACAAAGCAATTGAAAATGATGAGATAGAGACAGTGACTTTTTTCCTTGATAGAGTTACATGTATTTAATAATTTATTTCAGAAACTTCAAAATTCTAACAGAATGAAATTCACAAAGGTTAAATAAAACATCACTTAGTGATGTTAGCTTGTGAACAGTAAGTAATGTAATACTTACTTGAATAATTTATTTTATCTAAAAATGGTAATAAAATGTTTTGTCAAATGTAGAGAGAGCAAAAATATTCTTCCAATAGATATATTAGTATGGCATCTATTGAATAAGTCATCATATCTGTACTATATGCCCACAAATTAGTTGAGAATTATAAAGTGAACAGTATAATTAAAATGTAAACTAAATTAAAGAATATATCACCTAACACATTTATAGTTGTAGTACATAAGATACTGTATACAGTAGATGAACTGCCTTTCAAATGTTTAGAAACCTGGCGATATGTTTCCAGTCACCTGTAGCAGCAGTGAACAGTGACAGTTTGGAATGATTAAGTGGGGATCAGATCAGGAAGCAGCATCCACCAAATTTTAATTATAGTTGCAGTATGCTACAGAAAAGGAAGGGTACTCATAACCTACAAAGAGCATCCTTTCACAAGGGTCCATGATGGCCATGTCAGAATGATTATACAATACCAGGTTTTGGGAAAACTATAGGGTGGTATTGTGTTTAAACCCCACACGATATTGAACAGCTAGACCTAGCTACTTTTAGAAGGTATAATCTGCATGAATATTGTAAACTTTCAATATCTATACAAAGATTTTTAAAACTCTATTTATATACTTCCAATATAAAAACTATGTTGGAAGTTAAACGGCAATATAGTAAGCAAAAAGAACGCACAAGGTGATTTTACATTAGGTCTTTGAGAAATTTGTACCACATCTACAAAGGAATTATTCAATGGCAGCTGAGGTAAGTGGCCACTAAGAGACTGAGTAGGTTTATGATAGTGTTGTGCTTGGGAGATCCTTTACAATTGCTGTAAGACAATACAGAACTTAGTTTAAAAAGCCATTACTAGAGATAAAGATCATTACCAAATAAAGAGACACCAAAAGGAACTAATTATAATGATAGATATTTGCGCTTTCAACACCTTAGCATCTAATTATAAAAGCAAACAGAGATTTTAAATAAATATCCCAATGAAAATATTTTAAAGATTTTCATATTCATCCTTCAATTCTACTGAAATTCAATTTAAAATTCACCAGTGTGAACACTACATGTCAATAGAATCTAAGAGAAAAATATTGAAAAATTTCCTGAAAAGAATCAGAATAAATGCACACAAAGTATTCCCTAGTAATAAAATTCATCAGTTGTTTAGCCTGGAAATTACCAGCTGTGAAGACACATGCATTCCACCTACAACATCATGGATGGTCCTGGAAAATATTTACACTGAGTGAAGCAAGTCTGGTACATCATATTTAGAAGCGAAATATGTCTTAATTTAAAAAGCAAATTACTCCACATTCCTTTTCCAATGCCAAAATTAATTAGAAATCTATGAGAATATAGAAAAAAATCACAAATGCCTATAAATTACATTTAAAAAATAGATTAAAGAAGATATAAAAAAACAACTTAGAAAATACATCAAGTCAAAGACAATTATTGTAGTCAGTATGTTCATCACTGAATGACAGTTATTAATAATAAGCAGCTGCCATTAAATAATGTTTGAGAAGAAACACAAAAACAGATTTTATCAAGATTGTAAAACCAATAAATGAATATAAAACAATGAAAAAATATGTTATATAAATAGAATTATAAACAGATATTAAAATGATGTTATAGCAACTAATGACTACTGAGAGCAGGAGCACTAGTAAAGATGAACCCTATAACTAGTATAAAGTTATCATCCTGAGACGAACAAAATATATGGATTCTTCAGGTTATGCTTATATATTTGTGCATATGTGTGTGTGTGCGTGTGCATGTGTGTGTGTGTGTTTGTATGTGCATAATAATGAAAAAATAAGGCATCAATTTGAGAGTAGGGGTGTATACTAGGTGTTGGAGTGAGCAGACATAGAAATGCCTACATGGACAAAAGGGAAAGAGTGGAATGAGTTAATAATATTTAAGTAAAATTTATTCAGCAATAATCAAAATAATGGCACAGAAATGAAAAGAACTATGACTATTATATGTATGCCAACAAGTTCAAAAATCAAATGTGAATTAATTTCCAGAATTATGCAACTGATATACACTTATCTTTTTTCAAACAGTAGAAAGATACATTAGTTTCAGAGAACATAAGTAAAAATAAGGACAATGGCTAAGAGTTTATTGACCTACAAAAATATTTAAAGATCATATGGTTTTGAGGATAAATTCAATAAAATTGTGGAAATTTTTATTTCTATAGTGATTAACACTCAGAAAGTTATATTGATAATGCCATAAAAACCTAAATATCAAAGCAAGAAAATGTTACCAAAATAAAATGAATGCAGGTGAATAAGTGTGATAAATTTTAAAATATTGAACAAGGATTTGCAGATCTTATATTTAGTGCATTAAATATGTCAAACTTCTTCATCAAATATGATTTATGCTAACATTGGAGAAAATTTCAACATAAGCATTCAATGATCTCAACAGAGACATGTAAAGATAAAAATAACATGCCAATTCCAACCTGCATAAAAACATTGCATAATATTCAACACCATTAATTTATAAAGATTTTAACCTTCTATAAAAGGGATTGTTTGTACTGTGAAAGTAGAGCCTTCACCTAAGATTTGATACAACTCAAAATTGACACTCTTGTTTTTGCCACCTTCACTGAACATATTATTGGGAAATTATTCCAGAGCATGCATACAAAAAATAAAATTAAATTAAGAAACCCTCAGTATTCCATTGTTCTTCTGTGTGGTTTGTTTTTGTTTCTTTGTTAATTTTTGTTTTAGATTACATTATGATTACATTTTCCACCAAATCCTCTCTTAAATACCATCCTATTCTTCTTTCTATCTATAGCTCCTATTTTCAAGTCATTATTGCATGCATAAATTATTTGTATACACATATATATTCTTAGTAAGCTTGTACAGTCTGTATATTTCTTGTATGTGTGCTTTAAGGAATAGCCATTTAACATTAGACAATCAATGTAATAAGTTGACTAGTTTCTTTAAAAACCAGTTAGCATTAATAAAACTCAAATATTACAGCTTTTAATTGGCAAAATTAAATATCCATGTTTAAAAATCAGGCTGGCACTGTGTTAACTCCTGTAGAAATATGCAAGTAAATTTATTGTATTTTGATAGTATGAATGTTTCATGCCATAATGGATATTGATATATGCATACATTTAGGATTGGTGCAATACAGATGCATTTAACATTTTTTATTCAAACTGTTAAAACCTTGAAAAAATAGAAATATATGTTTCAACATCATGTGTAGTAGCAAATGATGGACGAAACACAGATTGTAAAAGATAAATATCTAATTGTAATGAAAAATGTCAAGTACTTTATAAGCCTAGAGAGAAGATTGAATTCTTTGGGAGTAATAAAATATACGAATATTTCTTATAATCAAAAATAGACACATTTAAAACAAGATATCATTCCATCTATAAATGTAAGTTTTAAACTTATGCTGAAATCTGATGATAGGTTGTAAGTCACTCTTAAAGGTGATCATTTCATCTTTGTGAATAATAAAGTTAAAGTTTATAAATGGTTTTTATCAACTTACTTTAAATTTTATTACTTTTATTTTAAGATATTAAAAAAACATTCTTGGTTTTCTGCTGAAAGCCATGTATAGTGGAAATGGAATTTTAAAAGGTAAATTTAAAAAGAATGAGCATTCTTTTTATCGGTATTTATAACAGTGGTTTGTATACTTGATAAATTAAGCATTATCAAGCTCTTTAAAAAGAAATTGTATATGATTTCCATATATTAAATATATATTTCTAGTAAAATATAATATCAAAATACATGAAGGAAAGTCTTCATGATTCAGCCCCTAGCCAAAAAAGTCTTTACAGCCACTGGGGAAGGGACTAGAAAGCTAGCTCAGTAGTTAGGAACATTTATTGTTCATGCAGTGGACCTGGGTTCAGATTCCAGCATGCACATGGTGAACTAAGAGCACTGCATAAACATGGTATGCACACATCCATGCCAGCAAAACATCCATACATATGTGTGAGGAATGTGTGTGTGTGTGTGTGTGTGTGTGTGTGTGTGTGTGTGTGTGTGTGTTGGTGAAACATCTACTAATGAAATAAGATTATAAAATCGAAAGACAGGAAGGAAGAGTTTGGAGGTAGGAAAAGGAATCTAGAAAGAATATACTTTTATTATAATTATAAAACTAAAACAAATAAATCTGTTAAATGTTGTGAAAGCAGGTTTACATAATTTTTATAGAAGGCAATAGGTATCTACTTTAGGTGTATAATATATATAAGTATATTAATATTATATAATATAATATACATTTAAAATATAAATAATGAATTTGTTTACATAACATTGTACACATTTTATAACTGGAAAAAAGAAAAGGAATTTTTAAGTAGGAAGTGTTAGTCAAGAGGCACAAAAACACAATGATCAGCTTTTATAATTTATGTATGACCCTCTAGTGTAACAGACTCCATAATATTGTTGTCATGCTTAAATTGAAACCTCAATAAAATAGCAAGATTTCTCTGTGATTGCTTTTCTATTAAAGTAATAGACTTTGTCTTCACACATTGTCTTAAGGAAATTAATGTTTGTATCTCAGGTGAAAAATAGGATATATATATTTTCCTAAATATTTCATACTTGTACCTTTTTTTTCCTTCTTAAACTTTTCAAACTGAAGCAAGGAGTTGCTGGAGAATATCCCAATAAGTAAGAGGGGAAGGTTAAGGTAACAACCATGGTCTCAGTACACTTACCCAGGGGTTGTTCTTCACTCAAAAATGAGTGTGAAGCTTTGTGTTATACACTTTATACTATTCAAAATATTACAGATACTTTGGTAAAATGTTCCTATCTATAATGGATTGTATAAGTTTTTATTTTAGCAAAATATTTTAGCCTCTTAAAAAGTCACTAATCTTGTTGTCTTTTATCTAAGTCATTGGCATCCTTCTGAGTACAGACTCTTAGAACACAGCCCTTAATTGGGATAAAATGCCCAGATGTAATTTAAACAGGTAATGGTTTCCACAGAACTGGTAAGAATGGACCCAATTAAAACTCAGCATTAGACACAGGCTCAAGGACCAGACAGTGTGTCACCTGAGTCACCTGAAAGTGTGGAAATGATAATAGAGATAATAAAACATGGCACGAAATATATAGATAATCTCCATCATCTGAAGTAATATGTCTGTATGGAGCTCACGATAAAATTGTCTGTAGTTTTCACAACCCAAACAAAGCAGATATTCAATCTCTCATATTCTCTTCTCTTCAAGATGATATGAGAGATCAAAAGGGTCACAAAAGAAACCATCCTCTTTAAAAGAAAAAGAAAAAAAGAAGAAACAAAAAGAAAAAGTAAAATTTGATTCTAAAGGATTGAAACAAAGATGTAAGACTTTGAGTATCCATTAACTGTTATAACATAGAAACTGACAGCAACATGGTCCTTTAATACTTATATTCAAATATAAATATCATCTTTCAGTTTCATGAGTTTATAAAAACATTTATAAGTCTTCCAATTCCTTTTCTTAATTTTGCAGATTAAAAATAACTATGTCGAAATGTAAATTAGAAATCACACTCAAATACTTTTAAAAATCAAAATATTTCACAACAAGGTACCTCCAGATTTTAATGGACATAGGAGGATCCTCACAAGTTGGTTTCAGTGGGCTTGAACAAGGGGAAAGTGGTGATGGACTCAGTAGTTTGACTGAGTCTCTTGGATTCTCCAATGAATAGACTTTATGGAAAACTGGAGGACCTAAACTGGCATAAGAAAGAAATGATTGAAGAGTTCTACCAAATTCTTGTCTAAGAGCTATGAAAGGAAAGAAGCGGATTTTCTATCATAATCTCATAGTGGGTAAATCTATCCCTATATGAAGCATACCAGGCATGAAGCAAAGCAAAGGAAGGAGATCAATTTATCCTTTACTAGGCTCTAATAGGAGGTTTTTATTTCCGAGAATTCTGAAAATTGTGTACACACTGAAACTTTTTTTATCTATTCCTAAATCTTTAGTTACTAATTGAGAAATTTAGGCTATGAACCTCAGGCCATTGTTGGACCCCATTGTAAGGAGATGTCAAGTGAGGAGACCAGTTACTGAAGAAGTATTTATGCTACTATTTGAGGATTTCAGTCCATCTTGTAACTACTTCTACTCATCTGGAAAATATTTATAAAGACTATCAAATATTCACATCCTTCCTTGGCAGGCTGCACCTGGTAAGGGTAGTTTCCCAGCTCTCTGGGGGTGTTGAGTTCTCTTTCAGATCCCTGCATGAGTAAGGGCTCTCTGCTTTGGATGGACTTGAGCATATACCTGGTATCTGGCTGACACCACCCATGCCAGCTTGTGCATTCTAGGTGTGTCATACTATACCTTGGGCTGAGCAAATCAGAAAGTTTTGTGGACCCCAGATTAGTAGATTAGTGAAAATTTGTTTGCAGAGGTGACAGCAGATAATATAGTCTATTCTTTTTTTCCCCCTAAGATGTAGCTTTCAGGTTCTTCTGAAACATTAGGCAGTGGTTGATCAAAAAGAGTCCAGGGGACCTAGAATATCTCAGGCTGTGCACTCCTTGAACCCCCTTGATCACAGCATTCTTACTCACTGTGTGTGGCTCTAAGAGCCCTGATACATTGAAGTCTTTTTCTTGTGATTTCACTGCAGCTTACAGAAATTTTGTGGGGTATTCACCAGACAAGAATACTTATACACAGATTTAAGCCAGCAGAAATTCTTTACCAGTCATTCAGAAACTATGCTGGGAATACTGGATCCCAGTGTAGTCCTTAGCCATTTTGAAGATTAATTTTAAGTATACATATCATATTCTGGATGGACATACTTAGTTAACAAGAACAATTAGCCAGAAGCAGAACTAAAGAAGCCCAAAAGAGAAGGTTAGTACATTTATAGACTTTCCCAGAACTAAGAACTTTGATAGATTACGTATTTGTTTTTATATTGGCAAGTTTCATGGCCTACATGCTGAGTTTCATGGCCTGATTTTTACTCTCATCATGGAGGAAGTTGTGCTAAGGTCTAGAATACTGCTACAATACAATGGTCATATAAATACAGAATATATTTAGCCCATCTATAGAACCACCAAGTGTAAACAATTTTAACATGTTCCAAAGCCTAGGAAATCTCTTCTGAATCTCAAAATACTCTTAAATGTGAATACTTGTAAATTAAAAAAAAATTACCAATAAACTATCCACCAGAATAACCTTTCCCATTCCAAAAGCAGAGCTACTAGATAAACAATAATAGACAAGACAAAAGAAAACTCAAAACCCAAACAGGAAAAATTCCAGATTAATCAGCTCCATGTCTGGCTCTGCAACACTTCAGTGACATCCTTAAAACTCTATGGGGCTTGGAGGTTCCCGGACTCCACTTCTAGTACTTGTAGCAAAAATGGTCTCTCTTAGAGTGGCTTCACGTTGAAGCTACAGGATTCTTAGGCAAATATCTTCAGTGTACTTGAATCTACACTGTAACTTGGGCTTTATCTTCACAGCTTCCTATAAAGACCTCCCAAGGCTAATATAAAGGAATGCATTCCTGACACTCATGCCTGACCTCTTTGATGTTCTTGAACATGGTATAAACTTCTTCTGTCCAAATCTCTGACATTTTGCATGCCTATAAATTATGCATTGGATGGGTGATGCATTGGAATTGTTCTAACAACATGAGATATAACCTCGCCTTATCTGCTATAGATAAAGTGACTTCTGAGTGTCTTAGTAACAGAACCTGGGTAACTGGAACCTGGGAAAATACTGAGGCTGTTTTGAGCAGGGAATCTCTTAGTTGCATTCTCATCCCCATCATTTACATTTTTTAATAAATCTGAATGTTTGCACAATACAACTGTTGATAAATAGGAATTGGTTTTCAAGTTACTTTTTCTATTGTATCAGTGCAATGTATGTAGGTTCTAATTAGTTTTGATTACTTTTTGATAACTACAGATGATTTCTCTGCACTCATTTCTCTACAACTTTAACACTACTCATGTTTTTACAGAAGCTGCAAATTCTTTTTTTTTTTTCTTCTGCATCCCCATTATAAACCTCAGTTGACAAGGTGATAAATGACCATATCCAGCCTTAATTTCATATTGTACTGAAATTTTCTCCAGCAAACAACTTGAATCCTTCCTTTGAATTCAGTCCCACTCAAGTGTTCAGTATACATGGACACAGTCAGATTTTCCCTCACTACTCAATATTTTTTTTTTGCAAAAACTGCCCCATTAAATGTCTGTGTTTCCTTCTAAAACCTCTTGAGATAAACATCTACTTTTCATATTTTCTCTTGGTACTCTGGTCTTCTTACCTTCCACCAGAGTGGCCCATTAAGCTCTAACTACAGAATGTTAGACCTTTTTTGGTTCAAAATTCCAAACTCTCCAACATCCCTATCACAAAACACTTCCTATATCCAACCAAGACCAAAATGGAGCTGCAGGGAATAAATAGGCAGGACAGAAATGAAATGATTGTACTATAATTCAAATGTGAACTAAATAATAAAAAATAATATTTTCAAAATCTTAAAAATGAAACAAAACAAGATGAATTCAGACCTCTGCCTGTGAAGAAAGACCTGGAAACATAACGTAAGTTCTCACTGTCTCCTTGCATTCAGTTTAAGTCTTTCAGACTCAAATAGTGGTACTATATTTATTATAACTTCTAATCTCTATGTTTAAATGGGGATGTTAGAGTCAAAGACATTTTATTTCCCACTATCCAACATTGTAAGAACCAGCTACAAAAAGTCTAACATTCATACATCCTAAAATCGTATATGTATAGAGGTACCATGTTGTGAATATTTTGTGTTTTTAAAAATATTTGAGTGGACAAAACAGCAACCAACAGATCTTTACCAATTCTAAGTCTGATAGAGGGCTAATATCCAACGTATACAAAGAACTCAAGAAGTTAGACTCCAGAAAACCAAATAACCCCATCAAAAACTGGGGAACAGAGCTAAACAGAGAATTCTCAACTGAGGAAATTCACAGGGCTGAGAAGCACCTAAAGAAATGCTCAACATCCTTAGTCATCAGGGAAATGCAAATCAAAACAAGTCTGATATTCCACCTCACACCAGTCAGAATAGCTAAGATCAAAAACTCAGGTGACAGTAGATGCTGGCGAGGATGTGGAGAAAGAGGAACACTCCTCCATTGTTGGTGGGATTGCAAGCTGATACAACCACTCTGGAAATCCATTTGGTGGACCCTCAGAAAAATGGACATAATACTACCTGAGGACCCAGCTATACCACTCCTGGGCGTATACCCAGAAGATGCTCCAACATGTAATAACGACACATGCTCTACTATGTTCATAGCAGCCATATTTATAATAGCCAGAAGCTGGAAACAACCCAGATGTCCCTCATCAGAGGAATGGATACAGAAAATGTGGTACATTTA
>CM052703.1:105847626-105891675 GCA_028551405.1 Uromys caudimaculatus
AACAACTATTTTCTCAAACCATAAAGTCAGTGTCAGGGCATCCATTAACAGGGTGGGTTAGTTATTTACAGTGGTTGGGGCAGGTGAGGAATTCTTCAGCGTAATACAGGGTGGAGAAGGAAGAGAATTCAAAAACCCAGAAGTTCCCAAAAGTAAATGCTAAGAGAAGCCCCCTTTTTAAAACTTAAGTCTTTCACATAAGTTTTGGTATGTTGTGCCATCATTTTCACTAAATTCCTGGAATGGCAGCTAGAGTAGGCAAGCCAGGTTCTAATGTCTTTATAAGTTCTATAGCCTCATTAACCTTTCATAAAGCTTAAGTTTGAACTTTATTTTGGATTAATGGAGTTACCAATCCCTTGGAGGTGAATAAGCACATCAGCTCCAATGTCTATCAATCCTTCAAAACTTTCTTCAATTATTAATTTAAGGTTAGGTCTCTTATTAGTAACAGATTGAACTCAGTACACAGCAAAGGGACCAAAGTCATCTTGTCCTCTCCCACTCCCTAAGAAAACCAAAGCAAGTTGAGCAAGTCTTTTGTTAATGCTCTGGGGAAAGCAGCTATAATTCTTTATGACACCTAGATAAGTGGCCTGCTGTGAATGTCTTGGTGTCTGAGGCCGAACCCTCCTCCCCGAGGAAAGATCAAGCACAAAAGGAAAGACACACATGCTTTTGAAGAAGCTGCTCTGAGTTTTGCACCAACTCAAATGCAAATGTTTCTTAATTGGGTCTATTTCCTGATACCTGGCCCAGAGTTTTACTTCCTACACCAAGGTCAGATTCCTGAGGCCTGACTTGATTTGTCCACTTCTGCCCCTATTCCTGGAACAATCATTTTTTAAAATGATCCAAACCTCCACATTTAAAACATATTTATCCCTCATTTCTGTGGAAGCATTGCTTGCACAGTGGTCCCTTGTAAGGCAGCAAGCCATAGCCAGACCCTGATCGTATGAGGGTCTGATTTCTGTACAAAGATGAATATATCCAGCTAGTCCTGTCTTGCTCTGTGTGGCCAAATAGCAGCTCGACAGGCTGCATTAGCATTCTCATAAGCCAATTGTGTAACAAAAAGAATTCCTGCTAGAGTATCTCCAAAAATTCCACCTGCTGCTTTTCCTGAGGCTGTGATTGGACTGCAAGTTGCAGCTAATGGAACACTGGCAGTTTAATTATAATCTTTAAGTTTCTCTTGTAACACCAGAACACAGCCATAACGTTGGAAAAGCTCAACCTCCAACAAACAATCAAGTCTCTCCAAAGTCACCAAGTGATTCACCCCCATGCTACAAAGTTTTGGTTGCCAATTCATGCTCAGGAACACATGATGGTGTAGCCTCTAATACCTCACCAAAGAGACACTGCCCTAAATCCTATCTTTTATAAGTCTGGTTTCTAGGATAAGAATTACATAAAATATTACCCAATTTAAACTTATCTTTAGAGACCTGGTTCCCTGGGTTGGCTCATGCCATGTGTTGCTACCTAGAAGGACTCCAACCCTAAGTTACCAGTTTTAAGCCAACTTTCTGTTACCAAAGTTACAAATTTTTAATCATACCTAATAACTTATAAGCCAACAATCTATAACCAAGACATGCAGAACATCAGTATACTTTTAAAACCATTAAGAAACAAAAATGAAGTAGCTAAACATTTACTTATTTAGATCAGACAAAATTTAACTTTTTCTAGTTGTAATTTCAAGAGAGGAGCACCTTGTTACCTACTGAACCCAACAGTCACAGTCACAGAGATTTTTCTAGGAGAAACAGCCATCAGCTCCCTTACCATAGAAGCCGAGAAGCTGCTGGCCCCTTTAAGAGCACCTTTTGCACACAATTAAGCCTCTGGAGGTGCTTCCCCAGCTGTGCTTGACTCCAAAGGCCAATTGAGACTGCCTTTTAAAACAAGTTAAGCTGAATCAAGGAGTAGATAGATAGGGGATAAAGTTTTAACCAATTTTTCTTTTCTTTTCAACATGAAACACAGAACAAATTTCCATTCATACTACACAGGAACACAGACTTAACATAAAATGGTCAGTTTTGACACATGGACAGATTGGTGCACCAAGAACATACAATACAAGAGAATTAGATGTCCCAAAGGGACTCAGATATCCTACTTAAGAGACCCAGAACTAGAATTAAGCATTTCTCCTGTAGGTGCCAGAGAAGAGCCAGGACATCCCCTGTCCTTCTCTCCTCCCCAGGAGAGCTCTGAAACAGCATACATTCATTTTCCTTCCCTGGATAGTCAGGGAGGTTTGCTTTTCTCAAATCCATTCTCTCATGTTTAGGGTGTAAACTATCTCTAGTCAGGATCCAAAGACTAAAAGCACCTATTAGAATTACCTTCACTTCTCTAGATTTTAGCATAACTCTAAACACATACATAAACCACATTTTACCATTGTTGGCATCAGGACAACCAAACCAGTGACGTCGCACCCAGGTGACAGCCTGACCTGCCCACCTGTTGTCAAGGCAACAGCCACCATATTCCCAGAATTCACCTTGGCCCACCAAGCACCTTTACCTGCGGCTACGTCACTCTCTCTATATAAATGGAAGATCCCTCTGATCTTTCTCTTTTTCTCCCTCTCTTTTTCCCCTTCTCTTTTTTTCCTCTCTCTTCTCGCTGCTACCTTGTCCCCCTCCTTCCAATAAACCCCCCACATGGAACTGTTTGGCTTGGTGTGGTTTTGGAACTCGAGACCATCCCCGCCACAGCACATATCGGACCCATTCCAGCATTTTTATAACAACCATTACTTTGTCCTTCAATAAGGTTTATTTACTGCTAGTTCTTCTTTTTTCATAAAAACATGTCTGGACGGGCACTTTCTCTGGCCCGAATATCTCTTACTCTAGTCCATCTCTTATACCCTCATGGGGGAACAATGGAAAAGTGCTTTTTCAAATCTTACTTTTTTTTTTTACCCTGGTACCTCGTGCCTTGAAGGACTCCTTGAGACCCTGTTGGAATAAGCTATGCTTATCCAATGCTTGTCCCATGTTTGCGGTGCTCACTCACTTCCCCACCGGATCTGTCTCACAGATGGGTCACTCTGTGGCGATCTCAAGCTGGAATCCTCTCTCATCCATTCCAATGAAAAGCATCTGGCCAGACTTCCATGAGCTGCATCTGTCAGCTGCATGTCCTGTTCCTTGAGCTCCATGGCTGAGCGCCAATTGCCCCGGCCTGCAGGGATTTCAGCGTGGTCCTAGGGAAAGGGGATTGATGGATAAAGAAAGAGACAAGAGCCGGGCAGTGGTGGCGCACGCCTTTAATCCCAGCACTTGGGAGGCAGAGGCAGGCGGATTTCTGAGTTTGAGGCCAGGCTGGTCACAGAATGAGTTCCAGGACAGCCAGGGCTACACAGAGAAACCCTGTCATGAAAAACCAAAAAAAAAAAAAAAAAAAAAAAAAGAGACAAGAGAAACGGGTTAGCGGGGAGCAAGACAGAGTCTCTCCATTCAAGCTCCAAAGTTTACTTCAAATCAGCCACTTAAGAGTTACACATGGCCCAAGGCTAATAATCCACTACCGTAACCAGTTTACAGGAAATACCAGACATTCTTTCAATCTCTGAGACCGGAGACCTCAAAGCCCTGTCCTTTCTAACCTTGCACCTTAACTGAATATGCTTCACAGAACAGTGGGTAATTTCTGGGTTTGGCTCCCGACATTTAAGCAACAGTGATTTCCTCCATTCACAGGGAATGCACTGTTTTCAGTTTACTGGCTAGGAAATTTACAAAGAAGATCTGATCATGAAGCCAGTGTCACTTATCAAATATGGTCACCTACTGCTTACTGTGGCTCATTACACAGTTTTAGAATTAAGAAGTGTAGCAAAATGCTGCTGTGGAGATATTTTGGGTCTCCAGAACTTTACATTTCCTATGAATTTTGATTGTAAGACAATCAAATCAGGGAAAAAACAATTTGATCAATATGTAATGGTTTATCGGAACAAGGCAAGAGGACTGTAGTAGCTTCAGGGAACCCTGGGCTAAATAAAGATTCTGTCTGAAGATCAATAAAATAATAATGATAATAAAAATTACATGGAGACAAATTGCTTCTTGAAATATTCATGATTTTCCTGACACCTGGATTTAACCTATTTGTGGAGGGAAAACTTCACTTTGACCAATAATATGGCAGGATTTCAGAGAAAACTGTAGTATCTATATTTGACAGGAGTCACATGAGCATCCGCAGCATCATGGGAAGCTAGCTGATAGAGCAGATATTAATGTTCTATACATTTACTTCTTTATTGTACCAACCTGAAATACATATCCCTGAACTTACTATTTAGGGTATCTGGTAAATACTGTCTGCCTCACTTTTGCATTTTTTAATAGTGAGGAGGCTACTTAGAAAACAAATGTAAACCAAGCATTCTGTACAACCTGAGGGTTCAGCGTGAATGTCAGTTAGAACTGCTTTGTATTTTGTGTAAGGATCATATTAGAAATTGCCATTTTGTTTGTTTTGTATGTGTTTTCCAGTACATAGATTTATTTACTTTAGTGTATCATTAGAAAATAAAGATAAATTAATTTCAGCAATTGATATTAGGTGCTTCTAAAAATTTAAACAAAACTGAATACTTTGAATGAGATGATTGCTGTTGATTTCAAAAATATTATCTCTATATATTTACATCACAAATATTACCCCCTCCCAGTATCCTCTCGAAAAGTTGTTCCTCCATCCCATCCTTCCCTTCTGAGATGGTTGCCCCACCACCACCTGGTATTTCCCACCTTTGGGCATCAAGTCTTTATAGGATTTGGCACATCCTCTACCACTGAGACCAGACAAGGCTGCCACCCCTGCTACATATGTGCTGGAGGCATCAGACCATCCCTTGTATGCTCTTTAGTTGGTGGCTCTGACTCTGGAAACTACCAGAAGTCCAGGTTAGATAACATTGTTGGTCTTCCTATGGGGTTGCCATACCCTTCAGTTCCTTCAATCCCTCCCCTAACTCTTCCATAGGGATCCTTGATCTCTGTTCAATGCTTGGGTGAATATCTGCATCTGTCTCAGTCAGCTGCTGGTAAAGCCTCTGAGGACAACATAGTATCAGTAATAGTGCCAGGGATTGGTCTAATCCATGAGATAAATCCCAAATTGGGCTAGTCATTGGTTGCCCACTCCTTCACTAGCTCAACAAAATAGATATTTCATTTTTATCTCTGCATTTCTTTTAGACAGGAAAAATTTCGTTTCAAAAGTGTTGTAGGTAGTTTGTTTTCGCCATCCCTTCACTGGGGACCTGTCTGACTACCGGAGTTGGTCTCTTCAGGTTCTATGTCCCCACTTGGGAATTTCATTTAGGACACTCACACAGAGCCCTGGGAGTCTCCCAATCCCAGGTCTCTGGGACTTTGTAGAGATCATTCTCACCCCCACCCCTGCAGTTGCATATTTCCATTCATTTCCCTGGTCTTCTGTGCCAATCTCCTGTCTCCCCCCAAACCCGATCCTGGTGCCCATTCTCTTCTCCCCACTCCCACCCAGGTCCCTGACTCCTTCTGCCTCCCATGGGTATTTTGTTTTCCCTTTTAAGTGAGCCACAGTTGGGCCTTCTCCGTTGTTTAACTTCTTAGGGTCCATTGGGGTGCATCATGGGTATTCTGTACTTTTTAGCTAATATCCATTTGTCAGTGAGTACATATCATGCATTTCCTTTTTGGTGTAGGTTACCTCACTCAGTATGATGTTTTCTTTGTAAATTTAAATTGTTTAAATTTCTCTTTAAATACTTGTTTGCATGCTATGTGAGTACACATGACATGCCACATATGTGGAGGTCAAAGGACAGATTGCAGCTGTCTATTATCTCCTCACCACATCTAGGTATCAAAAATCGGACTCAAAATATCTGTTTCACAACAAGTGCCTTTACCACCTTGTTACCCCTACTGTAAACATTTGAACAATGAGATAATTCTTTTGATAATTAGGTATGTCCAACCTTTCCCACTGGATGATTACATCCAGTATAGATATGAATGGAATACACAAAGCAATAATAAATGTGCTCAAAGCATAAGATAATTTTCTTTTTTCATTAATTAATTTCTTAATTCAAATTACTTCCTAATTGCAACTGTGTTTATCATCTGCAGGAGTTTCCTAGTCGAATTTCTGGGGTCACACATATATACAAACACATCATCTGTAAATACCAATACTTTGATTTCTTCCTTTCCAAATCATATCTTTTTTATCTCCCCTAGTTGTCTTCTTGCTCTAGCTAAACTTTCAAGTACTGTATTGACTAGATATGGAGACAGTGGACAGCTTTGCCTTGTCCCTGATTTTAGTGGAATTGCCTTGTTTCTCTCTAGACAATTTGATGTTGGCTATTGGCTTGCTGTATATTGCTTCGGTTATGTTTAGGTATGTACCCTTGTTCCATGATCTTTCCAAGACTCTTATCATGAAGGGGTATTAGATTTTGTCAAAGCCTTTTTCAACATCTTATGAGATAATCATGTGTGATGTTTTTTCATTCAAATTGCTTATATGGTAGACTACTTTGGTGGATTTTTATATGTTGAACCATCCCTGTATCCATAGGATGAAGTTTAATTGATCATGGTGACTGATGTTTTTGATGTGATCTTGAATTTGGTTTGGAAATATTTTATTGGGTGTTTTCCATCAATGTTCTGTCTGAAAATCTCATTCTTTGTTGAGTTTTAATTTTGTTGATTTTTTCTATTGTTCTCCTAGTATGTAACTGATTGATTTCAGACCTGAGTTTTTGCTTGAAGACCCTGAATTTAAGGATGCCATCCACCATGTCTGGATAGCTTTTCCAAGCTCAGTTCAAAATGAAGGACTCCCTTTCTTAGCAGGCCTTTCTCTTCTCTGCCTGATCTTATATGGAGACTGTCTTTAAGCACAGGTACCTGACCTTATCTAGAGGATGATCCTGCACAAACATTTCTCCTAGCACTGCAAGACTCAACACATATGTCGTATTCAACCCTTCCCACAGTAATGATGTACGGGGTTATGACCAATCAGCTCTTCCAGCATGTAATCCCAAAACCCTCTGAAGAAAGTCACACAACCTATGGCTAGATTACAGGTTCAGCTTCCTCCCTTCCAATAAGAACCTGAATAAAGTTGAGATGTTTCATTGAAGCTGATCCCTGAAGACAATTGTTCATCATTATTGTTACTCATGCTGTCCAAATCCAGCCCCCTGCCTCCTGCTCGCATTGTCCTCACAGGCCTGTGACCAACAGTCCTCAGAGGAATGGAGGGTCAAGAGTTTATTTCCGGTACTTCTCTTGGGTCTGATTGCTTATTTTGTTTCTAGAGCGTCCAGGTATGGTGTTAAGTTGCTAGCATGTGACCTCTCTAATTTCTTTATGAAGGCACTTATTGCAAAGGACTTTCCTTTTAGCACTACTTTCATTGTGCCCCATGAATTTGGGTGTGTTGTGCCTTTTTTGTTGTTGTTGTTGTTGAGTTTTAGGAGGTCTTTTATGTCTTTATTTCTTATCTAACTCAGTGGTCATTAAGTAGAGTGCTGGTCAGTTTCCATGAATTTTATAGTTTTTCTGTTTTTTTCTGTTACTGTAGAAGTTCAGCTTTAAGCCATGGTGATCTGATAAAATATAAGGAGTTATGTCAATTTTCTTGTATTGATGAGACTTGCTTTCTGACCAAGTATATGGATCACTTTGGAGAATTTTCCATGAGGTGGTGAGAAGAAGGCATATTATTTTGTGTTTGTGTGAAATATTCTGTAGATATCTGATAGTTCTGTTTGGATCATAACATTGTGTCATTATTCCTCTGTTTATTTTCTAGTTGGAAGACCTATCATTTGGTGAGAGTAGGATATTGAAATCCCCCACTATTAATGTATGCTGTTCAATGCATGATTTAAGTTTTAGTAATGTTTCTTTTATGAATGTGTGTGCCCTTGAACTTGTGGTATAGATATTTAAAATTGAGAAGTCGTCTAGTTTGATTCTTCATTTGATGGGTATGATGTGTCCTTCCCATTTGAATAATTTTGCCTGAAAGTCTATTGTTTTGCTTTGTTTTGCTTTTAGATATTTGAAAGACACACTAGCTTGCTTCTTGTGTCCATTTGCTTAGAATTTCTTTTCCAAACCATTTCCTCTGAGATAACATCTATCTTTAATGTTGAGATGTATTTCTTGTATGCAGCAAAATGATGGATCCTGTGTGTGGACACACTCAGTCAGCCTTTATCTTTTTATTGGGGAGTTGAGTCCATTGTTGTTGAGAGATACTAATGAAAAATAATAGCTAATTCCTGTTATTTTGATGTTGGTGACGTAGTAGTACTAATAGTATAATGGTATGTGTGTGTGTGTGTGTGTGTGTGTGTGTGTGTGTGTGTGTGTTTTCCTTCTTTTGGTTTTTCTCTATGAATTATTTATTTCTGCTGTTCTCTTAGGTGTGGTTATTCTCCTATTTGAATTTTGCTTCTATTATCTTCTGCAGGGTTGGATTTCTGAATAGATATTGTGTAAATTTGGTTTTGTCATAGAATATCTGTTTCCTCCATTTACGGTGACTGAAAGTTTTGCTAGTTATAGTAGTCTAGGTTGGCATCTGTGGTCTTTTAGGGTCCTCAAGATATCTACCTAGGCCCTTCTGGCCTTTCGAGTCTCTGATAAGAAGTTGGGTATATTTCTAATAGGTCTGCACTTATATGTAACTTGCCTTTTCCCCTTGTATTTTTAAATATTCTTTCTTTCTTCCATACATTTAGCATTTTGATTGTTTTAATTATTGTATGGTGGGGTACTTTCTTTTCTAGTCTAATTTATTTGGTGTTCTAGGAGCTTCTTGCATGTTTATATGCAGCTCTTTTCTTTTTTGGAAATTTTACTTCTATGATTTTGTTGAAAATATTTTCTTGGCCTGTAAGCTATGAATCGTCTCCTTCTATTCTTATTATTATTAGTTTTGGTCTTTGCATATTGTGCCAGATATTCTGGATGATTTGTTTTCAGGAGCTTTATAGATTTAACATGTTCTTTCACAGATGAATCTATTTCTTCTATTATATCTTCTGCCACTGAGATTCTTTCCTTCATTTCTTTTATTCTGTTGATAATGCTTGTCTCTGTAGTTCTTCTTTGCTTACCTAGATTTCCATTTTTAGAATGTGTTGTTTTTATTATTATTATTACTTCTATTTCAATGTTCAGGTCTTGAACAGTTTCCTTCACCTGTTTCTCCCCTCTGCCCCCAACTTTCTTGGCATTCTTTAGGGAATTTATTAATTTCCTTCAGTTATTTGTTTATGTTTTCCTTGAATTTCTTAAGAAATATTTTTGTTGTTGTTGTTTCTTCAAAAAGTGTTCTGTCTTTATAAAGTTTGTTTTAAGTTCATTTTCTTCTGCTTCAGTTGCATTGAAATATTCAGTTCTTTCTGTCATTGAACAGCTGGGCTCTGGTAGTGCCATATTGCCCTGGCCATGATTGGTTGTGTTCTTACCCTGGCATTTAGGCATCTGAGTTTGGGATGATTATAGGTCTAGTGGTATTTTCTGAGTTTGTCTTTGTCAGATGGGTGTTTTGGTCCTTAGTTTCTCTTTTGTTTATTGCCTTCTGGTTTTTGTAGCCTGGATACACAAAAGCTTGCTTGAGTTCTGAGGTACTAGGGATTCTATGACCTGTTTTGGGGCTTGACTTCTGGCAAGGGGTCTCTGTCTTTCTGACTGTTATGCCCTGCACCTCAGCAGCTGTAGTCTGCCAAAATTGGGAACAGGGGACTAGCCATGGGTCAGGCAGTGAGGTGGGAGTGGAGATAAAGTAAATTGGATCTTGAAAAATTAAGTCTAGTGAGTGGGACAGTTTGGCTGCCTGGGAGGTCACTGTTCTCCGATCTCATTTTTTTTTTATTGTTATCTAAAATAAAAGCATTTTGAATATATTAATGTATATTGCATTGCTTTGTTTTTGTTAACTTAACATGAACCTAGACATATCTAAAAGAACAGAATCTTAGTGTCATTCCTGAACAGTGGTCTTGGATGATGTAAGAAAGTGTGTTAAACAAGCCATAAAATGCTACCAATAGGCAGCACACACAGTGATTTCTGCTTCAATTCCTATCTCTAGGTTCCTGCTCTGAGTTCCTCTTCTGGCTCCCATCAGCGATAGAGTGGAATCTGAGTGTTGTAAACTGAAATAAACCCTGTCCTTCCAAATTGTTTGGTTTCATAATGTTTCATCATAATGAGAGATACCCTAAATAAGGCAGAAATTGGTATAATGTTCATAAAACTTTGTTTCATTCTTTTGGAAATGTTGGTGAAAAGGACTTTAGAACTTTGGGCTAAAAAAGTCCTTTGAGTCTTCTGAGATTAGTGAGTGATTATGGAAACATAGATGATGATGTGGACAGCAATGTGGCTCCTGAAGGCCTGGCTTGTTAAGTTTCTGAGGAAGAGCTGAGGGTCCCTTAATTGCTCTATTGGGGAAATCAAAATTTAAATTTAAAACATTTTTCTTTGTCAACTGATGTTCAGATGAGCTGATTAAGAGGAAGCAAGCATCACTGAGGCAAATTTTCTGTGAAATATTTCTTTAGGGTCAGCATGCAAAAACTGTGGTCCAGAAGAGGCAAAAGATAATATGTCCCAAGTGATACTAGTTTTGAAGGCATGAATAGGGTCAAAGATAGCACTGAGGCATAGCCTTATGAGAAATTAGGACAGCAGCTGAGGCTGTGTATTATGAAAGACCAGGAAAGAACAGTGGTAAAGATACAGCCTTAGTTACAATAAAAGCCCCAGGATTAAAAGTGTCATGGAGAGAAGTGGAGGCCTGGGTACCATGTAGCAGGCACAGAGTTCCTTAAAAACGTCCAGTGAGGCTATGGATCAAGGTGCATCCCAATTGCTGAAAAAAAAAAGCCTGTATATTTGAAAATATCTGTGCCATGGTTCTCCTACTAAGACAGAAGCAGATATAAACTGGCCCATCCTGAGTCTCAGAAAAGAAGTTGCTGAGTGTTGAAGGAGAGTCTTGTGCTCTATGTATTCAGATGCTGATTTCAGTGCCCTGAGACCTAGTTACAGTCCAGATAGTGACACTGTCATGAATATTGAAGACTCTCCAGACTGGGCACAGGAGATAGAAAATCTGGACTTCCTATCCCACATATGTAGCAGGGCTGCCTCATCTGGCCTCAGTGGGAGAGGATGTGGCCAATTCTGTAGAGACTTGATGTATCAGGATGGGAGGATACACAATGGGCCCTACCCTCTCAGGGATAAGGGGGAGGGAGGATGAGGGGAGGAACTCTCTGAGGGGGAACCACAATGGGGTAGCTTTAGGGATGTAAATAAATGAATAAATAAATATATAAATGTAAAAAAAAGATTAGAAGATCATTTTCAGATAAAAACATAGCTCTTCACTTCTTAGTCCTATTTAGTAGCCCACTTAATGTTCTTTTTCTATGACTTGTAGAGAGACTATCTTGTGGATTGTGTGGATGCATCATCTGTCAATTCAAAAGCCTATGGCTTATGGCTTTGATGGGAAATAAGAAGTAGAACATCCAGCAGGAGAAGAAACTCTGGGATAAAGCTAGGCAGCGATCTGCTCAAGAAGATGTGAGGAAGCTGACACATGGCACCTTACCATAGCCGTGTGGCAGAATGTAGATTAAAATAAATGGGTTATCTTAAGTTATAGTTGTAGTCAGAGAAGAGCCTAGCTATATGGATATTTGTAAAATATATTTTGAGTCTGAATCTTTTTTCTGGAAGCATTGGCATAGGAAGCAGTGACCTTTTCTGTGTACTGTAGAAAGAGGAGATTGTTTGGACTGAAAGTTTTGCAGATAATTTTTTTCATATTTGCTTAGATATTTATCAGTTTTAAATGCCAAATTCTTCTATTAAATCATGATCTCCTTGAAACTAGTTTATAAGTTTTTCAAACCTTGCACAATTCCAATGCTTAACACAGGCCCTGAACAAAATAATCATCTAGTAAGATTCAATAATTTGTTTGTGTATCTATATGTATATATAATTTAGTTCTCTATACCTTAATTTTATAATACTTAAGAGATTATGTTTATTCTTGGCATAGTACAGCACATAATTACAATTTCAGCATTTGGGATCAAATGATATACAATCAAGACTAAGCCTAGATTACTCCACATGAATTCTTGTTTCAGAAAAACAAGTAAACCATGTATGTAAGAAGTATATGTAATTTAATTGTACTATTTATTTTAAATTAATAATAGTCAAGTGCACCCCATGGAATCAAAGCCTAAACCCTAAAGAATCCAAATGTATCACAAAATATATATAATTCTCTAACTGATTCTTACAATGTATACAAAAAACACTTAATGGAGGCTCATGCCCAGGAGTAGAACGCCACAGAAAAAGAACTCAGAAGTATTTTGGGAATTGTTTTGTCTCAAATTGCTTTGTTTAGGCTATTTAATTTATTGCCAAGCCGAGTGTGACCCTGATGGAGACAGAGTGACATGGTTTCTGCTCCTGGGACTGGAACCCAGTGTAGCCTCCACTACTGTTAATGGCTGCTGTGGTCTAAGCCTTCTTTGTGTAATAATGTACATGTTTTCACATTCTTCTGAGGAATGTCCTCTATGTTAATGTTAATGACTCCATGATAATCTAGGACAGCATGAGTCCAGGAGTTGAAGGTATGGTTAACGTCTCAGTAAAATGGCAAACACTGGGACATTCAGGACAGCCCTTCAGGCTATGGAAAAGAGATCTAAGTACATGAATTCAAAATATATATAATTTATCAACTATGCGAAACATAAGAATGAAATATGAATTATGAGGGGCTTCATGAATCTAAAGGAGCAAAGACAGTTATACTATGAGCCAGTTTGACAGAAAGATACAAAGGCAGGCAGATTCCTGAAATCAAGGTCAGCATATGACAGAATGAGGGGGTGAGGCCCAAGTGTGGTAGAAATGCTAATTTCAGGACAAAGTCCCTCCCAACTAGTCTATCATTTGTGCTTAACAAAGACAGATAGAATTTTGATTCTTTTGCATTGCTGAGAAAAAAAAATGTATTCTTACTGTCTCTTAAGAATTGGAGCAAATGACTGACTGATATGTAAAATAAAAGACTGGACTTGTATTCTGAAGGAGATGATCTATCCAAAGAAATTTTTAAGATAAAAAGAGAGCACTGCTTGGAGAACAGACAGAGGCACAGACACAGAACAGACAAGCACAGACAGACAGACAGACAGACAGACAGACACATACACACAGACAGACAGGCACACTCACAAACATATAAGGAAGCAGAACATGGACAGAGAGATCTCAAAGAATATCCAGCAAGCAGAATACAAACAGGAAAATTTCCAGAGAGATAGCAGAACATAGATAGCATACCGGAAAAGCTGTTTCAAGCAGCTGTTGTCAGCTTGGATCCAGGATTTGACTTCCAGTCAAATCATTTGCTGCTCCCATACAGTCCTTCTCTCAGAACCCCTCTCCATGCTGAGGCTGGTTCTGGCATTTATTAACCTTGCTGATCTTTGCCTTCTATACACTATACTTTCTGTGTGTTTTTGTGTTTTTATGCATATATATGTGTTTTACGGTAAGGTGGAGACTGGGAGGAAAGAGGAGGCTTTGCTCAGGATGTGTGTGTGTGTATGTGTGTGTGTGTGTGTGTGTGTGTGTGTGTGTGTGTGTGCATGTGTGTAAGTGTGTGTTTGTGTGTGTTTTAACATGTTTGCTTATTTTGTTTTATTCTGTTTTTGTTTGCTTGTTTCCCTGTCTGTTTTCTAAGGAGAGGGAGGAAGAAGGGATGTTTTGTAATGATAGGAAGCTCCAGAGACTATGGTAGGGAATGAAGGAGGAGATACTGTGATTAGAAAGTATTTGTCATCGCTAGTCTAGATACACAGGTGCCCTGTGTGAGAGGAACATAAATGGATGCAGTAGCACCCCTGACAATATAGGGGTAAATGTGCCCAGCTGTCTTCAGAAATTCTATATGGACACATTGCTGGCCTGCCTTCCTCCTTCAACTACCTCAGAGCCTCAGGCTGTTTGTGTAGTCAGCCTGGATTCACACACAGGAGCTTAGCATAACTGTCCTCCATCCTGCAGCTGATCAAAACAGATGCAGAGACCCACAGCTAAGCATTATAAGGAGCTCAGCAATCTAGGGGAAATCTGGGGGAAGGATTAAGAAACCCAGAGGGGTTAAAAACTCCACAAGAAGACTAATAGGGTCAACTAACTTGGAACCTGGAAGGCTCCCTGAGACTGAAACACCAACCAAAGAGCCTACATGGGCTGGACTTAGTCCTCCCCACCCAACCTCCAACACACATACATAGCAGATGTCCAGCGTGATCTTCATGAGGGTACCCCCAACAACTGCAGTGGAGGCTTACCCTGATTCTGTTTGCCTGCTGTGGATCCTGCTCCCCTAGCTGGGTTGTCTTGTCTGGTCTAGGTGGAAGAGGATGTTCCTAGTCCTGCATTTACTTGAGGTGTCAGGGTGGGTTGGTTCACTAGGAAGGACCTCTGCCTTCTCAGAGGTGAGATGGAGGGGGTTGGGGACCCAGGTGAGGGGGAGACTGGGGGGAAAGTGGGGACTGTGATTCGGAAGTAAAGGGATTAATTGGGAAAAATTTTTTAAAAAGATAGAAATAAAAGAATATTCTATATAAAATATTTTTTGTTTCTTAGTTAAATTGACACCACATTCTCAAGTCCCTGAAAGATTATTTTCCAGAGGACCACCCAGAGAGGCATTATTTTCAGGTCCCCAGCAGTCAACATGAGCCATCATACCTGCAAGAGGCAAGACTCCAGGCTAGCACAGGGCCTTTGTAGTGACTGGGAAATAGGTGAACAGCTAGGGTCTCCATGCCTGCAAGCAGGAGTCCTAGGTGATGAAGAAAAGAGGCTGGCCCAAAGGCAACAAAAGAAAGAAGATTCTCCCCAATGAGTTCAAGTCCCAGATGCCAGGCTATGCTCCTTTCATTAATGAGGGGTGAAATAAGATTCACACCCACCACTCACATCTGCTCTTTACAGAGGTCAGTCAAAATGATGAGGATACGTGGAACAAGCTGCAGGCAGCAGAGAAGCAGCAGTAGATTGATGAGGCATAGAGGAGGAAACATCAGGACTTGAAGGCGCTGTAATTGTACCAGCAGTCAGAGGCCTACAAGATCTGCAAGAAGATCCAAGTAAACAAAAGAAAGAGGAATCATGCTCTGCGTTCATGAACTCCCTCCTGAAGGGGAACCAGGCTGTGGACTGTAATGGCTTTTCTATCTTTGATGTACCCATCTTCACTGAGGAGTTTTGGGACCAAATCAAAACACAGGAGGTTGAGCTGAGGTGTGTGAGGAAGACCCAAATATGGATACTTCAACCCTACTTAGAAGAAGAAACAAAATGATCACTGGAAGCAAAGGAAAGAAGGGACCAAGGTGGGCAAGCGGAAGGGGAGGGAAAAGGGAGGCAGGATCAGGTATGGGAGAAGACAGGAGAGAAGACTAGAGGGCCAGGAGCATGACTAGAATATGCAGCACTATTGCAATTGGTAGCTACTGGGAGGTGAGAATAGGTTTTTGAGGAATGCTTCTCCAGAGAAACTACCTGTGTTCCTATAAGCTAGACACTTACACATAGCCCTGAGTGAACTCTGAGGTGTTAAGAAAAAGAACAAAAGAGCACATGAGGTGGGAAGAAATCAAGGTGGTAAGATAGGAAAGAGACTGAAGAGGAAAAACATGACGTTTGGATTTCACCAAAACAAAGAGTATGAATGTATGAAACTCTCAGTCAATAAAAAATACAAATCACTAAGACTATTTCCTTTTATAAAATATTCAAAAGTATAATATGTTGTTATAGGTCTATGTATAAGTAAATCAACCCTCTCTTTTCTCCCTATCTCATTAGTAAGTTTGGATAATAAACAGAATTTCAAATAACATACTATAAAATGTAATTGTCTTATTTTCCAATAAAAAACATGAAATGGGCTGGAGAGATGCCTTGGTTGGTAAATGTTTTCTGGATAAGCATAAGAATGTCCATATGGACCTATAAAACTGCGTGAAAACTGAGTGAGATGGCACGTCTTTTACCCAATTAATGTGGGAGAGAGAGAAAGTTGATTCCTGGGGCATGATGTCCATCCAGGCTCTTCAAATATCAAATATATGCATTTCAGGATCAGTGAGTCAGCTCGACTGAAAACAAATATGGGGAACCATAGAATAGACAACTAACAGTAGCCTCTGGCCTCCATAAGTTCATGTGCAGAAAAAGAATTAAACACACACACACAAACACACCAAGAATGTACACATATGCATACATTAAACACACACACACACACATACACACACACACACACACACACATACAAGCACAAAATTAAATTTTCAAATGGAAATTGTAGGTAATATGAATAGGTATTTCTACATGGCTACCAAGTGTGATCCTTATTCAAAACAAGGCAGAGTATTCAGGATTCCAAAAATTGCAGGACATAAATGAAATTATGCACACATTGTGTTGTGAATTGTATATTTGACAAATATATGTTAATTGATACAGCATTTGAATAGAAAGGGTAAAGGAAAACTTTAAACTATAAACACAGTCTATACATATACATATACATATATACATGTATATACACAAAGGAATAACATAAGGACAGTGACTATACTACTCATAGTCTGTATCCACAAGAACACATGAATAAATAATTAGACTGAACATAGTGGCAAATAGACAGAATAGAACAGTTATATAAAAGTCTAACAATGATCAAAGAAACACAAACAAGGAGAATAAAAGTTTCGGTTTAATAATGTTACTGACGAATCGATTTACTCAGATCAGTTTTTCCTTCAGGTAAAAAGTCTGGGAAAATAAAAAACTGAAATATTAAAATATCAGACCATAAAAATATGAGAAAATATCAATTCATTTTGAAACTTCCTTAGAATTTGACAAATGAAAATTATGCTGAATGATTACATATAAATAACACTAATATTTAAAACATATATGATATAGTTCATTCGTTGTCATCTCATCAATGCTTGTTTATTGTTCACTGTGATAAACGTATTATGTTCTACACAATATGACATACCTATTGCAATACAATCTTTCCAACAAAGAGCATAAGTCACTCAGAAGGAAAAAATATACAAGATGTAATTCAAAACAGAACACTCTATCAAAACTATATTACAAAAATTTATAGAGACCATGTACAAAAGAGTGGTTAATTTAGTGAATGGAATAAGGAACTCATTTCTGATTGAGGTTTCTGTTTATATGGATTTGAAATAAATAATGAAAAGATGAAGGTAAATGACAAAGTGTGAAGAGGAATCCACAGAAGGAGCATAGAACAGAAGTAAAGAATGATAGCTGGTGTGGCTGAGATACAAGGTGACTATTTTATGTTGAGAGGGAAGTTTGCAAATGAGTGGAACTTTGCTTCTAGGAAGATGTAGAATTGGAGTTTCCCTAATCTATTTTTTGGGGGGGGGGGGGGTGAGACAGGGTTTCTCTGTGTAGCCCTGGCTGTCCTGGAACCCTAATCTATTTATTCAATGTTATTAATGTTGGTGATTCCTACAAAGGAGAAAATAAAAACATCTAAATATATAGCAACACAGGGAATGATGTGCTGAGTATTGTTCTGTTTTGTTTTGAGACTTTACTTAGAATTGAAGCCTGCTGTAACACTTGTTACAGCAGAGACCATATGAGAATTTATCATGACTTTTCACATGGTTTGCCCATCTAAATTGTGTGGGGTTTTTTTTTGTATAACACCTCATAAGAAGTTATTTTATATTTACTTATTTTGTAAGTAAACCAAATAAGAAGTTATCAAATGACCCAATGTGAAATCTTACCATGAAATATGATCAATACTTTTAGAAAGGTGTATTCTCAAAATTAGGACACATTTTGTTAAAGAATTTATTTATTCACTCACTTTACCTACCAATATCAGCATCCAACTCCTCCCAGTGCCCCCTGCAAACACAGTTCCTCCTCTCAGTTCCCCCTCCCCTTCTTTTCTGGGAAAGGGATCCTCCTCTTGGGTATCATTCCTTTCTAGCTTATAAATTCACTACAGGACTAGGCACTTCCTCTCCCACTGATGCCAGACAAGGTAACTCAGTTAGCAAAACATGATTCATTCACAGACAGGACTTTTCAGTGTTATAGTACTTCACAAGGTACAAGCAAGTTTTGTAATTCTGACATTAGAAAGACAAGTGCAGATGCTTATATTTTGTCCCAAGTAGAAAAACACTTGGGGTAATGCTGAGATTGTCTAAATTCAAGTAATTATGCTATATGTGATTAACTTGAAAAGTAATTGTCATCAAAGAGGTTTACTACTTTTATCTGCTAACCTAGATCTAGTCCTGGAATCTTCTAGCCTCCATACAATCTAATTTAAACCTAGAGTGTTTTCAGCCTCTGAGACTTACAATTACACTAGGAGAAGAGTATTATTTCATCCTGTACACTAAGCCTTACATTTGTGTGATATGGGTATGTGCAGTGGCTTCCAAACTTCTTAATCTGCAACATTTTAAATAACTTCCTCATGTTGTGCTGACCCCCATCCATAAAAACTTCATTGCTACTTTATAATTGCAAATATGCTACTGTTGTGAGTTATAATGTAGATAGTTTTGAATATAGAAGCTTGACAAAGTGGTTGGAACCCACAGATTGAGAGCCATTGACTATAAGTTTGGGCCGCAGAAGTTGGTCCTATTGACTGAACATATGTGTCAGCTCTTTTCTTATTAGGTTTCACCAAGAAATTTTAGGAAGGTATAACAATGACTTAGTTACTTAAAACTACTGCAAATGCCCAATATAAAACTAAAGTTAAGATAAAATTGTGACATATCTTCCATTATTTTGCTTGTGTTTGATTGTCTTAAACTTTTTGATAATTTTTTGTTCAGCTCTGAGAGCAATCATGGTCTCTACCTCAACCCAGCCAGGAATGAATGATCTCCTTCCAAGACTGAAGAAAAGATGAATTTTCTAAGATTTTTCTGATTTTATTACTGCTGTCTTTTACATTATCTATTAAAAACCATAGGTTATCACTAGGCAGTCTTTATTTTTTGGATAAGTATTGCTTGAATAGTGAAGGTTTATAAGCAGATGATTCACTGATGAGTCTGACTCCATGAGAAGATTTGATCACCAACTATGGAACAAATTTCCTCTCTTCCAAATGATACATCTAGCTTGTAAATACACTGAACTTATCTTGACAACATTTCTCTTTACAATAAACAAGGATTGGTTCTTTAAATAGGGTCAATTGCCATCTCAACATTGCTTATAATCAGAACTGAGTGAAAAATTAACCAGACCACAGTCTGAGGCAGAAAGTTCAGTGATGGTGATTCTTGTGTTCTTTCTTCCCTGTTTAATCTTGACATTTTTGTTAATACTTCTGAAGATATTTCTCTCCAATACAATTTTATTTATTAAGTTTCTCTCCAACCTTTTACTGTTATGTTTGCCATTTGATTTATATAGATATTAACTTTTGTGTTTCTGGTTTGATTTATGTGGAGATTAACTATTTTTAATTTGCTGTTAATTTCTAAAGCCATGATATTTTTGCTATAGATTTTCTTTAAAGTAACTAGAACAACTTATTTCATCTTTCTCTTGACTATTTTTTTTAATGTTGCAAATTAACTTTTTGCATGTGTTCAGTGTTAAAACTATACTGTTGGTTACTAGGTCAAATATATTTTACTTAATTTTACTTATAAACAAATCTTTCCCTCTTTGTGTGTACATACCTACACACAAGCCTGTGTGTGTGTGTGTGTGTTTGTGTGTGTGTGTGTTATACTGACTACATAATAGAAAATAATGCAGAGATTATTAGAGTATCCTATTCCCCACTGGAGGAGTCAAAGATAATCATACACAAATACACTACTAAAAACTAAACATTCTTCATATGAGATGATTTGGCACAATAAAAGGCCTTGCTATAGAGGTTAATTAGCCAATTGTTTCAGGTTACCAGCTTTCCTCCAAAATTCAAAAAAAAGAGTATAAAGGACAAAGATCTCTGCAGATGGCCTTTTATAAACGTAGCTCAAATGAAACAGGAGAATGGATACCATTTGGATATTTTCAGAGAAACTGTACACAAGGAGAATGTCTGATAGAGGACTAAGACCCAGGAACTTTGCTAGGCTAGTCCAACCATATGCATAAAGAAAACTCATCAAAAAATAAGGGTGAATAAATCACTGCTAAATTACATTGCTTTTAATACCACTCCTAATTTTCTCCATATCTGTAATATTTTAAAAATTGTTTTAGGCAGTGTATTTTAACATTTGCCAATAGAAATTTGAAATTTGAATCTTAGAACAATTCAGATTCTTCATATTCCTAAAAAAAGAGTTGCTCTTCAGATATATGTAGAAAGATTTTCTGGCAGGTAGTCTTGAGGAGTGAAATGTTTTCACATTTAATTAAAATTTAATTTAGTAGATCACATGAACGGGCAATAGAACACATAGCCTGCTTTGGAAACAGGAATTATAAGATATTGTTGCATCTTTAGGGTTGTGAGAAAACTTGAAGTTCAGAGCTAATTTGTAATCCTTTGTTATCAGGATAATGCAAATATAAGCAGTAAGGAAAATATTTTACATTTTATAATCTTTCATGTGGATTCATTCGGAACTTAACATAGTCACAGTGTCTCTAACAGATTTTTTAAGTCACAAGGCTACTACCTTGGTGGCCCTGATGTGGGATCTTTCTGGATAGTCTTATGAAGAGTCCATATCTTTAGAGAGTGTTGTAATTATTGGTGCTTCCTACACATCATATTATTCAGCCAACTGTAAATAGACTGTGATATGTCATGAAGAACATGCTCTTATTTCCCCAGAAACAGAGTAATTATGCATTTCTTCAATTATATAATACATATAATTGGAGACATTGTAGTTTAAAAAAATGTTACAAAATATAAAATTAGGAACTCTGAACAAAGACTCCTGCAATACTTCCATAATTAATCACTTTTTTCCTGGCTGTATCAAAATATATAGAAAAAAAGTTAACACTAGAAACCAAGAATTGATTCTAGCTCATTTTTGTAGGTGCAGTCCAAATAACAAAGAAAGCTTAATTTTAGGATCACAAAAGAGCTGGTCACTGTGTGCCTATAGTCAGGAAGCAGAAAATGAAACTATCACACTCTAATGGTACCCTACTCAGCTTCTTTAGTTTTAAGCAGGTTGCCAAACCAGAAAATAAAGTTACCCACAGCCAGGGTACATCTTCCTATCAAGGACAATCCTCTCTGGAAATGCCCTCAAAGGCATACCAATACCAAAAAATTCTTTTTCTTAGGTGATACTATAATTCATGAAATTTAGAGCAAATAATAGCCATCTCCTATCATTCTCTTTTCAACTTTATTCCCTAAGTGCATCACTTTAATGCATAATATTACACAAATGTGCTTAATACATCTGTAAAAACCTCTAGCCCTAACACTTCTAAGATCAACATCGCTCAAACGTCCCTGTTGTTAAGAGCAGGTACTGATCTTGCTGAGGATGAAGGTTTTGTTCCCAGCACTCACATCGGGTTATCCAGAATTACCCATCATTTTTGCCCCAATGAACTGTTCTGACTTTTGCTGTCATCCTCACTCATATGTACTAACCATCTCAAATATATACAATGATATAATTTAAAATTAAAGAAATAGTTTTTAAGTTCATGATTCATTTTTTTTCTGAAATGAAAAACAAGAGTGTGTTTAACCTTATCTTAAAAAAAAAGATATACTTTATATGTTCAATGGCACCCAGCAAACTTTTCCATCCTAAAAACAGAATAATGAGTGAACAACAAAGACAGATTAAGTCAAATCCAGCAGGGAATGTGCAAGAGATTTAGCTTTTTGTCTAGCATTTGAGATCTATCATGGGATCATCTGCATTCCAATAGCATTAGACCAGCATTCCACTCATAGAGTTCTGTAGCATTTCACTCAAGTGACACAGTAACTACAGGCCTCCTGCTCAATGTATGAAGGTCAGATAACTTCAGAGGTCAGAGAGCCCTTTCCAGACTCCTCGGATAGTCATAGAGTCTCATCTCCCCAGTTTTGTTTTGTTTTTTTTAGGTGTGGTAATATGTGAAAGGATCTTGTGTTTTTAAAACTCTTTAGAATTTGTAAGGTTGTTTAGATTCGTCCCTTAGACTTGGAAGCCTGTTTTCTCTTATGCATAAGTAATGTTGTTATTCAAGAGAAAGTACAGAAAAAGGACACACAAATTTCCAACTCTTCACTGTCTCTCCAATAATAGTCTCAACCTGGGTGGCCACTATTTGTCTTTTAGAATTTGGCTTGTATGATCCTCTTCCAAGACTGTCCTTGCCTCACTAGTTTGATACTTCTTCAATAATTGAGCCTACTGAAATCTAGGCCTAGTGGGTTGTTTCTTGCTGATTCTTTCTAATTATTAAAAAAATTAGAACAGAAATCATATGAAATTAACCTTAATTGTTCACATGCTTCCTCCATCTCACAAATTTTGTAGTTATTTTTGTTGTGTTTTATACAGATAAAAAGAGAAAAGAAATATGTTTGGTGGATGTGCAGTCAGGTGTGGGTAAAGGGGGTGTCTTTGCAGGCCCATGCTGAGGCATCCCTTCTCCCTGAGAGACCAGCCACAGGACTGACAGTATAGTATAGAATAGAGTTTATTTAGGGCATAGGGAGTGGAGTTGAGAAGGTAGTAGAGACAAAGGACAGAGAGAGAGAGAGAGAGAGAGAGAGAGAGAGAGAGAGAGAGAGAGAGAGAGCAGAAGAGTAGAGGCCAACCATGAGCAAGTGGAGAGTAGGCGAGGGGAATGGGGAGAGAGATGTAGCAGGACCAGTGGACATAGCAAGAACAAGAAAGCAAGAGAGAGAGAGAGAGAGGAGGGGGCAAGTAGCCTCATTTATAGTGAGTCAGGCCGACCTGGCTTTTGTCAGGTAACTGTGGGGCAGGGCCCAGACAAAATGCTAACAATTGTTATTTTTTTATTTATTTATTTTTTTTTTTGTAAAAGAAGTAGATAAGGAATTATCAAATCACCAGAAATTCATTCAATCTTACCAAGAAGACAAAATTAGCAATCCTTTTAGAAAGTTATATTCCCCAAATGAGAACAGTTTTATCATATAAGAGCATAAACTGGTATTGTAACTTTATAGGTTAGTCTGATATAATTTTCTGATTTTCATCATATCAGCCTTCATCTGAGGGTTTTTAATTTTTCAAGGCAAAAATGAGTATCTATATTTTTTTGAGAGTCAATAATTACAAAACTTGCTTGTGAAATGTGAGGTACTATATCATGGACAGATACTTTGAACTGTTAAGTGAAGTGAACCCCTTGGGCAGAGATTTTGTTGCAAGCGCCTCAAAGCACACTTGACATCAGTATTTCTCAGGCTGTAGATCACAGGATTAATTGCTGGAGGCAACACAGTATATAGCACAGAAAACAGTCTATCTATAATTGATGCTGTAGTTGAGGGTGGCTTCAAATAGACAAAGCAAGCAGTAGCCATGAAAACACTGAAAACAGTGAGGTGGGGAAGGCAGGTGGCAAATGCTTTGGACTGACCATGAGTGGTAGGAATCCTCAGCACAGTGGAGAAAATGTAAAAGTAAGAGAGCACAACACAGATGATACAAAACATGCCCAGACAAACACCAATTCCAAGACTTGTATAAATGGCCACAAGTGTGTCAGAACAGGAAATCCTTAACAATGAGGGAACATCACAGAAAAACTGTGGGAGCACATTGGAGCCACAGAAAGGCATGGAAAATGTGCCAGCTGTGTATAAAGCTCCAAAGAGTACCCCAGTAGCCCAGGAAGCACCCACCATCAGCACACAGTTACCACTACTCAGGATGGCCTCATAGTGTAGGGGAGAGCAGATGGCAACATAGCGGTCATATGACATTGCTGTTAGGACAAATACTTCCCCAGATGCAAAAGAAGTCATTAAAAATACTTGGAAGGCACAACCCAGAATAGAAATTGAATTATTATGAGTTATGCTATTGATAAAGAAATTTGGGATTGGAACAGAAATAAAGAAGGCATCCAATAGGGACAAATTCTTCAGGAAAAAATACATGGGTGTTTGGAGTTTCAGATCCAGAGTGATGAGAGTGATGATGAGGAAGTTACTCATTATGACTGCTAGGTACATTACTAGGAAGAACAATCCACATGCAGTCTGTAGCTCAGGAGCATCTGAGAATTCCATAAGGATGAACCCTGTTATTCTAGTGACATTGGGCATGCTAGATTCTTCCACAGCCTGAAAGGTATGAGAAGTAAGCAAGAATGAACACACTGATGTACAGAAGAGCTCAGTAGAAATGGAGCCAGGACACTACATAGATACTACAACATTCTTATAGCCCCCATTTTATCTTTCTATAAGGTGCTACTTTTACTGGATACATAAGTTATACTAATTTACCATTTATAAGTATTGTACCATGTTTTGTTATCAATTTTTAGAAAATTATGAGTTATATCTGATAGTTTTCTTAATAGAATTGAATCTTTCTTTGAAATTGCAATCATTCAATGAGCAACAAACAGCAGAGTAAAACCTTCAAGTCTCTCTCTCCCTTCACTATAGTATTTTCTTTGTCTTAATCTTAGTTCAGAGCACTGCTACATGTTGTATTGCCACACTTACCTTTTAACAAGAATCTGCCTAATGTTAACAAGTGTCTTTCTTTTTCCTGTAATATTTTCAATGTATTGCCAACTGCCACATTTTATCATGTTTTCTGGACCCATTGAGTAGAACCTATATTCCTTCTTCTGTTAGCTCAATCTTTCTTGGGCAAAAGCTTCTTTCATGGATATTTCTCAGTGATGTGTCTGTGCTCCTAAGCAGGAATGATCATTTCCTAAGTACCAATTTGTCTCCGTCCAGATTCATACTTAAAGATTAAACACCTCGTGGTGCAATTGATCATTCCACTTTCAAGCAAAATCAATTTGTTTTAGATTTTCACCTATTCAACCTTAGCAAATTTATTCTTAATGATAACATTCATTATATTCAGAAAATAGATAGCAGTCAACAAAGTCACAGTTTGGCCAGAAATAGGTGAGATCAATAGCTCTTATCCTTCTTTTCTAATAATCTATGACTTCTTCTTCCTACTTTCAAATACATAGTTATATGTTAATATTTATCAAATTTCTTCCCTGACTTTTAGAGTTGTTTTTTGTTTACTTTTTGTGATGAATAACCACTTCTAATTTGCTGGAATTCTCTAAAATCAGGCTTCTCTCCTATAATATTTCCATAACAAAACAATTTAAATTCCCTGCTTAAAAAAATAATACTACCCATCACATTAAATTATATGTAAAATAGGCATGTGTTATAATTGTAAACCCTCAGTTATAGTTATATTAAATATTTTAACATATACAAATAAATATCTCTGTCATCATGAGTGTAAACAAGGTAAAATAAGCATAGATTTGTTGTTTAAAAATTATATCCTCTTAAATTTATAAAATTCTTAAATATTGAAGATATCAATGAGTTTGCTAAGAGATGAGAGTTGGAACATCCTTGAATATGGGAGAGAAGAGCAGTGAAGAGCATTTGCGTGCACGTGGTGTGTGTGTGTGTGTGTGTGTGTGTGTGTGTGTGTGTGTGTGTGTGTGTGTCTGTGTAAAATATTAAATCTGTTTCTCCTTCTAGATCCTGTTTCCAGGATGACAACTCTGTGACTAATTATTAATTATTAAATGCCTAGGCAATAAGTTTTGGCTCATTCCCTGGCTAACTCATAATTTATTTAACCCATTCACACTACTTTGTGTCTACCACTTAGTTACCTCTCTCTCAGTTCCAGGCATTTCCTTGGATTCTCGCTCAGGGTCTCCTCCAGCATCTCCTTTGAATTTATTTCAAATCTTCTTGCATCTCCTTTTATTCTGTCACCAATTCTCAGAGTCCTCTGTCTTCCTGCCAGTGTCGCACTTCCTATTTTCTGTCTCAGCTCCTTAGCCATCAGCTTCTTTATTGCCAGGTGATGCTTATAAGAGATTCTTTCTACATGTGTACACATGTAAGCACATATTCATACATGCATGTAATATCTTAGTAAACCAAAACAACAACAGAAAGGAGGTACTGTATTTGAAAGAGAGAGGACAGGTATATGGGATAAGAGTTAAAGTGATGTAAAGGAATGGAGAAGTATTTTAATTAAATCATATCCTCAAAAATGTTAAAGCGAACGAGAAAAGAAAGTTGAGTGGCTGGAGCTTTGGCTCAGAAGATGAACACAGTTGCTGCTCTTAGAAACAATGTGAGTTCATTTTCCAAAAGCTAGATGGTGGCATGCAATTGTCTGTGACTCCAGTTCCAAGGGATCTAACACCTATTTCTGACTTTTATAGGCACCAGGCATGTACAGTGTGCACAAACATAAATGCAAAAAAAAAAGCACAAATAGACATGAAATTAAAATAAGAAATATGTCTTCAAGAAAGAAAATACCTAAATTAGTAAAGTTGTTGAGTCACTTACATGTACACATTTATAGTATGGACATGTCAGAATTTCCTTGTGTTTTCTTTGTAAAGGAATCTTGAGAGACCACCATATCAAAATAGTTCATTCAACTGTGCCTTCATATCATATTTCTCTTTAACATATCATGCTATGATCACTTATCAGTAAGATTAACCATATGCTGATATCCTGTGTACATTCAAGCTCTATCTGTAAGTATATTACTGGTTACTATGTTTAGGTATTGATTTACTCCTTATTGAAAATGGATAGATTGACATATCTAAATATATATATATATAGATAGATATACATATATCTATATATATTGTATGTGTAAGCATACACAAGTATATGCAACTTAAAATCTTTGTTTTGGAGTAGAATGTTTTATCAATAGAAATTTGAAATATATATTTTAAATTAATTCAGAATTTTCAAATACCTGGAACGTGGATTAGTCATCAGACATGTGTAGAAAGGACTTCCAAAAGATCCAGTTAAGAAGAAAAAAATTTCATGCACATTGACATTCAAATTATTGAAGGATCACATAAAAGTTTGCAAACTCTGTAATCATGACATATAGTTACAATTTCGGCCTCAAACATAGGTGCTAAAGGTTAACCATTTTTTAATATAGAATAAAGCAAGTACAAATAAAATCATTTACCATGTTTTAAATTATGCTTTGATTTCCTTTGAAATGCTATGTAATCCACAGTTCTCTAACAGACCTTTTTAAGGCCTTTGGCTATAACCTTAATACTCCCCAAAGGAACATCTTTCTTAATAGCCTTCCTTATTATTTACTTTTCTCTTAAGACAATTAATGTTATGATAATTGGCACTTTCTGTAGGAAGGACAGATCATTCCCCAGAAAATACATAGAAAAGTCATGAAGAAATTGGCTCACACTTTCCTCAGGATCGTATCAAGCTAAATACATATTATTTGGCTTATAATTTGAGCATAGGAATCATGCAAATGGCATAGTAAGGAAGACAGATTGTTAATAGTAAGGATCACATTCAATCTGAAATTATGAAGCAGATCAAATGTATGCCAGGATGCTGCTGATGCTCTGCCCACCCTTTCCTCTTTACTCAGTAAAGGACCACATTCAAAAGAATGGTAACCTTACACTCAAAGTGTACTCCCCAGGTCATTCACTCATATTTGAAACACCATCATGAATATGTCAAGAAGTTTCTTTCTAATGTCAGTCTACATCACATGTAGTTGAAAATTACTGTAAACCATGACAGTTTCATTCTTTGCTGTCTTGATACCCAAAAGTATAATTTTTACACAATATCATACCACTCCTGGTGTCTAAACTTTCATATTCATTTCACAATGCAATATTCACTTTGTCTTTTAAGGTTCATGAAGTTTTTACAGCACCATTATTCTTCAGGATTCTTCTTTTCAAATTTCACTTGAAACTTAAGTTGACCAATGAACTGTGAGCCTTTATAAAATCAAAAACAAAATTACAAATTTTAAATACTCAGTGGCACAGTGTAAACTCCCACTGCAAGGTGAAAGGGATGTACATAGCACATACACAAAAATATAGTTTGAAACAAAACTAAAACATCAAAGGAAGATCAAATGCTTCAGGTCCATATCTGATATTTGGGACTTATGATGGTATCATGTGGGCTTCAATAACCTTAGGCAAATCCACAGCTCTACCTCTGCCACCCCCTCACTGTCATCCTTATTGAAGCTGGACCATCTCTACAATGACAGCATTCTTTGGTAGATGTTCCAGAGTTCTAGCATCACCAACATTATAAGGTTCCCACTACTACTTGGGATTCATTTACTAATTATATGCAGTGACCATTCAGGGGCCTCTTGTGGCAAATTTTTCCTTGCCACACATTCTCTAATCTCAATAACCTACAGAAACTTTGGTTCCAGCCTCTACATCCCTTCAGAATAGAATATTTCCTGATTGCAAAACCAGTTCCACATGGTTGAGTCTTCCAAGTTAGCCTAACACTTGCTCAAGATGAGGCCAACACTCTTAGATAACAGTTACAGTACCACTCTAGGGTATTGATGGTAACCTCTTGGGAATACTTTCCTGGGTGGCTATGTGTGAGCAGAGGAGCCAATTTGCATTCCTACTTTTAGTTGTTACATTTGAAGGGAGTTTGCATTTAAGTAATTTGGAGACTTTGATAGAAAGTTTTGACATTGGATCAATCTTCCTGTTGTCTGGGTTGGAGGTTGTGTCACTTCCTTAGTTAGACTCATTTACTTAGGAATGATAGATTATTTGTCTTTACCAGATTTATCTAAGACTTTTACCTTGCTTACATTTTTTCCTACATAAACTGCCCATTGGCCATAATTTCAGGTGATTAAATGAACAACCATCTAATCATCTGAAAAGTATGAACTATTTAACTGTACAAGGTTAACTGGCCAGTACATGGTGGTGATCACACAGAGGTGATTAGAGCTTTGAGAATTCCTTTGATGGGAGGGGCTATTTAGGTAACTGACATCTGAGAGGTGATTCTCACAGAAGTGCATCAGAGCTCTTATTCATGCATGGAAGAAGGGAGGGTTTTTATTCCCCATAAGCATGGGCAACATGTGCAATGACTAGTGTGGAGAGAGGCATGACCAGTTCATGATGACAGGATAGTCAAGAGCAAACTTACTTAGGTGAAAGAAGAAAAAAGCTTAGTGCTGTGGTTTGCACCAATAATTATAGCACCTGGGAAGCTAGGGAGAGATAATTGCCACCCTGGGGTATACAGAGAGTTCTAGGATAGCCTTGGCTATAATGTAAGAATTTTGTTTGAAATAATAGTAGTGGTAGTAGCAGTTGTTGTTTTAGTAGTAGTGGTGGTGGTGGTGGTGGTGGTGGTGGTGGTGGTGGCGGCAGTGGTGGTGGTGGAGGTGATAGTGGTGGTTCTAATGAAATATCTGATAGCTTATCACACAGTTTTTCTACGTCATAAACAGAATTCTGGCTTACATTATTACAAAAAATACAGATATTTGAACTTTAAATGAGAATAGGAATATATTTTGAATGAAATTATGAAATGTTCTTTCTCGTTGTGGTATAGAAGACTCTTTGGAAAAAGATTCTAGAGGAAAGAAACTCACCTCTGAGGGCATTGTTATGTCAACTAAATTGTAGACATGAAAACTTCAGATTCTAGCATTCTTGTAATAATGGAGTTATAATAGATAAGAATATGGTAGTAAAGTCAGAATTAGTTTTTCCTATACATGAATAGTGATTTAATGATAATAAGAATAGGGTAGTTTTGTTTTTCTTAAGGGGGATGGCAATAACAGAGATTAGAAATCTACTTTGTATAGCCCACAATTCAAATTTTGAGAATATAATTGGGGTTATTGGCACATGTCTAAATTGAAATTCAGCTCACCAGTGCTTCAAAAAGAAAAATACATGACAACAAATGTATTATTCAAAATATAAAGGGAATTATTGGTTTTAGCAAATGATCTTGTCTTAGTTAGGGTTTCTTTTGCTGTGAAATGACATGATGACCAAAGCAACTCCTTTTTTGTGTAAGTCTGTAAAATATATATTATATTTATAAACAATAATTATATAATATAACTATATATGTTAACATAATACATTAAATATATAATATATTATACTATATTAGGGGAAGAAGATAAAGTTAAGAAGTTTGGGGGAAATTTTTTGTTTTATTTTTAATTGGTTACTTTATTTATTGACATTTCAAATGTTATCCCCCTTCCCAGTTTCCCCTCCACAAACCCTTATCCACTCCTCCTGCCTCTGTGAGGGTGCTCCCCTAACCACCCACCCACTCCTGCCTCAGTACCCTAGCATTCCCCTACCCTGGGTCATCAATTTTCCACAGGACCAAGGGGCTCCTCTCCCAGTGATGCCTAATAAGGCAGTCTGCTGCTACATATCCAGCTGGAGCCTGGGTCACCTCTATGTGTACTCTTTGGTTGATGGTTTAGTCCCTGGGAGCTTTGGGATATCTGGTTGATTAATATTGTTGTTCTTCCTATGGGATTGCATAGCTGCTCAACTCCTCACTCAGCCCAACGTCTGACTTTTTTCTTTTTAAGATTTATTTTATGTATATAAGTACACTGTAGCTGTCTTCAGACACCAGAAGAGGGCATCATATCCCATTACAGATGATTACAAGCTGCCATGTGATTGCTGGGAATTAAACTCAGGACCTCTGGAAGAGCAGTCAATGCTCTTAACCACTGAGCCACTCTCTAGCATCTACTGTTCCTTGCACAAAGCATACCCATAGCATACTTCTAAATATTCAAAAACTAGGGAAGGGTTCATGAAGGCTGAAACCTCCCAAGAAAGCTATTGACAGTTGAGAGCTGAAAGGAAAAGGAATGTCACTGTCATTAGTTGGGTAGCCACTGTTTCATGTTCCTGTGAAAAGTTCCATATCCAGGCTCACAAAGAATTATCTCACTGAGTCATAGAGCAAAAAGACATGAAATGAAGTGGGGACTTCCTCAGTAAAAGGGATGGGGAAGGATAAGATATATGTATGAGAGGGTGAATGTTAGAAGATATACTCATTTGTAACATAATAATGAATAAAAACAAAGCAGAAAATATTTTCTTGTAATTTTTATGCATCTCACATTGATTTCATATTGTAGTTCAAGAAAAAATCTCAAGCATTATCATGTGGAACAAGCTGTCACTTCATTACATTATATCGGTTGCCTAAAATTGTGGCTTTCAAGATGTACTCTGGATAAGCTGTCAGCAGGTGATTTTGTTACACTGCACATTCTCACTCTGTGTCAAGAGTGGTATTGTTCAGTCTGTGTTTTGATGGTGTTCACTGAAGACTTTCTCACTTAGAAACTAGAACAATAGGGAGAGATTTCACATAAACACTCACCACAAATATATTTGTGATTTACTTCTTTGCCCTGGCCCGCGCAGTCTTCAGTGTGGATCTAAGGAGGGGACCAACAGATGAAAAAAGAAACAAGAGACAGAGGTACCTAGGAACAAGATAGGATATCTGATCAAGCCCCAAAGAGGGTTATTCTCACACAGCATATATTGTGGCAAAAGAAAGAAGCTTGAACAGCGTAACCAAGGCTTACACAAAGCAACAGAGGTGGGGAAAATTCCAAGGTGACACACAGTGTTCCTGCCAAGCAGGATGCTGCTAGCTTGACTGTGTAACCACAGGCTGGTCACTTGATTTCTGAGAAGCCAGAGCCCAAGGCTCAGGAAACCAAAACTTAGGCCTGTAATTATTCTTATGCCTAGCTCAAATACAAAATGGAGTTACCTAAGTCACCAAGAAGGGCTACAAATCCATTGGTTCCCAGCATCTCCTCCCTTTGTATTTATTTTAAGATCTATATGATAGCCAGTGAGCAAACAAGGACCTGTCTAAAAGACAGGTGGACTTTTACCAGAGAGGGAGAGTATTGACCTGATCCTCTTAATCGCTCTTTTCAGCGACTGTCTTAAGTGGTATCTTTTTGAAGAGGAGAGGGTCAAGGTCTTCACTGTAACAAGAGTTAAGTGACACCTCTGGACACCAACCTCTATGAAATCAGTTTTGTTCTACAGGGGACTCAGAAGCAGAATACATGGTCCTCCCCTTGCAGTGCTTAGCCTTACACCTCTTCTGGTGCCCATGCTGCTCGCAAGCAGTCACGCATAAATCTGAGTTTTATGCAGCTCCTATGGGAGTCCCACTAGCCTCGGGCACTTCAATGCCTTGGCTGATTAGATCAAGGTGATGGTAGTGGACCTGTATAGGTCGAGATGCCAAAGAATCAACTTGTTGTTTTATAAACTTTATAAATGTGTTAAAAATAAATAGTCCCAGGGTGACTAAAAGCAAAAGGCTAATCAAAGGTCCCACAAGGTCTAAAAGCTTGAGACAAGACATCTTGTCCAATCTGGAATATAGGCAAGCAAAGGTAGGTCAGAAACAGATGTCCAATACAGCTTTCCTGTCACCATCCTGTAGAGAAAAACACAAACATGCCCTCTTCCCCATATTAAATACCTGATCTGGAACATGCCATATGTCTGTAAGAGGATCCTTCCATTTCACCTAGGCATAAATATGCCTAGTTGTAGGGTGCCATAGACACTTAGCAGAGAGTTCCTTGGCATCTAAATTTTAAGATTTTAAAATAAAAGGCATGATTTAAATAATTTTGTGGTGTATAGGGATATAACTTCCCCTTTTTTATTTTATGAAGATATTATTTTTAAGTTCCACAATACCTTGTCCTTGAGAATTACAAGGAATCCAAATAATATGGAAATATTAAATTGTTGACAAAAAAATCTCAAATGAATACCTGCAATAGGCAGTTCCTTTATCTGTTTTAATCTGATTGGGAATACCAAGCAAAGAAAAACAATGCAGGCAATGACTAATTATATTATATTTTTAATTGCTTCTCCTGTTAAAGCAGTTGCAACTAGAAAGACTGAAAAGGTGTCAATGGTCACATGTATATATTTTAATTTTTCAAAATCAGAAATATGAATAACATCCTTTTGCCATAATTGGTTAGGTATAAGTCCTCGAGGATTAACACCATTATGTGGTACAGGTAGAAACTGAGGACATTCAGGACAAATTTTTACAATTTGACATGGACATTTTCTAGAAATACCAAATTGTTGTCTCAAGCTATTACTATTTTGATGTTGTAAAAAATGAGATTGTTTTGGCCAATTGTTCTTGTGTAAGGCCTATAACCTTCTTGATATACAAATCTACTGTGACATTGCCCTCACTAAGGGATCTGGGCAATCTAATATAAGCTCTTAAATATCCTACAAAATAAGGAACCCTACATTCTCTTAAATTGAATTATATTTGCATAAATAATTGCAAAATTTGAAAATTAGCAATATCTTAAAAAGGAACAATTTCAAATAATTATAAACCATGAGCTATATATTGGTTATCAATATATAAATTAAAAGCTTGATTTTTTAGCATTTCAAAAACAGCAGCTACAGCATGTAATTCAATTACTTGTGCTGAAGCAGAGGGAAACTCAAGAGAATGAACATGTGATCCAGTCACATATGCTGCCTTCCCATTAGATGAGCCATTTGTAAATACAGTATGTACATTTCCTATGGACTGCATGCGTAAATTTACAGGAAATATAAAAGCATGCATAGAGGCAAATTGTAACAAATTATCTTTTGAATAATGATTATCAATTTTCCCTGAAAAGTTTGCACATGCAGTAGGTCAAATATCAGTAGTCTGTAATAACCAATTTAATTGCTGTTTGAAATAAGGAATAAATATTTCATCAGATTCTTTCCCAAAATATTTTCTTGATTCTATCCTATAATTCTATATTAACACAGCAACAGTTTCATGATAGGGTATTAAAATTTTACTTGGGGATGAAGAAAGATGAATCTACATTAATGGTCTCTTTTACCAATGAACTGCTGTGGGCACATGAGTATCAATAACGCAAACAGCCAACAATTGATCATAGTCTATATAAAGTATCCATTATTGGTTAATAGCTTCCTCTACTTTCTATAAAACTATTAATCCCACAGCAGTTAATTGTTGAGGGGAATTAGGATTTGCATCTCCTTTGAGAATATCAAACAGAAGTTTAAGTTCTCCTGTGGTGAGCTTAAGATGAGCCAATTAATATCTCCTAACAACCTTTTAAACTTTTTTTTTTTTGAACATGAATCAGAGAGCAACATTTAACGAAACAAAAATATAAACAGAAACTGACAGACACGGACAAATTGGTGCACCAAGAACATACAATATACAGAGAGGAAAGAAAATTAGGTGTCCCAAAGGGACTCAGTATCCTACCTAAAAGGCCCAGAACTAGAACTAAGCATTTCTCCTGTAGAAGCCACTGGCCCATAGAGTGCCACTGCTGTCTTTCTTTTATATGCTTAAACCCGAGGCAGCGATGCTGCTGACTCCTGACTTCTTCCTTCCCCTCTTCCCCCTTCTCATTATTTGTCTCATCCTCCCTGCCTTCAGACTCACCAGAGGCCTTATCAGTATCGGAAGTTTCTCCTGCTGAGGGAAGGTCTTTAGCCTGATCTCCTGTGCTGTCTGGCCCCGCCTCCTCCTTGGGAGGGGCAGTGGATTTGCTCCTCATGACAGGGAAAGCCAAGAGGTCTTGTTGTCTAAATAGCTTTTTCTGGGGTTTCTATCTTATGGCCTTGGGGGCTGAAGATCAGCAGAAAGAGTAGATTTTGCCAATTCTAGGTCTAATGCTCACAACTCCTTTATCAGGGTTAAATGCTTTCTTTTTTTGTAGGAGAATGTTTCTTAAGGAGGTTGTTTCACGCTAGAGTTTTGCCTTGGCTTTATCTATATAATCAGAAACATTATTAAGATCAAGGGCAGGTACACAAAATGAAGAACCATGGGCATAAGTGGAGGTCTAGAGGGGAATGAAGAAAGAAGGGGTGGTCAGTCAGGGTTGTGATCTCTGGCAGCCTTCTCCTCCAGAGAGGCTCTCGTCTGAGTCACCCTTTAGCGGTGTATTAAGAGTTTTGAAAGAGGGATAAATGCCTTTACATGATCTTTTAGAACCTCCCTCCTCAAGCAAGGATTTCTCAGGCACCCTTGTGGGGGCTGTGGAGGCTTCTGCCCCCAACATGGGGATAGACACTGATTCACAAACTGGAGATGGCCTGGAAAAACGCTGAAGGAATTTTTCACCCTCTTTAACTACATACTGGATATCAGGGGAATGATTATAAATCTTAAGAAAATCATTAATCAAATTCTAATAAGAAAATGCCTGCATGGGAACCTTTTCTGGCCCGAATGACTCATAGTAATCTTGTAAACAATCTCCTACTCTTTTCATCTTTTCTCTTTTATCTTATATAAAATCACAAAACCTGTTTAGGTCTTTCTTTTTCACCTTAGTAACTCATGTTTTGAGAGACTCCTTGAGTCCTTTTAAAAATAAATTGTGCTTGCTTAATGCTTGTCCCATGAATGCGTTACTCACCAACTCTCCTCCGGATCTGTCTCATGGGCGGGTCACTCCATGGCGATCTCAGAATCCTCCTCAATAGGAGCCTCCTCAATAGGAGCAATTTCTCCTCAATAAGAGCGACTGGCCAGCCTCTTCGTGAGGATGTCCATCAGCTGTGCTCCCCGTTTCCTGAGCCCCAAATGCTGGGCGCCAAATGCCCCAGCCTGCGGGGTCTTCAGCGTGGACCTAAGGAGGGGACCAACAGACGAAAAAAGAGACAAGAGACAGAGGTCCCTGGGAGCAAGACAGGATGTCTGATCAAGCCCCAAAGAGGGTTATTCTCACTCAGCATATAGTAGCAAAAGAAAGAAGCTTGAACAATGTAACCAAGGCTTACACAAAGCAACAGGGGTGGGGAAAATTCCAAGGGGATACACAGTGTTCCTGCCAAGCAGGATGCTGCTAGCTCGACTGTGTAACCGCAGGCTGGTCACCTGATTTCTGAGAAGCCAGGGCCCAAGGCTCAGGAAACTGAAGCTTAGGCCTGTAATTATTCTTATGCCTAGCTCAAATACAAAATAGAGTCACCCAAGTCACCAAGAAGGGCTATAAAGCCGTTGGTTCCTGGCACTTCTTCCATCACTTTCCTATCTCTTTCATTCCTAAACTGCACTAAAATAAGTGAAAACCATAAAGCTTCTTAATTTAAAATGAAGAATCAAATAAAATAACACAAAACTTTCAGTGTCTTTAGTTATCTCTTTTAGAATCAAGTTGGTTCTTTTTCATTTTATCTTGAGAAAGAAGTGTGCTATGTTGCATGAAATCATAACTTACCTCCATATCCTGAGAAGCCAATATTGAGGGTATGTAACACTTGATTCAATTTTCCTGCACTCATTATCCATTTGACTATTGTATAAGTATCTAAGAGTTTTAATGGTTACTCAAACTTGTTAAATATGCCATTCTTATACTATCTCATTCAAAACATGTTGGATGGTATAATCATGTTACCCTTGCTAATATTTTTAAGTTCTATACATTTATTTAGAATTTCATATTACCCAGAATTATCTTATGCTTATTTAATAATAATCATGTAGTAAAAGGATCTAGCTAAGTCATTGTTAAAAAAAATAATTGTAAAAGTGTCTACTATTGTAGTAATAATCTCAGTTGTGGGTTTCTACCCTGTCTTTGATTATTCTGTTCCCAGATAATAGAAGCAAAACTTTTATATTTATAACAAGCCTTTAAAGCACTAGAACTGGGCAGATATCTATCCTCTAAGTTATTAGTATCTAATTCCCTATAAATAACTCCAAGTTATAACTTGCTATTTGCCATTGAGCCCCTCCTACCTACAATTAGCCAGTGTTCATGGCCATGATTTCAAGACTCACCTACCTCATGGTATCTTCTTCTTGCCTCAGATTCTAAGCATATGAACTGAAACTGCCTACTTCTTCACAGCTATGGGCTGTAGCCATCTTCATTCAACCAATAGTTTTAAATTTAAAAGCAAGGTTATATAGAATCACTTTTTCTACTTGTCCTTGGGAACAACTAGATTTGGGGGCCAGTATTTAGTATTATAATATACAGCAACATAATAAACCTCAAAAAATTCTCATTTTTTAGCTAAATAAAAAGTTATTTTCTTACAATAATAAACTACATACAGCAGAAACAACTATGAAACAATTATGAAAATTATAAGGTAATGATTACATTTTAAAATTCTAGTTTGTTTGTATTTGTCAATTCACAAGACAATATTTTTCTATCTTTTCTCTACGATGAGTTCAGAGCTCTGCATCTAAGTCAATTTCTATTTGATTTTGATTTATTAACTTAAAAATATCTCCTTGGGTCTAAAACATCTTTTTTAAACTTATTTTGTTTGATACTTTATTTATTTACATTTCAAATGTTATTCCCTTTCCTGGTTTCCCTTCTGGAAATCCTCTATCCTATCCTTCCTCCCCATGCTTCTATGAGGGTGCTCACCCATCTACCCACCCACTCCTGCCTCCCCACCCTGGCATTCCCCTATACTGGAGCATCAAGTCTTCCCAGGACCAACGGCCTCTCCTCCCATTGATGTCTGACAAGGCCATCCTCTGCTACATATGTGACTGGAGCTACAGGTCTCTCCATGTGCACCCTTTTGTTAGTGGTTTAGTTCCTGGGAGCTCTGGGAGGTCTGCTTGGTTGATATCGTTGTTCTTCCTATGGGTTGTAAACACCTTTAGTCCCTTCAGTCCTCTCTCTAACTCCTCCATTGGGTACCCAGTGCTCAGTCCAATGGTTGGCTGCAAGCATCTGCCTCTGTATTTATCAGGATCTGGCAGAACCTCTCAGGAGACAACTATATCAGGCTCCTGTCAGCAAGCACTTCTTGGCATCCACAATAGTGTCTGAGTTTGGTGTCTGTAAATGGGATGGATCCCCAGGTAGAGCAATCTCTAGATGGCCTTTCCTTCAATCTCTGCTCAAGATTGTGTCTCTGTATTTCCCCCCGTGAGTATTTTGTTCCCCTTTCTAAGAAGGGCTGAAGCATCCATGCTTTGGTCTTCCTTCTTCTTGAGCTTCACGTGGTCTGTGAACTGTAACTTGGGTATTCTAAGCTTTTAGGCTAATATCCACTTATCAGTGAGTGCATATCATGTATGTTCTTTTGTGACTGGGTTACCTCACTCAGGATTATATTTTCTAGTTCCAGCATTTGCCTGAGAATTTCATAAAGTCATTGTTTTTAATAGCTGAGTAGTACTCCATTGTGTAAATGTATCACTTTTTCTGTATCCATTCCTCTGTTGATGGACATCTGGGTTCTTTCCACCTTCTGGCTATTGTAAATAAGGTTGCTATGAACATTATGGAGTATGTGTTTTTGTAATATGCTTGAGAATTTTTTGGATATATGCCCAGGAGTGGTACAGCTGGGTCCTCAGGTAGTACTATGTCCATTTTCTGAGGAACCACCAGACTGATTTTCAGAGTTTGTATTAGCTTGCAATCCCAAGAGCAATGGAGGAGTGTTCCTCTTTCTCTACTTTGCCAGCATCTTCTGTCACCTGAGTTTTTGGACTTAGCCATTCTGACTAGTGTGAGGTGGAATCTCAGGGCTGTTTTGACTTGCATTTTCCTAATGACTAAAGATGTTGAACATTTCTTTAGGTGCTTCTCAGCCATTTCTTTGTTTCGCTCTGTACCCCATTTTCTAATAGTGTCATTTGGTTCTATGGAGTCTACCTTCTTGAATAATTTTTATATAATAGATATTAGCCCTCTATTGGATGTAAGATTGGTAAAGATATTTTCCAAATCTGTTGGTTGCCATTTTGTCTTATTGACAGTGTCCTTTGCCTTACAGAAGCTTGATAATTTTATGATGTCCCATTTGTCAATTCATTATCTTAGAACATAAGCCACTGGTGTTCTGTTCAGGAAAATTTCCCCTGTGCCTATGTATTTTAGGCTCTTTCCCTCTTTCTCTCCTGTAAGTTACAGTGTATCTGGTTTTATGTGGAGGCCCTTGATCCACTTGGACTTGAATTTGTACAAGGAGATAAGAATGGATCGATTTGCATTCTTCTACATTGTGACCTCCAGTTGAGCCAGCACCATTTGTTGGAAATGCTGTCCTTTTTTCACTGGATGGTTTTAGCTCCTTTGTCAAAGATCACGTGACCATAGGTGTGTGGGTTCATTTTGGGATCTTCAATTCTATTCTGTTGATCCAACTGCCTGTCTCTGTACCAATACCATGTAGTTTTTAATCACTATTTCTCTGTAGTACAGCTTGATGTCAGGGATAGTGATTACCCTAGAAATTTTTTTAATGTTGAGAACAGTTTTTGCTATCCTTGTTTTTTGATATTCCAAATGAATTTGAGAATTGCTGTTTTTAACTCTATGAAGAATTGAGTTGAAATTTTGATAGGGTTTATATTGAATCTATAGATTGCTTTTGGCAAGATGGCCATTTATACTATAATAATACTGACAATCCATGAGCATGGGAGATCTTTCCAACTTCTGAGATCATCTTTGATTTCTTTCTTCAGAGACTTGATGTTTTTGTAATACAGATCTTTCAGTTCCTCAGTTGAGTCACACCAAGGCTTTTTATATTATTGTGACTATTGTGAAGGTTGTCATTACCATAATTTCTTTCTCAGCCTGTTTATCCTTTGAGTAGAGGAAGACAACTGATGCTTTTGACTTAATTTTAAAATTATTAACTCTTTACAATAAATACACAGACTATATACCTTATTTCATAATAATTGTAGCAGTAGAACTGAAACCGTGTCAGTTTGGTTTCTGTCTGTAGTTTCTCATTTCAAACTTTTCTGAGATTTTAATTATAAAATTCCATTAAAACAGTGTATGCCCATAATTGGTTCCATGGGGTTATTACTACCCAGTACTATTGTTTATGTAGGGGAGAATTTTTCTGGGAAGATTTTTTTAGACCTATTTAAAATGCCAGGTACTATTAGTATGTTGGTGACATATCATTTACCCCCTATTTGAACCTATACAAATATTTATTCCTAAAATGTGCTGAAGCTGTTTCCAAGTTCTGTAGCAACAACAACAAAAAATGTTAATTCAGGCTAGACTTTTATTAAATAAATTGAGAAATTATGAAGAAGTTGTAATTCAAGGAAAGACATTATAAGAAAGAATTTGAACTAATTTTTAAGTATTAATATATATTTTCAAAATATTGGTCTTTAAAAATAATATTAATATTCATGCTATTTAGAAAAGGCTGAATTCCTAAGTGATTTTCTATTGTTTCTTTTTTGTTATCAGCATTTTGTTCATTGATATAGTCAGACTGATTGATTCTTTGTGACGTACACAACATGCAACCCAATTTCACTCATCTTGGTCTCCTTTTGTAACTGCCCTCTGCCCCAAAAAACTCACCCTAAAAAGATAAATAAATAAATAAAAAGCAACACTTAACAAATATATTGCCTTGGAAGCTCTAACATGTCACAGTTAGTCCCACAGTATATCCTTTAATTGCCCACATCTTTACTTGCAAATGAGAATTGTACTGAGTCATTGGTTTCATTCAAGTCATCTGGCTGGCCTACACTATCAATACTGGATCCTCATGTGAACTCCTCATAGATATCCTGTTGTTTCCCTGTTTCATGAAGATTATGCAGCTTTGGGTCTGCTCTAGCAGTTCATAGATGAGGTAGATGTTAGGGTGGGCCAACACAAAGCCCTGGATGTAGGGCTAGATGGTAGCTGGATAGTGTAGCTAACTATATCTCCTGCATCCACAAGACCAGGGTGAACTCTCCAGCATAGCTGCTGTTAGTTAACCCAATTGTGCAGGTGGCAAGGGGCGAGGCCACCACTCCCACTCTCAGGCTATCAGTGCCAACATGCTTATATGGCTGCCATTAGAGTCATGTCTACTGTGCTTCTCAGATGAGGTGTAGAGCCTGCTAACCCAACTGCTCCAGCTGGGGAGGAGCAGGACCACTTCTTCCACTCTCATGAACCTGGATACAGTTCTACATCAGGCTGTAGGTAGAATGGGGTGGGGAAGATTCACCCTGTTCCATATCAAAGCACTGCAGATTACTAAAAAAACCAGATATCTCCTATGCTTATGACCTAGGGCCACCTTACGTGAACCCCACCCACCAAGGTCAGCTCTACTTCAGTGCCTAGGTAAAGGATAGGGCCTGCTCCCATGGTGCTGCAGCTAATAAAGCACAAGGCTAGCTCTGCTGTTTTTATGATGTCTGGTGCAGCTTTCATGACATCTGATACAGCTCTCCTGCATGCAGCAGGTAGCAAGGGATGAGTAGGAAATATGGCGTCTCTCCATTGCCCATGCCGTACCAAAGCAGAAAAATCGAAGTGCCAGCTCTCCCACACTTACATCACCAGTATCAGGTCTTTTGTGCTTTTCAGGTGTGGTGTAGGGCCCACTCTCCTGAGTGCTGCAAACAGAGAGGAATGTATTCTGTAGTGCCACAGCTAGTGGGGGTAGGGTTAGCTTTTTGTAACCCTTGTACATCAACATGATCCCAGGAAGCACTCAGACCACTGAATTCTACAAGATCTTTAATAGTAATATGAGCTACAAACATTAACATAGACTGTGTTGCATGGCCACAGATCCCAATATGGCCTTTAGTGACAGCACCAGCTGGGATATCACCATAGCCTCAGGTGGCAGAGCAGGCATACTCACATCAGGTTATCCTCTCCATCTTCATAGCTCCAGTTCCACTTCTCTTTATAATACTCAAATCATTCCACTTCTCTTTCTCTCCCTTCGAAGAGCTAACTGTCCCATCCCACCCAGGGGGCCCTCCTGGGAGGGACTATCGACCAGGGTCCGAAGTGTCCTGCCTGCAGGACTTTCCATTGCTAAGGAGGGAGATGCAAATAATGGAAAGACGACAGGAAACAAGAATTACCTGGGAGCAAGTCGAAAAGTCTGATCAAGCTCCGAAAAATGGCTTTATTTCTATGTTTATATAAACACTTCAAGACGGGAAGGGCAGGAGTAAGAAGGTTACTAGAAGTCACTACAGGGTGGGATGAGACAGAGGGGGAGAAATTTCTCAGGGCTTAATTGCAGCCAAGTATTACACAATTGTAAATCAGCATAACAAGTCTCAAGATAGTGGGATGTCTCAAGGTTTCTCTGGAGCCACAGGCTACTAAAAACAAACCATCTATTCACCTGAAAAGGACATCTGCAGAGGAGAGTAATCAAAGGAATGTCTGCTAAAACCTGGGATCCTCTGGCTAGCTGACAAAGTGCAAGGCCTTAAGTTCAAACAAGGCCATTTGGTCTCCGGCATCTCCCAGCTCTCCACTACATACAAAGACATCATACTGGTTCCTGTTGCAGGTGAACTATGCACTACTGGGAGTCCTGTGTTTGATAGTGGAGGAGGGACTCTACTAGAATGATTTATAGTTTAGGTATACTAAATAAGTGTTTTATGGTACTTTGGTTTTCATTGGGCAGTGATTTTTATTGTTTTAAGGAGACAGATTTTTGCATAGTTTTCACTTTATTTATTTATTTATTTTTAAAAAACTACTCATTAAAAGAATCAGATTGATGTTACCTCTTCAAAAAACCATGTTGAGCTTGGGCCACCGGGCTCCACAGCAAATTAGCGCTGGGACAAAGATCCCTCTCAGGAGCTCGGAGAAGCCGGGAGAGGGCCAAAGACATGCCCCACAGCTCACCAGGAACTGCCATGAACCGCGAGACACAGGGACCGAGGTAGGCGGGCTTAGAAACCCCCCTGGATCCCAACAGCAGGCGGCTGAGGCAGGAAGCTTTTGCCTGGGAAACTAGGATTCCATAGTTAAGCAGCTCCGGGAAAAAATTTTCTCTCCCAGGAATGCGGAAAAGCCCCAAGCGGGGGCAACACGAGCCCCAGAGCTCACTGATTCCGCCCGGTTTCCGAGGGCCACAGAGACTGATGGACAGCAAGTTCCGCCGATGGCCAGGAACCTCAGCTTGGGCCACAGGGCTCCATAGCAAATTAGCGCCTGGGCAAAGATCCCTCTCAGGAGCTCAGAAAAGCTGGGAGAGGGCCAAAGACACGCCCCACAGCTCACCAGGAACTGCCCTGAACCCGCGAGACACGGGGACCAAGATCAGACCCGGTGCCACAGCTCTCCAAACCCAAACACCTCTCAGAGAGAGCTGGTCTTCAAGGAGTACTGACACAGAGACCTGCAGGAGGGGAAAGCCACAACCAGACAGAGTAAGATCAGCTAACAACAGAGTCAACAAGATGGCAAAAGGCAAGGGCAAGAACATAAAGAACAGAAACCAAGAATACTCTGCACCATCAGAACCCAGCTCTCCCACCACAGAAAGCCCTGGATACCCCAAACGCACCAGAAAAGCAAGACTCAGATTTAAAATCATTTCTCATGAGGATGATAGAAGACTTTAAGAAAGAAATGAATAACACCCTTAAAGAAATGCAAGAGAACAGGGATAAACAACGAGAAGCCTTTCAAGAGAAAATGCAAAAATACATTAAAGAATTACAGGAAAACACAAACAAACAGGCAGAAGTGCAAGAAAACACAATCAAACAGACAAAGTAAATGCTCAAATCTATCCAGGAGATAAAAATAGAAATAGAAACAATAAAGAAATCACAAAGGGAGACAACCCTGGAGTTAGAAAACCTAGGAAAGAGATCAGGAAACATTGATGTAAGCATCACCAACAGAATACAAGAAATAGAACAGAGAATCTCTGGAGCAGAAGATACCAT
>CM052703.1:105892175-105911245 GCA_028551405.1 Uromys caudimaculatus
TTGAGCATTTACTTTGTCTGTTTGATTGTGTTTTCTTGCACTTCTGCCTGTTTGTTTGTGTTTTCCTGTAATTCTTTAATGTATTTTTGCATTTCCTCTTGAAAGGGTTCTCATTGTTTATCCCTGTTCACTTGCATTTCTTTAAGGGTGTTATTCATTTCTTTCTTAAAGTCTTCTATCATCCTCGTGAGAAATGATTTTAAATCTGAGTCTTGCTTTTCTGGTGTGTTGGGGTATCCAGGGCTTGCTGTGGTAGGAGAGCTGGGTTCTGATGGTGCAGAGTACTCCTGGTTTCCTTTCTTTATGTTCTTGCCCTTGCCTTTTGCCATCTTGTTGACTCTGTTGTTAGCTGATCTTACTCTGTCTGGTTGTGGCTTGCCCCTCCTGCAGGTCTCTGTGTCAGTACTCCTTGAAGACCAGCTCTCTCTGAGAGGTGTTTGGGTATGGAGAGCTGTGGCACCAGGTCTGATCTTGGTCCTTTTGTCTCTCCGGTTTGGGGCAGTACCTGGTGAGCTGTGGGGCGTGTCTTTGGCCCTCTCCTGGGTCTTGCGATCTCCTGAGAGGGATCTTTGTCCCGCCGCTGATTAGCTGTGGAGCCCTGTGGCCCAAGCTGAGGTTCCCGCCTCACATACTTCTTCTGTGGTGAGAATATTAAAGATCTAATGCCCAAACAAACAAAAAATAAAAGAGTTGATAGAGAAAAAACTTTAAGGCAGTAATTATCTTTAACAGAAAAGGCACAATTGTTCAGAAGTGCATGGGTTCCTTTCCTGATATAATTACTAAGATAACAAATGATAATTATTAGTTGTTTACGTATATTTTACACAGGTTTCATAAAAATCAAATTTTTCTTAGTATAAATGCTTATGCTTGGTAATGCAGAGTGATGAGGTTTATAAGAAGGGTGAAGAGAGGCCAGGCAGTGGTGGTGCATGCCTTTAATCCCAGCACTTGGGAGGCAGAGACAGGTGGATTTCTGAGTTCGAGGCCAGCCTGGTCTACAGAGTGAGTTCCAGGACAGCCAGGGCTACACAGAGAAAACCTGTCTCGAAAAACCAAAAAAAAAAAAAAAAAAAAAAAAAAAGAAGGGTGAAGAGGTCATAACTCATCAGCTATTGTGCCTGAAGTGATCCAAGTCTTTGGTGGCCAGGGTAGCTTTTAGGTCTCTGGGTAGAGCAGCCTTATAGACTGTCAGAGTTGTCTTCCATAATAAAGTGGTACTTGTTTATATTGTAATGACAGAGTTAGATTTGGAAATATTTTATTAGATTTCTGATAATTATTTAATAATATCAGTAAATGGGTGCCTATCTAAAACTATTCGCCTTTGTTGTTCATCTTAGTTTTATTACTTAATTGAATTTTAAACTTCAGGAATATATTATGCAGTTATAAAAGAAAAAATGATCCACCTTTCTATCCAAAATAATACACACAAATATTACATATAATCACAAAAACACATACACTTATATATAGATATATAGATACAGGCATAGACATAGATATAGATATAGATATCCTCCCAATAATATCATACCAATTACATTTGTATTCTCTACAGTACCATTGGCTACTTTTATCAGAATCCCTGCTGCAGCTTGCACTGTGACGGCTGCAATAGAAATCTGTCTCTTCATTTTGCTCTAAGCCTTGGAAAGGTCAACATTGCTATTAATATCAAGAAGAAAATCATAGATCCCTGAAAATGACTCTTCTATATAACAGTTGTGGTTGCTTGCAGCATAGATAATATGCCTGTTGACAAAAAAGATTTCTGAACATGAATTGTAAAAACAATAAACAAGAGAATGAAGGCACTGAACTCCAAAGGCATATTCCTGTGTGTGTGGCTAGAATAAGCCACTTGTTACCTGAAATTAAAGTACAATAATTTCTAAGTATATTAAAACACACAATTTTTACTTTTAATGGATGATTCAAAGTGGTTTAGAGCTATAAAAATAACAATAATGATAGCTAGTATGAAAAGTACTTAGTATTTAAAAAGGCAATTTACAATTTTTTATAGTTACTAAAAATAAATTCTATAATTTTGATATTAGTTTCCTTAGAGGAAAACATCAAATTGAGAAGAAAAATGAAAAATTGTTTTTAATCATATTTTAATAAGTGATGATATTTATATCATACTCCCTGCTGAGACATAATTCTCTGTGATAATGACATCATAGGTATATCCAGTGTACTATGTGCTACTGTCAACTTTTTTAAACTTTCGGGTTTTTTTAAATTTTACTTATTCACTTTACATCCTGCTTACTGCTCCCCTCCCAATCACCCCTTCCCACAATCCTTCCACCATCCCCCTCCCCTTCTCCTCTTAGTGGGTGCTCTCCCTACACACACACATGCACACACACACACACACACACACACACACACACACACACACCCCTACATCCTCCAACCCTTTGTTATGCTGGACATCAAGTTTCTGCAGAGTTAGGCACTTCCTCTCCCACTGAGGCCAGGCAGGGCAGCACAGTTAGAAGAACATATCCCACAGAAAGAGAACAGCTTTTTGGATAGCTCCTGTTCCACTTATTCTGGACCCACATAATCAGCAAGCTACACTTCTGCTACATATGTGCAGGGATGACTACATCTAGCCTATGTATATTCTTTGGTTGGTAGTTGAAACTCTGAGAGCCCCAAGGGTCCAGAATAGTTGATGCTGTTGATCTTCCTGTAAAGTTCCTGCCCATTTTGGGGCTGCAATCCTTCCTCCTGTTCTTCCATAAACTTCATCCACTTTTTCAGCTATAGGTGTCTGTACCTGAGTCAGCTGCTAGGTAGAGCCTCTTAGAGAACAACCATATTAGACTCCTGTCTGCAAGCATAACAAAATATCATTAATAGTGTCATGGATTGGTGCTTGCCAATGGGATCGATCTCAGGATGAAGCAGACATTGGTTGTCCATTCCCTCAGTGTCAGGTCAATCCCCCTGTGCCTGCATTTCTTGTAGACAGGATAAATTTTTTAGTGGAGGGGGGAGGGAGAGAGGGACTTGAGTGGGAAAGGGGACAGGGAGGTGAGAAGAACATGATTAAGGTTGGGTGGGAGAAAAAAACCTGAATCCCTGAGAGCCAGCAGAAAGAATGGAAACAGGCAACCTCAGGAGGTAGGAGGTGGGGGAACCCTCCAGAATGTAATAGAGACCTGGGAGGTGAGAGACTCAAAGGACTCAAAGGGAGGGACCTTAGATGAAATGCCCTATATTGGGGAAAGGGAACTTGTAGAGCCCACCTCCAGTAGAAAGACAAGGCATCAAGTGAGGGATGAGGTTGATATCATACAGTCAAAAACTCTGACCCATAATTGTTCTGTTCTGAGAGAACTGCAGGGACAAATATGGAGAAGAGCCTGAGAAAGAGGAGATCCAGTGACAGGCCTAATGTGGGATCCCTCTTAGGGGGAAGCCCCATGGCCTGACACTACTGCTGAGACTATGGAGTGATCACAGAAAGGACCTATCAAGACAGCCCTCCAAAATACCCAACATGCAGCTGAAAGAGTCAGAGCCAGATATTTATACCCAACCAATGAACAGAAGCTGCTGACCTCTGTGATCGAATTAGGGAAAAGCTGGAAGAAGCTGAGGAGGAGGGTGACCCTGTAGGAGGACCAGCAGTCTCAATTAACCTAGACTCCTGAGAGCTCTCAGACACTGGGCCATCAACCAGGCAGCATACACCAGCTGATATGGTGCCCCAGTCACACATACAGCAGAGAACTGGCAGGTCTGTGTTCAGGCAGAGAAGATGCAGCTGACACTCAGGAGACTGGAGACCCCAGGAACTGGAGAGGTCTGGTTGAGTGGGGGTCAGGGATGGAGGGTGAGGACATTCTCATGGAGACAAGGGTGGGGGCAGGGAAGAAGGAGGTATGGAATGTGGAACAGTCAGAGGTTGGATCAGAAGGGGAATAAAATCTGAAGTGTAAAAATAAATAAATCGATAGATAAATAAATAAATAAAATGTTAAAAACAACAACAAAAAACTTCTTCCAGTCTCTCCATTTGTGGCCTGGAGCCAAGGCTGTCCCACAGCACTCCACACCCAAATCCCGCCAGGAGAGAGCTGGTCTACCAGGAATGCTCTCACTCCTAAGCCCAGAAGTGAAATCAATACTTTTAATCCAATAACTGTCCAAAGAGGGACACACCAGGAGAATATACAGCACAGGAACAGCAGAGCAGCTAATGACAGGATCCTTCCAATCTCCATCTGTGCCTCAGAGGTAAGGCTGTCCCACAGTGCTCCACATACAAATCCTGCCCAGGAGAGAGCTAGTCTCCATAAGATTGCTGACACACCTAAGATCACAGGCTCACAGGCCCACAGGAGGAACAAACTCCAGTCAGAGACAGCAAGACTAACTAACACAAGAGATAACCAGATGGTGAGAGGCAAGCACAAGAACCTAAGCAAAAGACACCAAGGCTACTTGGCATCATCAGAACCTAGATCTCCCACCACAGCAAGTCCTGGATACCACAACACGGACAAAGCAAGACTCGTATCTAAAATTTCATCTCTGGAAGATGATAGAGGACTTTAAGAAGGACATAAGCAACCCCCTTAAAGAAATTCAGGAGAACACAGGTAAACACCTAGAATCCCTTAAAGAGAAAATAATAATAAAAAAAAATCCCTTAAAGAATTACAGGATAAAACTAACAAACAGGTGAAGTAATTGAACAAAAACATTCAGGATCTAAAAATGGAAATACAAACAATAAAGAAATCACAAAAGGAGATAACTCTGGAGATAGAAAACCTAGAAAAGAGATCAGGAGACATAGATGCAAGCATCACCAACAGAATGCAAGAAATAGAAGAGAGAATCTCAGGTGTAGAAGATACCATAGAAAACATTGACACAACAGTGAAAGAAAATGCAAAATGCAAAACAGTCCTAATCCAAAACATTCAGGAAATCCAGGACACAATGAGAATACCAAACCTAAAGATAATGGGTATAGAAGAGAATGAAGATTCCCAACCTAAAGGGCTGGTAAATATCTTCAACAAATTATAAAAGAAAACTTCCCTAATCTAAAGAAAGAGATGAACATAAACATTCAAGAAGCCTACCAAACTCCAAATAGATTGGAACAGAGAAGGAATTCCTCCTGTCACATAACAGTCAAAACACCAAATGCACAAAACAAGGAAAGAATATTAAAAGCAGTAAGGGGAAAAGGTCAAGTAACATATAAAGGCAGACTTATCAGAATTACACCAGACTTTTCACCAGAGACTATATAAAAGCAAGAAGATCCTGAGCAGATAAATACAGCCCCTAAGAGAACACACATGCCAGCCCACCTATACCCAACAAAACTCTCAACTACCATAGATGGAGAAATCAAGATATTTCATGTCAAATTCAAATTTACACAATATCTTTCCACAAATCCAACCCTACAAAGGATAATAGATGGAAAACTCCAACATGAGGTGGGAAACTATACCCTAAAAAAAGCAAGAAAGTGATCTTTCAACAAACCCAAAAGAAGATAACCACACACACATAATTCCATCTCTAACAGCAAAACTAATAGGAAGCAACAAATATTTTCCATAATCTCTCCTAACATCAATAGATTTAATTCCCCAATAAAAAGACATAGACTAACAGACTGGACACATAAACAAGACCCAGTATTTTGCTGCATACAGGAAGTGCAAGTCAGTAAAAAGACAGATATTACCTCAAAGTAAAAGGCTGGAAAAAATTTTCCAAGCAAATGATCCCATGAAACAAGTTGGAGTAGCCATTCTAATATCGTATAAAATTGACTTTCAATGCAAGGCTATGAAAAAGATAAGGAAGAACACTTCATATACATCAAAGGAAAAAATGTACCAAGATGAACTCTTAATTCTGAACATATATGCTCCAAATAAAAGGGCATCTACATTCATAAAAGAAACTTTATTAAAGCTCAAAGCACACATTGCACCTCACACAAAAAGAGTAGGAAACTTCAAAACCCCACTCTCATCAATGAACAAAACATGAAAACAGAAACTAAACTGAGACATAGTGAAACTAACAGAAGTTATGAATGAAGTGGAGTTAACAGATATCTATAGAACATTTCATCCTAAAACAAAATAATACACTTTCTTCTTAGCACCTCATAGTATCTTGTCCAAAAATCAACCATATAATTGGTCTCAAAACAGGCCTCAACAGAAACAAGAAGAATGAAATAATCCCATGCATCCCATCAAATAATCATGGATAAAGGCTGGTATTAATAGCAACAAAAAAATAGAGAGCCCACATACACATGGAAGCTGAACAAAGCTCTACTCGATGACAACTTGGTCAAGGAAGAAAGAAAGAAAGAAATTAAAGACTTCATAGAATTTAATGAAAATGAACATACAACATACCCAAACTTATGGGACACAATGAAAGCAGTGCTAAAAGGAAAAGTTATAGCTCTGAGTGTTTCTAAAAAGAAACTGGAGATAGCATACACTAGCAGCTTGCTAGCACATATGAAAGCTCAAGAACAACAAGGAGCAAATCACTTAAGAGAAATAGATGGCAGGACATCATCAGGGCTGAAATCAATCACGTAGAATCAAAAAGAACTGTACAAAGAATCAACAAAACCAGGAGCTAGTCTTTGATAAAATCAACACAATAGATAAACTCTTAGCCCAACTAACCAGAGGGCATGGAAACAGTATCCAAATTAATAGAATCTGAAATGAAAAGGGAGACATAACAACAGAAACTGAGGAAATTCCAAAAAAGCCTATACTCAACATAAATGGATAATATGGATGAAATGGACAAATTTCTAGACAGATACCAGGCACCAATGTTAAATCAGGATAAAAAAAATCATCTAAACAGTCCCATAACCCTTAAAGAAAGAGAAGCAGTCATTAAAAGTCTCCCAACCAAAAAAAGCCCAGGATCAGATTGGTTTAGTGCATAATTCTATCAGTCCTTCAAAGAAGACCTAATGCCAATAATCTTCAAAATATTCCACAAAATAGAAACAGAAAGAACAGTACACAGTTCAATGAAGCCACAACTACACTCAGACCTAAACCACAAAAAGACCCAACAAAAAGGAGAACTTCAGACCAATTTCCTTTATAAATATCTATGTAAAAATGCTCAATAAAAGTCTTGCAAAGAAAATTCAAGAAAACTTCAAACAATCATCCAACATGATCATGTATGCTTCATCACAGGCATGCAGGGATGGTTCAATATATGGAAATCCGTCAAGGTAATCCACTATATAAATAAACTCAAAGAAGAAAAAACATACGATCATTTAATTAGATTCTGAGATAGCATTTGACAAAATTCAGCACTGGTTCATGGTAAAAGTCTTGGAAAAATCAGGAAATCAAGGCCCATACCTAAACACAGTAAAAAGCAATAAACAGCAAACCAGTACCTAACATCAAAATGAATGGATAGAAACTCGAAGCAATCCCATTAAAATCATGAACTAGACAAGGCTGCCCACTCTCTCCCTAACTTTTCAATGTAGTACTTGAAGTCCTAGCAAGAGCAATTAGACAATAAAAGGAGGTCAAAGGCATACAAATTGGAAAGGAAGAATTCAAAGTATCACTATTTGCAGATGATATGATAGTATACTTAAGAGAGCCCAAAAATTCCACCAGAGAGTTCCTAAACCTGATAAACAACTTCAGCAAAGTGGCTGGATATAACATTAACTCAAACAAATCAGTAGCCTTCCTATACTTGAAGGATAAACAGACTGAGAAAGAAATTAGGGAAATCACACCCTTCAAAATAGTCACAAATAATATAACATACCTTGGTGTGACTCTAACCAAGCAAATGAAAGATATGTATGACAAGAACTACAAGTCCCTGAAGAAAGAAATTGAAGAAGATCTCAGAAGACAGAAAGATCACCTATGCTCATGGATTGGCAGGATTAATATAGTAAAAATTGCCATCTTGCTGAAAGCATTCAACAGACTCAATGCAATTCCCATCAAAATTACAACTGAAATCTTCATAGAGTTAGAAAGAGCAATTCTCAAATTCATTTGGCATAACAAACAACCCAGGATAGCAAAAACTATTCTCAACAATACAAGAACTTCTGGGGGAATCACCATCCCTGACATCAAACTGTATTACAGAGCAATAGTGATAAAAACTGTATGGTATTGGTAAAGAGACAGGCAGGTAGATCAATGGAACAGAGTTGAAGACCCAGAAATGAACCCACACACCTATGGTCACCTGAACTTTGACGAAGGAGCTAAAATCAACCACAGGAAAAAAAAAGACAGTATTTTCAACAAATGGTGTTGATTCAACTAGAAGTCAGCAAGTAGAAGAATGCACATTAATACATTCTTATCTCCTTCTACAAAGCTCAAGTCAAAGTGGATCAAGGTCCTTCACATAAAACCAGATACAGTGAATTGAATAGAAGAGAAAGTAGGGAAGAACCTTGAATACTTGGACACATGGGAGTTTCCTGAACAGAACACCAATGACTTATGCGCCAAGATGTACAATCAACAAATAGGACCTCATAAAATTGCTAAATTTCTGTAAGGCACAGGACACTGTCAATAGGGCAAATCAGCAACCAGCATATTGGGAAAAAATCTTTACCAATCCTATATCCAATAGAGGGCTAATGTTCAATATATACAAAGAAGTCAAGAAGTTAGACTCCAGAGAACCAAGTAACCCTGTTTAAAATGGGGTACAGAGCTAAACAAAGAATTCTCAACTGAGGAGTATTGTCTTAGTTGGGGTTTCTATTCCTGCACAAACATCATGACCAAGAAGCAAGTTGGGGAGGAAAGGGTTTATTGAGCTTACACTTCCACACTGCTGTTCATCATGAAAGGAAGTCAGGACTGGAACTCAAGCGGGTCAGGGATCAGGAGCTGATGCAGAGGCCATGGAGGGATGTTCCTTACTGGCTTGCTTCCCTTGGCTTGCTCAGCTGGCTTTCTTATAGAGCCCAAGTCTACCAGCCCACCGATGGTACCACTCACAAGGGGCCCTCCCCCCTTGATCACTAATTGAGAAAATGCCTTACCACTGGATATCATGGAGGCATTTTCTCAACTGAAATTCCTTTCTCTGTCATAACTCCAGCTTGTGTCATGTTGACATACAAAACTAGCCAGTACAAGTAACAAATAACTGAGAAGCACCTAAAGAAATGTTGAACATGCTTAGTCATCAGGGAACTGCAAATCAAAACAACCCTGAGTCAGGTATAATTCTGAAAAGTCTGCCTTTGTAAATTACCTGCTCTTTATCTTGTGCTGCTTCAATATTTTTATTTATTCTGTAGAATTTGTGTTTTGATTATTATATGAAAGCTGGATTTTCTTTACATGTCCAGTCTAATTTCTGTTCTGTAAGTTTCCTGTATGTTTATAGACATCTCTTACTTTAGTTTGGAAAAGTTTTCTTCTATCATTTTGTTCAAAATGCATTCTGGTCCGTGGAACTTGGTCTTTTTTCACCTTCTTTTATTCTTATGATTTTTAAGTTATATCTTTTTATTGTATCCAATATTTTCTGGATGTTTTGTGTTGTGAATTTTTAAATTCAATATTTACTTTGATTGATATATCGACTTCTTCTATCACATCTTCAATGACTGAAATTTTCTCTTCCATCTCTTGTATTCAGTTGATGATGTGAATGTCTTTTATTTCTGTTTCATCTACAGGATTCAATCAGTTTGTGTTCTATCTATTGCTTTTATCCACTTCCAGGTCTTGCAGTTATATTGATTTTCTTCACCTGTTTAATTGTATTTTCCTGTATATCTTTAAGGAATGTATTTGTTTTCCCTTTAAAGATCTCTACCTATTTGATTGTACTTTACTATATTTCATTGAGGAATTTCTTTATTTTCTCTTTAAATGCCTCTATCATCTTTAGGAGATTGGATTTAAGATTATTTTCTTGTTCTTAGGTTGTGTTAGGCTATCTAGGGCTTGCTGTTGTAAGGTAGCTGTGCTCTGAAGGTGTCATATTAACCTAGTTTTTGTTGATTGTTTTCTTTTAAGGGCTTTTAGCCATCTGGATGGGTTTGGTCCCTGGATATTACTGTTGTAGTTGGTATTGGAATGGGGGTTAACCTCAATGGTCTTGGTGTGGCAGGACTCTCATGGGTATTCTTGGACTGTACGGTTCAGGATCTCCAGATTTGTTTATTTTAGTAGCTACAGTTCCAATCAAGGTGGGAAGAGAAGTGGTGGGAGAATTGAGATCCCCAGGTATAGCAGGCTGCTGAGGGCAGTTTGGAGTGCCCAGATGACTCAGCAAGCAAGAAAGGTGTGTACAGGAAGGTATGCTTACCTGTATGTTTCAGGCTCAGCAGGTCTGATGAAGGTGGGAGGAGAGTTGGAGGGAGGGAGAGAAGTCCTCTAGGCTAGCAGGCAAATCAGGATGGCCTAGATTTCTCCAGAGGATTCAGCAAGCAGGGAAGATGAGGAGAAGGGAAACTTACCTGCCTACATCAGGTTTAGCAATACTCTTGAAGTTAGAAGGAGGGGTAGCAGGTAAATGGAGGTGCCTCTGGGAGAGCAAGCTTCTCAGGGTAGCTCTACTTGCTCCAGAGGACTCAGCAAGCAGAGAAAATGGGTAGGGGAAAGGAAGTGTACCTATATGGTTCAGGATCCATGGATCAGCTACAGGTGGGAGCAGAGGTTGGGGAAGAATGGAGTTCCCCCTAGGAGAGCCTACTGTCAGGCAACAGAGAGATGAGTGCTAGGGATCCTATCATAGTCCCCTTTTATTCAATCTAGTCTTTGGGTCATGTCCTGATGCCACAGCACTAAGTATGTGTTCTCAAATTGATTAGACTTTTATATAAAGACACTCACAACCAGAGGTTTGTCCCTTAGGTGATTCTAAATCTCATGTTAACTATAAGATTAACCATCATAATCTACAACCATCCAAAATAATTCTGAAGAAAAAGAATAAATAATGCTGCAGGTAGCACAGTATTTGATACCAAGTCATGCTACAAAGTCCTGTACATATACATTTTGAATTCACTATGTACAATATAATAAGGGCATAATTATGTCCTATTATTTTTTGTGTCCTGAACACTTTTTTGTGTTTTGAGCCATGATTACACTTGCAAGCCATGTAAAAATATCTCTTCATATTACCTCACATGTCTTATTTAATTATTTAATTTTTTGTTTTCATGTGTGTAATGTATGCTTATGAGTACGTGTGTGTGTGTGTGTGTGTGTGTGTGTGTGTGTGCGTGTGTGTGGGTGTGTGTGTATAAAAGTGCTTTCCTGCTCTCTGCCCAGGCCACCAGGGCTCCATAGCCAATTAGCGCCTGAAGAAAGCTACCCTCCCAGGAGCGTGGAAAAGCCGTAAGTGGGGTTAAGACTAGCACCACTGCTCACTGGAATCCGCCCAGAACCCATGGGCCACAGAGACTGAGGGACAGGAAACTTCCGATTTCCACCTGTGACTGCTGACCTCAGCTTGGGCCACAGGGCTCCATAGCCAATTAGCACTGGGAGAAAGCTACCCGCCCAGGAACATAGAAAAGCTGTGAGTGGGGTTAAGACAAGCACCACTGCTCACCTGCACCTGGGGACCTCAGACTGGGCCACAGGGCTCCAGGAGAGAACTGTTATCCCAGGAGTGCTGACACACCTTCGAGCATAGGCAAAACCACAACTTCTGTTCAGTCTCACTGGATCAAGAGGGACCCTTGTAGAGCCATCAGGACAAAGGAACCAAGGGACACCTGGGGACAAGTTTCTTCTGGTTTCTGTCCGCACCCCAGAGCTGACCCTGTGCCACAGCACTCCAAACCCAAACATCTCTCAGAGAGAGCTGGTCTTCAAGGAGTATTGATTCAGAGGCCTGCAGGAGGGACAAGCCACAGCCAGACAGAGTAAGATCAGCTAACGTCAGAGTTAACAAGATGGCAAAAGGCAAGGGCAAGGACAAAAAGAACAGAAACCAAGGCCACATGGCAACAGCAGGCCCCAGCTCTCCCACCACAGCTAGCCAGGGATACCCCAACACACCAGAAAAGCAAGACTCAGATTTAAAATCATTTCTCATGATGATGATAGAAGACTTTAAGAAAGAAATTGACACCCTTAAAGAAATATAAGAGAACAGAGGTAAAGAACTAACCCTTAAAGAAGAAACACAAAAATCTATTAAAGAATTACAGGAAAACACAATCAAACAGACAAAGGAAATGAACAAAACTATCCAGGAGCTAAAAATAGAAATAGAAGTAATAAAGAAATTAGAAAAAGAGACAACCCTGGAGTTAGAAAACCTAGGAAAGAGATCAGGAGTCATAGATGCAAGCATTACCAACAGAATACAAGAGATAGAAGAGAGAATCTCAGGAGCAGAAGATACCATAGACAACATTGACACAACAGTAAAAGAACATACAAAATGCAAAAAGCTCCTAAACCAAAACATCCATGAAATCCAGAACACAATGAGAAGACAGAACCTAAGGATAATAGGTATCGAAGAGATTGAAGATTCCCAACTTAAAGGACCAGTAAATATCTTCAACAAAATCATAGAAGAAAACTTCCCTAACTTAAAGAAAAAGATGAACATAAATATACAAGAAGCTTTCAGAACTCCAAATAGATTGGACCAGAAAAGAAATTCGTCCCGTCACATTATAGTGAAAACACCAAACACACAAAACAAGGAAAGAATATTAAAAGTAGTAAGGGAAAAGGGTCATGTAACATATAAAGGCAGACCTATCAGAATGACACCAGACTTCCCACTAGAGACTATGAAAGCTAGAAGATCCTGTGCAGAACTCATACAGACCCTAAGAGAACACAACTGCCAGCCCACGATGCTATACCCAGCAAAACTCTCAATTAATATAGATGGTGAAACCAAAATATTCTATGACAAAACCAAATTTATACAATATGTTTCCACAATCCCAGCTCTACAAAGGATAATAGATGGTAAATGTCAACTCAAGGAGGGAAACCACATCCTAAAAAACACAAGAAAGTAATTTTTCAACAAACTGAAAAGAAGACAGCCACACAAACCTAAAAGTAACACCGAAAATAACAGGAACCAACAATCACTATTCCTTAATATCTCTTAAAATCGATGGACTCATTTCCCCAATAAAAAGGCATAGACTGACAGACTGGATCCAAAAAGAGGAGCCAGCATTTTGCTGCATTCAGGAAACACACCTCTGTGATATAGACAAAAACTACCTCAGAGAAAGGGCTGGAAAAGAAATTTCGAGGCAAATGGTCAGAAGAAACAGGCTGGAGTGGCCATTCTAATATCGGATAAAATCAACTTTCACCCAAAAGTCATCAAAAAAGATAAGGAAGGACACTTCATACTCATCAAAGGAAAAATCTACCAAGAAGAACTCTCAGTTGTAAACATCTATGCTCCAAATGCAAGGGCACCCACATTCATAAAAGAAACCTTACTAAAGCTCAAAGCACACATTGCACCTCACACAATAATAGTAGGAGACTTCAACACCCCAATTTCATCAATGGACAGATCTTGGAATCACAAACTAAATAGAGACACGGTGAAGCTAACAGAGGTTATGAACCAAATGGCTTTAACAGATATCTATAGAACAATTCATCCTGAATCAAAAGAAAATACCTTCTTCTCAGCACCTCATGGTACCTTCTCCAAAATTGACCATATAATCGGTCACAAAACAAACCTTCACAGATACAAGAAGACTGAAATAATCCCATGCCTCCTGTCAGATCACTACGGGTTAAGGCTGGTCTTCCATGGCAACAATAACAACAGAAAGCCCACATACACATGGAAGGTGAACAATGCTCTACTCAATGACAGCCTGGTCAAGGAAGAAATAAAGAAAGAAATGAAAAACTTCCTAGAATTTAATGAAAATGAAAGCACAACATACCCAAACTTATGGGACACATGGAAGGCAGTGTTAAGAGAAAAACTCATAGCTTTGAGTCCCTCCAAAAAGAAACTAGAGAGTGCATACACTAACACTTTAACAGCAAAACAGAAAGCTCTAGAACAAAAAGAAGCCAATGCACCCAAGAGAAGTAGAAGGCAGGAAATAATCAAACTCAGGGCTGAAATCAACCAAATAGAAACAAAAAGAACTATACAAAGAATCAACAAAACCAGGAGTTGGTTCTTTGAGAAAATCAACAAGATAGATAAACCCTTAGCCAGACTAACCAGAGGGCAAGAGACAGAATCCAAATTAACAAAATTAAAAATGAAAAGGGAGACATAACAACAGATTCTGAGGAAATTCAAAAAATCATCAGATCCTACTACAAAAGTCTATACACAACAAAACTGCAAAATCTGGAAGAAATGGACAATTTTCTAGACAGGTATCAAATACCAAAGTTAAGTCAGCATCAAATAAACCATCTAAACAGTCCCATAATGCCTAAAGAAATAGAAGCAGTCATTAAAATCTCCTAACTAAAAAAAGCCCAGGACCAGATGGGTTCACTGCAGAATTCTATCAGATCTTCAATGAAGATCTAATACCAATACTCTTCAATCTATTCCACAAAATAGAAATAGAAGGAACACTACCCAATTCCTTCTATGAGGCCACAAATACACTGATACCAAAACCTCACAAAGACCCAACAAAGAAAGAAAACTTCAGACCAATTTCCCTTACCCATATCAATGCAAAAATACTCAATTAAATTCTCACAAACCAAATCCAAGAACGCATCAAAACGATCATTCATCATGATCAAGTACGCTTCATCCCAGGGATGCAGGGATGGTTCAATACCCAGAAATCCATCAATGTCATCCACTACATAAACAAATTCAAAGAAAAAAACCACATGGTCATTTCATTAGATTCTGAAAAAGCATATGGCAAAATTCAACATCCCTTCATGATAAAAGTCTTGGAAAGATCAGAAATTCAAGACCCATACCTAAACATAGTAAAAGCAATATACAGCAAACCAGTAGCCAACTTCAAACTAAATGGAGAGAAACTGGAAGCAATCCCACTAAAATCAGGGACTAGATAAGGCTGCCCTTTCTCTCCCTATCTATTCAATATAGTAATTGAAGTTCTAGCTAGAGCAATTAGACAACAAAAGGAGGTCAAAGAATACAAATTGGTAAGGAAGAAATCAATATAATTCTTTGCAGATGATATGATTGTATACTTAAGTGATCCGAAAAATTCCACCAGAGAACTGCTGCAGCTGATAAACAACTTCTGCAAAGTGGCTAGATATAAAACTAACTCAAACAAATCAGTAGCTTTCCTATGCTCGAGGGATAAACAGGCTGAGAAAGAAATTAGGGAAATGACACCCTTCACAATAGTCACAAACAATATAAAGTATCTTGGTGTGACTCTAACCAAGCAAGTGAAAGATCTGTATGACAATAACTTCAAGTCTCTGAAGAAAGAAATTGAAGAAGACCTCAAAAGGTGGAAAGATCTCCCATGCTCATGGATTGGAAGGATTAATATAGTAAAAATGGCCATCCTGCCAAAAGCAATCTACAAATTCAATGCAATCCCCATCAAAATTCCAACTCAATTATTCATAAACTTAGAAAGAGCAATTCTCAAATTCATTTGGAACAACAAAAAACCCAGGATAGCAAAAGCTATTCTCAACAACAAAAGAACATCTGGGGAAATTGGCATTCCTGACCTCAAGCTGTACTACAGAGCAGTAGTGATAAAATTTGCATGGTATTGGTATAGCAACAGGCAGATAGATCAATGGAATAGAACTGAAGACCAAGAAATGAACCCACACACCTACGGTTACTTGATCTTTGACAAAGGAGCTAAAACCACCCAGTGGAAAAAAAGACAGCATTTTCAACAAATGGTGCTGGTTCAACTGGCAGTCTACATGTAGAGGAATGAGAATTGATCCATTCCTATCTCCCTGTACAAAGCTCAAGTCCAAGTGGATCAAGGACCTCCACATAAAACCAGATACACTGAATCTAATAGAAGAGAAAGTGGGGAAAAGTCTCGAACACCTGGGTACAGGGGGAAAGTTCCTGAACAGAACACCAGTGGCTTATGCTCTTAAGATCAAGAATAGACAAATGGGACCTCATGAAATTGCAAAGATTCTGCAAGGCATAGGACACTGTCAACTGGACAAAATGGCAACCAACAGATTGGGAAAAAAAGATCTTAACCAATCCTATGTCCGATAGAGGGCTAATATCCAATATATACAAAGAATTCTAGAAGTTAGACTCCAGAAAACCAAATAACCCCATCAAAAAATGGGGAACAGAGCTAAACAGAATTCTCAACTGAGGAAATTCGTAGGGCTGAAAAGCACCTAAAGAAATGCTCAACATCCTTAGTCATCAGGGAAATGCAAATCAACAAGTCTGAGATTCCACCTCACACCAGTCAGAATGGCCAAGATCAAAAACTCAGGTGACAGCAGATGCTGGCGAGGATGTGGAGAAAGAGGAACACTCCTCCACTGTTGGTGGGATTGCAAGCTGGTACAACCACTCTGGAAATCAGTTTGGCAGATCCTCAGAAAAATGGACATAATACTACCTGAGGGTCCAGCTATACCTCTCCTGGGCATATATCCAGAAGATGCTCCAACATGTAATAAAGACACATGCTCCACTATGTTCAGAGCAGCCATATTTATAATAGCCAGAAGCTGGAAACAACCCTGATGTCCCTCGGCAGAGGAATGGATACAGAAAATGTGGTACATCTACACAATGGAGTACTAATCAGCTATTAAAAAAAATGACTTCATGAAAATTGCAAGCAAATGGATGGAACTTGAAAATATCACCCTGAGCGAGTTAACTCAGTCACAAAAGAATGAATATGGTATGTACTCACTGATAAGTGGATATTAGCCCAAAAGTTTGGAATGCCCAAGTTTCACTTTACAGTAACCGCTGTACTGAGAGTGATGTCCCAGATGGAGGAGTGGGAGAAGGAACTGAAGGAGCTGAGGGAGTTTGCAGCCCCATGGAGGGAGCAACAGTGTCAACAGGCCTGACCCCCCTCCTGGTCGTCCTGGAGTCTGGACCACCAACCAAAGAATACACATCGAGGGACCCATGGTTTGGACCACATATGTGGCAGAGGATGGCCTAGTTGGCCATCAGGGAGAGGAGAGGCCCGTGGGCCCGGGGGTGTTAGAGGCCCCAGTAAAGGGGAATGTCAAGGTGGGAATAGGGGAATGGGTGGGCAGGTGGGTGGGAGGTAGAATACCCTCATAGAGGTGGGGAGAGGTAGGGGATAGGGCGTTTCCAAAGTGGAGACCTAGAAAAGGGGAAACATTGGAAATGTAAATAAAGCATAAAAAAAAAAAAAAGAATATTGACTCACTTTAAAACATTGCCAGAATCACACAATCCTACTGACAGTTATTGGAATGAACCCTCCATTACCTGAAATAACTGAAGTATGGTGACATGTACAATTCCTCCACTAGTATACTTACCTTGGTTGTTCTACATTGTTAATGTCCCCAAATGTAAAGTTATCAGATAAGTATTCTTTATGTTTTCCTTTTCAGCAAAGATGTGAAAGGAATACATTGCTCAGTAAACTTAAAGGAAATGAGGCGTCTCTCCCTCCTTGCTTTAGTCATCTTATTGTAGTCTCTGCACTCTTGATAGCACCAGTATATGTTCTTTCCTGGTTGCTTTTGCTGGCATTGGTCACGTCACAGAAAAGGATGAGTCTAGCGATCCCATTGTAGAAGAATCATGATTTCATCATCTCAGAGCCTTGAGGCACCCAAAGAGATTCCCCTAGGAACTCCTTTTGTTGAGGGTCAAAATATTTGGCCCTGGGGACTGGAGAAGAGCAGAGATTCTTCAGAGCATTAGACCTGCCAACACAGGAATTAAGAATGGTGTCCCAAATGACTTCATCAGTTGCCACTGCTGATGGTCTAGGCTCTACTACCATGGATGCAGAAAGGTATCTTTGGTTATTTCAGCCTACATTAATTTTTTTCTCAAACCATAAGAATGAACAAGTAATGTATAAATTGGAATTGCATGATCTTAATCTGTAATGTGAGAACTATAAATATATAAGTAAATAAATAAATAAATAAAAACACTGCCTTTATATCATTTTGAAAACTTAAATTGTTTAGTAATGTAAATGTAATGAGATATTCCGCAGTAGAAAGAAAGATGGATAATTTTATGAAAAGGGGACCTAACAACATATACAGAGAGCATACACGGATGATAAGGTTGGTATCAGAAGAATATTACAATCTTGTTTAGGGAATATTGTGAGTTGACACATATGCTTCATGAGAAAATAAGTGTGACATTCAACTTATTCAAATTCCTCAACAAGACATGGTAACACTTGTTTATTGTTATTGTTATTAATTATTATTTGTACAACCCATAACAATTGCTGTATTATTTTGGAGTAGAAATTGACACCATGAGTTTTTGTATTTTGTGATTATTTTTACTGTTTATTAATCGTATACAATAATGACATTATTAATTTTTTCACAGTTCATATTTACATACTACTTTTTCTCACACAGCTGTTCTCAATTATTCCCTCTCCCCCTTTTAATCATCTCTTTTTTTCTAGAACCCACACATTTGAGTAAAAACATATTTCTATTTTCTTTTTTTATTGGATATTTTCTTTATTTTCTTTTTGTTCTAGAGCTTTCAGGTGTGCTGTCAAGCTGTTAGTTTATGCTTTGTCCAGTTCTTTTTGGAAGCACTCAGAGCTATGAGTTTTCCTTTTCTCACTGCTTTCATTGTGTCTCAATGAAAGACCCCCGAGCTGGGGAGACCCTCGCTCAAGTCTCGGGATGGCGCGACCCCCCAAGAACTCACGAAAGACCGTCCTTGCTGCAATCACACGAGGTTTAATTCGGGGGCGGTGAGAAGGACCAATGCATTGGGGTCGAACCCGTAACCTACGCAGAGGCAGAGGGGTTCGGCCCCGAGCAGTTGAAGTCAGGGGT
>CM052703.1:105911745-105943226 GCA_028551405.1 Uromys caudimaculatus
TTCTTTCTTCAGAGACTTGAAGTTCTTGTCATACAGATCTTTCACTTGCTTGGTTAGAGTCACACCAAGATACTTTATACTGTTTGTGACAATTGTGAAAGGTGTCATTTCCCTAATTTCTCTCTCAGCCTGTTTATCTTTTGAATATAGGAAGGCTACTGATTTGTTTGAGTTAATTTTATATCCGGCCACTTTGCTGAAGTTGTTTATCAGCTGCAGGAGTTCTCTGGTGGAGTTTTTCGGGTCACTTAGGTATACGATCATATCATCTGCAAATAGTGATAATTTGATTTCTTCTTTACCAATTTGTATCCCTTTGACCTCCTTTTGTTTTCTAATTGCTCTAGCTAGAACTTCAAATTACTATATTGAACAGATAGGGAGAGAGAGGGCAGCCTAGTTTAGTCCCTGATTTTAGTGGGATTGCTTCAAGTTTCTCCCCATTTAGTTTGATGTTGGCAACTGGTTTGCTTTTACTATGTTTAGGTATGGGCCTTGAATTTCTTATCTTTACAAGACTTTTATCATGAAGGGATGTTGAATTTTGTCAAGTGATTTTTCAGTATCTAAGGAAATGACCATGTGGTTTTCTTTATTTGAGTTTGTTTATGTAGTGAATTACATTGATGGATTTCCGGGTATTGAACCATCCCTGCATCCCTGGGATGAAGCCTACTTGATCATGATGAATGATCGTTTTGATGTGTTCTTGGATTCGTTTTGCGAGAATTTTATTGAGTATTTTTGCATCGATATTCATAAGGGAAATTGGTCTGAAGTTATCTTTCTTTCTTGTGGCTTTCTGAGGTTTTGTTATCAGTGTAATTGTGGCCTCATAGATGGAATTGGGTAGTGTTCCTTCTTTTTCTATTTTGTGGAATAAATTGAAGAGTATTGGTATTAGGTCTTCTTTGAAGGTCTGATAGAATTCTGCAGTGAACCCATCTGGTCCTGGGCTTTTTTTGGTTGGGAGACTTTTAATTACTGCTTCTATTTCTTTAGGCATTATGGGACTGTTTAGATGGTTTATCGGATCCTGACTTAACTTTGGTATTTGATACCTGTCTAGAAAATTGTCCATTCCTTCCAGATTTTGCAGTTTTGTTGAGTATAGACTTTTGTAGTAGGATCTGATGATTTTTTGAATTTCCTCAGAATCTGTTGTTACGTCTCCCTTTTCACTTCTAATTTTGTTAATTTGGATTCTGTCTCTGCCCTCTGGTTAGTCTGGCTAAGGGTATATCTATCTTGTTGATTTTTTCAAAGAACCAACTCCTGGTTTTGTTGATTCTTTGTATAGTTCTTTTTGTTTCTACTTGGTTGATTTCAGCCCTGAGTTTGATTGTTTCCTGCCTTCTACTCCTCTTGGGTGTATTAGCTTCTTTTTGTTCTAGGGCTTTCAGGTGTGTTGTTAAGCTTCTAGTGTATGCTCTCTTCCAGTTTCTTTTTGGAGGCACACAAAGCTATGAGTTTTCCTCTTAACACTGCTTTCAATGTGTCCCATAAGTTTGGGTATGTTGTACTTTCATTTTCATTAAATTCAAGGAAGTCTTTAATTTCTTTCTTAATTTCTTCCCTGTACCAGGCTGTCATTGAGTAGAGCATTGTTCACCTTCCATGTGTATGTGGGCTTTCTGTTGTTATTGTTGCCATGGAAGACCAGCCTTAAACTGAAGTGATCTGATAGGAGGTATGGGATTATTTCAATCTTCTTGTATATGTGGAGGTTTGTTTTGTTACTGATTATATAGTCAGTTTTGGAGAAGGTACCATGAGGTGCTGAGAAGATAGTATATTCACTTGATTTAGGATGAAATGTTCTATAGATGTCTGTTAAATCCATTTGGTTCATAACCTCTGTTAGTTTCACTGTGTGTCTGTTTAGTTTGTGATTCCAAGATCTGTCCATTGATGATAGTGGGGTGCTGAAGACTCCTACTATTATTGTGTGAGGTGCAATGTGTGCTTTGAGCTTTAGTAAGGTTTCTTTTATGAATGTGGGTGCTCTTGCCTTTGGAGCATAGATGTTTAGACTTGAGAGTTCTTCTTGGCAGATTTTTCCTTTGATGAGTTTGAAGTGTCATTCATTACCTTTTTTGATGACTTTGGGTGAAAGTTGATTTCATTCGATATCAGAATGGCTACTCCAGCCTGTTTCTTGGGACCATTTGCTTGGAAACTTGTTTTGCAGCCCTTTACTCTGAGGTAACGTTTGTCTTTATCCTGGAGGTCTGTTTCCTGAATGCAGCAAAATGTTGGGTCCTCTTTATGGATCCAGTCTGTCAGTCTATGTCTTTTTATTGGGGAATTGAGTCCATTGATGTTAAGAGATATTAAGGAATAGTGATTGGTGGTTCCTGTTATTTTTGATATAGCTTTTAGGTTTGTGTGGCTATCTTCTTTTCTGTTTGTTGAAAGACTACTTTCTTGTGTTTTCTAGAGTGTGGTTTCCCTCGTTGGGTTTGCGTTTACCATTTATTATCCTTTGTAGGGCAGGGTTTGTGGAAACATATTGTATAAATTTGGTTTTGTCATAGAATATTTAGGTTTCACCATCTATGTTAATTGAGAGTTTTGCTGGGTATAGCATCGTGGGCTGGCAGTTCTGCCCAGGATCTTCTAGCTTTCATAGTCTCTGATGAGAAGTCTGGTGTAATTCTGATAGGTCTGCCTTTATATGTTACTTGACCTTTTTCCCTTACTGCTTTTAATAGTCTTTCTTTGTTTTGTGTATTTGGTGTTTTCACTATAATGTGACGGGACGAATTTCTTTTCTGGTCCAATTTATTTGGGGTTCTGTAAGCTTCTTGTATATGTATGTTCATCTCTTTCCTTAAGTTAGGGAAGTTTTCTTCTATGATTTTGTTGAAGATATATACTGGTCCTTTACGTTGGGAATCTTCACTCTCTTCGATACCTATTATCCTTAGGTTTTGTCTTCTCATTGTGTCCTGGATTTCATGGATGTTTTGGGTTAGGAGCTTTTTCCATTTTGTATGTTCTTTTACTGTTGTGTCGATGTTGTCAATGGTATCCTCTGCTCCTGAGATTCTCTCCTCTATCTCTTGTATTCTGTTTGTTATGCTTACATCTATGACTCCTGTTCTCTTTCCTAGGTTTTCTAACTCCAGGCTTGTCTCTTTTTGTGATTTCTTTATTGTTTCTATTTTTGTTTTTAGCTCCTGGATAGTTTTGTTCATTTCCTTTGTCTGTTTGATTGTGTTTTCCTGCAATTCTTTAATGGATTTCTGTTTCCTCTTTAAGGTCTTCTAGTTCTTTACTTCTGTTCTCTTGTGTTTCTTTAAGGGTGTTAATTTCTTTCTTAAAGTCTTCTATCATCATCATGAGAAATGATTTTAAATCTTTGTCTTGCTTTTCTTGCGTATTGTGGAATCCAAGGCTTGCTGTGGTGGGAGAGCTGGGTTCTGATGATGCCAAGTAGCCTTGGTTTCTATTCCTTAGGTTTTTGCCCTTGCCTTTTGCCATTTTGTTATTCTGATGTTAGCTGATCTTACTCTGTCTGGCTATGGGTTTTCCCTCCTCCAGGCCTCTGTATCAATACTCCTTGAAGACCAGCTCTCTCTGAGAGGTGTTTGGGTTTGGAGTGCTCTGGCACAGGGTCAAATCTGGGGTGCAGACAGAAACCACAAGGATCTTGTCCCCAGCTCTCTCTTGGTTCCTGTGTCCTGATGGCTCTGCAAGGGTCCCTCTTGATCCAGTGAGTTTGAACGGAAGTGGTGGTTTTGCCTATGCTTGAAGGTGTGTTAGCACTCCTGGGATACTAGCTCTCTCCTGAAGCCCTGTGGCCCAGGCTGAGGTCTTCACATTCTGGTGAGCAGTGGTACTTGTCTTATCCCCACTCATGGCTTTTCCACCCTCCTGGGAGGGTGACTCTCTACTAGCACTGCTTGTGTATGTAACCCTGGTTGCCCAGTCACAAGCTCCTGGGAGGGTAGCTTTCTCCCGGCACTAATTGGCTGTGGAGACTTGTGGTCCAAACTGGGTTCCCCAGCCACAGATGGAGACCGGAAGTTTCCTGTCCCTCAGTCTCTGTTGCCCGTGGTTTCCAGGCAGAATCGGTGAGCACTGGTGCTCGTTTTGTCCCCACTCGGGGCTTTTCCACGCTCCTGGGAGAGTAACTTTCCCCGTCGCTGCTTGGCTATGAAACCCTTGTGGCCCGGGCAGAGGTCTCCTGCTGCAGCTGGGAACCAGGGTGTTCCTATATCTTTTTTCTTCAAAGTACAACACACATTGCTATATTCATTACATGGCTTAAATACATCAATATCATCTATCTATCTATCTACCTATCTATCTATCATTCTATCTCTATTTATCTATCTACATATATTGACATATATCTATTAATGCCATACTTTCATATTTTGCAATTCTTATTTTTCCTATTTGCATTTGAATTATACTGTAGTTCATAAGATTTCCTTGTGGCATCACACTGACTTGAATAAATGTCACATTTACTCAGAATTGAAGAAAAAAAAGAAATCACAATGAGTTGAACAAGGAGAGACAACAGGAAGAATTGATACTTTGAATTAATATATATATATATATATATATATATATATATAATTTGAATATATATATTAGAGATTTCATATATATAGTCACTATACTGACAACTTCTATCTCTATCCTCCCAGATCCTCGTCATCTTCCTACCTATCCAACTTTATGCATGATCTTTCTCACAAAAAATATCAATACCAAAACCAAGAATTAAACAAACAGAAAGATGAATAAGTCAAAAATACCAACTTGTGTCAGGATGCAAAGAACCTGCACAGGTTCAAAGCAAACAAATCCCAGAACTGAAAAGGGGAAATAGATTAAAAAGTCCTACCTCTAACCAAGGAACTACATGCTATTGATACCTCCTGAGAAAGGGAAAGGGACACTTTCAAAAAGAGTGGATATATCAACCACACTCCAGGGAAGGTCCCAGGCCTAGGAGTAGTTGGCCAACATAAAGAGATTCCAAGTTTTTGTTTGTTTTGATTTTTATTATCCTCCACATTTAAGGCATTGCTAAGAGGCAAGGACATACTACTAAGTACATATAAAAATGAAACAAAACAAAACTTGATATCTCATTCTTATGTTAAGTATTAACAACATACCAGAAAGATCTAGAAGCAACAGAAAAAAAACACACTAAATGAGTAGGTGGCAAAAAAATATCAACTTGGGATTGAAATAAAGTTGAAACAAGTAAAACAACACAAAGTATCAATGTCTTAGCTATGGTTTTATTGCTGTGAAGAGACACATTGACAGTTTAATTGAGCTGGCTTACAATTCAGAGGATTACTTCATTATCCTTATGGTGGAAAGCATGGTGTCATGCAGGCAGACATGAATGGGGAGATGGAGCTGAGGGTACTATATCTGGATCCACAGGCAGGATGAACTCACAGTGACACAATGCCCAGGCTTGACCTTCTCAGACCTCAAAGCCCATCCATCTCATAGTTTACACCTCCTCCAATAAAGCAACACAAACTCCAACAAGGCATTATGCCCTAATGCATGCTATAGGCTCCCTTTTCATTCAAACTACCACAGTATATATATCTTGATTTTGTTGTTACTGTTTGTTGGTTTTTTCAATGTTTGTGCTTTTTCTTGTTTTTTGTTTGTTTGTTTGTTTTGTGCTATTCTGATGAACTAGTTTTTGTTATATCTTCTTATTCTTTATTGAATTAATTTTATTAATCAGTAGAAGCCTGTTTGTTTTAGAATGAGAGACAGAAATGACATGGATCTAGATGGAAGGACAAACGAAGGGAAACAAGAAGGAGCAGAGACAGGGGTACTATAATCAGGAAATACTGGAAAAAAATCTATTCAGTAAAGGGAAAAAATGTTGTGGTATACGTGCTTGTGTGTGTACACTTATACGTGCTTGTGTGTGTATGTATGTATGTAATTTTCTGTTATTTTATAAGTTCTTTTCCTCTAAAGTACCATGGAAAAAGCATGTTCCTTTTATATTCAAATATGGAAAAAACTTGTGATGTAACTTTCCTCACAGCCTTCTTTATCTGTTTGTTTCTAAGACTATAGATGATAGGGTTTAAGAATGGTGGAACCATGGTATAAAATACAGAAATAATCATTTCCTGAATTACTTCAAAGGTTACTACTGGAGGTCTTAGGTACACATAGGCAGAAGAACTAAGAAAGACAGACACCACAACAAGGTGAGGGACACAGGTGGAAAAGGCTTTCCCTCTCTCTCCTTTGACAGGAATCTTTAATACAGTTGATAATATGCGAACATATGATATGACAATGAAGACAAAGCAGCTACCACTGAGCCCAATGGCAGTCAGAAGAAGTAAGAGCTTGTTGTTAAAGGTGTCAGAGCAAGAAAGCCTCAGCAAAGCTGGCATATCACAGAAGAACTGAGGGACCACATGAGAGTGACAGAAGGACAGCTGGAATGTTTTAAATGTGTGTACACTTGCAAGGACAAGAGAGCTAAGTACAGAAGCCAGTGTCATCTGAACACAGAATTGATGGTTCATAATCACAGGGTAGAGGAGAGGCTTGCAGATGGCCACATAGCGGTCCTGGGCCATGATGGTAAGAAACAGAACCTCAACACATGCACAAAGTGAAAACAAAAAGATCTGTGCTGCGCACCCACCCACAGAAATATTCCTGTGGTCAGTGAGAGAGTTAATGCAGGAACTGGGGACAGTGATGGAAATGTAGCACATGTCTAAGATGGACAGATTTCTGAGGAAGAAGTACATGGGTGTATTCAGGGTCTGGTCAGCTGTAGTAGCAATGATGATGGTAAGGTTCCCTAACAGGCTGCCCAGATACACTAGCAGGAACAGGACACTGAGTAGGATTCTGAGCTCCCAAGTTTCAGCAAAAACTTCCAAGAGGAACTCAGTCACCAGGGTGGAATTGGCCATCATCTCAAAATGCAGGTTTTCTGAAAAATAAAAAAATAGACAGAGACTAACTTAAAATAACTGATAGATCACTAACATTTACTTTAAAACTCTTTATTTTCTAAAATTGGTCTTTTTGTGTGAAATATAAATCATGTTTCTTTGCCTTGCAAACCCATTTTAAACATGCTTAGTTCATAATACACACAGTTGTTCCTGTATGTCTAATTGTATGGTATAGTGATAAGCACTTATAATTAGTTTCCATAATAATAACTGTTTCATAAGCCTATTATATTAATAGCTATTATGTTGATTAATATTCTTCCAGATAAACTATTTGTATCAATCAGAAACACCCATAGAAATTTCACATGTGGAAAGAAATTTTAAAAGTCTGGTTATATATTTATAATCAGTAAGTATTTGCATATGACATACAATCATGTTCTATGATTATTTTCATATATGCATATATATATGTATGTATGTAATGAATGATGAGTAAAAACAAGAGTGACAAGGAGAGATATGGATATAATGGGAATGGTTGGAAAGAGAGAAAGATAAACATGGAAGAATGTGGAGTTGAAAAAAATCGCAGTCAGTTTTTGGAACCGCTGAACCCTTCATAAGAGGTCTTTTGCCTGAAATCTCAGGCAGTTTAACCTAACATGCTTGAGGCAGCCTTTTCTCTTTATGGAGGAGCAGCATCTTTTCTGAAAATCAACAATACCTTAGATATCTTAATCTCAATTCCTTAAACTCAAGTCTTTGGTTTATAAACAGTATTTACATATGTGTCCTCAGTTACACTAGAATATATTTTGGCTAGCTGGGGCATTGAGCAAAGACAATTTATACCTAAAATTCAATATACTACAATGCATGAGACCTTTACTGTTCTTATGAGTTTGTATCTAAGCTTGACTGATGTTAATGTACACTGTGGAATATCAGACCATATTCTCCCAATAGTGATCAACATACTCTCATATTCCCTGAATAATGCCCAACATACAAATATCAGTTGTAAAATTTATAGTGAATATAGAACTGTTAATGTGCAGAATTGTAAGTGTGTGAAATTAAAGGTAAGCACTATCAAGTTGCAGAGAGAAAGCACTGTTCTTCCAAATATATTAGTATGGAATCCACTGAGTAGTTCAGCCTATCTGTACTATATTTGATGAATATTTTTCAAGAGCACAGAACCAGAGTAAAGTGAGCAATAAAATTAAATATAAACTATAACTAAGGTGTGTGACATGTCACAAATTTCTGGTTGGCTGAATTTTCAATTTGAAAAACTAATTGGGAATCAGATAAGGAAAAAGCATCCATTGAATTTTTTATTATAGCTGCAGTATGCTGCAGAAAAAGAAGGTTGGTCACTTATAAAAGTCAATGATAGCAATATCAGAAAAAATTATACAACACCACTTCTGTGTGTGTGTGTGTGTGTGTGTGTGTGTGTGTGTGTGTGTGTGTGTCTGTTTGGTGAAGTAAAGGATAGTATTATATTGAAATGCCACGAGTGATTGAGCCCCTAGAATTTTACAAGGTATCTGTTATGTGCATATATATTGTCAATATATATGTAGAGATTTAAAAATTCTTACTATTTATATATTTTAAATATAAAAACAATGCTCAAGTAAAAGACAATATAGTACAAAGAAAGAATGTACAAAGTAGTATTGCATGAGGTCTTTTCAAGTTTGTTTGACCTCACATCTACAAAGAAATAATTTGACTACAGCTGAGGTGTGTGTTCAATAGAAGCTGGAGTAGGTTCATAAAATTATCCTGTTTTGGGCATCTCTCATGATTGGTCCAAGACAGTACAGAACTTACATTAAAATATCATAACTCAAGTCAAAGACCATTACCAAATAAGAGGGCACTGAAAGAGAGCAATTACAATTATGGGCATCTATGCTTTCAGCCTCAGAATATCTAGATATAAAAGCAAACTGATATATTTGAAATAAATACAATAGAAAAATTAAAAAGATTTTAATATTCAGCTTTCAATGTGACCAATAGCTCAATATTGAAAATAAGTGTTAAAAATCGCAGGAGAGAACACCATGTACCAAATGGATCTAACAGAAATATATGAAAAATTTACCTCAAAAGTGTCAAGAGAAATATGTACCTACCAAGTATTCTCCAGCAATAAGATTATCAGTTCTTTCATTAAATATAAACAATAGTTTGCATATTTGTCAACATATTAAAAATTATACTTCTAGTAAAATAAAAATATCAAAACACACCAAGAAAAGTCTTCACAATCCAGTCTGAGAAAATTGTTTACAAATACTGGTAAAGAAAATAAATAGGTAGCTCATGAGTTATACAGAACTTAATTCAGATTCCAGCACCAGCATGGTGGTTTACAACTGTCAATAGCTCCAGCTCTCTTTTACCCTTTCTTAAATACACTTTATGCAGGTGGTAAACACATGTCCATTCAGGGAATACATTCATACACATTTATTTATGAATAAATATGCATATATATATTGATTGATATGTAACATCAATTAAAAAGTAGGTAAAATATTGAACAAGAGAAAGAGGGGGATTTAGGAGAGATTGGAGGGAGAAAAAAGAGAGAGAAATAATATAACTATATTATTATTTCAATAAATAAATCAACTAAATAAATAACTCTTTTAAAATGTTTTCAAGAGTTTGCAAGATCTCTTTCACTATACACATATGCATCTCCTATATATGCAATATGTGCACAAAATATAACTATTATTAAATATAGTATAAATGTAAAATATAATATCAATATATTATATGTTATGTATTATATTTTAATCCTTATATCTTTTTCTCTAATTTGTTTACATGGAGCTGTGCACATATTTTAAATATTGAACACATAAAAGGATGTTGTAAGAACATTATATTAGTTAGGTGGCATTGAAACACAATGATCACCTTTTTTTATTTTGTTTATGTATGACAGTTTAGTCTACCAACTTCAGGATGTTGCTGTCGCACTTGAAATGAATCTTACATAAAATAGCAAGATTTTTGTGTGATGGTCTTTCTCTTCAAGTAATGGATGCTTTGTCACACATTTTCTTAATGAAATTACTGATAGTTTCTCAGGTGAAAAGTATGAATTTTTCTCAAACATTCAATACTTATAATTGAAATTCCTCTTCCTTTTTAAACCTTTCAAACTGACTGAAGCAAGGAATTACTGGGAAATTCCACTATAAATAAGACTGGAAGTCCATGACCACAGGCCACTTACCAAGGTATTGTTCATCATTCAAAATTAAAAATAAATTTAGAAATATGAAAATGAAGCCTTCCAAATCAAAGACTTATAGATGTTCATTCTATAATGACTAAAAACAAGTCTTGTCTGTAAAAACTTACTGATCTTGTTCTCTTTTATCTTAAATGTGGACATCCTCCTGAGTACAAAGGCTCTGAGAACACAGCCTTTAATTGGACAAAATTCCTGTAGGGAATTTAGGTAGGTGATTATTTCCAGACAACTGGTAAAAATGGGTCTAATTAAAATTCAAGAATAAACAGGCTGGAGGACCAGAAAAGGTGTTTCCTGAGTCACCTGAAAGTGTTGAGATGATGAAGGCGATAATGAAGCACTGCAGGAAGCACATGGATAATTTCCATCATCTCAAGTATGTGTCTGGCACCTGCAGGGAGCTCAGGACAAAATTCTATGTGGTTTTTAACATCTTAAACCAAGCAGATAGTCAATTTCTCTCTATGTCTTCCCTCTCTCTCCTCCACTGTCCACTTCAGAATGATATGCTAAGCTATAAGAAACACTAAAAGTACGGAATGACAATCATAGTCTTTAACAAGCCCTTTCCAAATTAAATTTGATTCCTAAGCAATGAAAAACTATTAACTATTATAACAGGAATACTAGTAGCAACATGTGGTGTTTAAACTTGCATCCAAATTCAAATGACACTTTTGAGCTTCATATAGTTGTAAAAGTATGTTTAAGTCTTTAAATTCCTTTTTTTAGCTTTTATAGACTTAAGAAAAGACTGACGTCAAAAGATAAGTTATGGATTATACTCAAACATTTCTCAAATACAAAATATTTCACAATAATGTAGTTCCCTAGCCATAAAATCTGAAGAGGTAGGAATATTAGATTTGACATCCTTATTGATTTATGAATATTAGAATTTGAAGTAGATCTCGTACCACTATTTGAGTCTGAAGTACAGGGTCTGAACAACTAAGAAAAACCATACTCTTTGCAGAGTTTTATTAGAAAAGTTGCCAGAAAATAATACCATACTTATCAAAGATTGTGCATTATACATATCCTAATTTAATCAAAATAAGGCTAATGGCACTGAGAATGCTACTATAAGATTCCCTGCTCCAAGCAACCATCTAGCAAATGTTCTTTCAGGTTCTAAAATACACAAAGGCCAGTTTTTTGGTGTGATAGATGAGGCCAACTTATAGCTGTCCAGCAGCTGAGGATGAACTGGGTCTAGCTGAAAGGGGAGTTGGAAATGAAAAAGGGACAGGGTGTGAGAGAAGGATGAAGCCAAGCCAAAAGTTTCTGATCAAGGCTCAAAATTTAATATTCAGCACTTAGGTTATATAGGGAAACCCAACAGACCCCATCCTATGTTTCAGCTGGATTATGTTGCTTTGTTTTGGACTAGGTTGCAAAGCAAGCTCAATAAGCAGTCCTTTCTTTTAAGTTCCTGTAGGAAGCTGCACATGCAGCAAGGCGGAAGACTCCGCCCCTGGGTCCCACCTGGTTCGTTAAACTGTGGCATACGCCCAAGGTCTACTCAGCCTTCTCAAGGCCAGGGGAAGTGCACACCAGATTATATCTCAAATTGATACATCAACCACTTGAGGCTGACAATGCTAGCATGCAAAATGTCAGTTTGGGGACACTGGAAGATTCCACCAACGTTCAAAAAAGTCAACAAATTCAGGCAATGAGAGTCAGGATTGCATTCTTTCCTGGTGGCCCTGAGAGGACTGGGCAGGAAGCTGTGAAGATAAAGCCCAAGTTACAGTGAAGATGCGAGGACACTGGACTTGCCAAGACCATGTGATATATGCCTATGAAACGCTAGCTACACTGGGAAGCCAGCCCAGAGAGGCCGTATTTGCCACAAGTAGCTGGTATGGAGCAGGGGAACTATCCAAGCCTCATGGACTTCAAAAATGCCAGTGATGTGCTTCAGATACAGACATAGAGTTGAAGGTTAGAGTGTTTGTCCTCTTGGGGTCTTGAATTTTCTTTGGTCTGATCTTTCAATGTTTTCTTTCTATTTCCCCTTTTATAATGGGAATGGCTATTCTCAACTACAGTATATAAGAAATATGTGAATTAACAGTTAATTTTACAAGTATTCACATTTAAGGGTGTTTTGAGATTCAGAAGAGACATTACTGGCTTTGGAAAATGTTACAGTTATTGAGATTGGAGGAACATTGTAGATATACCTAATGTATTTAATATTGGGATGGACATCATAACAAGCCAGCAGAACTTATCTCATAAGGCCATAAAACTACAAACTGAATTCCCTGCCCCAAATCAAAGGATACAGTTAGACTATGTCTCAGATTGTCAACCACTATTCTCAAGGTGTAGGCAGAAATCAACCATTCAGAACAGACATGACAAGTAGTTCCTCTAATTGTTCGACTAACCCATTCTGCCACCCAAATCCAGATTAAACAATAACCAAATATCTTGAAAACGAAAAGACAAATTTCAGTCCATATTACCTATTTTGGACAGATAGGCATCTTCATGCTATAACAATCATCCAGCCATATACCTCTCCTGTTTATAAAGAAACTTAGAAGTCATAATTCTCATGATTCTGATTCTCCATGTAAATCAGTAGACTGTCTTGATCCTAAGCTACACATTTTACAGTTTCCCTTTGGCAGAGGTGAGTCAACCCATGTTTGCTTTTAAATGGACAGGTGCAGAGGCTATATAGTAAGCAACTTACCTGGATTACATTGTCCAAAAGATGTAAAAAATCTAACTCTGTTTGATGAGACACTACATTCTGACCTTCTGTCCTTACATCATAGATTTCCTAGATCCATACTATGATAAAACGTAAGTGATTTCCTTGTAATCTCTAAAACGAAAATAGATATTGTAAAGGGTCATTAAAGGAATAATGAAAGAGTTACAGAGTGTTGGCAACCACATGTCAGCTAAGAAAATCTGAATTTACACATCAGAAGATATCAATTTTGGCTACTATATGAGGGGAGAAAAAAGGAGCCTATCTCAGAGTAGGAGTTCTGCTGTCCTTCAGATATCAATGCAAAGAACTAACTGAGAGTTGATTATTCCTGCCTATGGATACCAAGTTTTGCAGGAATAACAAGGCTTCTCTCTATACAGGTCAAAAGGTACATATATCTCCTAATCTGGACTGGGAATAAACAAAGTTCATTTGAGATTTTAAAAAACAATTCTCACATTTGTTACTGTTCTAGCACTTCCAGATAGTTTGAAACCTTTTCACCTATCTTCCATAAAATAAGCAGTGTTATAAAAGGAGTTATTACTCAAACTTTAGGGCCATCAAAATGCCCTCTAACACATCTGTCCATAAAACTGGGTCCTGGAAAACAAAATAGCTATGATGCCAGTCTAATGCTGGCATGATCCAGTACTAGATCCTACTCCTGGACCACCCAACAGTGTGATTTTAGAAACCCACTGCCATCAAGTCTGCTAACCCCTTCCCTGATGATTCACAGTTGCTCATCCATGACAGTCAAGAGATGAAAAGATGAAACCAGGTATGTGGATCTGTATTAGTTACTTTAACTGAAAGAACTTGGGCTGAAGACAGGTACCTCAGTCAAGGGTAAGCAATTTGTTGATTTTATCAAGGTTTTTAGATTGGGAATAGGTCAATGACCATTTACATGGATAGCCTTTTACTACTTAGTGTGTCCAAATTGTAGTCCAAAAAAAAAAAAAAAAAAGAACCTCCTCTTACCATCTTACCACAGGGTAAAATAAAAATACAAACTAACCCCATAATTTTGGTCCTTCTAAGATTGTTTGGCTTCCTATAAATTGCTATCCTCCACTGCCCAGAATATCAAAAAGATGACTCCTTTGCAGCATGTAACTGAGCCATTGACCTGGCTGTTGGTCAAATGGCCTAAGACCAGTGGGGCCTATTGATACTATTGATACAGTATAACTTGATCTGATGTTGCTGGAGAAAATGGACAGCACAAGCCCACAGGTTGATGGACAGCACTAGAGAGAAGGGTCATTATTTTTAAAAATATATTGTAGGACTCTTGTAATTGGCCTATTCAACTAGGATCTACGAAACATTTTCTGAGAAGCTCAGAACAAAGTGTATCATACCTAGACTAGACAGCCTGACATGAGATATCTCATCCAGATGCCAGGTTTGTGAACAAGTGAATCCAAAACAGAGAGTCCTTAGCCAGGTAAGAGTTTGAGTGAAAGGCCAACATCACAGAGAACGCAGGGAAAATGACTTCACTGAGATTCAGTTTGCCAGGGAAAGATATATTTTCTAGATTTTATAGACACATTTTCCAAATGTGTATAAGCCTTTCCCATGTGAATAGAAACTGCTAAAATAGTAGCTGAAAAGCTCCTCAAGAATTGGTCTCCTTATTTGAGCTCTCTGTACCAGTAGGGCTAGATAATGACCTGGCTTTCATAGCCCAAATCTCTCAGTTAATAGCTAATGGTTTAGGTATAGATTAAAAACTTCACTGTGAATGCAATGCTCAGAATTCTAGACAAAGCAAAACTCTTAAGAGTCCAGTAAATGGTGGATAAACTTTCTTCCTTTGCTTTGCTTTTGGCCTGTTGCCACTCCATATAGGGAAGGATTTATTCTTTATGAATTTATGTTGGAAAACCGTCCCCATTTCTCCCTCAGCTTAGAGACTTTCAATTGGCAAACCTACCTAACTATTCCTTTCTTAAGTCAATTCGCATCCTCTATTCCTGCATAAAGGTTATTCCTTCAAAGAGACACAGCTAACCTTAACATCCACCACCAGTTTTTCCTTGTCCCAGCCCTGGAATAATATCTAGATCAAGATGTTAAACAAAGGGACACTAGAACCAATTCGCAAAGGACCCTTCTATGGCCAAGATCAGAGCTGGCATTACATCATGGATTCATGACAACCAAATCAAGAGAACAGAAGGCATGGATGGCAGTGCCAAATTGACTATCCTCAAGACTATGAAGCCATAAAAATTAAAGTTTCTTTGGATCTGAACTGTTCTACTTCCTGGACCTCTGCCTTCTCCTGCCTCATGTGTTTTGACCTATGGATGTAAGCATAGGTAGAGTTATGATCTACACCCACAACCTCAGTCCCGGGACACACACAGGGGAAATGGTAGATAGTATGACTACAGACTACCAACCCATATTATATCTTGAACCACCAATTATCCAGGTTTGTTGGCTATGCTTAGAGCCCTGGTTCCCACTGTACATTGGGATAAGAACTACCTAGACTACTTATTGACTGACAAAATTCATAGTGACTAGGATCATGCCAAGTTAACATTATAGAAGACTGACAAGGTGCTAAAACTTGTCTACTATCTAAAGCTTGAACATAGGCAAATCCCTTTATTCCAATGCCTGGCTTTTTTATCTTGTGATTTAACTCATCTGGATAATGGCAAGTAGTAGAGAGCCCCTGAAATTATATGTACTAATGGTTTGATAAAATGTGGCTTTATCAATGTTTTCTAAATTGAAATATCCCTTTTATGAGTCTAAGTATATGTACTGCCCAGGTAAAACTGGATAGTAAAAAAAGAAAAATATATTTTCACATAGATACTAGAATATAAAACAGGAGGGGGCACCAACTGTTTTCATCCCACTCCTGGTTAGACATAGCAACTGCAACAGTCATAAATATATCAGATTTTCTCATGGGAGAAAAAACTAAGAAATTAAGTAGTCATGTTGTTCAAGACCTAGAGATATCAAAAGTTTTTATTTCTGAAATATTTAAGTTATGGCTAAGCAGTACTAGGATATAGAGTTTTTTGGGTATATGCCCAAGAATGTTATAATGGGATAGAGGTAGATCTATTCCCAATTTCCTGAGAAACCACGAGACTGATTTCCATTGTGACTGTACAAGTTTTTCTCCTACCTGCAATGGGTGAGTGTTCCTCTTTTCCCCATCTGTGTCAGTGTGAGCTGGCATTAGTTTTCTCCAGTTTAGCCATTCTGACTTGCAAAGAAGAAATCCCCAGAGACATATTTTGTTCTTCCATAGCTCAGGAGATTATAGGCCAATTTGAACTATTAACGTTTTCTCAAATTGATGGGAAATGGATGAGAACCTGCTATACCCACAAACAAAACAATGCAAAAACAAAATAGGGAACTATATTGTAAACAAATGTCCAAAGCTTAGGGTATGCAGACAGTGAGAAAAAAAATAAGAAACAGATGGAGGTTTCCAACTCCACATTTCCTATCTCAGAATGTCAGAAGCATTTCAAGTAAAGACACTTACTTTTCCAGGAAGTGTTTAAGTAGAAATACATCAAAGGAGGAGAATAATCTTGACAAGTACCAGGCCCCCAAATTGTTTTTGCTGTTTTTGCAGGATTTGACCAATATTTACTTAGGGTTAAGGATGAAATTATGATTTAACTGTAACTCTTTCTTTCTTTCTTTCTTTCTTTCTTTCTTTCTTTCTTTCTTTCTTTCTTTCTTTCTTTCTTTCCTACACCCGTTGTCCTGCTAGGTCAACACCTGCTTGATTTTTATATCTAAATAAGGAAAGTCAAAACTTTCTCTGGTAGTAACTAGGCAAATGTAGTGAATAAAAGAAAAATTTTTTGATATCTTACAATCATCTTCTGAGACTCTTTGTGGAGAAATTACTGAAGGCTAGTGCTCTATTGTTGCTGGTTAATGCAAATTCTTTGATGTGTCATGTCTAATTTTTGCTTTTGATTTGAAGATTAGGGATGTTTGATTAATCTATTCTGTTGCTTTTTCTATATAATAAGAATGTAGGAGAGTAGGAACATGATCATTACCCATGGCAGGCAGAGATATGTGACATTGGTGAACACTGTCAGAGCTGATGGTAACTGATGGGGAAGGGGCAGCACTAGAAGGGCTAAAGGAGGTCCTGCTGATAGCAAGCCTTGGGAGCTTTGCTAATAGCAGCCAGCGGTTGGAGAAATCTCTCAGCAGATTTTCCTCTGAGGAAACAAAGTTTGATTCATTGGGTTTGGGACTCCATGTATTCAGCGAGAAACTCAGAACTCATTTAACTTTTAGGGGCTGGTGAGAAAGAAAAGAAAAAAAAGCATACACAAACACACACACACACATATACAGACACACACATACACACACAAACACATACACACTGAATGATGAAATAAAGCAGGCTTCAATAACCTCACACATAAAAACACATACATACATACAAAGACATTTTATATATATATATATATATGTATGTATATATATATTAACACATTGAATGAATGGAGCCAAGCTTCAACAAGCAGGCTCCAAGAGTTTCACATATACACATTTATACACGTTTACATATACACACATATACATGTATACACATATATACATACACAAACATAAATATATTTATATACATGTATACATGTACATATGAACATACATTCACATGTATACATGTAAACAGGTACATGAGTACACTGTTATACAGGCACACATATACACATATACACATACATATACATATGTACACATCTATACATGTACATAGCTACATAGGTACACAGTTATACATACACACATATATATACATGTATGCATGTACACATATACACATATGTAACATATACACGTATACTCATATACACATACACACATACACACAAGCATACATATATATACACAGTTGATGGATAGAATAAGGTTCAACACATTTAATTTTCCCTTGTGTAGCTTATATATCACAGCAAAATCTTTCAAGCAGTGTAAAATTATAAGGTAACTATATTTTCCTCTTCTTCTTCTAGTGAATGACTATGGAAAAACAGTATGTTCCCTAGTACCATCACATGAAAAAACATTATGTAGTACAGGTAAAGAAAATAAATTATTCCCTGATGATTGTCCTATGAGTTTACAAGCTTTTGTTGTGCAAATTTTGTTCTTTGATATAAAACTATGGGTTAAATAAAATTGGTGACAGCCAATTACTGGAAGGATTAGAGGTAAGTGAGCTAGGAGTGACCTGGTTGTAGGAAGAGAGGAGAGAGGAAGAAGGAGAAGAAGGAGGAAGCCATCATGAGGGGAGAGGAACCGTGAGCACATGGCCAGGAGAAACAGCAAGTATCTGGGGTACACCACTGAGGAGGTAGCCTGGCCTGCAGATAGATTATGGGTGACCCACAGTAATTGTCAAGGCCAAATAAAATAAACATATTCTGTGCCTCATTTGTTTTTAAACTAGTTAGGGATTAAGCATACATTGTTTGTACTACAATTCCCAAGAACTCATGAGCACTCATAACTAAGCAACTTGTTATAGATTAACAAAATGTGAGCAAGCAAGATAGTTTTCTCAGCCAGTTTCTCTTACTAGCAGGAAGCAATTTGTTGTTCACAGAAAGAATTAATTATTTTGTTATTTATTTTATAAAATAATCCTATAAGATGGTTAAAAACATCACAAATCTAAACATCTATATAGAAAGCAATCAATCATATCTACTTTAAATCCTCAGCATGCATATCTACTCATCAGCAACTTTTATTAAATCAAATCAGGAAGCTGAGGGCAAAAATGAATACAAGAAATCAATCATCACCAGCCTACCCTTAGGGAGACTTGTTCCTTGACTTTAAAACTTCCCAGCTTAACTATTAAGAGGATGCTTTTCTGAACTTCAGATTTTTCCTAAGATTTTGCACATCAGAGTCAGTATCAAAATCATCCTAAAGTACCTTCACTAACAATTGCCTGCAGCCTTATTTTATGGAGGCAGTTTCTCAATTGAGGTTCCCTCTTTTCAGATGACTCTAGCTTGTGTCAAATTGGCATAACACTAGCCAGAATAATTATTAAAAAAACAAGAGAAACTTTATTCAACATGATTGCAAACCTGTATATAGTCACAGGAAAAACAGATTGAACCCAACTCTTAATTCTCATTGTGCTCAAATCTCAGAGCCTGGTGGAAATGTAAAGTCAGCAGTGAATTTTTGTAAGTCTTGATCAAGTTACTTGGCTTTAACCAGGGATCTTTTGGGTTAAGAAATTATGTGGGTATATATGGGAGGTTTGGTAAGAATAGAGGCCCCAGTAAAGGGGAATGTCAAGGTGGGAATATGGGGATGGGTGGATGGGTGGGGGTGGGAGGTGGAATTCCCTCCTAGAGGCGGGTTGGGGAGGGGACAGGGGGTATCCAAAGAGGAGACTCAGAAAAAGGGAAACATTGGAAATGTACATAAAGTATCAAAAATAAAAAAGGAAAAAAAAAGAATAGACACATTTGACACATAATAAACTAAAAACACCAAAATTCAGTGCATTTGTAAAAGTCCTTGATGATCAATTTTTAAATCAGAAAGAAATGCAGCCATCATGAATAAGGACCAAGACTTTATCTATGCAGCCTTATAAATAAAAAAAATTCATAAATAAATAAATAAATAAAGTGTTCTTTATATCAGTAGCAAAGGGACATATTCAGGAAGAATGAGAAGACATCAGTCAGCAGTTCACTGTGTCCTTGATTTTCACATATCCAGCTTCCTTGTGTCTGTTGGAGCATTACTTCTCTCCTTAGTAAGACCCCAGGTTTACTCCTTGGCCCTCCCTGCTTTTTCCTTTACTCTTCAGCATCTTGATTCTCAGGGTTTTTTCTGTGGGATATTCAGTGATCAATGATTTGGCAAATTCACCTGTGTGCCACTGTTTACTATCACTTCACATCTCTAATATTGCCCACTTCTCTTTTAAAATAATTGCTCTTTTAATTCAGCACTGTGTGGTCTTTTATGGCCTCTCAACACACTTCCAGAACTTTGATATTCTTGTTGACAACTCCGTTGGGAGTATCCAGAAGTATGTTTTCCTATTGTTTTTGCAACATGGATACATGTGTGATCATCTGAGCATGCCTAGATCAGTCATATATGACTTCTAATTTTCTAAGTTACATGGCCCCTGTCAGTGATTAGACAACCATAATCATATCTACAGTAAAGATCATGCTATGGATCTTATTATGAACTATATTAAGAATGCATATTTTATGATCCCACATTTAAATATCACCTCACTGTGTCCCGGGTTTGAGGAGCAATGGTATTTGAACTGGCCAATTCTACAGTGCTTCCCTTTGACTGTCAAAGTTGTGCTGTAGCTCTGAAGAAGCATGCTGAAACTATCTACACCATTTCAGTGAAACATTCACCAGAGTTAATGGCTTACATGGTATCATTTGGTACGTTGCAATTTACCTTTCAAAATCATTCCTGTGTTTCTGGTGATTCCACCTTGCTATTTCTATTATGCCAGATAAGTTACTTTTTCTTTAAAGATACGTTTTAATTACACAGATGCTCACAAATATATAAATAACTCATAAAATAATAATGATAATGATAATTATGGTTTTCTATATTTTTGCCCCAACTTTAGCTGTACAGAATCCATTAGAAACCATGGAGGTTTGTTTCTTTTATGGAAATGGTCTTGCATATCTCCCAGTGGCTGGTGATAAACATCTGACCTGGAACGTGCTGAGACTACAGGCATTGCTAACTTACCTACTTTACACATCATGTTCTTAAAGCTTTTGGTAATTTGAATTTCCATTCCAGATCCACTATTTTCTGCAATAAATAATTTTACAGATTGTATCCAAGTTCCACTGAAGACTTCAATATTCAGAAAAAAATTATTATATTCTTTTTAAAATATTATTTATTTGTTTTATTTATTTATTTATTTATTTATTTATTATTTATATGAGTGCACTGTAGCTATCTTCAGACATACACCAGAAGAGTGAATTGAATCCCATTACCGATGGTTGTGAGCCACCATGTGGTTGTTGGGAATTGAACCCAGAACCTCTGGAAGAACAGTCAGAACTCTTAACCGCTGAGCCATCTCTCCAGCTCTTTTTCTTTTTTTTTTTTAAGATTTATTTATTTTATTTATATGATTACAGTGTAGCTGTCTTCAGACACACCAGAAAAGGGCATCAGATCCCATTAGAGATGGTTGTGAGCCACTATGTGGTTGCTGGAAATTGAACTCAGGACCTCTGGAAAAGCAGTCAATGCTTTTAACCACTGAGTCATCTCTCCAGCCCAGAAAAATAATTATGTTCTCTGTATAATATGTATGTATATATCATATATATATATACATATATATATGTGTGTGTGTGTGTTTGTAGAAATAGCTTGGGAAAGTAATTTATTTTTTCTTTCTTCTTCCTAATGCATCCTGTTCAACATTGAGTGTCACAAAGAGATTTTGTAACTGACATGGATCACAACTAGATGGCAGTGCCACCCTGCTGCCAGCCTATGTGATATCTACCTATGTTTTGACTCAAATATGTTTTGGTTTCTCTTGTTGATTTTTCATGCTCTGTGCATCATTCTCCAATCAGATTCTTTGTCCTCGGTGTGTACTTATCCACTTCTGATTGCAGTCATTACATCTACACACATACCAGCCTTCACACTGCCAGTAAAAAACTGAGTTTAGCAAGAGTAATAAATAACATGAAGTCATAATTTTTAGAATTACTGAACAAATAGGATTAATTCTGTATAAAACCAAAACTGGAAGCAGAATCTGACATGCGTTACAATATTGAACCTGTTTCATTTTAAAACTAAATTTTGGCAAACTGATCCAAATTTTATGAACTGGAGATATAACCCTGTATAATGGGCAGAGTTGATCTGAAGTTAAAACTTGTTATAAAAACATTCATATGAGTACAAGGACACATTAGTATCATTAAAAGTAGTATAAACTTAATGGATAAAGCAATACTATTCATTGAAATTTAAGTAATCCGTTATTAGGTACACAGGGCTTGTTGGTTGATTTTTAATTATGTTAATTCACTTTATTTACAACTTCAACCTCCTGCTTTCCACTGGGAATTTTGAATCTAAATGAGTGTTTGCTGAATGATACTTGAATGCTGAAAAAATATAAATTAAAAATGATATATTTGATAAACATATCTTTAGCAGAAAGATTATTAAACTTATCATTTGTTAAATATTTGTAATTAACACAACAGTAGATATGTATAGATTTTCACATCCCAATGTTGATGTTAATTTTGTGTATAGATTCTTAGGATATCAAAGGTGAAAAAAAATCTTAACAGCAATAAAAACCCAGGGTTATTAAATCTCATTTTTGTATGCATTAAAGTTAGTATCACATTTCCAACCATTATACCAGTAAGTTAGTTTATACCCCTCTTTGCTCTTTTTAAAACTCATGATCTCGTTTTTCACTAATTGTTTTTACAATATTTCTAAATATATAAATATAATCTTTTCAATTTGTATGTTATTGATATTCTTTTTATTATTAAATTATTTTATTGATATATATTTCGAATGTTGCCTCCCTTCCTGGTCTCTCATCCCTAAGTTCCTCAGAACATCCCTTTTCGCCTTTGCTTCTGAGAGGGTGCCCCCCACCCCCACAATCACTCCCACCTCACTCCCCACTAGCGTCCCCCTGCCCTGGTGCATCAAGTTTCTTCAGGCTTAAGTGCATCCTCTCCCACTGAGGCCAGACAAGGTCCTTTGCTATATTTGTGCCTGGAGCCACAGACCAGCCCATGTATGCTCTTTGGTTGGTAGCTTAGACTATGGGAGCTCTGTGAGGTCCAGGTTAATTGATACTGTTGTTCTTCCTATGGGATTGCAATCTCTTTCACCTCCTTCAGTCCTTCCCCTTACTCTTTCATAGGGGTCCCGACCTTGGTCCAATGGTTGGCTAAAAGTATCTGTATCTGTCTCAGTTAGCTGCTGGTAGAGTCTCTCAGAGGACAGCCATGCCAGACTCCTGTCTATAAGTACAACATGGCATCAGTAATAGTTTCAGGGTTTAGTGCCTACACCTGGGATGGATCACTAATTGGGCCAACACTGGATGGCCTTTCCCTCAGTCTGCTCCAGTTTTGTCCCTGCATTTCTTATAGACAGGAACAATTTTGAAGATGAGTGGGTGGCACGGTATGTCTCAACTGGAGACCATGTCTATTTACTGAAGGTGGTCTCTTCATGTTCCTTCTCTCAACTGTTGGGCATTTGTGACCAAGCCAGCTCAGTCAGTCAACAAGGTTTCAAAGGAAGGAGGGAGGATAAAAGAAAGAATAGACAATTAAACAACATTATAGCATGGTCCCAACCAATGCTGAAGATGAAGTTGTTGTCGTTGTTGTTGTTGTTTTGTTTTGTTTTGATTTTGTTTTTTTCCCAGTCTGCTTTTATACCATTCTAGGTACATGCAAAAAATAAGGTCAGTTCTAGGTAAAAGACACAGTAGTCAAGTAACAAACAAGGCATAAACAAAGGTCCCATGATTACTATATTCGGGGACTTAACAAGACCCACCATGATATAAAGAACTCATTCCTCAGCTCTATTCATCTTGAGCCTACTTCCTTGTCCTAATCTAATGTCAAATTCTAGCCAAAATCCTTGATGAGGCACCAAGCGCTTTGAACACATTTCAGCTAAGGTCCTACCCCTTGAGTCCTGAGACCCTCTCATGTCCCAGGTCTCTGGGAATTTCTAGTGGTTCCCCCCACCCTCCACCCCGCAGTGCTGCATATTTCCATTCATTTTCCTGGCCAGCTAGCTAGGCTTCTTTGCTCTCTCCCCATACCTGATCCTTTCCCCCTTTCCCCTCTCCTTCTACTCTCCCACCCATGTCTGTTCCTTCCTCTGCGTCCCATGGTCACTATGTTTCCCCTTCTAAGTAGGATTAAAGCATCCATACTTGGGCCTTCCTTCTTGTTAAACTTCATATGGTCTGTGAGTTGTATCATGGGTATTCTAAACTTTTTGGCTAATATCCACCTTTTAGTGAGTACATAACATGCATGTCCTTTTGGGTCTGGGTTACTTTACTCAGGTTGATATTTTCTAGTTCCATCCATTTGCCTGCAAAATTCATGATGTCCTTGTTTGCATTAGCTGAACTGTATTCCAACTCATATTCTTAATTTGTGTGCTACAATAGTTTTAAATGCATCAGTGAGGTTTATTTTTCTGTGAACTTTGTGAGCAATGTTCACATCTTCACAAAAGTATAACTTTATTAATATTGTTTTTAGTCTCATATTACTGAGAATTATAAATTGTCAACTGATATATCTGGGGCATACATTCTTTTAGGAAGACTAATATCACTTTAGAATTATTTTAGAGTGTGTGAAAATTTTGTAATTTGCTTATTTTTAATATTCAAACCATCTCAGTGTATTTCACTATATAGAGAGAACTAGATTCTACAGAAATAATGTCTTTCATAAATATCATGTACTTTGCCATTCATTCCAGTCTATTTTACTATCCTCAGCATCCTGTCCCTTTGGCCTTCTCCCAAGAGGCTACTTCATTCCATCAATGCCCCTTCTGATTTTTATGTGCTTTTAAGTATTTGAGGGGACACAAATTAGAGACAACATATTTATGCCTTGTATCATGGAATACAATAACTTGTAGTTGCATCTATTTTGCTAGAAAACAGCATAATCTCATTCTTCTTGGTAGCTGAATAAAATTCCATTATGTATATATACCACTTTATTTTCTAATAATTAATTGATCAATATCTAAGACCAATAAGATACAAATGTCAAATTGTGTCAAAATACAGAAGACCTACCCAGGTTCTAGGAAAACAAAACCCAGATTGGAAAAGGAGAAGTAGATAAAAAGCCCCACCTCTAACCAAGGACATATGTGCAATTGATATCTATTCAGAAAAGGAAGAACAGTTTTGTCTAATGGAAAGTCACAGGTTATATCAACCATGCTCCAGGGCAGACCCCAAGCCCAGGAGTAGTTGGCTAAAACAAATATATTCCATGTTTTGTTTTTGCTTGTTTGTTTTGATTTTAATTATTCTCGTTGAAGGTCTCATTCTAGGAGGCAAGGCCATACTACTAAGTGCCTAAAAAAATGAAAACAAGAAACAAAACCAAACAAACAAATAAAAAACTAGTGAGATCTCATACTGGTATTAAAAATGAGCAATACACCAGAAAGCTCTAGAACCAAAAAAGATATCATATACAAAAGGACTAGACAGCAAGAAATAACCAAACATGAAATTAAAATAATGCAAATATTGAAAAGTAAAATAATACAAAGAATCAATGTGTCATAGTTATGGTTTTATTTGTGTGAGCAGACACCATGACCATAGCAACTCTTATAAAGAAAAATATTTAAGTAATCTGGATTACAGTTCTGAAGTTCAGTCTATTATCCTCATGGTGGGAAGCATGATAGTATGAAAGCAGGCATGGTGATGGAGAGTAACTGAGAGGTATACATCTGAATCCATAAGCAGCAGGAAGTGATAGTGATACAAAGAAAATCCATTAACATAATTCACTATATAAACAAACTCATAGAAAAAGGCACATGACCTTAGATCAAATACCCACCAGTGGGGAGAGGGAACTGGAAGAGTACACTTCCAGTAGATAGATAGGACCTCAAGTGGAGAGACAGGTTTGGTAACCCACAGTCAAAATTTCTGACCCATAATTGTTCCTGTCTAAAACAACTGCAGGGACAAAAATGGAGAAGAGACTGAGGGGAAAGGCTGTCCAGTGACAGGCCCAACTTGGGATCCATCTATTGGAGGGGGTCATCAAGGTCTGACATTATTACTGATTCTGTGGTGTGCTTGTAGACAAGAACCTAGCATGACTGTCCTCTGAGAGGCCCAACCACCAGCTAAGTAAGACAGATGCAGATATTGACACCCAAACATTGGACTGAAGTCGTGGCCCCTTAAGGTTGAATTAGGGGAAGGATGGAAGAAGCTCAAGGGGAGGGTGACCCTATTGGAAGACCAGCAGTCACAACTAACCTGGAACTCCGGGAGTTCCCAGACACTGAGTCACCAACCAGGCAGCACACATGAGTTGGTCTGAGGTTCCTGACACATGTATAATAGAGGACTGCCTGGTCTGGAGTCAGTGGGAGAAGACCTGCCTAATTCTTGACTTGAGGACCCTGGGAGGGGGGAGTCTTGGTGGGGAGGAATCCTCTCAGTGACAGGCATGAGGAGGAAAAATATAAGGAACTGTGGGGAGGATATTGATGAGGGTAATGGCTGGATTGTAAATATAAAATAATAATTAATAATAATAATAATGCATTGGAGAGGGCAAGTCCACATGATGCTTATATGAATGGCCTCTCAGGATAGCTTTAAACTGAAGGCATACCAAGGGCACTGAAAGAAGTGACAGATCCTAGTTGAGTAAGAATTCCTATGAGGAAGGTGTGCATACAAAGACTGATTACTTTATTGGAACTGCAGTGACATAGAGAGGTTGGAGGGTGCCATGTTGGAGGTTGCGTGTTAATTACCTTACCCTGAGCTAGCTTCAGTCCCCTGAACAACTATTGTTTGTTTATCTCTGTGCTGAAATAAACATTCCAGGACTGATAGATAAAAACCTTTTAGAATTTACTAAGTTAACAGACCTTTAATTTCACCATCCAAAAACCAAAGTGTCATTACAGAGCATCTGAGGCATATAGGAAACCTTACTCATCCTCCTGTAGTCACTTCTTTGATTTACCCAGCAGTATACATTAAACTTGTCTTGATGTATGGATTCCTTTGTTTTATAAAACTATAAAAGTGCTTCTATACTGGAACATGAAATTTGGAGTAACCCAAATCTGTGTTCCCAGGCAATGGCTCACACAAATAAACTGGTTGCTTTTTCTTTTAATTCCTTTTAAGGTGACAAACAAAACAAAACAAAACAAAGCATAAATTGCTTAGAAGCAAAATAGCCTAAGAAGTGTTGAGCAAAGCAAACATGAAACAGACAGAAATCCAGTAACAAAGGAATGCCAAGTAGTGTGATAGCTACAGTTTTTTTGTTTTTTTGTTTTTTGTTTCGGAAACAGTCAGAAGTTTTGAATATTTTATTTTGGAAACCTCAAATTCTAAGAACATGAAATGCAGGAAAAATAAAGAAAAAATTACTTAGTGATATTTGCTAGTGAACATTAACTGCTTTTAATCCTTATTTGCATAATTTGTTCTATTTAAAAATGATAGTAAACTGTTTTGTCAAAATGCAAAGAGAGAAAAACATTCTCCCACACATATTTGTATGACATCTATTAAACAGATCAAAATGTCAGCATGATATTTGACATATATTCATCAAGATCACAGAACCACAGTAAAGTGTGCAGTAAAATCAAAACATGAAACTCAATTAAAGCATACAACACCTAACAAGTTTCTGTATGAATTTTCAATTTGGAAATAATAACTGGGAATCAGATAAAGATACAGCATTTATTGCATTTTTTGATTATAGCTGCAGTATGTTACAGAAAAGGAAGATTGGTCACTTACAAAGATCAATGATAGCAATGTCAGAAAATTAAAAACCAATTTATTTGTGGATGGGGAAAGTAAAAGGTAGTGTTGTGTTGAAACTTCACAGGAGATTCAGCTGCTAGATGTTTACATGGTTTCTCTTATATGCATATTGTAAATTGTCAATTTCTATGCAGAGATTTACAAAACCCTTACTATTTATGTATTTTAAATATGAAAACAATGTTGGAAGATAAATAACAATATATTAAGCAGAACAAATGTACAAGTGTTATTGCAGGGGATCTTTGGCACGAATGCATGATATTTATAAAAAGCAGTGCAACTGCAGCTGAGGTAAGTGGACACTAGGGGCTTGAGTAGGTTCATGAGAGTCCCGAACTTAAAATAAAAAAATCATCGTTAGAGTCAAATATCATTATCAAATAATAAGGCACTGAAAGAAACAAATTGCAATTATAGATATCTGTGCTTTCAGCAGCAGAGTATATCAATCTAAAAGCAGACTCACAGATTTTTAAGTAAATACTACAATGAAAGCATTAAAATCATGTTAATATACAGCCTTCAATATGACCAATAGTTAATATTGAAAATAGATTTTAAAATCACAGGTGTAAACACCTAGAACCAAAAGGATCTAACAGAAATACATTCAAAATTTACTTCAAACGTATCATGAAAGAATACACCAAGTATTCTGCAGCAATAAAATGCATCAATTCTTTAACAGCTGTGAAAAAAATCTGCATTCTGTCCGGCATCCATTGGCAGAAACATGGATAGCCCTAGAGAAAATTATAGGGAGTGAAGCAAGCCTGGTACATCACATGTTCAGCCAAGTTAAGTCTTAGCAAGGTAAAAGAACAATCAAATATCCTAAAATTCCTTTTTTTATCAACTTCAAAATGAACTAGAATTCAATGATAAAAAGGACAAAACATGAACTTCTATCAATTTCATGTTTTAGATATATTAAAGAAGAAATCAAAGACAATTTAAAGCTATAATAAGTCAAAGAGGTATAGTATGATGATTATTGTAGTCAGCATGTTCATCACTAAAGGAGAGTGAAGAAAAATAAATATTCAAAATGAAATAGTATTCAAATAAAAAAATATTTTGACTTAAGTTTTTTATATCAAGAAACTGAAAGCAAAACCACAAATTAAATCCCAAATTAACAAAATATGAAAAGCAATTAGAGAAGAAACACAAGATGGGGCTTTGAAAAAAATTGTAAGACTGATAAACTAATACCAAATAATTGAAAAGCTATATGTTATATAAATAAAAATATAAAAAGGTATATTAAAATGATGTTACAATAATTAATAGTTACTGCAAACAGGACTTTAGCTGGTCCCCAAAACAAGCCATCTTGCTACTTACACAACACAAAGTGGTTAGTTCTGAGACCACATACACAGAAACAAATAAACAAACAAAATACATTGGATTCTTCAAGTTGTCTTTGCATATTTGTGCATTCACATATATGGAACAATGAAAGCAAAAAGATTACATCAGTTTTATAGTAGGGTAAAATGCTATGGTTTGGAGGGAGGGGGCATATAAGTGCCTAGGGGGATAAAAGGGAATGGGGTAATATTGTAATAATATTTTAATTAAAATTTATTAAAAGAATAAACAAAATTGATGCCACAAAAATGAAGAGCTAGGATTAATACCTGTATACCTCCAAGTTAAATAATCAGATATGAATTAATCCTAGAAACAAGCAATTTATATAGACTTAACTTTTACAAACAGTAGGAAATCAGAGCACATGAGTGACAAATAAGGACTGTAGTTAGTATTTTATTGCTACTCAGAATAAAATATTTCAGTAAAGATAGTTCCATGGATAATTGCTATTAATTTGAAAAAATTATTTCTAAAATGATAAGCACTCATAATTTTAATAAAATGATCATGACTTACATATCAAAGCAAGAAAAAGTCATCACCAAAAAATGAATGCTGGTGAATAAACTTGATGAAATTTAAAATACTGAACAAATATTTATAGCTCTTATATGTTAATCCATGAAATATGTCAACATTTGGCCAAGTATAATTTATCTTCATACTAGAGAAAATGTTAACATAAGCAGTTAATAATTTTTACAGACCTATAGATGCAAGAATAAAAATCAAAGATCAATCTCACAGGAAAATTTTCATAATATTCAATACAATTCATGTATTATATCTCAAATCATATATAAAATTGAATATTTGTATTGTGAAAAAAATTTTGCATAAGCTTTTATACAAGGAAAAACTGACACTCCTATCTTATCACTTCTACTGAACATATTACTGAGAAATCTTTCCAATGCATGAGGACAGAAAAATATATATATAAAATTATGACACCTGCACTATCTAATTGGGTTTCTGTTTGATTTGTTCTTGTTAATTATTTCTTCATTGTCATTTTTGTTTTAAAATTATAATTACATTTCTTCCTTACTGTTTATCCTCCCAAATTCTCTCATAAATCTCTCCCTGCTCTTATTCAGACCCATGACCTCTTTTTTCTAGTTGTTATTGCATTCATAAATATGTATGTATATAAAAATATTCCTAAATAACCTTGTTCATTATGTATGTTATTTGTTTCATTATTATTATTATTATTATTTTTGATACTTTATTTACATTTCCAATGTTTCCTCTTTTATGGGTCTCCTCTTTGGAAACCCCCTATATCCTCCTCATCCCCGCCTCTATGAGGGAATTCCACCTCCCACCCACCAGCCCACCCATCCCCATATTCCCACCTTGACATTCCCCTTTACTGGGGCCTCTAACACCCTCAGGCCCAAGGGCCTCTCCTCTCTCCCTGATGACCATTGAGGCCATACTCTGCCACATGATGTGGGGTCCATAGATGTGTATTCTTTTTTTATTTTTCCTCCTTTTTTATTTTTGATACTTTATGTACATTTCCAATGTTTCCCCTTTTCCGAGTCTCCTCTTTGGATACCCCCCCGTCCCCTCCCCAACCCGCCTCTAGGGGGGAATTCCACCTCCCACCACCACCCCCTGTCCACCCATCCCCATATTCCCGCCTTGACATTCCCCTTTACTGAGGCCTCTAAATTCGTCAGGCCCAAGGACCTTTCCTCTCTCCCTGATGGCCATCGAGGTCATCCTCTACCACATATGTGGTCCAAACCATAAGTCCATCAATGAATATTCTTTGTTTGGTGGTCCAAACTCCAGGAGGACCGGGGGGGGGGGTCAGGCCCATTGACTTTCTTGCTCCCTCCATGGGGCTACAAATTCCCTCAGCTCCTTCAGAACTTCCTCCAACTCTTCCATCTGGGACCTCACTCTAAGTCCAGTGGTTAGTGTTAAGTGAAACTTGGGCATTCTGAACTTTTGGGATAATATCTGTTTATCAGTGAGTACATACCATGTTCCTTCTTTTGTGGCTGAGTTACCTCACTCAGGATGATATTTTCAAGTTCCATCCATTTGCCTGCAAATTTCATTAAGTCATTGTTTTTTATAGCCGAGTAGTACTCCATTGTGTAAATGTACCACGTTTTCTGTATCCACTCCTCTGATGAGGGACATCTGGGTTGTTTCCAGCTTCTGGCTATTATAAATATGGCTGCTATGAACATAGTGGAGCATGTGTCTTTATTACATGTTGGAGCATCTTCTGGGTATATGCCCAAGAGAGGTATAGCTGGGTCCTCAGGTAGTAGTATGTCCATTTTTCTGAGGGTCCGCCAAACTGATTTCCAGAGTGGTTTTACCAGCTTGCAATCCCACCAACAGTGGAGAAGTGTTCCTCTTTCTCCGCATCCTCGCCAGCATCTGCTGTCAACTGAGTTTTTGATCTTA
>CM052703.1:105943726-105994431 GCA_028551405.1 Uromys caudimaculatus
TTATCACTATTTGCAGATGATATGATCGTATACCTAAGTGACCCGAAAAACTCCATGAGAGAACTCCTGCAGCTGATAAACAACTTCAGCAAAGTGGCCGGATATAAAATTAACTCAAACAAATCAGTAGCCTTCCTATACTCAAAGGAGAAACAGGCTGAGAAAGAAATTAGGGAAATGACACCCTTCACAATTGTCACAAACAATATAAAGTGTCTTGGTGTGACTCTAACCAAGCAAGTGAAAGATCTGTATGACAAGAACTTCAAGTCTCTGAAGAAAGAAATTGAAGAAGACCTCAGAAGGTGGAAAGATCTGCCAAGCTCGTGGATTGGAAGGATTAATATAGTAAAAATGGCCATCCTACCAAAAGCAATCTATGAATTCAATGCAATCCCCATCAAAATTCCAACTCAATTCTTCATAGACTTAGAAAGAGCAATTCTCAAATTCATTTGGAACAACAAAAAACCCAGGATAGCAAAAGTTATTCTTAACAACAAAAGAACCTCTGGGGGAATCAGCATCCCTTATCTCAAGCTGTAATACAGAGCAGTAGTGATAAAAACTGCATGGTATTGGTACAGTGACAGGCAGGTAGATCAATGGGATAGAATTGAGGACCCAGAAATGAACCCACACACCTATGGTCACTTGATCTTCGACAAAGGAACTAAAACCACTCAGTGGAAAAAAGACAGCATCTTCAACAAATGGTGCTGGGTCAACTGGCGGTCTACATGTAGAAGAATGCAAATTGATCCATCCCTATCTCCATGTATGTTATTTGTATGTGGGTTGTCAGGGATGAATATTTGGCACTAGACAACCAATTTAAAACTTTTAATAGGTTCTTTAAAAACTGATAAGCATTAGTAGAATTTAAAAATAATAGTTTATGAGTTTCAAAGTTAATTATCCATGTTTAAAGAAAAGCTGGTACTATTTTCATTTCTGTCAAAATATGGAAATAAATTTATTACATTTTGAGGCATTGAATGTGTTTCCCAAAGATAAATATTTATATTTGCAAATTTTACATTTTATACACATTTTAAAATAACATTCCTTTATTCTATTATTAAAAAACTTGACAAAAATTCAAGAGTATTGAGTTTACATCATATGTATCAAGACATTATAAAGAAACATTAATTTCAAGGACACATATCACTTTTTGATTAAAGGTGACAAGTTCCTTATAAGCACAGAGAAAGAATGAATACTCTGGGAGGAATACAGCATACTAATATTTCCTATAATGAAACAGATGCTCCTTTATAACCAGAAAATTTCTGTCTCTAAATGTAATTTTAACCTTCTGTGAAATCTGAATGCAGGATTCAACTCATTCTCAAGGATGACCAACTAATGTTTATGAATAATAAATGTATTAATATTTTTAAATGTTTTTGTGAATATACCTTAAACTTTATTACTTTGACTTTAAAATATTAAAAGATTTTATTCTTGGTTTTCTTCAGAAAGCATGTACAGTTGAAATGGAATTTAAAGAGTGAAGTTTAACAAGAATGAATATTCTCTTCTCTAGGAAAATATTTTTTAGAGTTATTCCATATAACTGACACGCTACGCATCATTTATCCCTTTTAAATATGCACTGTATATGGTGTCTATATATTAAAAATAGATTACCTATGAAATAAAAATATCAAAATATACTAAGGAAATCTTCAAGATTGATCAGGGAAAAAATCTTTAAAACATTGGTAGAGGGACTAAAGAATTGGCTCATGAATTAAGGCCATATGCAGGCTAAGCAGAACTGAATTTACTTTCCATCAACCACATGATAGGTCCCAACAGTCCAGAACTCCAGCTCTAGGATATCTACCACTCTTCTAGCTTCCTCTAAGAACACTGTATACAGGTAGTATGCACACATCCATGTAGCCAAAACCTCCATGCACACGCATTTATCAATAAACATGCATATATATGTATATATACATATATATCACATGCATGTATATGTATGTATATATAATTACAATTAATAAAAAAAGACCAAAAAATTAAAAGGGATTCATGGGAGGTAAATAAAAGAGAGAAATAATATAATTATATAATAATTTCAGTACAGAACAATTAAAGAACTCCTTTAAAATGTTTTCAACAGATTGGAAGTTTTTTTTCACTATGCACATATGCACCTCCTATATTTCAAGTACATATGCAAATATATTACTATTGTTATATAAATGTATCAATTTTAAAAATATTTGTTTATAATCCTATGTCTTCTGTGAAATTTGTTTAGATACAGTTGTGAACATTTTGTAAATATTGAATAAATAAAGGGATGTCATAAGTTCAATATATTAGCTAAGTGGCGTAGAAACACTATGATCAGCATTTTTGTTTTATGTATGACCATTTAGTGTACTATACTTAAGGATATTGCTGTCACATTGGAAATGAATCTTCTGTAAAAATAGCAACGTTTTTCTGATTGTTTTTCTTTACAAGTAATGGATGCTCTCATTACATGTTTTCTTAGTGAAATTACGGATTGTTTCTCAGGTGAAGCACATGCATGTTTTCTCAAATATTCAGTACTTGTAATTGGAATTCCTTTTCCTTCCTAAACCTTTCAAGCTGAATGAAGCAAGGAAGTACTGGGAAATTCCACTATAAAAAAGCCTAGAAGATGCATTAGCACAGGCAACTTACCAAGGTATTGATCATCATTCAAAAAAATAAATAAATTTAAAAATATGACAATGAAGCTTTTCCAAATCAAAGACTTACAGATGTTCACTGTATCTATAATGAGTTGTAGGAAACCTCTAGATGAGTTAAGAACACCAGTCTTGCCTTTCAAAATTTAATGGTCTTGTTCTCTTTTATCTTAAATGTGGACATCCTCCTGAGTTCAAAGGCTTTGAGAACACAGCCATTAATTGGACAAAATGCCCATCCATATGATATGCTAATCTATGAGAGAAACTGAAAGAACAGAATTATACTTTTTAAAAACAACAACAACAAATAAACAAAAAACCAAAAATCTAAACATTGAAACAAGGATTCCTCAGAGACTAATAACAACATATAGTGTTCAAACATGTATCCAAATTTAAATGACACTTCTGAGTTTCATGGACTTTTAAAAGTATACTTAAGCATTGAAATTCCTTTTCTCTAGTTTTTGCACATTAAAAGAATTATGTCAAAAGGTAAATTATGAATCACACTCAATTTTTTAAATTTATAAAATATTATACAACATTGTACCCCACTATCCATAAAATCTTATTGGAATATCAGAGTTTCCCTGTTGGTTCCTATAATGTTGGACACTGACAAGTGAAACCTCCTCAGATCCGATATCTGCATTTATGTATGAATAATAGAAGTTTCAGTAAAACCAATACCATTATTTGAGTCTGTAGTACAGAAGCTGCATATAACCAGAAAGTGAGAATTCATGTTATATTACCAGTTCTTTACTCATAGATGAATGCCAGAATTTTTAAAATTTTTGTTTCATTTATAAAATTGTTAAAAATTATATTAATGGATTATTGACTTTACATTTTAATTAGGCTATAACTACATAACCTCTCTCCTGACTTTCCTTCCCTCCAGCCCCATTTAGGCCTTAATTACACTTGGAAGTGTATTGTGGGAGAAATATGGGAGTTTGGAACTGGGAGCCATAAAAAGCTATAGAATTCTGTAATCAGAGCTTGATGGGAAACTCTGGAGGGAGTGAAGACGACCAGAATACCAAGAGTTATGTGGACATTGGATGTTCATTTCAAGATTTTAGATAAAAACCACAATACTTGTGAGACCCATTTCAGCTGGTATTTATATTGTGTTCTGTGGACTATCTGACTGTGTCCATGTGTACTAAACACTGGAGTGAGAAAGGAATCAAAAGTAATGGATTAAGTTGTTTGATGGGGGAAAGTTTCAATACCATATAACACTAAGGTTGGACATGGTTATTTTTCAATTGTGTCTACTGGGGTTTATAATGAGAATTTAAATTTAAAAATGAGTAGCTTGGGAAGAAAAGAACATGAGATCTGTTAAAATTGTGGAGAAGTGTGCAGAGGAAAAAACACTAATTTGGGGGATTTTTTTTTTTTTGAGTTTTAGACAAATGAGTTTAATGTATTTGACTTTCATGCTACATAATTGGACTTTTAAAAAATTTCATTTTGTTTCTCACTTATTCACTTTACATTCTGCTTACTGCCCCATCGAGGTCATTCACTACCACAATCCTTCAACCTTTCCCCCCTTTCCTTCTCCTCTTAGCAGGTGCCCCTATCCCTGGGTATCCCCACACCTTGGCACTTCAAGTCTCTGCTAGGCTAAGTGCTTCCTCTCTCACTGAGACCAGAAAGGGTAGCCAAGCAAAAAGAACATATATATGTACAGGTAACAGCTTTTAAGATTAGCATAACTAAGAAGAAACCTCATACTGCGCATAAATTCAATAGGAAAGTTGACAGAAATTAAAATCCTACTTATCAAATGTTGCAGATTATAGACAGTCAGATTTATTCAAAATGAGGGTAAAGTCAGTGAGAATGCTACTAAAAGATTCCCAGCTCCAAATTCTCTTGAGTTCTATAACTAACACCCATAGAGGCCACTTTGTCTATGAGATGAGGCCAGGTTAAATCTCAAGTTGATAGAATAACCCGAATATATCAACCACAAGAGGCTGACTTTATGAACATGGACAATGTCAGCTTTCAGCAGTGGAAGATTACATCAAGGTTCAAGAAAGTCAACAAATTCAGTCAAAGAAAGTCAGGATTGCGTTCACTCATGGTGGCCCTAGGAGTCCTTGGTTTGAAGCTGTGAATATAAAAGCCAATTCAGAGTGGAGACTCTAAGAAATAGGAGATGCTAAGAGAATGAGATGTATGTCTAAGAAACCACTATCTACAGTGGTCAGCAGAGAGAGGCCACATTTGATACAAGTAGCAGACATAGAACAGTGAAATTATAAAAGCCTCATGGAGCTGAAAAGATATCACTGAAATGCTTCAGTTGTAGACAAGCATTTGTAGTTTACCTCTTTGAATCTTGAGTTTTCATTTGTCTGGTCTTTCAGTGTTTTCTTCCCATTTCTTCTTTTGGAATGTAAATGGTTATTCTGAACTATTGTGTGTAGGAAATACATAATTTACACATTTTCATATTTAAGAGTGTTTTCAGTTTCAGAAGAGACTTTGTGGGCTTTAAAATTTTTTAACTTTTTGAGATTTGGGGAATTCTTACAGTTGCATTAAATGTATTTGATATTGAGATGAGCACTGTAACAAGATACCAAACCTTAGCACAGCTATCCATAAAACTCTAAGATAAAAGCTGTGCCCCCAAATCAACTGATACAGTTGACTATCTCTCAGATTGACAAAAAGATTCTCAGGTATGTGAGCAAAAATCAAGCACTTAGGCCAGACCTGACAAGAATTTCTATAATTGTTCCACTAACCACTTCAGCTACCCAAATCCAGATTTTAAAATACTCAAAGTCCTTGGAAACAAAAACGAAATTTCATGCCATATTACCTGGTTTGGACTTATAGGTATTTTTTGTGCCCTACCAGTGACCCTGGCATATACCTCTCCTGTCATGGAAGAACTTAGAGCTTATGATTCTCATGAATCCAATTCTTCAACAATAACAGATGTACACTGAAAGAAGCTTCTACAGATATTCATTGGCTAAAGTAAGTCAAAGTATCTTTGCCTTTAAATGGACAGAAACAGGTAAGTTAAAGTATGCAACTTACCTAGACCACATTGCCCAAAGGATTTAAAAATGGCCCAACTATGTTTGGTGAGACACTAAAATCTGACACCCTGAGAATATATCACAGTTTTCTCAGGACCATACATTTATCAAACATGAATGATATCCTCCTAGTTTCTAAAAATAAAAAAAAATTTATAAAAGGGCCACTAAGCTAATGCTACAAGAGTTACAGAGCATTGGCAACAACATGTCAGCTTGAGAAAGCTTGAATGTATACATCAGAGTTTACTAATCTTGGCTGCTATCTGAGAAGAGGTAAAGGGAGCCTAAGAGTAGGATATCTGCCATCCTTCAAACACCAATGCTAAAGACTAAGATATACATTTGAGAGTTAATTATTCCTGCCTTTGGATACCTGATTTTTTAGGAATAACAAGACCTTTCTCTATAAACCAGTTTGAAAGGGGACACGAATATCCTAGTATGGACAGAGATAAAGAAAAGACATTTGAGCCTTAAAAACTGAAGGAACTGAGGGAGCTTGCAGCCCCATGGAGGGAGCAACAATGTCAACTGGCCTGATGCCCCTGGTGCTCCTGGAGGCTGGACCACCAACTAAAGAATAGACATTGAAAGACCCATGGCTCAGACCACATATGTGGCAGAGGAGGACCTTGTTGGCCATCAGGGCGAGGAGAGGTCCTTGGGCCTGAGGGTGTTAGAGGCCCCAGTAAAGGGGAATGTAAAGGGGGGAAGACGGGAATGGGTTGGCGGGTGGGTGGGAGGGGGAATACCCTCACAGAGGCGGGGGAGGGGGGAGGAGATAGGGGGTTTCCAAAGAGGAGACCTGGAAAGGGGGAAACATTAGAAATGTAAATAAAGTATCAGAAATTTTAAAACAACAACAACAAAACCAGTTCTGACTTTGGTTACAGTTCTAGCACTTCCAGATGTCTAAAAGCCTTTTCATCTGTTTCCCATGAAGCAAAAGACATTACGAAAGAGGTTCTAACTCAAACTCTTGGATCATGATAATGTACTATGACACAACTGTCCAAACAACTGGATTCTGGTAAACAGGATAGCTATGATAACCGTATAATGCCTGTATGACCCAGTACCAGACCCTACTCCTGGACCACCCTATCTTCTACCGTCAATACTGCTAACGTCTTGCCTGATGATAACTCAGTTGTTCATCCATGACAGTCATGTGATGAAAGATGAAATCAGGTATGTACAGTAGCAATAGCTACTTTAACTGAAAGTAATTGAGCCAAAGCCAGGCACCTCAGCCAAGAGAGACTATTTGGTGGATCTTACCAAGGTTCCTAGATTGGGAAAATGTCCACCAATGAATACATGGCTAGGCTTTTACTACCATGTGTTTCCACGATATGTTCTATAGAGAAACAGAGCTTCTCTTCTGCGAGAGAGGAAAATAAAAACAAGACCAAAAAATTTTAGTCCTCCTAGAGGTTATTTTGCTTCTGCCACAAATTGCTATCATCCACTGCCCAGGACATCAAAAGTATGACTCCCTTGAAGCAAGTGGTAACTGAGTCACCTATCTGGCTCTTGGACAAATGGCCCTAAGACCAGTGGAGCCTATTGATACTCTTGACATAACTTGATTTGATATTGGTGGAGAAAACAGACAGCTCAAGCCCACATGTTGATGGAGAACAACAGAGGGAAAAATTATTATTTAAAAAGACAATAAGTAGGATTCTTGTAACTGGCTTCATGGGGTTATTTGTTTGGGGTCTACAAAACATTCTGGGTTTCTTAGACTTAGGTGGGGTCTACAGATTGTTCTGGGTTTCTTAGAGGAAGATCTGACATGGCATGTTTCATACTAGATGCCAGTTTTGTGCTCAAGTAAATCCAAAACAGAGAGCCCTTACCAAGGCAAGAGTATGAATGAAAGGCCAACACCCCAGAGAATTCTGGGAAATGACTTCATGAAGACACAGCTTTCCAGGGAAGGATTTAATATCTGCTGGTTTTTATAGATATATTATTTTCAGATGTGTAGAAGCATTTTCCCCATGAAATTACAAGTGGCCAAAAGCTTTAATCTAGGCATTTCCCCTTATTCTGATGCCTACTTTTCTACCTAGAAGTTTAACTGATCTGGACAGAAGCAATTATTACTGAGCCCTCAGACTATTCAAACTAATATTTTGACTAAATGTGAATCTGCAGATGCTTTTCAAACTGAGAAGCTCTATTTATACATCTTAGTACACATTCTACCCATATATAACTATATAATAAAAAGAAAAGATAATACACATTAATATGGATTATATATTAAAGAGGGGGGAGGAGAGAGGAAGAAACGGAGAAGGAAGAGGGGGAGAAGGAGGAGGAGGAGGAGAAGGAAGAGGAGGAGGAGAAGGAGGAGGAGGAGGAGGAGGAGGAGGAGGAGGAGGAGGAGGAGGAGGAGGAGGAGGAGGAGGAGGAGGAATAGTACCTGTTCTCATTCAGCTCTTAGTTGGAGCAAGACCTAGAGTCTTTGAAAGTTTATATTTCTGAATTAAAACAACAGTTCAATAGTTATATTCCTTTACAGTAATAGTCTTACAAATTTGGAGATGTTTAGACTTAGTTCTCATGAGATAAGGGGTGTGGTAGTTTGGATATGCTTGGACCAGGGAGTGGCACTATTTAGAGGTATGGCCTTTAAAACCCTCATCCTAACTGCCCAGAAGCTAGTCTTCTCCTAGCAGCCTTCAGATGAAGTTACTGAACTCTCACCTATTTTATCCTCACATCTACCTGGACGCTCCATGCTCCTACCTTGATGATAATGGACTGACCTTTGAATCTGTAAGCCAGGCCCAGTTGAATGTTGCCCTTATAAGAGTTTTCTCAGTCATGGTGTCTGTTCATAGCAGTAAAACCCTAAGACAAGGTGATTGTATATGGCTTTGAAAGAAACATTTTGTTTGTATGACAATCAGTTATAAATAATTTTTAAAAATTTTGCCATGTTGTAAAAAACCTAAAAATGAGAGAAAGAGGCAAAGACATAAATAAGACAATTGATACCATTTTCTATTCTCTTGATTCTTCTAGCTAACTACTCTGATGTCAATACTACCTGGGGTTTTAATTCTCATTCTGATAGAATTAATATCAGGGGTCTGAATCTTAAACTACATGGCCAATTATTGATCAACTTATTAATTAATGGTTGTTAGGACTCTATTTAGAGCATTCTGAATCCATGTTTTGACTTATTCACTAAGATGAGTGGGGAATCTAACAATCCCATAGACCTTAGGATCCAGACCTTACTAAAACTCCATGAAGGAAGTACCATTCAACAACAAAACATGACATATTGACAGCACTACCTGGCTAAAAGGAAACAAACTCTTTGTCCATCAAAGTCCATAGTTCTGGGAAAGCCTCTAAATGAACTAACCTTACCTTTTGGCTTCTGTAGTTCTGCTTCTGGCTATTTTGTTCTTTGAACTAAAGAAATGTTCATCTAGGATATGGATTTTTTGTGCTGAAAATCTCACCCTGAGAAAGGTGCAGGGGACCAGTAGGACCCTGAACGTCCAGTGTAGTCTCTGACTGGATAATAAAGGCTTTCTATTGGCTTAAAGCCCTGTTCAAGGAATTTTCTTTGGTAGATGCTGCAAAATACTGTAAGTCTTGAGTGACCAGGGAGAAGGATTATGGGTTAAAGACATGTGCTTAGTTATTTTTCAGATCAACAAGTGCTTGGCAATATAGTCTTGGTAACCAAATTAGCCGAGTTACTATAGTGACTTCTAGATGTAGGGTAATGATAATTGGGTACTTAAGAGTTTCTAGTAGAAGTAAGGAGCAACATTCAAAGTTCCTGGTTTGAGATTCCATCCATAAAACCCTCCAGCCCCTTGAATTTCATAGTCCTGGATAAAATGAATTAATAATAGAAGGTGGAAGATTAACCAAATGTGGGACCCCATAACACAGCTTTAGTAAGGTTTTACTCATTATAGGTTGAGACTCTTTGGTGAGCTAACTGTTTTAGTTTATTCAAACTCTCATAAATAGCCCCTTAACAGTTGGTATAGAGTTGTGTGAATAAAATCATTATCCTGTCATGTTACATTTGAGTTGAATCCTTCCTTGCATCTGTTATTGGTTCACTAGCTGATGAAGAGACATTTGGCAAAATAAGCCAGATGCAGAAATACAACTATAATGAGTTCATTTCATTGTGTGGTATCTAGAAATATTAATTTGATGGAGAATGGGGGAAACCAGATGAGTTGTGTGAGAAAAAGAAAGGTGTAAATATGAGCCTGTGTGAAGATGTCTTAATCCCATTATTGTATATGGTTGATATTCAGCAATAAAATTTTCACAAAATGAAATGTCTCATGGTTTCCCTTTCTACCCCTTAAATATATAAAGCAATGGTTTGTTGCTATACAACAAAACTAATGTTTAAACTTATTTTTTCAGTTTCTTTCTCATGAAACATAATTATCAACTCAGTATTAACTCAATAAGATTGTAATATTCTGACACCAATCTTATTAGCTGTGCATTAGGTATCTGTATATGCTACCATGTATCCTTTTTGTGAATTTCCCAGACTTTCTTTCTATTGCAGGATATTGCTTTTTGTTCAGACTATCAAATCCTTTAATTTTTTCATAAATGATACCAACACAGCATTGCTATTTTTGTTTTATAGTACTCAGATTAGAAATTAAGGGTTTTTATACTGATCTATTTTATTCTTTATATGTTAATGTTCTTTAGAAAAAAAAGATGAGGCTGAAATATAAAAGGCTATATTTCTGTAACCATAATTTAAGAGCCAAGACCATAAATGGTAGCAGCTAATGAAGTCAATTGGGACACCATTCTTTTATTTCTTGTGGTGACTCATCTGATGCTTGGAAGAATCTGTTCTTTTTTTTTTTTTTAGTCCCCTTGGCAAAGCATTTGACCCTCAATAAAGGGAATTCCTAGGGGAAACTATTTGGATGCCTCAAGGCTCTGTGCTGATGAAATCATTATTTTTCTCAGAGCAGATCTCTGAACTCACATTTTCCTGTAACTTGGTCACTGCAGGAAAAAGCAACTGAGAAAGAAGAAAGACTGTGGTGCTACCAAGTAGGCTGCATCATGGCTAGTATTGCAAGGAGAAGATGCTTCATTCCCTTTAAGTTTCCTGATAAGTGTGCTTGCTTTACATCTTTGCTGAAAAGGAATATTCAGAGAGTATATAACTGATAATATTATGTTTGTGGAAAATAACAAAGCAGAACTCCCAAAGTAAGTACAATAAGGGAGGAATTGTACAATTCATTCCTCACTTTTCTGCAGATAATGGAGGGCTCATCCAAATAACTGTCAGTAGGACTTCAGTGATTTGACAATTTTATTAAAGCAAGGTTATATACTTTCTCACATATGCACTTTGTATATATGATTCTATTCTATACATTAATAATATGTGTGTATTATTCCCTTTTTATATTTGAGTATTACTTTAATGAAAGGCTTCCTTGATTTTGAATTCATTTTCTCTGTGTTCAAGTTCCATTTTGTGCTTACTTCAGCTGAAGAATGTGCTGTCAATCCCAAGGGCAGTGATGAGATCTTTTAATAAAATAACATGATCTTTGGAAGGAAATGACATCGGTCTAATTTCATTTGCAAGCTTTAGTAAATTTTTAAAATAATTACTGTATATTTTGACCTTAATAGTAAACTAAAGATATGTAATGCCATTCTCCTAAAAACAATAAAATCAGTTTGGGATCTGGACTTACAATGAATAGTAATATTATTCTTAAAGAAAAAGATTTAAAAATACATATAAACTTACTTCAAGGTATTTTTTATGAAAAATGTTTTCTTGAATTACAAGTTTGCTTAATTTTTCAAACCATTATTATTGAATTTAGCCTTAAAAGTCAATTTTACTTATAGAACTGAGGCAACAGGTTCAGCGTTTTTTAGGAATAAGTGTTTATAGGCTTAAATAGAACCAAATAAAATATTATCAACATAAGAACATTACTTTGCTCTTTAATTAGGTATGAAAAAATATCTTGCCACAAAAAATCTCCTCCACATAAGCAAAAAATGGAGTAATAAACTTACAGCATGAAGCATGCATATAGTGTTTTAATTGAGTTTTATAACTAAAACCTCCAGAAAGGCTTGAAATAAGAACCTGACAATAGACACCAAAGTGACCTTGTTTCAATTCTGCTGTTGCTTTGATTGTTACAAGAGGTATATACTCACTGTGTTTGTTATAAAGAGTTGATAAATTAAAAAAGTGACATAAGAATATTTTTATTATGGTTGTGAAGCTAATTTCCCTTTATATTACAATTAGATATGTGTAGAAATATAATGTATAGTATACATGAATATATCCATGGGGAATTCGACTCATTGAAATGATAAGAATTCTCAGTTTCATAAATTTTGTTCTGATCAATATCAAGAAATAATATTCAAACATGCTAAAGATAAATATTTGGGAGATCAGGAACATTAAATAGATGTTTACAAACAAATGCCTGTTTTAATTCAATTTAATTTATTTAATTTATTTTTTAATTTAATTTTTTAAATTTACATATATATTATATTATAAATTTATAAATTAATTTAATTTATAATAATTTAATTAATTTAATGCCTGTTTAAATCTTCCTTCAACTCATATGTAAATAAGGACAATAAATTTAAAAGTGTGGATAGTCCTTTCTACTAACAAGTTATACTAAAGAGCTATGAAGGCTTTTACTAGCAACTGTATCATCTATTGATTTCTGTATTTTCACATTAAAGAATTAAAGAATGACCTCTGGGTCAGGCAGTGCCTTATTCTTCTTTGGCCTTCAATAAAGTTATTAGGATTCTATCCCTCACCTACAATCTGTGTGTTGCAATGGTAAGTATGTTACATATTCACTTTGTTTTTCATTTTGAAGAGCTAGATGGTCAAATTATTTATATTACATATTTATTTTCAATAGGAAGTGAGATGACACATGTATACTGTATGTCAGATGTCTGTTACGTTTCCAACAGTCTTCATTTTCTCTGGTTGCTATGCATTATTATTACCACTGTAGACATGAGTAGTTTGTTCCAGTCCTGATGACCACTCACCTGAGACCAACTGGGTGCTGTTGATCCCTTTCAGGGCAGAGAAGAAGGAATATGGATATAACAAATCGAACAGCAGTAACTGAGTTTATTTTTCTAGGATTTCCAGGCTCCTCCTCACTGCAGCTCCCATTGTTTATGATATTTCTCACTGTGTATTTGCTGTCTCTCATGGGAAACACCCTCATTATTTTCCTCATTCTTGTGGATTCCACACTACAGACACCCATGTACCTGTTCTTAGGAAACCTATCATTCCTGGAGATTTGGTACACTACGGCCACGGTGCCTAAGTTGCTGGCTACATGTGTCACAAAGGTTGTCACCATTCCTGTTGCAGGCTGCATTACTCAGTACTATTTCTTCTTCTCCCTGGGAGCCACTGAGTGCATCTTGCTGGCAGTTATGGCTTATGACCGGCATGTGGCTGTATGCCGTCCTTTACATTACTCGCTTCTCATGAGTGTTCACATTTGCCTGAGGTTTTCAGCCGCATCATGGATTGGAGGCTTCATTGCCCCTCTGTTACCTACCATACTCATCTCTCAGCTGAACTTTTGTGGCCCAAAGAGAATCAACCATTTTTTTTGTGACTCTGACCCCATCTTTAAACTCTCCTGCTCAGACACATTCTTGGTCGAGGCCTTGGGTTACACCTGCAGCTCTGTGGTGATTCTCAGTTCTTTTCTTCTCACAATGAGCTCCTATGGCAACATTGTCATCACAATAATCAGGCTTTCTTCCCGGGAAGCAAGGAAGAAAACATTCTCAACTTGTGCCTCCCATCTCACGGTAGTGACCATCTACTATGGGACCATCATCTTCGCCTATGTCCGACCTCCAGCCAAGTATAACTTCACGATTGGCAAAGTGGTATCAGTGTTCTACTGTGTGATCACCCCTTTAGTCAACCCTCTCATATATACCCTGAGAAACAAAGATGTGATGAAAGCTTTCCAGAAATTTCTATCCCAAAAGAGGTTTTTATTTGGCAAAAACATGCATGGACTTTGAAAAAGCATCAGTTACATTCTGGAGGTTAGTCAGGCCTCATTTAATCATGGTAAGAATTTGACTTTGGTTTTAAAAATGAACTCTGACATGACAACTTCTGTACACTTCATAGTTTGCTTTGAATGCTACTGAAAAGTTATGTCATAGCTATGCTACTTAAAATAGTTAGTATAACAGCAAAATGATAGACAGAGTAAACAAGGAAACTTTTTGCCAATACGATTTTCCACAATTGGTTTATTCCAAATGAATAGCTTTAAAGAAAGCCTAGCTCATAAAGTTTGTAATAATTCAAGTAGTATTCTTCCATTTAAGTCTAATGGAAAACTAATCAAAAGACCTCAAAAATAAATTCATGCAAAAAAACATTTACTATAGAAATGGTGAAGTAGACACAATTTTTAAGGTTTTACAATTATTTGTTAACATAGACATAGCTACATACCTTTCTAGACAAACATGGTTTTTCTGGATAATGTAAAATTGTAAATAAATGAATAGGAATTAGAATATTAGCAAAGGTACCATGATTAAAACATTTTAAAAGGCTTGATATGAGATAATTTAAAAATTGGCTTTCTAACGTGTTTAAGTAATCATGAAATTAAATTAAATGGAACACAACCATAATTTTAGCTTCTAAGGATACTGAGCCAGAAGAATAATGATTCTGGGCTGGAGAGATGGTTCAGTGGTTAAGAGCACTAACTGCTCTTCCAGAGGTTCTGAGTTCAATTCCCAGCAACCATAGGTGGCTCACAACCATCTGTAATGGCATTCCATGCACTCTTCTGGTGTGTCTGAAGATAACTACAGTGTATGCACATAAATAAAAATAAATAAATCTTTTTTTAAAAAAGAATAATGATTCTATGTAACATAGCAAGCTTCTTCTCTCAAGAATAAAGAAAAATAATAAGGCACTGCAGGTTTTGCATTGCTTTATAATGGAAATTAAGAATCTATATGTTTTTTATTTATTTTAGTGCATTTTAGGAACAGAAGAGATGGCAAGGAAGAGTAAATCACAAGTACCTTACTGGTGAGTGTTTATGTGGCTGCCTCTGTAGTGCTGTACCTTCTAAGTGTGAGAGTGAGTGCTATCAGAAAGAACATAGAGAATCCGCAATATCACCATAGAAACAGAGTGAGACTCTGCAGTGCAACAAATCACCAGATGACTGCTATCCAGAGTGAATCTTGGCACTACATGGCATAATTAAGCGACTATAATAAAATAAAAAATTGGTACACATGCTCATGCTTGAAATTTTTCTTGAACTCCAACATGAAATCTTACTGGAATACATAAAAATTATAAGAATAATTAGTTTTCCTTCTTAAAATTAATTTATCATTAAAATTTTCATACAGGTGTGTAATAATCTGGTCACACTAACCCCTTCATACATGCCTTATTGTTTCGCCATCCCCAACAAAGCCCTCTGTGCTGAAAAAGTCCCCACCCCACTTTCATGTCTTCCTGCTTTATGACCATGTTTATCAAGGGACTTTGTTTGGGCATAGGTATGGAGCTATGCACTGGAACATGGATCAGTGGCCACAAAATTGAAGACAATTACTTTCACTTCCCTTACAATCCTCACTTGTAAATAGCTGCCCTAGGAAGTTTCAGTCCTCATAAGCCCACCCAATTTATGAATATTTACACGCTCTGTGTAGAGTATGCCTTGAGGAAGCAAGAGTAAATGTTGAGTTCACAAATGCCATTTTCTTTTCATGCTCTTATATTCTTTCTACTACCTCTTTCACAGTGTTTCCTGAACCTGGTAGGCATGTTATGGGTAGCTCCTTTAAGGCTGAAGACTCAACAGAAACTTGTTCTCAGCACCTTAACCAGCCCCAAATCTTATTAACACTTCACATCATAATGAAACTTCTCTGACCAAGGCTCAGTGCATCATGGATCTGGTTATGAATGTAAATATTTAGGAGACAGTTTGACAAGTTCATTCAGCAAAATAAAATTACTATGTTCTCAGATAGGGTTAGTATCTCCTCAGTCATGTGCCTTTGATCAGTTATCAATAGGAGGGGAAGCCATTGGTCTTGTGGAGCCTCTATGCCCCAACATAGGGTAATGCTAGGGTGGTGAGGTGAGAATGGATAGGTGGGTGGGGGAGCTCCCTCCTAGCAGCAGGGGGAATGTAATGTAAATAAGTGTAAATAAATAATGAATGAAATGTAAATAAATAAAATAACCAATAATAATAAAAATGAAAGTACAAGGCATGAACTTACCTCTATGGAGTTGGCCTCAGTTGCAAACAGAAAATGGCTAACTTCATATGAGCAACGCCGTTATTGCACCCAGTGAGCACATACATCTTGACTTGAAAATCTGTATTTAAGTACGCAAAGTCTATAACTACTAAATACTGTAGCCAACATTTCCCTAGTTTTTATATTTAAAGCTGTATATATATTTCTGAGCTTTTGTCAGAATAACTTTTACATGTAAGTATGATATTTGGGCCAAAAAGTACCACAGTGTGTTCTAAAATTTAATTTGCCTCAAAACATATCAAAGTTATATGGAAATCTCAAAAATACATTCTGAACTGACAAAAAGGTATGTCTGCATGATGTCCCACTTATGGTGATTTTCTCATTTTATTGATGGCAGTAACATATCTATAATCAGATTCTGTGGAGGATTTTAAATTACATGTTGGAATATAGGCTTTGAAATTTCCCTGGCTTTTGTACTTCACCTAGTATTTTCATTAATATATTTGGAAATACACCTTGGTTTGCAAGTTTATTTTCTTCTGTAACTATGTAACTTAATGGAAGTGCTTTCATTTCTTTGATCTAATGTCTGCATTGTGTGTTAATACATTTATACAAGCAAGAGCAGGTGAAATGTAGTTATTTGAGATTTGTACATATTTATTTAACTCCTTAATTAAAAATTGTTTTAAATACCTCATTTGATTAGCAGAATATTCTCCTATTGTGTACCTTTGCAAAAGTCAATAATACCAATATTTTCATGGTTTTATTGTGAAGCATTCATGCACTGAATTTCCTTTTAAACATGTTCCAGTACCTCCATTATATTTGTAAAGTGTGAATTGTGAAGTATAAAAAATAAAATTCTAGATTCAATTATTTCCATCAACCTTAAGAAAAATAAAACCATCTTTCTTTTTGTGTTTAAGTATACATCCTGAGAATTCATTACTGCCAATTTTAGTATTTAATAATAGGACTGAAATATGAAAATATATATATGACATAAGACATAAGACACATAGGCCGAGAGAGAGAGAGAGAGAGAGAGAGAGAATGATTTTCAAAAATCTATTGCTTGTCTAAAAGAAATACATTAAAATCCCAATAAGAGGATGACAGAGTGGCTCAATTGGAAACAATATTTGCTGACAGTCATAAGGATCTGAGTCTGCATCCACTCCACTCATGTAAAATGTTGGACATGGCCATATATATTGTCATCCCAGGCTGGAGATTAGAGGGTAGATAGGGATAGGAGGATTTCTAAGGTGAGCTGATCATCAACAGAGTCTTAACCTGTTTCTCTTCTGCTTCATAATTACAGATATAATGTTACCTCATGCCTTCCCTGCCATCATGAATTCATAAACTCAAAACATGAAACCAAATGTGCCTTGGTTTTCTTAAGGTTTTTGTTGTTGTTGTTTTGTTGTTGATGTTTTAAATTGTTTAGTTTTGTTTTTTCATGTGCTTTATTACAACAATGATATAAATAACTAATAAGGTATCACTAGAATCCTTAGGCAAGGTTTCTCTATACATTCTAATATTTACTAACAACTATAATAATCTGGTCTATAACATTATGTTCTGTATAATTTAGAATATGTGTACCAAGTTTAATGTACTCTGGGAGAAACTGTAAGCCATATTCTTTTTGATCTATTCTAGTGTATTTTCTGGAGACTGATCAGTCCCTCCTTCAAAAAGTACCAAGAATATCACAATCATCTTAAAGTAAATATGAGGAAGGTTACACGGAAAGGCTTTTCTTTGGGGATTTTTAAAATTAATTAATTGATCAATTAATTTAATTAATTAATTTACATCCCAAACATTGCCTCCAGTTGCCCTCACTGAGACACTTCCCCCTCTCCTTCTTTCTGAGAACATGGGGCATCTCCTGTGTATCCTCCCACACTGAAGCATCAGGTTTCTGCCAGATTAGGTGCATCCTCTTTCAATGAGAGCAGACAAGACAACCTTGTTGAAGAATGGATGCCACAGTCACTTTAGAGCTTTAGGAAGTACTTGTTCCAGCCCATGTGTGTTCTTTGATTGGTGGCTCAGTTTCAGAGAGCTCCCAGAAGTCCAGGTTAGTTCCTTTGGGGAATTTTCAGACAATAGCTAAGTGAGATAAAAAGATGTGTTAGTGACTTTTGGATAACACACTGTTTCAAAGGTATCTTATCAAGATTTATAAGGAGGTAAAGGATATTCCTGTTTGTATTTACTTTATATTAACAAAAGATTAAAGTTTAGCACTGAATTTTGAATGCTATCAAAGTCCTAAATTGTAACTACATGTCATGACTAGAAAGTTTACAAACTTTTAGGTGATCCACCAATAACTGAATGTTAATATGTAGAAAAAGTATTTCTCAATTGGACCTGTCGGAAGATCTTCCTACATATTTCTGATGACTAATCGGTTTTCTTGGACTTTGAGGAATCTGAATTGTTTTAAAGTACAGATTCAAATTTCTGTTGATAAAATATTAAAATACTCTGCTGCAAAACATAGATTTAAGTCTAAAGATATTTTGAGAATTAAGGAGCTAGGGTAGAATTATAGCAAATTATAGCAAAACAATGCAAGCTATGAGTGATTTCGTCAACCATGGTTTTTATGTTTCTTCATCTGGGTGGTTACAATGGCTTGATAAATGTCAGCACTATTCTTATCTCTCTGATGTATTTTTTCCCTATTCACAACAGCTTGTCCTAAAGCTGTTCAATTGTTTAGTTGTTCTCTGCATTTGGTGTGAACTGAAAGCCTTCTTTTATTAAGCAGCCACATAGTTAAATCTCTAAACTAAGACTTAAGTATTTCACTTTCTTAGGATTAATTTCTTTTATATTACTTTAAAGTGCTTGTATTTTGTGCCTCCTCAGAAACACAAGCTTTCCACTGCCCTACAAAACTCTTTATTTTTGTCACTATCATTTAGTTCCATGTCTAACGTATCTGTTACATTGTATTACTTTTCAATAAACAGTAAGTCAATACCTAAACCTAGTAATCAGCAATGTAACTGCAGAGAGGACTTGACTATACACAAGATATCAGAATATGTGGATCTTAGTAAAAAGTCATATCATAAAACATGCTGTGAGAAATACAGAGGAACAAGTGGAGGAAGCATTTTGGGGTGATGGTCTCTTAAGATTCCTTTATGAATAAAACACCAGGAAATCCTGACATGTTTTACTGCAAATATTTGTAGTTGAACAATTTGAAATTTTTCTAAATGTATCTCTTTTAAATACATATTTATTAGTTTTATTTCATGTGTATCTGTGTTTTTTCTGCATTTAGGCTTGTGTACATTGTGCCTGACCAGGGATTATAGATGCTAGAAATAATTATTAGATTCCTTGGAAATGGGATTATAGCAAATTGTGAGCCACCATGTTGATTTTAGAGCCTGACATCGTGTCCAAAATGTGTTTTTTAACTGCTGAGCTGAGTCTCCAGACACTCACCTTTTTTTTTTCTTTCATTTCTTCTTTTCTTTTCATTTGTATTTTTGAGAATGTAATTTAATGGCAAAATTTCTCTTTTGCCTCGCCTCACTTTAAACCCTGCCATACACTTTTCCTCTCTCAGTCAAATTCATGTCCTCTGATTTGTTGTTGTTTCCTTTTCTTACTAACAGAGATTGAGAGTTTACAATTATAAAACATTGCTTTTTTTACACATAAATGGAAAGTGAAAACAAGGGAATTTTAAGTACTTTGTTAGAAAAACTATGCCTTGGGAAGATTGGCTTTAGAAACTTCATGCAAATTAGAAATGGATAGTCATCAGAGAAAGCCAATGGAAAAAAATTTGACAATCAGGGAAGGAGTCAGATAAATGTAAATGTATAAGGTAATTATGCATTTGAAAATAGTGAGACAAAGTCATGAATTATTAGGAAAGAAGATAAGAGCTGTGGATTCTCAAGCACTTCTGATAAAGTGTAGACTGATTGATCATTATCACAGTTCTGGACATATGGAATCTTATCAATCCCCATTTGACCCAGAGAAAACTGCTTATGATATAAAAGGGAATGCTCACTTGCACTGAAAATAAATATGTTTTTAATTATTAGATGTGTGATATGAACAGGAGACAAATTGTTGCTTAGGAAACAGTAATTCCTGTTTAGGGGATATCTCAATTAAAGAATTTGTATGAAAGAAACTTCTGCTCAAGAAAGATAGGGCTAATAAATGAAAACATCCAGGGCCAGTCAAAGGTACTAAATACATACTAGATGGTGGCAATTGGCAATCTTTTAAAAATATTATAGGTACTCGTGTCTTTAGCACTGAAGTAAGACACTTACTAATGTCAGGTGAAGGCCCTTTGAATAGTAAATATGGCTATGAAAAATTGATCAATATTCTGACCCAAGATTAGGATAAAGGAAATAAAACAGTGGTTTTATTCTGGAGTCTGTTTCCCACTAGTCAACTGCAGTTTCCTGCAAAGAGTAATTGTCTTCGGTAAAGCAGCACACAGGTCTATTGTGATTTTCTAATAATTTGTAACAAAACATAGTACAATAAATTGTCATAAATGATAGTTTGGAACAACTTGTGTATCAAGAGAAAGTAGTACCTTGCTAAAGATAAAGTAGGGGCTTTGACAATGTAGAAGTCCCTATGTAGTTTCCTGGGATCATTCCCACAGAGCATTTAAGCACATCTATGTAACTATTTGCAACTATGTCAATGTATGTTTATTTCTCCCACTTGACAGACCATGGGAAGAATCTAGCATGCCCAATGTCACTAGAATAACAGAGTTCATCCTTCAGGGATTCTCGGATGCTCCTGAGCTACAGACTATATGTGGGCTTTTCTTCCTGCTATTGTACCTAGCAGTCATAATGAGTAACTTCCTCATCGTCACTCTCATCACTCTGGATCTGAAACTCCAAACACCCATGTACTTTTTCCTGAAGAATTTGTCCCTGTTTGATATCTTCCTTGTGTCCATCCCAATCCCAAAGTTCATCATCAGTAGCCTAACTCACAACAATTACATTTCCATTGTGGGTTGTGCCTTTCAGATACTTTTAATGACTTCCTTCTCAGCAGGTGAGATATTTGTACTGACTGCAATGTCTTATGACCGCTATGTTGCCATCTGCTGTCCTCTGAATTATGAGGTCATCATGAGTAGTGGGAACTGTGTGCTGATGTTGGGTGTTTCCTGGGCTACTGGAGTGCTCTTTGGGGCCATATATACAGCTAGCACATTTTCCATGCCTTTCTGTGGCTCCATTGTAATTCCACAGTTTTTCTGTGATGTTCCTTCGTTACTAAGGATTTCCTGCTCTGGATCACTCATGATCATTTATATAAGTCTTGGAATTGGTATGTGTCTATGCATGTCTTGCTTTTTCTGTGTCATGATCTCCTACTTTTACATTATCTCCACTGTGCTGAAGATTCCTACCACTAAAGGTCAATCCAAAGCATTTGCCACCTGCATCCCCCACCTCACTGTTTTCAGTGTTTTTATTGCTACTGCTTGCTTTGTCTATCTGAAGCCACCCTCAGATGTACCATCAATTACAGACAGGCTGTTTTCTGTGCTATATACTGTGCTGCCTCCAGCACTTAATCCTATAATCTACAGCCTGAGGAATAGCGATGTCAAGTGTTCTCTGAGGAGGTTGCAACAAAATCTCTGTCCAAGGGATTCACATTACAACAGTTCAACATTTCTGTCAGTGTTATAGTGCCTCACAAGTTACAGGCAAGTTTTTTAATTTTTGAATTTCAAAAGACAATGGTATCTGTACTTCTATGATAAAGCTCTTCTCTTTGGGGAAATATAAGTTTCTAAAAGAATTTATCATTTTCTTTTTATGATAAGGTTCAATATGTGGTTATTGATAACATTTTCTCATTCATTTAAAAATAAAAACAAAACAAAATTAACAACAGCACAATTAAATATGAGAAGAAAACAATCAAGGTAAATTCATGTTGGCCTCTATGCTAGTCTTTCTAGTAATTACAAAGAACAGGCAAGAAGCTAACTGTAGGCCTAGTGTCTACTTGGCCTAATCTTTAAAGCAGTATCAAATGCTTAAAGCAAAGACAAACCTGGAGGAAGTTCATATGATACAAGTTATAAAAAATAAATAGGAGCCACTCAGGTTGAGTGTATTATTAGAAATACACTGGAGAGTTAGATGTTTGTGTGATTGTTCTATAGTTTTTCCTGAATCCATTGCTGACATGTGAATGAAGGCAGTCTCATAAGTCTAAAGGATAAGTTGAAATAATCTTAAAAACTTGAGAGAGTTTAAAAAACACAAAACCCCTTTCCATATTATAAAAGTTTTAAACTACTGCTAGGGAGAGAATTCTTTCTGACTATGCTACCACCCTGGAAAAGGGTCCTCTGGTGAATCTATCTGAACTTTGTTCATTAAACAACAAGCTAACAGCTACTGTGAGCTGTCACTACTACCGGGCATGGAAGTTTTTGGTTGCTGTGAATGTCTTTGTGTCCTCTATGCTCCTGTAAGTAAATAATCATTTAAATATATTGGTTCACTAAGTTGGACTTAGGTGGAATTACCTTAGTCTTTCTTTGGTTCTTTATCTGATGTGAGTAGGTATTGTTTCTGCACAGGAAAAATTAAGGTAACAGTCATCTATGCTTGTCCTTCAGCCTGCCTGGAGTGCAGGAGTGCATCATCTTTTAATATGTGTAGGTGTATGTACTCCGCAATTTATATAAAAATTTAGGGAACCCACTACAATTGCAGACTAAATCACTTTTCATTTAAAAATTTGTTTTGAGGTGAATTTACCATTATTTTCAAACAAATGAGATATTCTTTGCCATCTATGAACTCTCGGGAGATTCTATATGTTTTCACGATAATTATTTTTCTTTTATATTTAATTAGTTTCCATATAAAAATATAGTATTTGTCATGAGGCTTTCATAAGATATAGTCACTGTCAATTATGTTAACAATGTTTTATAGTCACTTTGACTAAAGGTTACTAGATGACAGTCATGGATTGAAGCAATGTGCAGCCCCCTATATCCTATCTCATCATAGACACATTTTGAGACAAATCACTTCTCCCTATCCTCAAGACAGAAAACAAATGTACTCACCATTCAGGGATACTCACAACTATCTCTAAAACCACTGAGAATAACAAATTCACTGAGACATCTACAGTTCCCTTAAACTTTCATCTAGCCATCAGTATATTAATTTCCACTAATGAAAATTAATGTTAATAAATGCACATTATATAAAAATGATACAACTCTGCTTGATACTACTTCAAAGTCTAGATTCACATAATTTTTGATTGGTTGAACATTAATGTAATCTCAAGACATAAGTTATAACCCAGAAAGGAGATAAACTACATCACCATAGACTCCCATTAACATTAGTTGACCCATAAACAAAACCATTCTCCCTGCTCTAACATGGTCTCCATAAGGTCTTTCTCTTTCTCTTTCTCTTTCTCTTCTCTCCTCTCTCTCTCTCTCTCTCTCTCTCTCTCTCTCTCTCTCTCTCTCTCTCTCTCTGTTGTTTGATGTTCAGAACACACCTGTTTTTACTTTACCAATAAACTTTTGTTTACTGGTCTTTTGTGTCTGTTTATCAGTTAGCACATTGATGATGCGATGAATATACAATGAAAGTTATCTGACTTTCCTTGCCAAACTCTCCCACACTATCTGTGATCTTGACTAAAACACACTTTTTTTTTCTGATTTACTAAGAACACCCTGAACTAACTCACATGAAGAATATTGATCCTCGATCTAGTTAAGATGACTTCTTATTTTTATCTTTTTTCCAACCACTTTTTGTGACATACTGTGGTCTTTTTTCTCTGAGCTTATTCTCAAATACCATTTACTGGAAGCACATATCAAAAGAACTAGAAGCCACTTGCCTTGTTCACCTCTTACTGATGAAAGATGATATGATGGACAGGAGGCTCAAAACCATCAAGAATAGGACACAAAACAAATGAGATTGAGAAGCACTATGATGACTTTCAATCACAGTCTACATATAACAAAAGAGTATACCTGTAGAAATGTGTTCAATATGTCAATAACTCATAAAGAGGTATGTGAGTTTTAGACTCATGAGTATTGTTCTTTTAACATTATTATATAAATAATAAAATTTCCTAAAGTAAATTGAAATATTTAGACAAATCTGAGAGAAATGTTAAAATTTAAAATGTTACTCTATCTAATAAAAAGATGACAGGACAGTAAGCCAGAAAATGCATCCAAGCATCCAGTGGGATATTGATGACAAGGACAGGGTTGCTTTCAAAAGTTTCAAAGAGTTTAATATGAGGCCTAAAACTTTGAAACTGCCTCAGAATACACTTCAAGTTAGAGAAAAAGGTAAAGATGTATTTCTCACATTTATTTTAATTTTTTAGAAATTTATATGTGACTAGTGTATTTATATCGTTTCTCCTTACTTCCACTTTTTCCATGTCTTTTCCTCACTTCCTTTCAAATATTTGGCCTTTAAAACTTTATTATTGTTACACAAACACACGTGTGCGCACACACACACACACGCACACACGCACACACGCACACGAGCACATACTTCACCACAACCAATATCACCATTATACTACTGTGGAATAAAGGCAAATTGAAGATATCTTCTTAGCTGGTTGATATCTAGTGGTTTACTGCATGCATTATGTTGAAGAGTAAAGAGTTAAATACATGAGATAGTAATATTTTGTATAAAAACATCACATGTGAATTTTCCTATTCAGAAATTAAATACTAAAACTAAAAATATGCTGCTCTGTAGCCTGAACAACAGATAATATCATATATATTTCACTATTCATAGTATTTTTGTATATGTTTTACTGTGAAGTAACATTTATTTTCTAAATTATCAGTAATGTACGTCTTAAAGGTATAGAAGAACAAATAGTACTTTAAACTTAATGTGAATTAGCTTAAAGAAAATAAATTCATCAAATGAAACATATAACCACATGAAAGGAAAAAACAAAACAGTATGTAAAAGTATTAACAAGATAATTTAACATATGCATTTGGATAAAACATGGAAGGAAACATAACATAATCTGCAGTTGCTATATGGAGGATTACAACATGGATGGTGGGATAAAAATATTATAAATTTTGTTATGCATATCTTAGGATTCTGCAAATGAGAAAATGTTTGATATTTCTAGGATCTAATAATTTCAGGACAGAAGGATGGAAAAACTAAAACAAAAATAAAAATAGTCCTGCTAAAATTCACATTAGCTCTCTTCTTGCTGTTGTGGTAGAATGCCTGATAGGAAAGACTTAAAGTCAAGGAAAATTTAGTTTGACTCCTGGTTTCTGGACAACCTAGCTCATCTTGGCATAAAATGCTGTGCATCTAGAACCTGATCATGTAGGGAAGAGTGTGCACTGCTTCTCTTCACATACTAGTTGACCAGGTGACAGAAAGCCCTAGAAGAAGGGCCAGGCTCTTAGCCTCAAGGTCTTTCCCTACTTTTTCCATGATCCAGCTAGGCTTCCCTTCATGATTATTCTAAAGTTTCACAAAACAACTCATTCATCATGGGTAAAGCGTGACATCATATGAGCCTACGAGTGATATTTTATAAGCAAACCCTAAGAGATAATTTATATCACAAAGTCAGCATGAACCCATGATTGAATTACATAAAACCCATATCAAATTGATGGCTGAGTAAATCAAGGTTCAAGTGAAAATCTCTACTTAAGTGTTTGCTTTAGCTAGCAATTCATGCTGATCTTTTCATATAAAATGTTTAATATGTTTATATTTTATATAAAGTTATATCACTTTTCTTATGTTCTTCCCCCAATTATCTTGCACTATTTCACTTAGTCATCTCCTTTTCTCTTTCTTTTACCTTCAGTTGGTAAGAAATTTTATAAGTACACTCTCATCTAAGTGTCTGCATTCAGAGGTCACAAATGGCACTAAATTAAGTTAAATAATAATGGGTTCAGAGCCCTCTAAAATAATAAAGACAAGTTGGTGCTAGGGGCTTGTGGAGATCATTCTTCTACAGCATGTGGACCAGTAATGTTAACATGCATAGAATTGGGAAAAACAAGCAGAGAATCACAAATAAAGAAATATGTCTTTAAATAATTAACTATTTTATGTTCTTCAAAAATACTAAAGCCTCAAACTGAACAACCTGACTGATGAACTATCTGAAGTTACAGAAAAATGAACAAAACATGTCTCCTATCCACCATACCTGATGTCCCTCAGACATCATTCAATTCTAGAAGGGAGTGGTGTGATAAAGAGAGTTAGTAGTGCACATGAACATGGATGAGAATATGAAAAGAAACTAGATATAATTCTTCGATAAAAATTTAATTTTGGTATTTCTGAGGCCTAAAATGTAAAATAGTTCAAGATGTGAAATCTAGATAAAATAGATAGCAATTCATAATGTCCCTACAATTTTTGTATTCATGATTTATAAATTTACACTGAAATTTTTTGTTAGTTTTTTATCCAGGCTTTTGGCTGAAAGTATTTATCAGCTATAATAGGCCCCTGGTAGAATTTTTGGGGAAGGTTACATAAACAACATATCAAATGTGAATAGTGATACTTTGAAATCTTTCAGTCCAATTGATATCCTCTTGATATCATCTTTTTTTCTTATTCCTCTACCTAGAACTTCAATTACTATATTGAATAGATATGGGGAAAGTTGACAGCCTTGTCTTTTCCCTGATTTTAGTGGAATTGCTTTATGTTTTTCTGATGGCTTTCCTGGATGTGGTCTACTCTTTGCATGCTCTATGACGTGCAAGCTCAACGGCAAATTTCCAAAGAGACTTTATCTCAGGATTGCTTCTTGCAGCTGATATGCCTTTCCTGTCCTTCTTAAATTATTACAATAATTCCTGGGCTTTAGTCCACCCAATTGTTCAGATTTCCTGGAGATTAACCTAAAGATGAACTTTGATGAATTAATGCTGTTTAAATGAATTCATTATCCCGTAGAGTCTCTGATTTGATTCAAATAATTTTAGGAAGAAAGTTTTAAGAGATGGTCTTAGTTGTTTTGCTAGAATGAAGTAAAAATTTTGGAATCAAGAATAGAATGTGCCCACTCCTCATATAGGAAATAAAGGCTGCATAGTAAGAAATACAATGAGCTTTCATAATTACACTAAAAAGATAAATAGACCTGGTACAAATTTGTATTCAAGAAAAAAAAATAGTTCAATGAATAAAGCCACAGGTATTCACTATGACAAGGCCACTCCTTATCATATAAGGTTATTTTCTTGTACTTTATCTGTATTATGATATTCAGAGTTTGTTTTTGTAGGATTGCTGGGCTCTGGCTGTTGTTGATTTTGTTTTTAAGCTGGCCTTAGTCATCTGTGTTTTGTAGACAGCATATGTTTAGATGCTGACATCTGAGTTGATCTTTGTTGGATAGGTATTCTTTGGATGTTTTCCACTTGGTTTCTGCTTCCTTTCTATCTACAGACTTGAGTAGCTTGGGGTTCTAGTGAGCTTCATGCCCTATATTGTATCTCCCACAGGGTTCTTGTGACCTGCATGGCACTTGGGGTTTTGGGTACTTGCATTTCATCTCAGGTCCCTAATGTCAGCATTCGCCTCCAGAAAACAAGCCCAGCTCTCACATGGAAAGTGGAGTCAAGGGGGTAGGATTCAGTTTAAAGCATATGGTATGTGTTAGGGGAAGCAAGGGTTTCAGGCAGGGCCTTAACTGGTTTTCTTTGGAGACTGTAGGCTTCCAGAAACGCAGCCAGAAGAGAGGGGCAAGAAACAAAGGACAGGGTATGGGGTGCAATTTATTGGTTGATGCTTTTAGTTAACTTGGAAGACAGAGGTTGGAGGTAGAGGACTTACTTCTTTTCTGTGAATCTGTCAGGCCCCCTTTAAGGCAGGCAGAGTTGTGGTATTGGAAATGGTGAATAGACCATAGTATGGAGTTTACCAATGTTGGTGTTGCTTTCATCAGGGTTATAGGACAGGGATTTGGGAGGACAGGGGCTTACTTGGTGTGCCTAGGTCTGGCAGGCCTCTGAAAAAACAGGCAGAAATGTGGAGTGGGAAATAGAGCACAGGATATAGGGTGAAGTTTACCTTTGTTGGATGTACATTCAGGCAAGCTGGCAGGTAGAGGCTTGGGAGAGGAAGTCCTTACGTGGAGTGCTTGGGTTTGGCAGGCCTTTAGGAAAGCAGGCAAAGTTGTGGGGCAGGAATCAGAGTATGGAGTGCAGTTTACTACTGTTAAGTGTGCTTTCAGGGGAGTTCCTCATTGACTTTCTTAACTTTTAAAAATAATCTTCCATAGTCTAAAAATTCTGGCATTTTGCATCCAGTGAAACCACTATCAAGTGGATGACAAATTGGAGATATTATACCAAATTAAGATATAATCTGGTCTCATATATTCAGATAAAGTGCTCTCTGGGTGTATTAGTAATGGAGCCTCAGAAAATACTCTCCATTTGGATGACTTGAGCAAGGAATCATTAAGTGGCATTCTCAGCCCCATCAGTCTATTGTGAATAAATCTGAATGTCTGTAAACCACAACTATTGATAAATAGTATTTCACTTTCAAGGCACTTTTTGTACCAGTGCAAAGTATATGACTTATTATTAGTTTTGTTAGTTATCTAAAAACTACAGATGCTTTCTCTCCACCCTCCTTCTTCACAACCTTAACACTTCTTATATTCTCTTATTCACTAGACGCACATATTTAAAAATTGAACTCTCATTCTAAGCCTCAGAAAATACAGTGACAAAGACCCATGTCCCAACCTTAATGCTATACCATGTAGAAATTTTCTCCATCAAATAACTTAGTTCATTACTTCGAATTCAGCCCAATTCAACTGCATAGTACATACAAACACAGACAGATTCTCCTTCAGAACACAATATAGTTATGAAAATGATTCCCACAAGTGTCTGTGCTTCTATCTAAAAATCTCTTGATATGAATATCCACTGCCCGCATTTTTTTGGACCTCTGGTTCTCTCAAATCGCACCTGAATGGCATATTAAGCTCTAATTATAGCATGCAAGATGTGTTCTACACTTGATCTTAGCCTAAAGGCAAGACATTTTCTAATCAAAAAGTCCAAATTCTCCTACATTTCTCCAATATACCAATTCCAAAAGCCAATTGTTTAAGACCTAAATGGAACTAGAAGTTAGGAAAGGGAGGGCAGAAATGATGTGGTCATATTGTGATTAAAATGTAAAGTAAATAATGAAATAACATTATAGATACATGCATTCCAGCCAGTACCATCCACAGAGGCAGCTGTCAGCCAGTCTGCTCCCCTGAAGACACCAGAGCCTGAGGCATCCCAGGAAATCTTCTGCATACAGGGCAACTGGGCAACTGGGCAACTGGGCAACTGGGCAACTGGGCAACTGACACTGCAGCTTGAAGGCATCCCAGGAGTTCCTCTGCACATAAGGCAACTAACTGGACAACTGACACCACAGTCTGAAGACCTCCCAGGGGCTTCAAGGTATGCAGGACAACTGACTCAACAGATTAAAAGGGTCCTTGGAGTTATGCTGCACACAGGGAAACAGAAATCATAGTTCGTAGGCCCCCCTTGAGAACAGTTTTACATAGGACAACAGTTTGACTGCTCCTCTGAAGACCCAACAGTCTGAAACCTCCCAGGAGAGCTGTTGCATACAGGCTAGCAGATCAGCAGCTTCTCTGCCCCTCTGAAGACCCCACAGTTGGAAGAACACACAGGAAGCCTGCTACTGCCAGGGCTGCAAGCCTACCAGGAGACTTGAAGCAACACAGGGACAAAAGAAGAAGACTCCAGACAGAGACACCCAGACCAGCAAGCACCAGGGATAACCAGATAGCGAGAGGCAAGCACAAGACCATAAACAACAGGAGCCAATAAATGTGGACATCATCAGAATCCAATTCTCTCACCACAGCAAACCCTGAATATACCAACACACTTGAAAATCAGGAAGCTGACATAAAATCCTATCTAATGAGGATTTAAGGAGGATATAAATAACTCACTGAAAGAAATACAGGAAACACAGGTAAACAGGTAGAAGGCCTTAAAGAGGAGACAAATAAATTCCTTAAAGAAATACAAGAAAACACAATCAAACAGGTGAAAGAATTGAATAAAGCAGTCCAAAATCAAAAAAGTGGAAGTAGAAATAATAAAGAAAACACAAATTGAAGCAACCCTGGAAATGGAAAACCTAGGAAAGTGGTCAGGAATTACAGATGTAAGCATAACCAACAGAATACAAAACAGAATCTCAGGTGTAGAAGATGCTATAAATGAGACTGACATAACTGTCAAAGAAAATTCAAAACATAAAATAAATCCTAACCCAAAACATCCGGGAAATGCAGGACACAATGAAAAGACCAAATCTAAGAATAATTGGAATAAAGGAGAATGAAGATTCCCAGCTCAAAGACCTGAAAACATCTTCAACAAAATCATAGAAGAAAACTTCCCCAACATAAAGAAAGAAATGGCCATAAATATACAGAAGCCTATAGAAAACCAAATAAATGGGACCATAAAAGAAAAATCCTCTCATCGCATAATAATCAAAACACTAAATGCAAAGAACAAAGAAAGCTGCAAGGGAAAGGAGCCAAGTAATGTATAAAGGCAGACATATCAGAATGATACCAGACTTCTCAACAGAGACACTAAAAGCCAGAAGATGCTGGTCAGATGTCATGCAGATTCTAAGAGAACACAAATACCAGCCCAGACTAGTATACCCAGCAAAATGCTCAATCAACATAGATGGAGAAACCAAAATATTTCAGGACAAAAACAAATTCAAACAGTATCTATCTACCAATCCAGCCCTACCAAAGGATTCTAGAAGAAAAACTCCAACACAAGAAATATACCTACATCAAAGAAAAGACAAGATATTAATTATCTCATAACAAAGCAAAAAGCAGAGAACTACATGTACAAAATGTCACCTGCAATAACCAATGTACCAGAAACTAACAATCATCTGTCTTTAATATCTCTTAATATTAATGGTCTCAACTCACCTATAAAAAAGACATAAACTTAGAGACTGGATATGCACATAGGATCCAACATTTTGCTGCATAGAAGAAACACACTTCAATAACAAAGGCAGACACTACCTCAGAAGAAGAAGCTAGAAAAAAGGCTTCCAAGCTTTTACGAAGAAAAAAATGCTTGATTTCCAAGAAATAAGATGCAATTGATTTCCGAATAACCAATAAATAGACAATCAACCAAAAGTTTGCAAGCAAGATGAGGAAGGACATTCATATTCATCAAAGAATAATCCACCAAGAGAAACTCTCAATTCTGAATATCTACGTCCCAAATTCAAGAGTTACCAAAGTTATAAAAGAAACTTTACTAAAGCTCAAAACACACATTGAACCCCACACAATAAGAATGGGAGACTTCAACACCCCACTCTCACTAGTGGACAGGTCACTGAAACAGAAACTAAACTGAGACACAGTGAAACTAATAGAGGTTATAAACCAAATGGATTTAACAGATATCTACAGAACATTTCACCCTAAAACATAAGAATACACCTTCTTCTCAGTACCTCATGGTACCTTGTGGGGCAGTGATCTGTCAGGCAGTCTAACGCCGGTTGAGCATAGGCTAGAAGCCCTGGGAGACCTGGTGGAAAATTCCACGAACAGTGGAACCTACACAAGGGACCAGAATTCATGCTTCTAGCCAATGCTCCTGGAAGATTCCCCATAGCTCTCACGACCCCTGTATAGAGAGACGCCTGAAAGCAACCCTGAGTATCGGACAAAGCAAATGAGGCACCAATAGGGCCCCCAAGCTGGCCAATGGAAAGTCTTGGCCTCCAAACCCCTGTCTCCTCTCAGAACTATAAATAGAACACATTGACCTGAGTAGCTCTCTCTCTCCCCTCCTTCTCCACCAGCCTGCTCCAGGAGTGCTGCCCGCCATCCAGAATGAATAAAGATAAAAACTATTTTGGCATCGGAGAACTTTTGTCTAAGGGAGCTGTGACTCTTGGGTTCTTGAGGAGACCGGCTTTACTGCGAGCAGAGCGCTCTTAATGGCGGCGGGCACCGGGCACTGAGGGAAGTGTGCTACGGTCAAGCCTTGGTGCAGGGCGAGAGTGCTCGTGGCTGTTCTCTATCTGCACCCTCTCCCTACACCGGCAGCGCTCGGCAGCTTGGGCACTGAGTCAGCAGATGCCCCTGCATCAGGGCGGGGCTGCTCGACCCAGGCATCTCAACCCTGCGGGCGTCAGGCCCCGCGGACATTACACCACAACGGTGACGAGGAGGACTGCTGCGGTGAGCCTTAAAGCCTAAGGCGCCCGGACCCAACACCGCAGCCAGGGGACCCACCCACGCCTGTGCGTCCCCCAATGTGGGAGAGTACGGCAGTACCTCTCCAAAAATGACCATATAATTGGGCAGAAAACAAGCCTCAACCAGTACAAGATTAAAATAATCCCATGCATCCTATCAGATCACCATGCCCGAAGGCTGGTTTTCAAAAACAACAAAAAGCCCACATACATGTGGAAACTGAACAACTCTCTATTCAATGATACTTGGTCAGGGAAGAAATAAAGAAAGAAATTAAAGACTTCCTGGAATTCAGTGAAAATGATAGCACAACATTCCCATACTTATGGTACACAATGTAAACAGTGCTAAGAGGAAAATTCATAACATTAAGTGCCCTGGTAAAGAAATTGGAGAGACCCTACACTAGCAACTTGACAGCGCACCTAAGAGCTCTAAAACAAAAAAGAAGCAAACACACCCAAGAAGAGTAGATGGCAGGAAATAGTCAAATCAGGATGGAAATCAACCAAATAGAAACAAAGAGAATGATTAAAAAGAATGAACAAAACCAAAAGTTGGTTCTTTGAGAAATCAACAAGATAGATAAACCCCAACCAAACTAAAGAAAGGTCCCAGAGTCAGTATCCAAATTTAACAAAATCAGAAACAAAAAGGGAACCATTAGACAGGAATGGAGGAAATTCAAAAAAATCATCAGATCCTACTACAAAAGCCTATACTCAACAAAACTGGATAATCTAGATGAAATGGGTGGTTTTCTAGACAGATACCGCATGGCAAAGTTAAAGCAAGAGCAGGTAAACTTTCTGAACATGCCCAAGTCCCACAAGGAAATAGAAGAGGTCATTAAAAACCTCACAACCAAAAATAAAAAAAAAAAAGCCTAGGGCCAGAGGGCTTTAGTGCAGAATTCTACCAGACCTTCTAAGAAAACCTATTACCAATATTCCTCAAAATATTCCATAAAGTAGAAACAGAATGAACCCTACCTAATTCATTCTACGAAGCAACATTTACTCTGATACCTAAATCACACAAGGACTCAACAAAAAGAACTTCAGACCAATTTCACTTATGAATAATGAAGAAAAAACTGCTTGATAAAATTCTTGCAAACCAAATCCAAGAACACATCAAAATGATCATTCACCATGAACAAGTAAGCTTTATCTCAGGGATTCAGGGATCGTTCAATATACAGAAATCCATCCACATAATCCAAAACATAAACAAACTCAAAGAAAAAAATCATATGATAATTTCATTAGATGCTGAAAAAGCATTTGACAAAATTCAACATGTCGGGAGCCAAACCCTTGAGATGCCGAGAGAGAGCCAAACTCATGAAATTACCTGCTATCAGTTAAGGTGCAAGGTTAGAAAGGACAGGGCGTTTTCGGTCTCATTTTGGAATTGAAAGAACGTCTGGAATTTCCTGAAAACCGGTTACAGTAGTGGGTTGGCCTTGGGCCATGTGTAACTTTCCCGCCTGCCTGTCTTTTAAAGCTGCTGTCCTGATATAAACTTCGAGAGCTTGACCAGAATGCACAAGTGCTGTGCTCTCCTTCCTTGCTGTCTCTTGCCCCCCATTCATCCCTCCCCTCCTAAGGTCCACGTTGATGACCCCGCAGGCCAGGGCACAACATCCCTTCATGATAAAAGTTTTGGAAAGATCAGGAATTCAAGGACCATACCTAAACATAGTGAAAGCAATATACGGCAAACCAGTAGCCAACATCAAACTAAATGGAGAGAAACTTGAAGCAATCCCACTAAAATAAGGGACTAGACAAGGCTGCCTCTCCTCTCCCTACCTATTCAAAATAGTACTTGATGTTCTAGCCAGAGCAGTTAGACAACAAAGGAGGTGAAAGGGATACAAATTGGAAAGGAAGAAATCAAAATATCACTATTTGCAGATGATATGATAGTATACTTAAGTGACTCTAAAAATTCCAGAAGAGAACTCCTATAGCTGATAAACAAGGTCAGCAAAGTGGCCAGATATAAAATAACTCAAATAAATTGTAGCCTTCCTACATTCAAAAGATAAATGGGCTGAGAAAGAAGTTAGGGAAATGACCCCCTTCACAATAGTCACATTCAATATAAAATATCTTGGTGTGACTCTAACCAAACAAGTGAAAGATCTGTACAAAAAGAACTTCAAGTCTCTGAAGAAAGAAATCAAAGACCTCAGAAGATGGAAAGATCTCCCATGCTTATGGATTGACAGGATTAATATAGTAAAAATGGCCATTTTGCAGAAAGCAATCTACAGATTCAATGCAATCCCCATTCATATTCCAACTCAATTCTTCATAGAACTAGAAAGAATAATTTTCAAATTCATTTGTAATAACAAAAAAACCAGGATAGCGAAAACAATTCTCAAAAATAAAAAAACTTCTGGGGGAATCACCATCCCTGACCTTACATGGTAGCTCATGATGACCTAAAACCTAAACTCTAAGGAATTCACATTCTATCCTGGCCTCTAAGTGCATTTCGTGCAGGAGGTATGCAACATGCCTGCATGCAGACAAAACATCAAAACATATTTATTTATGAATAAATATCTATGTTTACGTACATACATATATATACATATATGAATATGTAACATCAATGAATATAAGAAGATGTCATAAAATTAAAAGAAAGTAGGGAGCACATAGGGAAGGATTTAGAAGAAAGAAGGGAATGGAGAATGTATGTAATTATAATTTCAAAATAAAACAATTAAATTAATAAACCTTTAAAAATGTTTTCAAAAAAGAATTTACATGATTTTTTACACTAGTCATATATGCATCTACTACTATAAGTTGGTTTTTTGTTTGGTTTTGGTTTTGGTTTTGGTTTTGGTTTCTAATTAACTGATGTTTAATATTGGGGTATTATCTTTGGTAGTTGTCATGAGGATTTATTAAACTTATTACCATATTTTATTAAGGTGATAGCAGCTTACCTTTAATTTCATACATTTAGAACCTTGTATTTCAACACCCATACTTGATTATGAATTTTAGAACTTATAATTTTTAAAGTCAGAGAGTTTAAGTGAATGTTGACCACTATTGGGAAAGCATGTGATATATCATAATGTACATAAATGTCAAGCAAGCTTGTAGTTCAACTCCTAAAACATAAAAGTTATATGAATTGCACCATGTTTAGTTTTATATATCACATTTTTTCCTCCAGGGCTCAGTTGGTTAAAAAAAAATTTCAGGTGTAAATGGGGGACATGCATTTAGATACTGTTTACACACCCAAGCATTTAGTTTTAAGACAATGAAACTACCATCTGTAATATGAGTGATTTTTCAGAAAAACTAGAGGTTTCTCCACAGCGAAAAAATTTGGCCTCATGCATGGAAAGTTAACTGTACCAATATTTTCAAGCAAATGGCCTATTCTGGATGTCTCAGATATTCCAAAAGCAAAGTGAGATAGTTTACTAATGCCCCCCTTTTCCATGATAATCCTTCTTTCTCTTTCCCAAGCTGTCCTTTTATGTCTATGTCTCTTATCTTTAATTCTGCTTCCCCCATTCCTCTTCATATTCATATGTGTGTATGTATGCATATAATTATAGAACATAAATGTATTTCATAGGTAAATATGTATATGATAATAAAAATATAAAGCTTTAAAATTACACCCCATATGTTAAATTTCACTGGTCTTTATTAGTTAATTCAGGTAGTTTATCTGGAAGAAGAGCCTACCATATTTTAATCAACTTAATATTTACTAAAATAATAGGCTTATGAAACAGTTATTATTAAGATAATAGGCTTAGGAAAGTTATTATTATAGAAACAATAATAAAATATATGATATATTATACTTATAAATGTTTATCATCATACTGTACAATTTGATAGCAATAGCTATGTGTATTAATAATAAGCATGTTAAAAATATATGCAAACCAAGGAAACAACTGCTTAATTTTTTTGCACATAAAGGCCAGGTTTAGAAACAAAAACATAAAACATAAACATAAAAACATAAAAGAAAAAGTTTTAAGGAAAATTGTAGTGATCTATTAATTAATTTAAGTCATTCCCTGCAATGCTTTTCTTTTTCAGATAAACCTGTACTTTGAGACTGTGGTCAACTCTACCCTGGTGACTAAGTTCCTCCTGGAAGTTTTTGCTAAGACTTGGGAGCTCAGGATCCTACTCAGTGTCTTGTTCTTGTTGGTGTACCTGGGAGGCCTGTTAGAGAACCTTACCATCATCATTGCTACTATACTTGACCAGATCCTGTACACACCCATGTACTTCTTCCTCAGGAATCTTACCATTTAGACATGGGCTATATTTCTGTTACTGTGCCTAATGCCTGTATCAATTCTTCCATCACTGTCCCCAGAACCTGCATTAACTCTCTCACTGACCACAGAAATATTTCTGTGGGTGGGTGTGCAGCACAGATCTTTTTGGTCTTATTTTGTGCATGTGTTGAGGTTCAGTTTCTCACCATCATGCCCCAGGACCGCTATGTGGCCATCTGCTAGCCTCTCCTCTACCCTGTGATCATGAACCACCAATTCTGTGTTCAGATGATACTGGCTTCCCTACTTAGCTCTCCTGTCCTTGCTAGTGTGCACACTCTCAAACTTTTCAGCTGTCCTTCTGTCACTCTAATGTGGTACCTCAGTTCTTCTGTGATATGCCCAATTTGCCGAGGCTTTCTTGCTCTGACACCTTTAAGAACAAACTCTTACTTCTGTCTGCCATTGGGCTCAGTGGTAGCTGCTTTGTCTCTATTGCCATACCTTATATTCATATATTATCAGCTGTGTTGAAGATTCCTGTCAAAGGAGAGAGAGGGAAAGCCTTTCCCACCTGTGTTTCTCACATTGTTGTGATGTTTATGATTAGCTCTGCTGCCTCTGTGTACCCAAGACCTCTAGTAATCTCAGAAATAGTTGAGGAGATGATTCTTTCTGTATATTATACCATTATTCCTCCAATCTTAAATCCTATCATTTATTGCCTTAGAAAAAACAGATACAGGAGGCTGTGAAAAAAGTTACTTCAATTTTTTTGCAGTTTTATATAAAAGGAATGAACATTGGTCAGTGTTTTTTAAAAGATCCTTTGGAGAGAGTAACCTTTCACTTGAAAGTGATTATCAATTAGCAATTGTTTCTGTGTTAGAGATAGGTACATGTGTTTCTTTCTTTCTTTCTTTCTTTCTTTCTTTCTTTCTTTCTTTCTTTCTTTCTTTCTTTCTTTCTTTCTTTCTTTCTTCCTTTCTTTTTTTAATGCCTCACAGGTTTGTCTATAGGTCAGTCTGAAGGAGGTATTTTCTTTTTTAAAAAAAAAAATTTGTTTTATTTATATGAATACACTATAGCTGTTTTCAGACACACCAGAAGAGGCAGATCCCATTACAGATGGTGGTGAGCCACCATGTGGTTGCTGGGAATTGAACTCAGGACTTCTGGAAGAGCAGTCAATGCTCTTAACCACTGAACCATCTCTACAGCCCGTGTCCATTTCTTTAATCAGCTCTAGTACTCCATCTTTTCTGATGAGACTCATGTAGGCTCATGCATGCTAACTAATTACCTGTGAATTCTTTTATGCATAGATAATTTTTATTTAGAGTATATCATTTTATTGGATCCTCCATCACCTCTGCATCTTATATTCTTTCTGTTTCCTCTTGCAAAGGTCTCCCTGAACCGTGAGGGAAAGGATTTGATGTAGCCATGGCATTTAGGCTGATTTTTTTCTTTTTTTCTTTTTTTTGTTTTTGTTTTTGTTTTTGTTTGTTTGCTTTTTCGAGACAGGGTTTCTCTGTATAGCCCTGGCTGTCCTGGAACTCACTCTGTAGACCAGGCTGACCTCGAACTCAGAAATCCGCTTGCCTCTGCCTCCCAAGTGCTGGGATTAAAGGCGTATGCCACCAATGCCCGGCTAGGCTGATTTTTTTCATGGTCTCACACTGTGTATAATGTCCAGCTGTGCGTCCCTACATTTATTCCCATCTGCTTCTGGAGGAAGTTTCTCTGATGTTGGCTGAGCAAGGCAGAAATCTATAACTGTTAGGAGTCATTTTATTGTTAAGCTTTTAAATTTAATGTAATTTAAATGTTTTAGAACAGTATTATCTGATTTTACCATAGGTGCTTAGGCTATTTAATCCCAGGTTGTTGATCGCCAAGATAACAGTGAGTGTGGTTCCATTTTATGGAGAGGATCTTAAATCAAATCATATATTGCTTGGTTACTCCCACAAACTTTGTGACACCATTACACTAGAAAATATTGCAGACAGGACAATGTATATCAAAGTGCTTGTGGTTGGATTGGTATTTACATTTCTGCTTTGGTGGCATGGAAAGTCTTTCCTGTAACAAATACATTTCAATACAATATTTGAGGCATATTTGTAGCTACCAGCTTGGTATCTTCATGTTTAATGAGATGTTTAAGGTTGCCATCAGCAATGGGACAACGTTATCAGTTTTGGGGGAACAAGCTATTATTTTGACAATTATTTAAGTGGTTTTGGTGGTTCCTATGTGACCCCTTTGACTAACAATTCTATTTGACATAACGCAGTCCTGGTACTAAGAGCTTTATTTGTAACAATAGGTTACAAATAAAGTTACAAATACTCCCTTTTCCCATTATTTGGTGATTTCTTTCGTGTGTGTGTGTGTGTGTGTGTGTGTGTGTGTGTGTGTGTGTGTGTGTGTATGAAGCTTTGACTGTTTTAGATTTCTGTTATACCCTTCCAAAGGCCCTTAATTTTAGCTGTGTCTCCCCATAATTTCTCCCTCTTCTCTCCCTCACTCAAATGAATACTCCCATTCCTGTGCCTCTATACACTCATAACAATTTATTCTATTTCACTTTTCTAATGATCTCTTTCTGTCCCCACCTACTCCTTTACTCTATATCTAACTTCTGTGGTTCTATGGATTGTAGATTCGTTACTGTTGACTTGCAGGCATATGTCTATATAATTTATCCCCTCTCCCCAAGATCGACTGGTACTATGATTCCCTTTAGAAAAAAAAAAAAGCATGTCTTTCCATGATACTAATTGAATTTGCCATAACATGATGCAATAAGACTAGCCATATAACCTCATATCAAGGATGGATGAGGCAGTCCAGTAGGAGGAAAAACACCACAAGCAGGCGAGATTCAGGGACACTCCTAATCACACTGATACCAGTCATTTTAAACAGCTGACTAGTATCTCATGTTATAAATGTACCACTTTCTTTTTTCATCCATTCATCACCTGAGGGGCACTTAGGTTGTTTCTAATTTCTGATTAATATGAATAAAACAACAATGAACATGCTTCAGGAGGTGTCTCTGTGATAGAATGAAGCAACATTTAGGCATATGTTCCAGAATGATATAACTGGATCTTGAAGTATATTCCCATTTTTCTCAAGAACTCCCACACCTGAAATAGATTTCACTTGTATTTCCCTGATAACTAATCATGCTGGACATTGAAGTGGTTCTCACCCCTTTGAGTTTTTGCTTTTTAGAATTTGTGTACTTCACTTTTTAACTAGGTTTTTTTTCTTGATATTTATTTTCTTGATTTCTTTATATATTTTGTGCTGAGCTCCTGACTCAGCACGAGCAGGGTCTTGAGAAAAGCATGAATGGGAGTGGCTCTGATTCAATAATGACATGGAGTCAATAGTAGATGCAAGCTGTTAGTTCAGTTACTCTCTGTTCCCTGACAATTCTTTATTCTTCATTCTTTAGCTGGATTCCATAATATCTTGAAGAGACTCCAGGAGAGCCTGAACACATTTTTTTATATTCTTTTTTTTTTAATTTTTATTTTTTGATACTTTATTTACATTTCAAGTGTTTCCCCCTTTCCAGGTATCCACTTTGGAAACCTCCTGTCCCCTGACCCTCCCCCTACCTCTATGAGGGTATTCCCCTACCCACCAAACTGCCCACTCACTCCCGTCTTCCCAGCTTTGAACTCCACTATAGTGGGGCCTCTAACACCCTCAGGCCCAAGGGCCTCTCCTTTCCCTGATGGCCAATATGTGGCCTTCCTCTGCCATATATGTGGTCCGAACCATGGGTCCTTCCATGTGTATTCTTTGGTTGGTGGTCCAGTCTCCAGGAGCACCAGGAGGTCAGGGCACTTGAAACTGTTGCTCCCTCCATATGGCTACAAACTCCCTCAGCTCCTTCAGTCCCTTCTCCAACTCCCCCATCTGGGATCCCACGCTCAGTCCAACGGTTGCTGTGAAGTGAAACTTAGGTATTCCAAACTTTTGGGCTAAAATCCACTTATCAGTGAGTACATGCCGTGTTCTTTCTTTTGTGACTGAGATACCTCACTCAGGATGATATTTTCAAGTTGCATCCATTTGCCTGCGAATTTCATGAAGTCATTGTTTTTAATAGCTGAGTAGTATTCCATTGTGTAGATGTACCACATTTTCTGTATCCATTCCTCTGTTGAGGGACATCTGAGTTGTTTCCAGCTTCTGGCTATTATAAATATGGCTGCTATGAACATAGTGGAGCATGTGTCCTTATTGGATATTGGAGCATCTTCTAGATATATGCCTAGGAGTGGTATAGCTGGGTCCTCAGATAGTATTATGTCCATTTTTCTGAGGATCTGCCAAACTGATTTCCAGAGTAGTTGGACCAGCTTGCAATCCCACCAGCAATGGAGGAGTGTTCCTCTTTCTCTACATCCACGCCAGCATCTGTTGTCACCTGAGTTTTTGATCTTAGTCATTCTGACTGGTGTGAGGTGGAATCTCAGACTTGTTTTGATTTGCATTTCCCTGGTGACTAAGGATGTTGAACATTTCTTTAGGTACTTCTCAGCCCTACGATTTTCCTCAGTTGAGAATTCTCTGTTTAGCTCTGTTCCCCATTTTTGATAGGGTTATTTGGTTCTCTGGAGTCTAAGTTCTTGAGTTCTTTGTATATATTGGATATTAGCCCTCTATCAGACTTAGGATTGGTAAAGATCTTTTCCCAATTTGTTGGTTGTCGTTTTGTCCTATTGACAGTTTCCTTTGCCTTATAGAAGCTTTGCATTTTCATGAGGTCCCATTTGTCGATTCTTGATCTTAGAGCATAAACCATTGGTGTTCTGTTCAGGAACTTGTCCCCTGTACCCATGTGTTTGAGACGTTTCCCCACTTTCTCTTCTATTAGATTAAGTGTATCTGGTTTTATGTGGAGGTCTTTGATCCACTTGGACTTGAGCTTTATACAGGGAGATAGAAATGGACCAATTTGCATTCTTCTGCATGTAGAACGCCAGTTGAACCAGCACCATTTGTTGAAAATGCTGTCTTTTTTCCACTGGATGGTTTTAGCTCCTTTGTTGAAAATCAAGTGTCTGTAGGTATGTGGATTCATTTCTGGGTCTTCAATTCTATTCCATTGATCTACCTGCCTGTCACTGTAGCAATACCATGCAGTTTTTATCACTACTGTTCTGTAGTACAGCTTGAGGTCAGGGATGCTGATTCCTCCAGAAGTTCTTTTCTTGTTGAGAATAGTTTTTGCTATCTTGAGTTTTTTGTTATTCCAAATGAATTTGAGAATTGCTCTTTCTAAGGCTATGAAGAATTGAGTTGGAATTTTGATGGGGATTGCATTGAATGTGTAGATTGCTTTTGGCAGGATGGTCATTTTTACCTATATTAATCCTGCCAATCTATGAGCATGGGGGATCTTTCCATCTTCTGAGGTCTTCTTCGATTTCTTTCTTCATAGACTTGAAGTTCTTGTCATAAAGTTCTTTCACTTGTTTGGTTAGAGTTACACCAAGATACTTTATATTTTTGTGACAATTCTGAAGATTGTGATTTCCCTAATTTCTTTCTCAGCCTGTTTATCCTTCTAGTATAGGAAGGCTACTGATTTGTTCCAGTTAATTTTATATCGGCCACTTTGCTGAGGTTGTTTATCAGCTGTAGCAGTTCTCTGGTGGACTTTTTCGGGTCACTTAGGTATACCATCATATCATCTGCAAATAGTGCTATTTTGATTTCTTCCTTTCCATTTTGTAGCCCTTTGACCTCCTTTTGTCTAATTGCTCTAGCTAGAACTTCAATTACTATATTGAATAGATAGGAAGAGAGGGGGAAGCCTTGTCTAGTCCCTGATTTTAGTGGGATTGCTTCAAGTTTCTCTCCATTTAGTTTGATGTTGGCTACTGGTTTGCTGTATATTGCTTTTACTATATTTAGGTATGGGCCTTGAATTTCTGATCTTTCCAAGGCTTCTTGGCCATTCAAGATTCCTCTGTTGTGATTTCTCTCTTTAGTTCTATAGCCCATTCTTTGATTGGGCTGTTCTGATTTTGGTAATTAGGTTCTTGAGTTCTTTATATAATTGGATATTAGCCCTGTATCAGATGTGGGGTAAATGAAGATTGTTCTCCTAATCTGTAGGTTGCTAATTTGTCCTATTGATGGTGTCTTTTACCTTACAGAAGCTTTTCAGTTTTCTAAGGTCCCATTTATCAATTGTCCTTAGAGCCTGAGCCATTGGTGTTCTGTTCAGGAAATGAGTTTTAGCTTCTTTCCTACTTTCTCTTCTATTATATTCAGTGTATATGGACATTTGGGCATCAAGTTGACAAGAGATAGACTTGGGATGACTAAGATTTATTGTCAGCCTTGATGAGACATAGAATGCAGTTTAGGTATTTAGAGACAAAGTGACTCTAAGGGCATTTATAGAGAGGCTTGACCTTGGTAAGAAGATGTATCTGGTTATCAGTAGCTCTATTTTCTGTATTTATGCCTTGGGCAGAAAAAGAGGAGTTGTGCAGAGTTCTTTTACAATGGCATAATTTTTCATTTTCTGCTTTCTGACTGTAAGTATGGTACCAATTATTTCATGTTCGCCCAACTATACTTTCTCTGCTATGATGAACTGGAAATTCAAGCCATGATCTAAAATCAATGCTTTCTTTTTCATGTTGTCATTTTTCCCATGTATTTTGAAACATACCTGAGAGAAGTTATTAATATAGGTGGCAAGACAGGAGTCTTTATACACAGTCCCTTATATTTGTATTTTGTTATGTTTGTTTACAATCAAAACATTATTCCTAACTCTATGCACTGTGCAACTAAGGAAATAAATAATAAAGTTAACTACTGGGAAAATAGGAGCATGTTCTTCAGGATATATTCCAGTGTATTTACTGGAGACTGATGTAGCTTGTCTGTAGAAAGAACTTCTGTCTTAAGACATGGGTCCTTATTAAAGCTATCCAGAAAATAATGCCTTTGGTGACTCCCACAGAGTTGTCAAGTTATATTAAAAGGTCTGTTAGAAGTATTTTGATTATTTAAACTTTCAAATTCATTCACATCCAAGTTTATAAAATGATAAAATGTCTTTCTGATTCTTATATTTGCGTTCTCAGGCTAAGATATGATTACAAATTAGATCAGAACTTTGAGTTTTCTAACAACACTAAAGACATGACAACATAATATGATTTCAGACTTTCCCAATGACACAAACATGGTCTATTTTCTTTTCAGATAATCTACTGCTAAATTGAACTTTAAGGTTTGTAGAAAAAATGCTTCTCAAATTGGCTGGCTACAAAATCTGAAGAATAACTCTTTTCTAGGAATGTAATGATTCTGAATTATTCTAATTTATAAATTTCATATTTTCATTGGTAAACCCATAAAATATCCTCTCTAAAGTAATTCTTTAGAAATATGAATATAGAAGAAATTGAGAAAAGTATTAAACGCATGTGATTTAGTAGTGACTTATTTAATATTCCTTCTCCTGTTTGCTCACTTTTTGTATTCCCCCAGTCAGAGAGTTGTAATAGCCTGGCCAGTGTCCTGAATCTTAGCCTTGACCACATACTCTTCTTGTGAACGTGAACAGTTTCTCTCCAAGATTTCCAGTTGGGGTTTATCCATGTGTTACAATAAAGCAGTGCTTCCTAAATAGCATCTCGAGAGAGTTCAGTCACAAAACCTGTAAACTTTGCTAGAAATCCCTTAAGTTTACACGGCCAACTGACTAAGCTGTAAATCATGATCTTTTGATTCTTTGGTTGTTTAATAAAATATTTTACACATCTTTAAATGGTTAATTTGGCTCCTCTAGTGGGGAATAAAGTGTCCACATATTCTCCATATTAATCTCTATCATTTATTTATGTATCACACAACCACACACATACAAATGTGTATGTTCATACATACATAAACACACAAAGCCAACACACACACACACACACACACACACACACACACACACACACACACATACTCAATCACACAGAGAAGTGTCTATATGTATTTCATTAGTGACATAGATACTCTTGACCTAATAACCAAATAATATAGTTGGTACATTGAGCACTTGACTAGTACTAGGACATGCCAAATAATACTGAAAAGTGAATTCAAACAATATGACATAACAAAACATTGAGGGAATATTTATATGGAGTTACTTTAAAGAAATCCTATGAATAGGAATCCTGACTTTAGAAAATCGTAACACATTAGGAAAAAAAAAACTGACCACAGAAATCAAACACTAAACATAATAGTGAAAGGTAGAAAAAGAATTTACTAAATATAACTGTTGGAAAGCCTTATCCTCAGAAGTATTGACAAGAACTCCAAGATTAACAGAGAAAAAGCAAAAGAACTACTGGTTCAGACTGTAGTCTGGTTGACTGTTATCTCAGTTTCATCACATAGAATCTCAACAGTGTCTAGATAATTACAGTTGACTATGCTTAGAGAAGCAAGTCCTGTTTAATCTAATGGAAAGTGTTGTCAATATAAGCAATATTTACTTGTTCTTGCATGTATTTATATGTCAGATGTACCATTTGAAAGAAAGGGTACTTAGTTCCCAGTTAAGTATTACTGCTTCACATGGCATTAGCCTTATCAGTGAGTCACCTGCCTACACTCCTCCACTGTTCAGTAAGGTTTAAAGAAATTAACAAAGACTTCTTAGTGGTTCTTTGTTGTATAGAATATATGGTGCTAAAGATGACAGTTAATAAACTGAAAATATCTTATTTATCTTTTATTCAGCCTTAAAGGGAAGTCATTATTAGCTTGAATTAGACACCATGCTTGTCCTTAGAGTTGAGCAACAAGTTGTCTCGAGGATTCAAACAAACAAGAAGAAAATTATGGAAGAGATGTCAAGCTTTCATCTTACCTTCAGTTTTCCATTGAATATTTGCAGTGGTTTCAGGTAAGCAGCATCTAAATATGCACTATAATTTTCATAATATTTCCTGATGAAAACTGTGAAGAAAATGTTAACACAAATACAGGGACAAAAAGTGGAGCAGAGACTGAAGGTAAGGCCATCCAGAGACTGTCCCACCTGGGGATCCATCCCATATGCAGCCACCAAACCCAGTCACTATTGCTGATGCCAAGAAGTGTTGCTGACAGCAGCCTGATACAGAGCCTGAACAATATAGATGCAGATGCTTGCAGCCAAGCTTTAGACTGAGCAAGGGGATCTTAATGGAGGAATTAGAGGAAGGACTGAAGGAGTTTATATTAATGGTATTGTTTTGGTGTGTCAAAATCGCAGAGCTATTACAGTGATGTTTCAAGTTAAAATATTTTATATTTATAGCTGGATCAATCTTACAGTCTCCTAGGGAGTATGACAATGAAAGTCGCAAATACTAAAGCAGGGGAACCCTCTTATAATAAGTGAGAATTTATGATGTGTAAATCACAAGATTCTAGAGGAAGAACAAGTAACACAAACCAATAAAAACAAACAAAAACAAAAATAACAACAACAACAACAAACAAGTTAACTTTAAGTTTGAAACTTGCTTAGAGAAAAATCAACATTTTAAAGACAATATAAAAATAAATTCTAACATTTTACTTAACTAGGAAAAGGAAGAAAAGCAGAGTTCAACTGTCTCTTAAGAACGTAGATTCTGGGACAATGTAGTTTATTTTTGGCCACTCTTATGCAGGTATATAATAAAAGTGGAGTGCATGCACACACACACACACACACACACAAACACAATGTAAAATTTGAGGTAAAGATAAGCACCAGGATATGTCCACGGAGCTAAATCCATTGATCAAGTAGATGAAACATTGAAAGACTCCCTCCCTTATTACATGTAATAAAGTCAGTTTTTACCTCAGAGCAAGGCCCCACCCAGTTAAGATTTCCAACCCGTTAATATGAATTAAAGAAAAGCAGTGAGGATACCATATAAAGCAGAAAGCTGAGGAATATATATTTGAACAAAGGGGCCATGTTCCAGCCCCAGCAAGCAGAAGAAAGTCGAACCTTAGCCATATGGTTCTGGCTTTAGAATATAAGAATCTCAATCTGTGGCTAAGGACAGACCCTAAGGCCAGGCATGTGGCAGCAGTCTACTTGTATAGAGGCTCAGAGAGGCCATAGCATGAAGCTCTGATGGTCAAACCCAGATTGTGTTGGAGGCTCCAAGATGTTGGAGATGCCAGTCTTGTGGGATAACTGTCTAGAAGAGTAGCAGACTGCGCTGGAATCATTCAAAGACAGAGATGTGTTTCAGTAAATAAACCTGAAATTAGTTTCAAGCTGAAGATCCCTTTGCAGAAATTAGAGTTTGCCCTGCTGGATTTTTGGCCTTGTTTTGGTTCAGTATTTCTTTACTATGCTTCCTTTCCTCCACTTCTGAATAGTAAAGCTTACTCTGTGCTTGTTGGAAGTATTAGATTTTCATTTTGATTTTGACTTTATGGGGAGTTAAATTTAAAAGAATATTATAAGTGTGAAGAGACATTGAACTTTGGACTTTTGAGCATTATTTATACTGTGAAAGACTATGGAGACCTTTTCAGTTAGAATAAATGAATTTTTTCATTATAACATGACTACAAGTATAGGTGGTGGCCAGGTATTGTAATGTAGTGGTTTGAATGAGACTAGTCCCCATAAGATCATATATTTGAATGCGTAGGCATGAGTGAGTAGCACTATCTGAAAGAGATTAGGAGGTGTTTCTTTTTGGATAAAGTGTTTTACTAAAGATGGGCTGTGAGACTTCAAAAATTTTAAGCCAGATTTTGTGGCACTCTCTTTCTGTAGCCTGAGGATATGGATGTAGAACTATCAGCTACTTCTTCAGGACCACGTCTACCTGAGTACCACCAATCTCCCCACTGTGTTAATGATGAACAAATCTCTGAGACTGTAAGCAAGTCTCAATGAAGTGCTTTCTTTAAAGACAGCATTGCCTAAGACACATATTAAATTAAAAGAAGGTAATGAATGGTCAGAAAATTAGTTCCTCTCTCTCTGATTCTTAACTACAGATGTATTGTAATCATCTACGTCATGGTCCTGCCACCATCTCTTCCTCAACATGATAGACTGTATGAGCAAACCATGGGCAAAATATCAATTCTTTAATTAAATTGTTCTTATATGTATTTTTTACAGCAGTGTAAAATATAAATAATATAGATCGTTGGTATCAAGAGGTTAAGTGACTTGCTATGATAAATTCAAGTCTTTTTTCCTTAATATTTGGGAATTCTTTTGCTGCTGTGGTTTAGAGAAGCCTAAAAATGCATAGATTAGTAGGACACTCTGGTAGAATCTTCATAGGTCAGAATTGCTAGGGAAATGAAAAGAGTGAAGATTTGGGTCATGAGGTTTCATAAAGCAAACAAGAGCTTTATTGGTATTATAAACCAGAGTGAATTCATTTTTGTTGTGTTCTGAAAGGAAATATACAAGTAGTCTATCCATATCCTGGCATGTTGAGTAAGACTGAATAAAAAGTATTAGACTAAGTTTTTGTTTGTTTGTTTGTTTGTTTGTTTGTTTGGGGTTTTTTGGGCATAGGACATTTAAGAATGCATGGCATTCAGGCAGTGGTATGGTTACTACTCAGTTCTTTCAGTCATGCATTGGTGAGAATTTTCTTTAAAAAAAAAAAAAAAAAAACAAATCCTTGAAATTACTAAAGAATGAGTCTAAGGAAATTTAAAGTTTTGAACCATGACAAAGAAGACAAAACATCTTCAGTGATGCCATTAATAGAAGCCACCATTTCATGCATGAAAAAGTAACAAGGACCTTTTAAAGTAAAATCCCACTGATCAATTTGTTAAAATGTAAATGTATTGAGAGAAGACATTCTCAACTAAATATATCGTAGTGGTTCTCTACTGCAAAATTCTCACTTAGGGAAGTATTTCCCCAGAGCTATCATTAAAGGTAAACTCATATATAGCCTGGACCCTGGACCACAGTTTCAGAGTACAACTCACCATTGACACAAATGTAATACTAGTTTGTTGGGATAATGTTTATAAGAATGAAAGTTCTGTGGTGACTTAAATCAAAGTTCCTGAAAGTTGAAGAGTTCAGATAATGTTTGACAGTTTCATATAGATTTCTTGATAGTATAGTAAAGTGGGATCTGAGAAAGTAAATCCTGGGACATAATGGAACGGCAGGATTCCAGCAATACCAAGATCATGGATTGTCCATCAAGGTAAGCTACAGATATGTTGTAGAACCAGCTTATTGAGGAACCACATGAACTATATAAGCTAGAAAACAGGATGAATGAGATGACTCAAGTGTTTGGAGTAAACATAATTCTACTATACATCCCAGATTCAAGATACAAAGGAAAATGTATGCAGTCTTCTATTGAGTTCATCTTTCCTTGTTTTTACCCTATTATTACCTGTAATAATAGAAATGTTGTTTTGTATCATTGAACATATGAAATATACAATTTTACTTTTGATTTTTCAAAGCCAGATATGAAATAGTTCTGAGTTTGACGATAAATAGGACCATGCACTAACAAATATTTATTAGTTTTAAATTATTTCTTTGTATGTATGTTGACTTGTACCTGTGAATGAGGATGACATCAGAAGCAAGAACAGTTCATTATAACTGGAGTTATTTGTAGTGTGAGAAGTGTAATGCAGGATTTTGGGACCAAGATAGCTTCCCAAGTAAGACTATTACCAACTTTAACCATTGAGTCATCTCTTTAAGACCTTGGATGTCAGACAACCCCCGTGGAAAACTACCAAAGGGGAAGTAACCAGATCACAAGACAAGGCTGAACCCATAACCGGAGATGACTCATTGTTTACCGTGCTCTGGGCCAAACCACAAAGGTAATAGTAAACAGGCTAGACAGGAAGAACAAACCTGAGACAGGAGTCTGTCCCAACAGGTCCCCCTTTTTTATTTTTTTGAGTAGCACCTGTCTTAGGTCACTCTGGACACAAGCTATCCTCTTACCCATCATAGGGAAACTCTGCCAGACTCAGAGTCCCTGTCTTAGGTTGTAGGAAGCTCTCAGAGAGTTGCCCGTCTCTGGCTGTCTACTCTTTGTACATACTGAGCCACACTTGGGCTGATTGATTTTCTCCTGCCAACGATAGCATAACTTGCTTCATAATAGCTTAAGTCTGGTGTTGTTGTTTACACATGCAGTACAGAAAAAGGAATCCAATAACAGCAGTGCCAAGAGCCAGGACTCCCAAAGCCATGGAACCAGCCCAATCCTTGATCAAGCATCCAGCCAATTTTAAGCCTGAAAGAAAATTTTCCCCTGAAAGAGGGGGTACATGGGTCTCATTGATATGTTGGGTCTGGACAGACAGATTTGGGTATAATTTTGAAAACTCAATACCTCAAAGAGACACTGCCCTAAATCTTAGTCTGATTTCTAGGATAAGAATTACATAAAATATTATCCCAATTTAGAAGTATCTTTAGAGACCTGTTTTCCTGGGTGGGCTGTTGCCATGTGTTGTTTAGAACCACTCCAACCTTGAGTTACCAGTTTTAAGCTAACTTTCTGTTACCAATGTTACAAATTTTCAATCATACCCAATAACTTATAAGCCAATACTCTATAACCAAGACATGCAGAATGTATTTCTACCTTTAAAACCAGTCAGAAACAAAAATGAAGTGGCTGCACACATCTTTATATATATATATATATATATATATATATATATATATATATATATATATATATATATATATATATATATATATATATA
>CM052703.1:105994531-106035676 GCA_028551405.1 Uromys caudimaculatus
GGTTGGCTGCATCTACATCTGTATTGGTCAGGTTCTCTTTGGTAGAACCTCTCAGGAAATAGCTTTACCAGGCACCTGTCACAAGCACTTCTTGACAGCAGTAGTAGTGTGGGGTTTGGTGTCTGCAGATAGAATGGATACCTAAGTGGAGCAGTGTCTTGTTGGCCTTTCCTCAGTCTCTGTTCCATTTTATGTCCCTGTCTTTCTTTGGACAGAAACATTTCTGGGTTAAAAATTTTGAGCTGCATGGTTGGCCCCATCCCTCAACTTGGAATGTGCCTATCTACTGGAGATGGTTTCTAGAGGTTGTATCTGCACTTTGTTGGATATTTTGGCTAAAGTCATCTCAGTTGGATCCTGAGAGCCTCTCACTTCTATGGAGTCTGGAACTTGCTAGTGACTACACCCAGATTTCCAACCCCCCCCCCCCCACTGCTACATGTTTCTATTTAATTTCCTGACCCTCCGTACATCTCTTCTGTTCCTTCTAATACCTGAACCTGGTCCCTCTTTTTGCCTCACCCTCCACTCTCCCTCCCAGGTCTCACCCTCCCTCTACCTCCTGTAATTGTTTTGTCCCTGCTCTATGTAGGACTGAGACATCCACACTTTGTTCTTCCTTCTTAATATCCATATGGTTTTGGGTATTATCATGGGTATTCTGAACGTTTGGTCTAAGATCTGCTTGTGAGTATATACCGTCTGTGTTCTTTGTGTTTGTTACCTCACTAAGGATGATATTTTCTGGGTTGTTTCCAGCTCCTGTTTATTATAAATAAGGCTGCTATAAACATAGTGGAGCATGTGTTCTTGTATGTATTGGAGCATCTTTAGGTTATATACCCAGTAGTGGTCTTCAGGTAGAACTATTTTCAATTTTCTGAGGAACCACCAGATTGATTTCCAAAGTTGTTCTAACAGCTTACTGTCCCACCAACAATTGAGGAATGCTCCTTTTTCTCTACATACTTGACAGAATCTGCTATCACCTTCATTTTTTATCTTACCCATTCTGATTTGTGGTAGATAGAATCTCAGGGTTGTTTTGATTTGCATTTCCATGATGACTAAGAATGGTGAACATTTCTTCACGTGCTTCTCAGTCACTAGAGATTCTACAGTTGAGAATTCTGTTTAGCTCTGGACCCCATTTTTAATAGGTTTATTTGGTTCTCTGGAGTCTACCTTCTTGAGTTCATTTTATATTTTAGATACTAGCCCTCTATCAGATATAGTTGGTAAAAATCTTTTCCCAAACTGAGGATTGCCATTTTGTACTTTCGATAGTGTCCTTTGCCTTACAGAAACTTTTTATGTGATCTCATTTGTCAATTGTTGATCTTAGAGAATGAGCCTTTCATGTTCGCTCAGGAAATGTTCTCCTGTGTCGATGTATTCAAGGGCATTTCTCACTTTATCTTCTATTAGATTCAGCATATCTGGTTTTATGTGGATGTCTTTGTTCCACTAGAACTTGAGCTTTGTACAAGGAGAGAAAAATTAATTTGCATATTTCTACACTCTTAGTACCAGTTAAACCAGCACTGTTTGTTGAAAATGAGGAGTTAGAGAAAGGACTAAAGGAGCTGATAGGGTTTGCAACCCCATAGGAAAAACAACAGTATAACCAACCAGACCCCTCAGAGCTCCCAGAGACTAAACCATCAACCAAAGAGTATACATGGAGGGACCCATGGCTCCAGCTGCATATGTAGCATAGAATGGCATTATCTTGCATCAATGGGAGGAGAGGTCCTTGGTCCTGTGAAGGCTCAATGAATGCCAGGGCAGTGAGGTGGTGTGGGTGGTTGAGTGGGTAGGGGAGCACCTTCATAGAAGTAGGGTGAGGGGGATGAGATAGGGAGTTTGCTGAAGGGAAAACAGGAAATGGGATAACATTTGAAATGTAAATAAATAAAATTTCCAATTTTTTTAAAAAAGGAAAATACTGTCTATTTTACAAGGGAGAGTTTTGACTTGTTTGTCAAAAGTCACGTGACCATAGGTATATGGGTTTAATTCTGGGTCTTCAATTCTATTCTGTTGATCGACCTACCTGTCTGTACCAATACAATGTGGTTATTATCACTATAGCTTGTGGTCAGGGATGGTGATTCCCAAAGACATTCTTTTATTGTTGAGAATAGTTTTCACTCTCTTGGTTTTTTTCATTATTCCAGATAAATTTGAGAATTGCTTTTCCTATTTCTATGAAGAATTGAGTTAGAATTTTGATGGGAATTGAATTGGATCTGTAAATTGCTTTAGGTAGGCTGGCCATTTTTACTATGTTAATCCTGCCAATCCATTAGCATTGGAGATCTTTATATCTTCTGAAATCTTAGATTTCTTTCTTCAGAGACTTGAAGTTCTTGTGATACAAACCATTCACTTGCTTGGTTAGAGTCACATCAAGATATTTTATACTTGGGACTAATGTGAAGTGTGTCATTTTCCTAATTTCTTTCTCAGCTCATTTATCCTTCGAATAGAGGAAGGCTACTGATTTGTTTGAGTTAATTTTGTATCCAGCTACTTTGCTCAAGTTGCTTATCAGCTGTAGGAGTTCTCTGGTGGAATTTTTGTAGTTGCATATGTATACTATCATATCATCTGCAAATAGTGATATCTTGACTCCTCCTTTGCAATTTGTATTGCTTTGATCTCCTTTTGTTGCCTAATTGCTCTGGCAACAATTTTGAATACTATATTGAGTAGATAGGGGGAGAGTGAGCAGCCTTGTCTTGTCCCTGATTTTAATGGAGATTGCTTTAAGTTTCTCTCCATTTTGTTAGATGTTGGCTATTGGTTTGCTGTATACTGCTTTTATGTTTAGGTATGGGCCTTGAATTCCTGATCTCTTCAATATTTTTAACATGAAGGGGTGTTGTATTTTCTCAAAGGCTTTTTCAGCATCTAATGATGTGATCATGTGGGGTTTTTTCCTTGTGTTTGTTTACATCATGAATTACAGTGGTGGTTTTCTGTAAACTGAACCATCCCTGTATCCCTAGGATGATGCCCATTTGATCATTGTGAATGATCATTTTGATGTGTTCTTGGATTTGGTTTTCTAGAATTTTATTGAGTATTTTTGCATTGATATTCATAAGGAAAATTGGTCTGTATTTCTCTTTCTTTGTTGGGTCTTTGTGTGGCTTAGGTATCAGTGGATACATAGAACGAACTGGGTAGTGTTCCTTATGTTTCTATTTTGTGAAATAATTTGAGAAGTATTCATAATAGGTTTTCTTTGAAGGTCTGATAGAATTCCAGATTTAAACCAACTGTTGCCGGGCTTTCTTTAGTTGGGAAACTTTTAATGACTTCTATTTCTTTAAGACTTATGGGAATGTTTAGATGGTTTATTTGATCCTGATTTAACTTTGTTACCTGGTATCTGTCTAGAAAGTCCTCCATTTCATCCAAATTTTCCAGTTTTGTTGAGTATAGTCTTTTGTAGTAGGATCTGATTATTTTTTGAATTTCCTCCACTTCTGTTGTTATGTCTCCCTTTTCAATCCTGATTTTGTTAATTTGGATACTGCCTCTGTGCCCTCTAGTTAGTTTGGCTAAGTGTTTATCTATCTTTTTTATTTTCTCAAAGAACCAACCAGCTTTCAGTTTTGTTGATTGTTTGTGTAGTTCTCTTTGTTTCTACTTGGTTGATTTCTCTCCTGAGTTTGATTATTTCTTGCTGTGTACTCTTCTTAAATGTGTGTACTTCTTTTTGTTCTAGAGATTTCAGATGTGCTGCTAAGCCGCTAGTTTATGATCTCTCCAATTTCTTTATGAAGGCAATCAGGGCTATTAGTTTCCCTCTTAGCACTACTTTCATTGTATTCCATAAGTTTGAATATGTTGTGCCTTCATTTTCATTAAATTCTAAACATAAATTCTAAAATTTATTCTAAATAAATTTTAATTTATTTCATTATTTCTTCCCTGAGCAATTTATCATTGAGTAGAGAGTTGTTCAGCTTCCATGTGTATGTGGACTTTCTGTTGTTTTTGTTGTTATTGAGGACCCTCCTTAGTCTATGGTAGTCTGATAGAATACATCGGATTAATTCAATGTTCTTATATCTGTTGAGGTTTGTTTTGTGACTGATTATTTGGTGTGTTTTGGAGAAGGTACCATGAGGTGCTAAGAAGAAGGCATATTCTTTTGTTTTAAGGTGAAATATTCTGTAGATATCTCTTAAATCCATTTGGTTCATAACTTCTGTTAGTTCCAAGTAAAAATATGGATTGCTTCATTAATGTGTGTGTCATCCTTGAACAGGGACAATGCTAATCTTCTCTTTATTGTTGCAATTTTAGCATATGTGCTGCTGAAGTGAGCACAGGCTTCTACACCTTAGGGGGGGATTTAAGGTATGTTCCAACTTTTATTTTTCCCTGAAAATAGCAAGGGCTGTGAAAATTCAGAAAAGAAAAGTGAGTAATCTTACACCTATTAAAAACTAACCATTTTACTACTCAAGAAGCAGTTATCCATTGCAATTGGAAAGGACATAGGCTAGCAGAACAAGACAAAATAAAATTATTTTAAATGATAATTTTATAGATTTCAAAACAAACAGTTTATAAAAGAATGTTGTTTTAGGCCAATGTGGCAACCAACAGAGATTGTAGATCTATATGGGAAATGAATTGTTTATACCATAGTTATGAAATGAAGAATTATTAATGTTGTATAGGACTCTTTTCAGTTGTAAGGAAGTATAATCTTAATGATTGAAACTGAACTGTTCCTAGATCAATAAGTAGCAAACAAAATAAACATGTATTCACACTTGTACTCTAGGCAAACATAATAACTGCATTCTCAGCCTATGTTGATACTTGAATGGATGCAAATAAAAGACATCTATTCAATTAAGGACTGGAAAATAGAAATTACTTATATGTCCCAAGTACTCATTGGAAGTAAGCATCTGTTGATGTTTGCAGGCACTTTAATCAGTTGAGTAAAATTTCCTCTACTAGTACTACAAAAAGCCACCAAAGTGAAAAAAGGCCTCCAAAAAGAAAGTTTTGACCTCTCTCATTCACTACAGAGTAACAGTGGGCTCGTACATACCTCAGAGATGACCAGTTCTAGGAATAAGATATTATCTATATTCTACTTGTAGATCACAGTTCTTAGGCAATAGTGAAAGATAAAATAACAGTAATATCTATAGATCTAGTCAAACTTTATAAGGATACCTATGAACAATGGCTAAAATTATTGCTCATTGTCCTATTTGGAATCAGAATTCAATACTAAGCTCAAGCCCTATATGACATATTACATGGAAGGCTATTTTTTACACTTATTTTATTTATTAATCATTTCATTCTTTTACATATCAAATGATATCCCACTTCCATGTTACACATCCACCAACCCCCAATCCCACATCTGCCCTTCCATCTCCCATTTGCCAGTATAAGGATTCTCCCCCACCTACCCACCCTCTCCTGTCCCACTGCTCCAGAATTCCCCTATGCTGGGACATCAAATCTCCAGGGTACCAACATCTTCCCCTCCCATTGCTGTCAGGCAAGGCCATCCTCTGCTACATATGTATCTGGGGGCAAGAATCCTGCCCAGTACACTCCTTGGTGGTGGTCTAGTCTTTCAAAGCACAGGGTGGTTTGGCCAGCCTATGTTGTTCTTCCTAAGGGGTTTTAATCCCCTCAGTTCCTCCAGTCCTTCTACCAGCTCCACCAACAGGTTCCCTGAGCTTAGCCTGATGGTTGCCTCCAAGCATCCACATCTGCATTGGTCAGTTGCTGGCTGGACTTCCCAAGGAACCTCCATAACAGGTTCCTGTCAGCAAGCACCTCTTGTCCATGGTAACATTGTTGGGTATGATGTCTGCAGAAATGATTGTTCTTCAGGTGAGGCAGTCCCTGGATGGCCCTTCCTTCAGTCTCTGTTCCATTTTTTGTCCCTGTTCTTCCCTTGGTCAGGACATTTCTAGGTTAAAAACTTTGAGATGGGTGGGTAGCCCCATCCCTCAGCCAGGGGCTGTGCCTATCTACTGGAGGTGGTCTCTACAGGTTCTATCTCTTCCTTCTCTGCACATTTTGGCTAAAGTCATTACCAATGGGTCCTAGGAGCTTCATGTTTCCTTGGTGTCTGGGACCAAGTGGCTATCTCCAGTTCCTCATCCCCCTCTGCTTCATATTTTTGTTCAATTTCCTGACCCTCTGAACCTCTTTCACATCCCCTCAAGTTCCTGATACTGTTCTCCTTATTTCCTCCCCCTCCTCTCTTCTTCCCAGGTCCCTCTCTCTCTCCACCTCCCACAATTATCCTGTTTCCCCCACAATCCTGGACAGAAGAATCCACACTCTGGTTTTCCTTCCTTCTAAGCTCCATATGGTCTGTTAGTTGTATCATGGGCATTGTGAACTTTGAGGCTAATATCCACTTATCAGTGAGTAAATACCATTTGTATGTGTGTTCATTTGTTTCAGGGTTACCACACCCAGGATGATATTTTCAAATTCTACCCATTTGCCTAAGAATTTCATGAAGTCATTGTTTTTAATCACTGCATTGTACTCCACTGTGTAAATGTACATTTTCTATATCCATTTTTCTGTTGAGGGACATCTGGGTTGTTTCTAGCTTCTGGCTATTATAAATAAGACTACTATGAACATAGTGGAGTATGTGTCCTTGTTATACGTTGGAACATTTTGGGAGTATATGCCAAGTTGTTGGGCTCTGGGCTGGAAGCCTTCCTCAGGGATCTATGGCCCGGCCAAATATGAGGGTTCTGGAAAGGAGGAGAGCACAGGCGGGGACAGAATTTCCTCCACCTCGGTCTCTGTGGTTGGCGCCTCGGTTACATCAAGACGCTGCACCCACTGCCCTGTGCTGAGTCGGCCCGGGCTGAGGCCACGAGAGGCCGACTAGCCAGTTGAGTGGGGGAAGATTCTGGTGGCATTCAAGAGAGCAGATCTCTTCCCTGGCCGAAGTGTTACAGCTCTTATGATAGAAGCTCTCAGACGACGGAGTAGTTCTCATACCTTTATTCCTTCTGGATGGCAGTCTCCCCTACACAGTCTAATATACTGTTTGGGAGGGGTCAGGGGTTTGACAACAGATACTTCCCATTGGTTTGGTATGAGGGCTTTGAGGCACCTTGTTTGTATGTGGGAGGGCTTGACGTTGTTCCTAAGTGACAAACCTCACATGATAGGCCTCTCTGTAGGGGTTGTGAAAGCTGTAGCTGTTTTTACAGGAGTCTTCCGGGACCTTCGTCCAAAAACATTTTCTGGTCCCTTGTGGAATATTCCACAGGGTCTCCCAGAGTTTTCCGCCTATGCTCAACCAGGTGCCAGATTGCCTGCCACAGACCACTACCTCAAAATTCCCCTTTTTTCTTTTATAAGGGAGAGGTATAATCAGAATAACTGTCTCCCATATTAGGAACAGTTTGATACTGAACCAAGACCTGACTGATGGTGAACTTTGCAATGCTACTCATCTGCTGCTTTAGAAACTGAATGAGGCAGAACACCAAAAGAAACAAGGCTCCATTGGCTAGTATGGGGCCAAGGAGGGGAAGAAACCAAGCTACCAAGAGATTAGAGTACCAAGGGGAAGGGGTGTTTGGCGTATAACTCTTTAAGCATGTATACATCTTGTTCTACCAGCCCAGATTCATTGACATAGAAGCAACATTCCTCCCCCAGCAACACACAAGTCCCTCCCTGTTCAGCAGCCAATAAGTCCAGGGCTATCCAGTTTTGGAGAACAACTCCTGCTAAGGAGGTTATCTGGCATTGCAGAGACTCAAGGCTGTCTGCAGTGGAAGCCATCGCCTGATCAAGCTTGTCCTGGAAGTCGATGACTAGATATTGTGTTTGGACAAGGGCTGCTCCAGCAGTTCCTGCTGCACCCAGTGAGACAGCAAGGCCTAGTTCGATGAGCAAAGGGATGAAGATTCTCTCTCCTTTCAGCTTCCTCCCATCTGCAGGGCAAGTTCTTCAGGTTTGTAGAGATAGACCTGGGGGATAATTGTCACAGGGGTGCAGGAGCCTTGAAAAGAGGGGTTAATACAGGCACTGGTAGTGCCTTTGCACCAGAGGAGGCCAGGATGGTTAACGCACACTGATTTGGGGATAGTAAAATTATGGACACATGTAAGATGAGGTTTTGAGGAGGGCCCTACAATGCAAAGAGGGGGGCGCAGGTCAAAGAGAGGATTGTCCTGTGCTTTCCTGGTGGGTAGGGGCCCCTGAAGGTCATGAAGGGAAATGTTAATGGGAACAACTGCTAATAATGGTTGGGAGAGAGAAGCACAGAAAAAGCATTGGGAGAAGTTGGGGTGGGTGGTTAACGGAAGGAGGTTGGCTGCATATTGGATGTACTGTAGTCAGGAGAGGGTAGCTCAGAGATCCTTTTGAGATTGAATTTCCTGTTGTATAATATTAGCATGAGTAAAGACTGATTTGGAGGCAGGAACAAGCTCATGGGAAATGTGCGGGTCAGCTACTGGGTATTTGGCATAGCCAATGGAGTAAAGTTTACCCATGACTCCGCTTTGCCAACGTTCATTCCAGGGATTGCTGATAGAAAGCTGAAAATGAGTTTTAAGGTTGGCAAGCATGGTGCCACCATGACTGGTGGATTCCATTCTTCAGTTCCAGTATCTGCAACCTTCATATGTGCAGACTTCCTGGAGACCTTCACCCGTGTTTCCGTAGGGAAAGCAGAGAAAAGGGCTGGTGATAGTGGAGATAGAGTCTGGATGTAGAGGGATCTCAATCCTGGTTCGGCTTTCTTCAAGTGGACAGTCTTGGGTCCCTATAACTTTGTTGTGTCCGTTTTAGGTTTTCCTAGCATAGAATCTCCAATGGTAGGTATTTGGGAGGTTAGAAAGAGGCTAGGCAGTAGCAGAGTTAGCATGAAGAATGACAAAAACAGCCAAGAGAACAGAGGAAAGGGGGGCTTGTGGAAGGCACATGGCCTAGGTAGCAGTTATCAGGTTATGGATGTCCTTCCAGGAGAACTTATTGTTCTTCTGGTTGTGGTGATTCCTCTGCTTCCTCCTCTTCTTCTATCTCTAATCTGCCAGCGAGAGGCAGGCCATCTTCTTGGTTGGTGGGGTGATGTCGGACATTTCTGGCAGGAACCCAGATAGCCTTAGGCTGGTCCTGTGGAAAAACACAAACAAAACCCCTCCCAGTTGTAAAGAAGGGGTCTGGTCTCTTCCAAATCCCATCCAAAGGATCTCACCATCATACTAGGATTGAGGGGGTTAATTCTGGTGTGTGCCAATGGAGGGACATAGGAGGGTGTTTGGAGCTTCTGTAGAAGTTAAATATGTTTAGGGTAGTCAGAGCCATCATTAATTGCACATTAGGGGGATAGGTGGTTGTCTTTTGTTTCAGGAGTTGGACCCTTAGGGTTTGATGTGTTCTTTCTATTATTCCTTGACCCTGAGGATTGTGGGGAATTCGTGTATGATGGGCAATTTCCCAGCATGCGCAGAAGGTTTTGAATTGAGAGCTGGCAAAGGCAGGGTCATTATCAGTTTTTATCTGCTGAGGAATGCCCATGATGGCAAGGTGGAAAGCATATGGTAAATTAACCTTTTTGAGTTTTCACCTGTTTGTCCTGTAGCCCAAATGGGAGTACGTATCTATGGTGACAAAAACATATTTCTGTCTACCAAATTGGGGGATATGGGTGACATCAGTTTGCCATAAGGCATTGGACTTAAGGCCTCGGGGATTGATGCCCATCATTTGTAAAGCTGGGGAGGTAATGAGGGATACACAAGAGGAGCATGTTTTTATTATCCTTTGGAGTTGAGCAAGAGGGATGTGGGGGAAGCGGGCATGAAGCCCCGTTATATTTATGTGTATGCATGAATGAAATTGGTCTGCTTGTTCAGTGGAGGCCATGAATATCCCTGTTAAGGCAGTTTGATCAGTGAATGCATTTCCCTCAGTTATAGGGCCTGGTAAGGGACTGTGAGATCAGATATGCTGGATGTAGATGGGAGAGGCTCTTTCCTGTAGGAGGGTGGAGACCTGTATAAGTAGAGGGGAAAGTGGGTTGGCATCTAGTTTGTCGAAGGATCTTGACAACCAGGGAAGCAAATTGACAGCATATACACTGTCTGAGAAGAGGTTAAGGGAGCCCTTAACTTCTTTTAGAGCTAGATAGATGGTGTATAATTCTTTATATTGGGGGAGTGATGGGATAGCTCTTTGAATCGGAGGATAGGGGGTTCATCCTCAGGTAAGTTGTATATTACTGCTGCAGCTCCCCTCTTTCCACCATCAGTAAATATTGAAGGGGCTCCTGCTATGTGCTCTTTTGAGAATAGTTTGGGGGGCAGCCATCAGGGTATGGAGCCATTCCAGTACCCCCTGAGGTTGGTAGAGGGCTCTCAGAAATGTAGGGGAGAAGTTAAAGATCAGGAGCTGTATAGGTATTGTTGGGTCATACCTAGCAAGAGTCATATCTTTTAGGGCTTCATTGACAGAATTTAGAGCTTGAATGGCTTCTGGGGACAGTGTTCTGGGGAGGAGAGACTTTTGTCCCTTTCAGGAGGTTGAAGAGGGGTTGAAGGGTGCTTATGGGAAGGGGGAACCAGGGCCAAAGCCAATTGAGGTTGCACAAAAAGCTCTGGAGAGAGGGGAGAGTTAATTTTTGAGGGAAGCAAAGGGTGGGTTTGAGGGGGCATATTGAGGTAAGGGAGATCTCTGTTCCTAAAAATGCAATGGGTGGAATAAGTTGGATTTTATGAGGGGCTATTTTGAATCCTAGGGCAGATAGGGAAGGTATTAGCTGGTCCTTAAGTTAGGGAGAGGAGGTAGAAGAGTCTCCCCACACCAATATATCATCCATATAATGATAAATATTGAGTCCCCTTTTTAAATGGGGTTTTAATGCAGTGGCTAGAGCCTCCTGACAAATGGTTGAACTGTTAGACATTCCCTGTGGGAGGACAGTCCATTCATATCATGAGGCTGGGTCAGAATTGTTAATGGGGGGTACTGAGAATACAAAACGTTCACAGTCTCTGGGATGGAGAGGGATGGAAAGAAAACAATCTTTTATGCCTATTACTAATAAGGGTACATTGGCAGGGATGGCTGAGATATGGGGCAGCCCTCTTTGTGGGGAGCCCCAGACTCACATGGTTTTGTTAATTGCCCTCAAATCTTATAATAATTTCCATCCCCTGAGCTCTTTTTTATAGCAAATACAGGCTTGTTCTGTGGACTGCGGGATGGGCGAATGTGCTGCAGCAATAGCTGTTCTTGTACCAGCTGTGTGAGGGCTCTAAGATTCTCCCTTGATAGAGGCCAATGTGGGACCCAGATGGCTTCATTGGAGAGCCAGTCAAGGCAGGGAGTATTAAATCTAACTGTGGCCCCTAGAATTGGGGGTGATTTGGAGGAGGGTATTTAGGATCTTCTTGGGTATTATTTTCTTTATAGGTAATATCCTCTATTGTAATGTGGTTTCTTTCTGGTTGGGTAGTAAGAACCACCTCTAAGGCCTGTAAGATATCTGTCCCTAGAAGAATGGTAGCTGCCTGAGCCACCAGGGGGCGTATGAGGCCAGTAGCTCCATCCAGGTCTTCTCACGTGTAGGCCTCCTTGGTGATAAATGCGTGGGAGGTACCCCCTATGCCTAGGAGCTGGGGCCCAGGGATCAGTTACCAGTCACATGGGATCTCTTGGTGTCTTAAAATTGTCCTGTCTGCTCCAGTATGAATAAGACATTTGAATGGTTTATTATCTATTTTAATGGTTAATTTTGAATGGGAGCCTTCTGAAATGCTGGACACCCACAAGGCTTCTATGGGAGTATCTGTCCCTCTTACTATCAGGTCTGAGGGCTGCCCCGTGTGAAGTTTAAAGGCTTTAGTGGTTTACCATCCTTATCATATGCAGCAGTACAGTATTCCCTCCAGTGGAAACCTGCAGTGGGGACAGATATACTTAGGGGTATTAGAGTCTGTTATGAGGGGGGGGGGTGAGAGTTCTGTGGGCATTCATTCCTCCAAAGCCTTGCCTCTCCATAATTGAAGCAGATTCCTTCTGTTTTTACTGCTGCTACAAATGCCTGAGTCACAGATGATATCTGGTGTGATGCCGTCCCTATGTCTCAAGTAGCCACAATCCACCTATCTTGATGCTCCTCCCAGAGACCCTGGCAAGCCAGCTGGGATTCAGAAGTCATGCCTTCCCACACAATGGTTTTAAGAAGATCTCTGGCTGTGGGGTTGGGAATTTTTATTTCTAGGCTCATTTTAGTTCTAAGAATAAAATCAGATAAGGGTTCTCCCAGCTTTTGATGGAGAGAGAGCAGGGAGGAGGCAGGATCTTGTGACCCTGAGGGTGGGGTGAGTCTCTCCCGTGCCTGAATTGCGCATAGACAGACTTGTTCATAATATCCTGCAGGCTGATTTGCCTGCTGTGCCCCAGTAGAAAATTCTTCCTGGCCAAAGAGTTCATTAAAACCCCATAGGGTATCGCCTCTGTCCTGGTTTTGCCTGACATGTTGATGACATTCATCTCTAAATAAGGTTTCCCACTCCAAAAACATTGGGCCAGGAAGGGAAGAGCAGCAAATATCCTTCCAATTGTTGGGGGGTGTTTAAGTTGGCAATATGGCTCTGTAGGAGAGATTTTGTCCAGGGTGTGTGGATGCCCTCTTCCTTCACTGCTTGCCTGAGTTCTGTTAAGTCTGAGGCTTGGAGTGAGTATCAATTGAGTGGTTTAGTTTGACTGGGGTTGATATTAACTGGGAATACTTGAGGATTCTGGATTTCTAGCTCCATATCAGACTACTGAGCAGCATGGTAGGTGGAGTAAGTTTTTGCAAGAGAGTCTTGGACATTACAAAGCTGTTGGGTGGTAGAAGGTTGGGTGTAAGAGACTACAATTATTTCACTTTTCTGGCTTAGAGAAGGGGGAGGAGAGATATCTCTCTCTCTCCTCAGATGGGGGAGGTGCAGTAGGGGGAGAGGCAGGTAGAAGCTCCTTTGTTTTGTTAATTGAGCCTTGCCCTTGAGTGATAGAGGGAGGGCCAGGAGGAGCAAAAGGTTTGTTTGGTGTTTCCTCCAGGGTATGAGGGGGGAGTGTTTGGTAAATGCATTTTATTTCCCTTATCAGTTGGGTAAGGGCTTCAAGATGTGAAATAGGGTGGATCTTAGGTCCTTGATTTTTGGGTTCATCTGATTGAGGAGTCTAAGGAGCTGTGTTGCTATGAGCCTGTCCTACTTTAGGTGACAGACATATGCATTTCCGAATTGCAGCTAAGATTGGCAGAAAATCACGGGAGGGTATTTTTCCTTCTTGGGTATCTGTTTTTGATGAGAGAAGCTACTTGGGTCCATGAGTCTGGACTATAAATGTTGTCATTGGCCATGCTTGGTGCTATTGTAAGGACTTCCTCCCAAAACCAGGAGGCTTGTTTTTGGGCTATTTTTATTCCATGGGATTTTAGAAGGGCACGTATTTCCCTGGCCTGGGGAGATTTTTTTGTGTGATTGTGAGCTGCCCATGACAGGAAAGAGGAGAACCGCTTTGTCCAATCAGAATGTTCCCTTGGCCTATTGGCTTTGGGGGATACCACAGAGGTCCAAAACGCTAAGCATTCCCGCAGATTTAAGAACTGGCAGCCACCCTGTGGCTTTTAAGTGGCTGCTGTGTTACCAGTTTTTCTTTTGTTTTTAGGAGAAATTAGATAGAGTCTTTGCCAATGCCCATTATGGGCTGTCAGAATTCGGACAGAGGCTAGTGAGACCTTCAACCAGAGAGTAGTAGCTCTGGCCAGAAGGCTTCAGTTGGCCCTTCAGCTTGTCTAAATCCACTAGATGGCTCTGACAGAAAGCACAGCAGGAAAGGACAGATCAATTCCTGATTTGGGGGGGCTTACCCTTCCATGATATTCATTCAGTGCAGTCGGGTCGCCGTTCGAACCCCATGTTGGTCGCCAGATGTTGGGCTTTGGGCTGGCAGTCTTCCTCAGGGATCTATGGCCCGGCCAAATGCAAGGGTTCTGGCAAGAGGGAGAGCGCAGGCGGGGACAGAACCTCCTCCACCTCAGTCTCTGCAGTTGCTGCCTTGGTTGCGCCAAGTTGCTGCATCCACCGCCTTGTGCTGAGTCGGCCTAGGCTGAGCCCACAAGAGGCCAACTAGCCAGTTGAGTGTGGGAAGCTTCTGGTGGCGTTCGGGAGAGCAGATCTCTTCCCTGGCCAAAGTGTTACAGCTCTTATGGTAGAAGCTCGCAGACGATGGAGTAGTTCTCACACATTTATTCCTTCTGGATGGCGGTCTACCCTACACAGGTTGGGACATTCTAATATACTGTTTGGGAGGGGTCAGGGGTTTGACAACAGATACTTCCCATTGGTTTGGTCTGAGGACTCCCAGAGTTTTCAGCCTGTGTTCAACGGGGTGCCAGATTGCCTGACACAGACCACTGCCCCACACCAAGTAGTGGTATACCTGGGTATTCACGTAGTACTATTTTCAATTTTCTCAGGAACCAACTGGTTGATTTCCAAAGTGGTTTTGCCAGCTTGAATTCACACCAGGAATGGGGGAGTGTTCCTCTTTCTCCACATCCTTGCCAACATCTTCTGTCAACTGTGGTTTTTATCTTAGCCATTCTGATTGATATGAGGTGGAATTTCAGGGTCATTTTGATTTGCATCTCCATGATGACTAAGAATGGTGAACATTTCCTTAAGTGCTTCTCAGGCGTTAGAGATTCTCTGATGAGAACTCTCTATTTAGCTCTTTACTCCACTTTTTAATAGGGTTATTTGGTTCTCTGGAGTCTATCCTCTTGGCTTCTTTGTATATTTTTTATATTAGCCCTCTATCAGATGTAGGGTTGGTAAAGATTGTTTCCCAATCTGTGGGTTGATGGATTGTCCTATTGACACAGTGTCCTTTGCCTTACAGAAGCTTTACAAGTTTATGAGGTCCCATTTTCCATTGTTGATCTTAAAGCATAAGCCATTGGTGTTCTGTTCAGGAAGTTTTTTCCTATGCCCAAGTATTTGAGGCTCTTCCTCGCTTTTTCTTCTATTAGTTTCAGTGTATCTGGTTTTATATGGAGGTCCTTGTTCTACTTGGACATGAGCTTTGTACTAGGAGATATGAATGGATTGATTTGCATTCTTCTACGTGCTGACTGCCAGTTGAACCAGCTCCATTAGTTGAAAATGCTGTCTTTTTTCCACTGGATGGTTTTAGCTTCATTGTCAAAGACCAAGTGACAAAAAGTATGTAGGTTTCTGGATCTTCAATTCTATTCCATTAATCTTCTTGTCTGTCTCTGTACCAATACCATGCAGTTTTTAATCACTATTGCTCTATAGTATAGCTTGAAGTCCAGGATGGTAATTCCCACAGAAGTTCTTTTATTGTTGAGAATAGTTTTTTCTATCCTGGGTGGTTTTTTTGTTTTGTTTTGTTTTGTTTTGTTTTGTTTTGATTTTTGTATTCCAAATGAATTTGAGAATTGCTTTTTCTACCTATTAAAAATTGAGTTGGAATTTTGATGTAGATTGCATTTGTAGATTGCTTTCAATAAGACGACCATTTTTACTATATTAGTCTGCCAATCTATAAGCATTGGAGACCTTTCCATCTTCTGAGATCTTCTTAGATTTCATTCTTCAGAGACTTGATGTTCTTGTCATACAGATCTTTCCCTTGCTTGGTTAGAGTCACACCAAGATATTTTATATTATTTGTGACTATTGTGAAGGATGTCATTTTTTAATATAAAATCTCATGAAAGGCATTGAGACCTTTTGAATGACATAATACATAATAAATTTACACCTAGCAAACCCTACAGAATCATAAAAATTCCAAAGACTGTTGTGTCTTCAAGGGAGCAGACAAGCTGGTGATCTTCCCTGGCAGAAGGCACCAGCCAGATAGGTAGTAGAATTTGGGGGTTGGGAGTTTTGCAGGTGATGGGTTCAATGTCCACTGGGTTCCCAGTGGCTGTTGGCCTTTGAGAGGGTTCCTTACCAGTTGCCCTTCAGGAATATCCCTTACCAGTTGCCCCAAGAGGAAACCATGATCAATTAATGGGTAGGGGAACAGGACTGAAGGCCAACAGAAAGAATTGAAACAGGCAACCTTGGGAGGTAAAAAGTTGGGGAACCTTCTAGAATGTACCAGAGACCGGGTAGGTAAAAGACTTGCAGGACTCAAAGGGACAAAACTTAGATGAAATGCTCTACAGTGTTGAGAGGGATCTTGTAGAGTCTACCTCCAGTAGAAAGACAGGGCATCAAGTGGAGGTATGAGTTTGCCATCCCACATTCAAAAACTCTGACCTATAGTTGTTCCTGTCTGAAAGAATTGTAGGGACAAAAATGGAGAAGAGCCTGAAGAAAATGAGGTTCAGTGAGAGGCCCAAATTGGGATCCAGCTCAAGGGGAGGTTCCAAGGCTTAATCTCAACACACAAATAGTATGCCCTTCTTCTATATTTAAGAAAAATGGAGAAAGTGCTCATTTTTACTTATAAAATGTTTTATATATAAAAATAGTAAGATTTTTAGAATGTCTTTTTTTGCATTACTCTGTATCATAATTCTACAAATAAAATCTTTAAAAGCTATATTATATCAATGTTACTGCCAAACTAAATGATGTTTATATTCTGTCTATTTTCAGTTTATATAATTCTAATGAGAAAACAAATCTGAAAAAACTACTAAATAAATATGAAAAATTATATCAAGATTTGAACACTGTTATTGTTAAATGGACAATTTTGTAAATGTAGACACATTGTCCTGTACAAAGTCTAAAAACACTGTTTCATAAGAGTAATTTAATTTTATTTTTTACAGCAATAGTTTTAAGATTTTTCAGTGTTGAATTCTTTTTCAGTAATATAATATCCTAAGAATAATATGTAATAAATGCATAACTGACACTTTTGACCAGTGGCTATAATTGGTAGATTATAAATTTGTCTATTAATTTCAACTTGATTCCTTTGATTATCTTTTCTGGGGGAGTATTGCTGTTAATTTTGTTCATAGTGCTAAAATGCCCTCTTGTGAAAAGCAAAAGGAACTTATTTTAAGTACTAGCATTTCATTTTCAGACTCCGTTTAATCACAGGAAAAAAATTAATTAAATGCCCCAGGCATTGGGGGAGCTGGAGACTTCCTAATAGCTGAACAGCTTATGTAATTCCCATCAAAATTCTAACATATTTTTTTACATACCTGACGGAGAAATTCTTAACTTCATATGGAAAAACAAAGAGCCTAGGATAGTCAAAACAGTCCTGAAAAATAAAAAAGCATCTGGAGAATCACTGTCCTTGACCTCAAGCTATAGTATATAGCAATAATAATAAAAATTGCATGCTATTGGTACAGAAACAGGTTGATCCATGGAACAGAACTGAAGAAACAGAAGTAAACCCACATAGCTATGGATACTCTATTTTAGTCAAATAAGACAAAAACATACAATGGAAGAAAGCATCTTCAATAAGTGGTATTGGTCTAACTGGATGTCTGCCTGTAGGAAAATGCAAATATATCAATATTTATCACCATGCACAAAAGTCAAGTCTATGTAGATCAAGGACCTCAAGATATAACCTGGTGCACTAAATCTAATTGAAGAGAATGTGGGAAATAGGCTTGAATGCATTGGTACAGGAGATACTTTATTGAGCAGAACGTCAATGACTCATGTCCTAAAATCAACAATTGATAAATGGGGCGTCATGAAAAGCTTCTGTAAGGCAAAGGATACTGTCAATAGAACAAAACTACACCTAACAAACTGCAAAAGAATCTTTATTACCCTACATCTGACCGAAGCCTAAGATCCAAAATATATAAAGAACTCAAGACGTTAACCTCCAACAAACTAAAATGACCCAATTAAAAAATGGGATACAGAACTACACTGAGAATTCTCACCAGAGGAATTTAGAATGGCAGAGAAACACTTAAAGAAATGCTCAGCATCCTTAGTCATCAGGGAAATGTAAATCAAAGTGACCCTGAGATTCTACCTCACACCAATTGCAGTGGTAAAGATCAAAATCTGAAGGGACAGCACATTCGGGGAAAGATGTGGAGAAAGGAGAACACTTCTCCCTTGTTTATGGGATTGAAAACCTGTATAACCACTCTAGAACTCAATCTGACAGTTTCTTAGAAAATTGGAAATAGTTCTACTTGAAGATCTGGTTATTCCACTCCTGAGCATATATCCAAAAGATGCTCCACCACACTTCGATGATACATGCTCCACTATGTTCTTATCAGCTTTATTCATAATAGCCAGAAACTGGAAATGATCTGGATATCCTTCACACAAGAATGGATACAGAAAATGTGGACCATTATACAATGGAATACTATTCGTCTATTGATAATAATGACATCATGAATTTTGCAGGCAAATGGATGGAACTAGAAAATATCCTGAGTGAGGTAGCCCAGACACAAAAGAACATGCATATCATGTACTTACTTATAAGTGGATATTAGCCATAAAGTACAGAATATTCATGACACATCCCACAGTCCCAAAGAAGTTCCACAATATGGAAGGCCAAAGCAAGCATGCTTGAATCACACTTAGAAGAACAAAATAATCATAGCAAGCACAGAGAGGGAGGATAAAGGTGGAAGAGGGGAGCAGGAAGGGAATGGAAAGACAGGATCAGGTGCAGAGAGAGACAGAAGAGAGGCCGAATAGACTAGGAAATTTAATGGAAATCTGCAGCTGCTGAGGTTTGGGGCAGGGGAGAATCTTTAAGAAGTCCCAGAGCCCTGGAATGGGGGGGGGGGCTCCCAGGAGTCAATGCTGGTGTCCCCTAAAAGTGGAGAAATAGAACCTGAAGAGGGCACCTCCTGTAGCTAGACAGGATCCCCAGGGAAGGGATAAGGACACCAACCTACACACAAAACTTTCGACCCCAAACATAGCCTGCCTAAAAGAAGTGTAGGGTTGGAGCAGAAACCGTTGGGAAGACCAACCAATAACTAGCCCAACTAGAAATCCAAGCACCAGTTCCTCCCATTATTAATGATACTCTGTTATTATTGCAAAGAGTGGCCTAGCATGACTGTCTTCTGAGAGGTTCTACCCAACAATGGACTGAAACATATACAGCATCTTTTTTTACATACCCAAATCCAAACATAAGGGACACTTTGGAAGAGATGGGAAACTGATCAAAAGCCCTGAAGTAGATGAGAAGCGCTCAGAAAGACCAAAAGAGCCAATAGTCCTTGACATCTGGCAGCTTTCAGAGGCTGAGCTACCAACCAAAGGATATGCATAGGCAGGAAGGAGGCCCCTGGCACATATGCTAGAGTCAGGCAGCTCAGTCTTTAAGGTTGCTTTCTCTGGCCCCAGTAGGTAGGACGAGCCTGATCAGGCTGAAACTTGATGTGTCAGAGTTGGGGTCCTGTGGGTCCCACCCACACAGAAAAGGAGAGGGGAATGGTTAGGGGCTCTGTGAGTGAGTGAGGGATAGGTAGTAATCAGGAGTAGGAGCAGTGTTTGGGATGTAAATTAATTAATTAAAACAATAACCGAAGAAAAATAAGGAAACAGTTGTCTTAGTCTACAAATCTCAGGGACAACCTGTAAGGGAGTGGTTGTTTGAGTCTAGACATCTCAAAGACAATTTCTTCATCTTTCTGGAAGGATCAAACTAAGTTCATGTTCTCAAGCCGAGAAACCTACTCCTACTCTGATGGATGGAAACTTCCTTGTTCAACTCTATATATCAAAATACAATTGGACAATGCTACAGCCCATCCTGCGCCCCTTCACTTTATGGTTTCCTCCATTAAAAAGGTTTACAGAATCTCTTCAGATTCAGAGTGCAGCTCCCATTCTGTTCTGTGGCCCTGATAGATCAGTAGCAGCTTGATTACAATAAATTCTTGTCATCTTCATTACTTGATATTTGAGTTATATTGGATTTAAGTGGAACCACCACAATCCAACATCATGTTTCACCACTGAACTACATCTTGATACCATTACTTTGATATTATTTTTTAAAAAAATCATACAATATATCATATTAGTCCTTGCCCCAACTTCTACACTCCTCACAGATACACCATCCCTACCCACTCAACTTTATGTTATTTCTCAGAACACACACACACACACACACACACACACACACACACACACACACACACACAAACCACCTCCACCTCCATGCCCCCCCAAAACCAAAACCATCAAAAACCTAAAAATCACATGGAACTAAGGTTTTCTATGACGCTATGTTTACTATGTTTACTATGATGCAATGTTTACTGAAGAAAAAAATAAATACTACCTAAGTTTAGAAATTTTTACAAATGATCAGTATATCTTAAAGTCAAAATGTTTGAAGCCTCCTATTTAGAAAGGTTTAGCCAAAGGCCACAGTTTTGGAAGTGACTCTAAGTACCCAAGAGAGAAAATTAACTTCCTCTCAAAGGTTTCATATCTATAAATACTGTTACTTATTAACAATCTTTTTCAGTAGAAAGCTCTTTATGGTGAAGTAAGGAAGAAGTCAAACGACAAGTAGGAAGTTTAATCAGAAAAAGATCAAAAAGAAACAACAAGAGGGGAGGTTCAAAGAGCAGGGAAGATGAAATTCACTAAACAGTAATAAATGTGAAAAGAATTAAAGCATATCATACAATACAATAATCACTATTTTTGTAGGAAGAAAGGGGAACACACGCGCACACACGCGCGCGCACACACACACACACACACACACACACACAAAGGGGAAAGAGAGAGAGGGAGGGGAGGGATCAGAATAAAGGGAAGTCCTTTATGTAAAGAACATCATAGAGTAACAACTTGAGAAAGGTGCATTTGGAAGACAGCATTGGAGCCTTCAGGACATTTATGGCAGAAAGAGCAACTGGGTAAGCAAAAACATTATGCTGTACTCAACGTTTTCTTTTCAAAATGGTTTGTTTTACATTGCTAAATTTGTTATGTGATAGAACCACTGTAGCATTTGATCAATACTTCAAATTTGGAAATCAGAAATATCATACACATAGTTATCTTTGTTAAAACAAAACAAAAAACCCTTCTATTTTTATAACATGTTATTATATTTTAAATTCAGAATTTGAAGATTCTACCCATATGAAATATAACCTATCGTATACACTCAAAAACTCTTCAAAACATAGTGTAGTTTCATAAAATACATTAGTTAATTAGTATTTATTTGTTAGCTAATTTTAAAAGTCTAATAATATTTTAGTTATAATATTTATTTTCTTTCCCTCCCCTTCATTTTCTAAGACGAGTACCACTGGGTAGCCCAGGCTAAACTTGAACTCAGAAATCTTCATATAATGAGTAATGTGATTTCAAATATAAAACATCAGTATCATATATGTTTATGTATATTGCATGCAAGGCAATGTGTTTCATTATGGTATTTTTATGCATAACTTTGATCTTGTTTAACCCTTTGTCTATTAAATTTGTTTATGTTCCCATATCCTTTTTGTTCACCTTACTTTGCAAAGTCTAACTTAGGTGATCTTATAATCAGTATTAAAGCCATCCAACTATAGAGCAATATATACAGATTTTTAAAAATATGGGAAAAGGGAAAATATTCCTGAGTCAAACAAATATTAGTCCAAGATACCAGAAGAATCCAGTACCTTAATCAAGGTAAAATGTAAAAAGGTAATTTCACAATAAAATGACAGATATTACACTTGATATATAATTTTTATTCATTTAAATTACATTATACTAATTGAAATTGAATGATGTTGAATTTATTTCTTTCATACATTCCTAAATTTAGGAAAATATTAGGTAATGTGGTAGATTTTCTTAATTGTTTTGACCAGTAACTAGTACTTGCACATATTAAAGTATCACCTCTTTTAATCTAAGAATGTGATGTTAGAGACACCTATAGAAAGGTCCCTAAAAGCACCAGTTTAAAAATGCTGTGACTCTGTAGTCACATCACCAGGAATAATTGTCACACTTCTACTTTGAAAACTACTTTGGGCTCTTTTTTTTTAATGTCATTGTTTATAAACTATCATGATTTCCATACAAACACAGCTATCACCCAACTTGTATAAAAAAAGATTATTTTAAACATATATATGAGAGATCAGACTATAGGAACACAGTTCTACTTTCCTACAAATATTGTATCCCATTGTGGTAATAATTTCCAGATTTTTTTACAGTAAAGATCAAAGCAATAAAGTTACAAATCAGGGAATCTTTAAAATACATTGCGATGAACACCAGGTAAGCAGGGTAGAGTAACATGGGGAGAAAGATCTTAGCTATAGGCTTCAGATGTTGCCAGATGACATTTTGGGCCTCTGAGTTGATAAGTGGTAGGAACCTCATCAATCATTTTTTAAGGACTTATCCTGACAGTCTCTAGAATGTTAGGGCAAACAAGGTGGGGGGAAATGCATAACTATAAAAAGCAAACATCAATTGCCTAAGATAATTGTCTCTGCATCTATAATATTCTACTCTCCAAAGACACAGATGTCCTAACGAGTTAACAGGTACCTTGTAGAATTTTTAATACAGGCCACAACCCCAACCAACCTTCAGGTCACAATAGCAGCTAAAACATGCTCATAGGTTTATAAAGTTGATACTAGACATTAACTAGTGACTAACACACCAGCTTTCAGCTAGCATTGTAATTCTCATTAAATAAATTTGAAAAAGTGTAACAAATATATTGAATTATCATGATATGGAAACATTCAGACTCAATGCCAAGAGATATGACTATTCCTGGACTTAATAATGAAGTATGGTGGGAAACAAAGATATAATAATGGTAAGCAGAGAGGAATTTAGCAGTGTATTTGTTCAGAATTCACTTGCTTACTTGGTGAGCTATTTCTTCACTGTGGACACAAGCAGGAATCTCCACATGTGTAGGTTTTCAGAAGAAAAGACATTTAGGAAGTAACCCTACCAACACTGCAATTTTCTGTGTTATCTTCATTTTAAAACACCTTTGGGATATCACATTCTGAGACTTGACACTACTGGTATGGTCAATATAAAATTAATTTGATGCTTCTTGATTACTGTTTTAAAAATAACAAATGAACAAACAATACATAATATACTAACTTTTGACTGTAGTGCTTCAACAAATAAACCATTGTTACTTTTACAAGCCATTATGAAAATAAATCTGCAAGATACACAAGTTGACACATAGTTTAATAATTTAGGGGTTTATTTTTTTTAATTTTTTTCTCTTGTTGGTCAATGTCAATGCCTAAAAGCATTTTTATTCCAATAGAATAATTAACAATCTAATTAATTATGTGTTTTTCTACTGTGGTATAAGGAAATTCAAACAATTTTTCTTTTGCTCATCATAAATTCACTGGCTGGAACTATACAGCTAGACAGAAAAAGGATTAATGTACAAGAGCAAGACAGAGGTTCCTATATTATCAAGACTACCTCACACACAAAGTGACCGACTAAAGAAACAAGGCTGAGCTTCACAGTTATCGCTTAGCCATGTTTGTTGCTGATTTAGTCACAGTAGCTAGGAAAATGAAACAAACTAAACTGGTATTTTTTGGAGAAGTAGTTTCAAATAACTTTTTCCTTTTCATATGTTTTCATTTACAGATGTCCATGATGTTGGAATCTGTTGCCTCATAGTTGTCCTATATGATTATATTTGTATGATTTTTATTATTGACATCATCATCTGAAACAACACAGCTCAGGAAAGATAACTACTACTTTTGTACACCAAAATTATTGATTACAAAAATAACTTAGACTTGGTAAGTATTAAGTGTGGTTCCAATTAGAATGTAAGTAGTTCGGCCAATTTCTCAACAACTAGAAGCTGTTTTTGTTTGGTTTTGCTTTGTTGGGTTTTTTTCCATTGAAGTGCCACACGAGTGGCAGTTAAAAATTGTATTAGTCTCCTTGAAATATTTAGCCATTTATAGACTTGGGATGGTATCAGGCAGGCAGAAGCAGGATTTAAATCTTAGAACTCAAGATAACCACAAAAGCAAACCATGATATAGCTATCAGGGTGACCTTAGTAAATGGATACTCAGAAAATCTTTGTACATTAATTTTCTGCATTAGTTTTCTGCAATATCATGTTCATGATCTAAATGCCCCACTTTCATGAATTCATTTCTTTTATCTTTCTAGAACTTTATGTCTGGACTATGAGCCTCAGTGAGGAAAATTTGTTTCTAGTTTGAAAATCAGCACCATGATCACAGAGAATGGGACTCTAGCCCAAGACTTCCTTCTGTTAGGCTTCCCTGGATCTCAGGTCCTCCAGTTTTCTCTTTTTCTCTTTTTTCTGGTGATGTACCTCCTCACTATTGGTGGTAATGTAGCAATCTTGCTATTGGTCAGTACTTCCCACCAGTTACAGACCCCCATGTATTTCTTTCTGAGCAACCTGTCATTCTTGGAGATCTGGTACACCACAGCTGCAGTCCCCAAAGCTCTGGCCATTCTGGTTGGGAAAAGCCAGACTATATCATTTTTAGGGTGTCTTTTGCAGATGTACTTGGTTTTCTCATTAGGTTGCACAGAATACTTTCTCTTGGCAGCCATGGCTTATGATCGCTACCTTGCCATCTGTTTTCCTCTACATTACCAGACTATCATGAACAGCCTGCTCTCAGCACAGTTGGCTCTTAGCTCCTGGATTTGTGGTTTTCTGGCCATTTCTGTGCCAACAGCTCTCATCAGCACCTTGTCCTTCTGTGGCATCCATGCCATCAATCATTTCTTCTGTGACATTGCACCCTGGATTGCCCTGGCTTGTACCAGTACACAGAGAGTGGAGACAGTGGCTTTTGTGATTGCTTTTGTGGTTATTCTGAGTTCCTGTCTCATTACTCTGATCTCTTATGCCTACATCATCAGAACCATCCTGAGGATCCCTTCAGCCAGTGGCCGCAGAAAAGCTTTCTCCACCTGTTCCTCCCACCTCACCGTGGTACTCATCTGGTATGGGTCTACAATTTTCCTCCATGTTCGAACATCCATCAAAAATGATTTGCAACTGACTAAAGCTGTTCATGTTCTCAATACAGTTGTGACTCCAGCTCTAAATCCCTTCATCTACACTCTTCGTAACAAGGAGGTCAGAGAAATTCTGGGAAAGAAATGGAAGAGAATGTGAACCTTCTGGAGTAGCATGGACATATTGCATATGGTCCCCATCACTTATACAGGGAATGCTACTTTTGTAATATATTTTTATCACTTATATGAAAACTTTCATAACGTTGCATTTCTGATATATAAGATTTGAAGAGTTAGAAATGTTTAAATACAAGTATAACATAATCAAAATGTAAATCTATACCAAAACACAAATTTCATGAAATATATTTAAATATTTATGAATTAGGAACTGAGAGTCACAAAGTATATCATTAATTTCACAAGGATTAAAAAAGAAGATGTCAAAATATTTCTGCCAAAATGCAGATAAACAGGTGCATATAAAGTTATAAAATACATGAATAGAAATTCCCTGTATAATATATAGACACTACAATTGAAAAACAAGAGGTTACAGTTTTGAAGGCAATGGATTCAAACAGCCAATACTTTAAAACTGAAAAATAATTAATGTTCTTGCAAATAAAAATCAGTTGATTTTTCTGTACTAATGAAACAGAAGATAGGAATTAATGAAAAGAAATAGATTTATATATTGCTTTCCACAAAACTGGGTACAGAAAATTTCTCAGCCCACCATTCCCATAACAGTAAATAAATGAAAGAAAACATGAAAACAAAAACGAAAAATAAATGTGCAAGTTCAGATGTGATATAGGTTTAAAGAATTCTGAGTTAAGTCTTTTTTTTTTTTTTTTTTTTTTCTGGAAAATGAGTGTTCCCTTTGGATGTAGATCTCTTCAGCCTTAGGTTATAATTCCCTGGGAGGATTCTAATATTTTTGAGCCTCTGTAATAATTTCTCTTTTTCTTTATCCATTTTTTAGTCTCAGGAGGCTTTTAGTAGTGTGCCATCTATTAGTGCTAGAACACAGGCTTCAGTAAGTGCATCTGCAATAAGAAAAAATAAAATGTCATATGCCTTTGATTCATTTGGAGTTGAGTTTTGTGCAGGCTGTTATATTATTCCCCATTTTCTCTTCTTCGGGTTTAATATCTGGTTTTATTTTTTAAGGTCTTTGATTCACTTGGAGTTGAGTTTTGCACAGGCTGCTATGTATGAATTCATTTGGAGTCTTCTACCTCCAGTCACCCAGTTGAGCAATACCACTTTTACAAGATCCTGTCGTGTTCTCAGTGCATGCTTCTGGGTTGGTTTGTTTGTTTTTAATTAAAAAGTCCATTGCCATGAATATTTTGTTCATCCAAATTTGTTGGCTTTTATCTCAACAAGAACGAAACTTTACAATAATAATAATAATAATTATTATTAATAATAATAATAATAATAATATTTTTAAAAAACAAAACACAACAAAAAACTGAACCGAAAACTGAAAAGAAAGGGGCAGGCCCCCTCCTGGCAGAGTTCAAGTCCAGGTGCTCAGAGGGGCCTGCAAGTCCCCTAGCCGAAGTTTCACCCCCAACCAGTGCCCCCTGCAGCGCCTCTCCCAACCCCTCGAGGCTGTGCCCTTGTTTCAGTTAACAGGGCCGTTGTGATGCAGAAAGAACAAAAAGTGCCAAACACTTGTTTAGGTCTCACATGAGGTTGAAACTCTAGTTTTAAAAGAAAAAAAAATCAGACCAGCACCAGCAGCTACCAACCACCATTCCATCTCTTCTTTCACTCAAAAGCCTTAGTTACAGTCCAGATGTGAGAACCCTTACCTTGGAAGGGGTTCCAAGACCAGTGTGAGCAAGCCAGCTACCACCTCCCTAAACTATAAGCTTTGAGAATTCAAAATAATGCCAAGAAGAAGCCTTGATACAGTAGCTCTCAGCCCCTTTTGTGGTGGTTGTTTACTTTGTTTTTGTTTTTTTAACAAAGTTCTATATGTCTGGGGGTGTAGGGAAGCCCTTGCATTCCAAAGTTTGGTCACAGGCTCATTGCCACCACTTCGTGAGTGTTTAGCTTAGAACCATTTCCTTTGCTCTCTAGAAGCCTTGGGTAGAGCTCAGTTCATAGTTGTCGAGTGCTTCAATTTTTAACTGTTTTGAGTTGACCCACACCACTGCACCACAACTCAATATGAAAACTATTTAACTTATTTATTATCTTGTGAAAGTATACATTGAGGATGTTGCTCATACTGTGTTTATCGAGTATGATGAAAGCAATAGATATATATTCTTTTATTATGTTAAATTATAATTGCCATTATTAATCTGCAAAATGTGGAGTGTGTTCTTCTCACAGTAATATATGCCTTTTGTAACTTCACTTGGTTTTTTTATTGTAAATGAGTAAGAACAATCTTAGTTTAAGAGATTGTTTGCAATATTTATTTCATTCATTTCTTTCCTCTTTTATGTAAATTTCAAAAGATTTCATGGTTTCTTTACAGAAATCTATCTATCTTGATGCTGTGGAAGTAGTTTGAGAAACATTTTGAGTTTCTCTTAGAATGTATAATGGTTGTAGCCCATCCAACTTTAAAGAGAAAAAGAATGACCACAGACTCTGCAGCTAGGCTCACATATGGCCTGCTACTCTAGTTCCAGCTTTATAAACCAGCGCATGGAAGGTTTCCTGATTCCACCAGCTCCTCTGTGACATTAAATATAAAGACATATAGCAATAATGGGAGAAATGGTCTCAGTGCCTTCATAGGTCCCTAACTTGCCTTAAATCTTCTTCAACCTAATAAGTATTTCATTAGTGCTTGAGAATTTGAATGTCAGGTGGGTTCACGAGCACAAAAAGCAAAGATTTTTATGACTTTTTATTTTATTATAGCTGTGAAGTGAAGAAGCTATGTCTTAGCGCTTAAATGTTGGTGGTACATGAATATACCTTGTTTGATGACAGTTCAAAACTTGTATTATTTTTTAATGTAAAGAGGCAGGAATGTCTCCCAGCATTCCTGGATGGCAGACGAATGAGCAGTCACTTAGTTTGTATGTAGGTACAGTTGGAACACTGTGCCTGCAGTCTGGACTACTTTGACAGAAATAGGTTTTTGAATGTACAAAGATAACTCAACATGAGTCGTAATATATTTTGGGGAAACAGTTCACTACAAATTGTGACTGTAAACATTGTACTATAAATGTTTTGCAGTTTTCCTCCAATAAATTTTTTTGGAAAAAATTAAGTTCATTCTCTATAGCTGTGTGGATTTATGTCTAGGTCTTAAATTTGTCAATGTGTCAGTTTTTGTGCCAATGCCATGCTGTCTTTATTACTATAACTTTGTAGTAGAGCTGGAAATCATGGATTGTTTTAGCCACCCTGGATTTTGCTTCTATATGAAGCTGAAAGCAATTTTTTTTTAATTTATACAAAGAATTGTGTTGGAATTTTGATGGAGGTTGCATTGAATTTGTAGATTCATTTGGTAGGATAGCCATTAATGTGTCTATCATAATTCATCATTAGGAAAACAAAAATTAAAACTATTTTAGACTCTGTCTGACTGAAGTCAAAATTTATAATATCCCCAAATTCAATGATGGAAGATCAGATACTGGTGAGTGTTTAAGGAAAGGAAATCCTTATTTGCTATTAGTGAAACAACAATGACTGATAACTTGTTTGGAAATATTTCCATGGAATAAATTGACTGATCACAAATAACGAAAACAGCAAGAGTAGAGCAGCAACAGAAGCAATTACCACCACCACCACCACCGCCACCACCACCACCGCCGCCACCGCCGCCGCCGCCGCCGCCGCCGCCACCACCACCACCACCACCACCACCACCAAAACAGCAACAGCCGCCGCCGCCGCCGCCGCCGCCACCACCACCACCACCACCACCACCAAAACAGCAACAGCCGCCGCCGCCGCCACCGCCGCCGCCACCACCACCACCACCACCACCACCACCAAAACAGCAACAACAACAACAGTTACATGCACAGTAACTCCAACTGTCTTTGTTTGTTTGTTTGTTTCTGGAAAATGAGCATTTTTAAAGAAATCAAGTGGTTTTGTTTCTTTTAATTAAATTTATTCTTTGACAACTTGATTCATGCACACAATACTTTCTGATTATCCTTACACCTGACTCTTTATCTCCCTTTCTTGTTAACAACCCTCCTCACATCTACTACAAGTCCTTCTTCTACACATTGACGTCTTGTTTGTTTGTTTCATGACCCACTGACACTAATCTCAGTGCTGATATTTGATTATAAGTTTCATTGCATTTCTGTCTTAGGATAGCTAGCCACAACTATGCTGCATTCTGAATGTTGGGGTGCATTGAATTTTTTTTGGTCTTGATTTCTAGCCTTTCACTTTAAAATTTCAGCTCTCTTAAAACAGTGATTGAATCAAACTGTGATGCTAAACATGAATATTTAATTTGTTTAAACATAAATATGATGGAAATATAAATGCAATGAAGAAAATAAAAGCAATGTGAAGTATCAGTGGAAGAAGTGCTGAAACAAAGACTGAGTCTATGAAGGCAAAGACAGAGTTAGAAAGATCACAGTCAAGAAAAAAAGGAAAAATCATGACAAAGAATGAAGAAAGTCTGTAGGCCTCATAAAACAGCAACCAAAAATTAGGAGCTCAAGTATAGAAGAAAACAAAATCCTGAAAAACTCACATAAATAAATAGAGCAATGCTTTTGCTTTCCATATCCAAAATCAATAAATTTTGATAGAATTTCAAGATTTAAATATTTAGTGTTTCTAAATAGTTACAATCACCTATCAGATAAAGAAATCAAAATACAGACACCATTGTAAATGATAAAAATACTTGGAAATAACCTTAACCCAGGAAATGAAGTATATTACATATAGTTATATAATTTTGTGAATAAATAGATGAAAACTCTAGTTAATAAAAAGATACACCATTTTTATACAGAATTGATGTATTTCTAATTTCTTCCCATTCAAGGCAATAGAGAACTTTGAGGGAAATTTTACAAGAATTTCAGCAATGTTTCAAGAAAAAAAAAAAGCATAATATAGCTATAGGAAACATCCACATTCAATGCAATGTTTTTCAAGAAGACAAAGTTGGGAGCATCATCTGCTTTCAAATTATGCTACAAATCTATAAATACACACGCACACATGCATATATATATATGTAACTGGCAGAAGACTGACACATAGATATATTTAAAAAAAACAAAGAGATAAGAACTCATATCACATGTTTACAGCTAAATTATAAAAGCCAAAAGATTAGGGCATTTGTGGTGTCAGAAGCTATACCAATAAAGTCTAGCCAATATAATTGCCAAAGCACAAGCAAAACAAGGACAACTTAAATGAACAAACTAAAGTAGACAGGGGAAATATTAGTAGACCTCAACCCTACACAAAGAACTACAGGCCAATAAGGACTGTTTAGTAAGGACAAATAATCTTCCCCAAGGAAGAACATACAAATGGTCAATCTTAAAGAGAGACATACAAGTAACATTCTAGTTGTACTTATGTACAAGCAAGTTGTATGTATGTACTTAGGTGTATGTGTATATATATATATATATATATATATATATATATCCATACATAAACATGTATATGCATAAACGTATATGCAGGTAACAATAACAATTAGACATGAATTCATTTATATTTTATTGGATATTTTATTTATTTACATTTGAAATGTTATGTTATACCTCTTCCCAGTTTCCTCTCTACAAACTCTCTATCCCATCCCCTCTTCCCCTGCTTCTATGAGGGATCTCCCCCACCCACCCATCCACCCCTGCCTCATAGGCTTAGCATTCACCTATGCTGCAGCATGGAGCCTCCACAGCACCAAGGGCACGCCCTCCCATTGATGCCAGATAAGGCAGTCCTCTGATACATATGCAGCTGAAGCCATGGGTCCCACCATGAGTACTCTTTGGTTGTTGGTTTAATGCCTGGGAGTTCTGGGGTTCTGGTTGTTTGATATTCTTGTTCTTCTTATGGGGTTGCAAACGCCTTTAGCTTCTTTAGTCCTTCCCCTAACTCATTCATTGAGGTCTTAGTGCTCAGTCCAATCAATGGTTGACTGTGAACATCTGCATCTCTATTGGTCAAGCTCTGGCAGAGCCTCTCAGGAGACAGCTATACCAGGCTCCTGTCAACAAGCACTTATTGGCATAAATTTAAAAGAGAACAGAGGAGTATATGGAATGATTGGAAGGGAGGAAAGGGAATGGAGAAATAATATAATTACATTAAAATCTCACAAATAAAATAAGTAATTTAATGTAGTCAATAGATTTTTTTTTTGTAAAGACACTGAAATTTAACAATGAAAATGTAGTAGTCTTTTAAACCAATTATGTTGAGAAAGTCGATATTTCCATTCAGGACAAGGGAGTTAGAACCTTGTGTAATGTCATTGACAACAAACAAACAAACAAACAAACAACAACAAAAAACACTATTCAAATGGATTAGTCTGTAATCTCAAAAGCAAAATTGTCAAATTTTGTCAAAAATTGTCAAAATTGTCAAAAACAAGAAAACATAACAAGAATCCTCCATTAGGTTGTTCTAGATTCAATTCTAAAAGCACAGTGTAAAAATAAAGTAAAAGTAAAATATTAAATGAAGATGTATATATATATACATATATATATGTATACATATACATATACCTACACATACACACATATATACGTATACATATACACATATACATGTACATATACATATACATATACATATATGTTAGCATGATGTCTAAACTCCACCCCACAGTTGCCTGGCAACAGCCAGGTGGTCCTAGCCCACTATAAAAGAAGCTGCTTTCCCCTCCTCTCCCTCTTATCTCTTGCTTCTCTCTCTTGCTTCTCTTATCCCTTACCTCTCCCCATTCCCTTTCCCCCCCTCCACGTGGTCATGGTCGGCCTCCACTCCTCTACTTCTCTACTCTCTCCCTCTCTCTGACTTTCTCTGCCCTACTACCCTCTTAACTCCCCTCCCCATGCCCTAATAAACTCTATTTCTATACTATACCTTCGAGTGTGGCTGGTCCCTCAGGGGAAAGGGATGCCTCGACTTGGACCCGCTGAGGCACACCATTCCCCCAACATGTCCCATAAACCCACAGAATGAATATATATATATATTCATAATCACATCATTGGTTCCATGATTCGGATTAGAAACTCTGCAGATTTGCATCCCACCTCAGCCACCATGACAGCTCAAAAGAACCAGTGAGCCCCTACCCCCCATTGGTCAGAGTAACTGTCCACATGGACTCTGGGGAGAGTTCTTGAGCTTGGAGCTACCCTGTGTAGTCCTTGAGGATGGAAGACATTCAGTCTTTTTCACTGACCCTCGTTTTAGGATTTTTTTCCCTTGAGTGAGATTTCCTCTCCCTGGAGACAGTTTCTTTCTCGCCTTGACCGAGAATCCAGCCAGGGTGAACTGGTCTCTGACTCAAGAGCACTGGCTCTGAGCGTTAGCCCCCATGCTCCCATGTGATGACCTGGAAGTCTGGCCTGTTCTAGAACTTTTCTTGGGTTATTGATGCCCTCTGGACGCTGGTATGGGAAGTCAATAATCCTATTCCCTTCCCAGGGGTCAGTCTTCGCAGCCTTTGTCCCTATTTAATGGGATGTCTGTCTAAATCTCTCTCTGTCCTGCTAAACTGGCACTTTCTCACTAAGGACCCATAGTTCAGACTTTCCTCTCACCCTCTCATTTGCAGCTCACTAAAACCACTGGTTCAGCTAGTTTGCCAGAAACGCAGGTCTGTCCGTGCCCCTGAAGGGCACCCTACTTGCTGTTCTTCCCCTTCTGCTCCTTAGCTCTGCTCTTGATTCTCATCAGGAAAGGTGGGTCTGGCCTTGCCCCTTGCATCCTGCCAGAGGCCTCTTCCTTTAGACTTGCTTTCCCATGTGCATTTGACTACCTGCCGCCCTTCCAAAGCTCACAACCACAGGAAACGCAGCTTTGTTCCTGTTCATCTGCCCCTAAAACAGCTTTTGTTTTACCTTAGCAGCCACTCCTGCACATGCAAACTCCTTCTGTCTCTACCCCCTGCCAGGGACTCTGATGCCTCCCCTCCCCCTCGCTCTCTGCTGGGCTCCCTCAGCTGACTCCTGCTCAGCCAGTCCCTGATCCCAGATCAAATTTCCACCTTTCAGCACATTCAAGGGACTTTCTCCCTCTCTCTCTCTCTTTCTATGCCACTACTATAAGCTTTCCTGTTCTGGTCCTAGCTATATGTCTCTTTGCTACTGCTATAACCAATCAATCTATCTTACTCTCAATCCTGTCAAATGTTTGTTAATTCTTAAGTTTATAGCAGACAGAATTCCCAAAGTCCTTGACAGTTGGCCAAGGATAATAGATGGTCTCAGAAGATGTGGACACAGCTACAAGATACTGCCTAGATTGTGATATGACAATCACTGAAAACCAGATACTTTGGGTCAACGGGCTTGGCTAAACCAAGGTAAACTAAACTACTTCTCATGTCATGTGTATCAATTCCACAGAAAAAAATGTCCTGTGTCTTCTGCACTTGAAAGCCAGACTGACTCTGCCTGAGTTGCCACAGAGACCAGGGAACTGTAGTCTATTGGACTCTGTCATTTTTTAAACAATATAATTGCTAGATTATTGTTTACTCTTTCTCAGACTTCTTACGACATTGACAGTGAAGCATTCATAGATATAATCTGTTATCTCCATACCTAAACTCGGTTTCCATTAATTAAATGCTTCATATTTCCTCTTCTTGCTATGCCACTGTCCCAATATTATCTAAGTTCCTATAATTTGCATAACTCTAATAAAATATTCCACTATTCAATCAAGTTTTTTCAACTTTTTAATCTTATTCCTTCTGCTCCACAAAAGGCTCATCTTAAAGACCATTCATGTTGTTAACTCATATTGTTATCTCTTTTATAAACTTATAAGCTACAGAAAATCCACTCAGATCTACCTCTCATGGACCCAGTAGACTCCATCCAGATAGGTACATCTGCCCAAAGTTCCCACCTATTACCTATTCCAAAAGGTGGGATTCCTCTGGGTTTAAAATGTACATCTTAAATTTTTTTTTTCTTTCTCCCAAATGTACTTAATCTATTTTTCTACCTATAATAATGTGTTTCAATATCTTGTCAAGTCCAGGCACTTACTACACCCAGGGCAGTTCCAGAGAAGCAACCATCAGATACTCCAATCTCCTCTCAGACACAGCTGCTTCTACTGCACCTGTTCCTTCTGACCTATCCTCAGATGGCTCCACAGACCCTGGACAGCAAAGAAACAGTCAACTCGCCTACAACGGGACAAACATCCCCACCCCCATTCTTCTAGGTTCACCAGAAACATGTCGACTCCAAAGCCAGCATGAAACAGTCAGCTATTACAACAACCCTATTCCTGCTTTGCCATTGCCTCTTTCTAATTTTTCTTTTTGAATTAAACCAAAGAAGAGGAATGTTAGCATTCTGTGTAAACTCCACCCCCACAGTTACCTGGCAATAGCCAGGTGGGCCTGGCCCACTATAAAAAGGGCTGCTTGTCCCTCCTCTCCCTCTTATCTCTTGTTTCTCTCTCTTGCTTCTCTTATCTCTTACCTCTCCCCATTCCACCCCCCCTTCACATGGTCATGGCCAGTCTCCACTCTTCTACTTCTCTACTCTCTCCCTATCTCTGCCTTTCTCTGCCTCTACTACCCTCTTAACTCCCCTCCCCATGCCCTAAATAAACTCTATTTCTATATTATATCTTGGTATGTGGCTGGTCCCTCAGGGGGAAGGGATGCCTTGACGGGCCCATTGAGGCACACCCTTCCCCCCACACCTCCCATACACCCATAGAATACATATATATATATATATATATATATATATATATATATATATATATATATATATATATGTCTGTGTGTGTGTATATACATATATATATATATATATGTTTATATATTTATTGAAAGGAAACATATTCATGCCCAAAAATTGTGTAAAGACTCTTCAAAATCAATACTCATTGGGGAAATATAAACTAAATGCAGAAAGAGATATAACCTTCATAGTTTTCACATCATTTATTTTCAGAAAGATGAAAATACCTAGTGCTCAATAGCATTGGTTAAACATTCTTTTGTCTCTGACATTGGAAGTATAAACTAATTCCATGTTGAAACATGCTATGGAGTTTACTCAATGTTGTAATTGTATGATAATTTCAAAAAATCCAAGATGTAATGAAAATAAAATGATAACCCAGTACTTTCAAGATGAGCATATATCAAAGGAAACAAAGCAAACATATCACTGAAATTTCTTCACCACCATGTAGACTTTAGCATCATTCAAATAGATAATGTATAAAACCAACCAAGTGCATGATAAATAAATACATAAAGCAAATCTACCAATGATCCCTATATCTCTATCACTTGTCTATGTATCTATCATCTATTATCTATCTGTCTGTCTGTTCATCTCTGTCTATCTATTTCTCTATCATCTATCTATCATCTGTAATTCATAAATAAATGATGCACAAACATATAATGGTAAATAACAAAACTAGGCATATAAATATGATTATTGTATGACTTTACTCATATATAAAAGTTTTAAAGCTCAAAATTCAATAAAAAAATTATACTGTTGCTAGCGTAGTTTGAGATGTTTAAGTGTAAGGAGATTTTTTTTGTCAAAAGATGAAACATTTGTTATGCATGAAAAATAATTTTATTGGATATATTGGTCATTGTTGTATGTATAAATAATAGTAATATTAGTTTTCTTAAAACAAGAAAAAAAAAATAAAGGTATAAACATTTTTAAAGTTCTTCAGTGCCTTCTGCCTTCCCCAGTTATAATTCTATGCCTGTGCATAGTCAGGAGTGATCTTGTGTGTTTCTCTATAGGGACAAAGGGCAAAGGAATTTAAAAAGAGGATGAGAAACATTAAAATGGAGTAAAAGTTTGTTATACCATTACCCTAATTAGTATCAATCATTAGAACTATGACAGTGATGAAATTCCTCAAATAAGCAAAGACAGTTGATTAATGCCAAGAGGCAATTTCCTTGAAAAAATATGTAACTGGTTATCTTTGCACACAGTATTATAGCTTCAAATGATATTTAGTCAATCTAGCAATTTCTTTTAGAAAGTCTGAAGCACGTCTAAATCATAGTGGAAATTTTGAATTAATATAATGCAAAAGCGTGAGTGATCAGTAAAAGCAGGTGGGAAATAATTTATGTCCTTACCTGTCCTTATGGTCTCCCATGGGTCTCTGGTACTGGCAGAATAAATCTGTTGTCTATAGGGTTGCAGTACTGTGGGTTTATCCAAACCAATCAATGCTCCTCCAGAATGAAGAGAGTTGAGGTTGAAACAAACATACTTAAAAACTGGCTCAAAAGGAGTAGTAATTTTATTAATTAAATAACCTACTTTCAATCCTCTTATACATATTGTTCCAGATAACACAGATAGTTGCCTAGTTATAATATCATAATGTTATATATTATGTTATGTTATGTTATGTTATATTATATTATATAAATGACTACCATGTTAGTATGCTTTTATCATATATAATATTCAGTTCTTTTATGTGTTAAAAATAATTCTGAAACAAGTTAGTTATGTTTACTGGCTCAACAACAGCCATTGTTTTAAAGACTGTTTAATTTGCTATGACATTGAAAACTACATAAAATTCCCATTTCTTGATCTCATATTTAAAATATAATTGATCAATATTTATAAATAGGACATCATTATAAATACTAACCACTTAATTCAATCAGTGAAGTAGTATGAAATCTGTGAGGATAACTAACATTCACTAAAGCACATTTTCTCTGGCATCAAAAATACAGTAAATCTATATGTTAATCATAAAGATTCATATTCACTTCCATAATGGTTTATAATAAAGCAAGTGTCAAGTAAATGGGCTTGATGTGACCTTGGCATGAGTCTGTCCCATAATATAGTGTGTTGTGGAGTACAATCATACAGTACATTGGAAAGATGAGCAGAAGAGATTTTCAATCAATTCTTTTCAGAAAACCTTGCACTTAATGTTGTCTGTTATATTCAATTGAAGAACTAATGTCACCCAATAATTTTTAGATCCCTGCTTGACTATATAGAGGGATAAGTAGAGAACTCCTATATGTTGCCTTAATTTTTGTTTTATAATTATTTTCCTATACATTATATTTTTACATTTTTTTCTGAGTGGAATTTTTTTCAAGTCCATGGTCTTACATATGACAGGCAAATTTTCAACCTCTGAGTTACTTGTTCATTGCCTATTCGTAGGGTCAGAAACTCCCAGACAATGTTCACCCATTCACCCCTTGCATCACTGGTAACTCCAAAGTCTCTCATTAATTAGGCCACTACTTTATATTCTTGAGAGATGAAAACCAAAGTCATTCTACTTTGTGATTATTAATGTAGTGTAGACATGTTTTAATTGTCCCTTTGAGATCCATTTTACTATGGCACTAAACAAAGTGGCTCAAGGCACTGTCTCTGGGGCAGCCTGGATTTGAATGAGGACTAGAAGTCTTGAAGAACCATAAATATGGAGGAACTGATATTCACAAAAGCATAGAAAAAGACTTAGGTGTGGAACTGAGTGTGGTTACTGTCTATGTGTTTAATTTTTTCTGTTGATTTAATACAAGCCTCTACTTAAACATCCCAGCCAAGCACTGAAGTGAGTATTTGTGAAAGTTCTGTGAAATTGTGGCACAAATAGGGATGTTCATGAGATAAATAATGCATTTATTTATTAATCCAACCATGGCATAAAAGAAAATCATCTGTAGATTGCAATTTAATTCAAAGATTTTTAAAATACATTTACTATTATTGGCATTATGACTTTTCTTTTTTCATGTAAAATTTGCACTAAGCAAACTGGAAATGTTGCTCAATACCCCAGGATACAATCCTCAGAATCAAAAACAAACAAATAGATAATAGCATGAGACTGGAGTTCAAATGAATGCCCATTGATGAATACACTATATATCATGTGAATGTTTGGAAAACTGCTTTGCAATAACTCCTTAAAGTTAGCTTAAATTTTTAATTAGTAAAATACCTCTCTAAATAAAAGAGGTTCTATTTGCTATAATGAAGAATATAATCCACTCTTGACTAAAACAGGAGCAGGCTAATCATAAATTTAAATAATTTTCTCTTTTTAAGAATATAGACGAAAATGCTTTTCAAGTATTCGGTATTGTTGAAATTTAAAGACAGGCTCGGCAACCTGAGGTCTCCTATGGTGTTCAACTGTCACAAAATTTGATACTGAAGTGTCTTTAGGTGCAAAGGTCCTTCAGTATCCAAACCAAAGTAATTTTAGTGTGACCTAGATGATGACAGTTTAGGGTAAAGGCAAGGGATGTATTGCCACATTGAACATATTTTATCTCTTTGGTTTTTTTTGGGGGGGGGGCGGGGGGAGTATGTGTCAAACTCAGTGGAGCAGACCACCATAAAATATATTATTCTGACTGGGCTGGCCTCAAATTTGTTACAATCTCCCTGCCTTATCTTCCTGAGTTCTGAGATGATAGGTCTTTATCAGTATGTGAAGATAACTCATATCTTTCTTGTCTAGTCAAGATCTTTAGTTCTTATTTTACCAGGGTCACTTTGAAACCTATAACAATGAGTCATCAACACTCTCTGTGGTTACTAACTTACAAGGACAGAAGCTAATCTAAAGAAAATATCACTTTTTGCCAGGCAGTGGTGGCGCACGCCTTTAATCCCAGCACTTGGGAGGCAAAGGCAGATGGATTTCTGAGACCAGCCTGGTCTGCAGAGTGAGTTCCAGGACAGTCAAGGCTACATAGAGAAACCCTGTCACGAAAAAACAAAACAAAACAAAACAAAACAAAAACAAAACAAGAAAATATCACTTTTTAAGCAATGCTTGAACACTTTCGATTCAACAGCACTTGCTAAAGAATTGTCTAGAATGAAGGTGTCTGACAGAAACCACTCAGGAATAGTAACATATGGGATACTTTCCTCCATCAGATTCCCATGAAAGCTCAGACTGCTGTTTTATGTTTGTAGCACATTAAGTGGGCAGCGCTCTATAAATGTGGCTATGTCCATCGTAACGGCAGTGATGCTGACAATATCGGAAGACAGAGATGGCAGAAATTATGCAGGATGATTGAGATCTAGGAATTGTGAATAACTTAACTTCGGTGTGTAGATTATATATTATCATTAGATGTCATGGGTCCAGATACCCATGTCATTATGATGACTGTATGATATGAGCATGTTTGTTGACTCTGTTAATATCACAAACTATTAATTATATAAAATAATTTTGTGGGTTTTAATCTTATCCTGTGATTAAATAGATATCTTGGTGAGTTAAACAAAAATGTATCACTATGAAATCAACTGTAGTTTTAATAGTCTGTGTTCTAGGATCGTTAAATACATGTAGACTTTAAAATCATCCATCTGGGGAGAGCTTGCAGCTATTTCCTCAGTAATCATTAAAAAATGAGCCTGTTTAAGTTATCTCTGTGACTGAAATAGATATTGCATGGCTTTATGTTATCTAGCAGATCAATTAATAACAACAGATAACTCCTGATGTAGTTAGCTAAATTAATACATTTCTAAAACAAAGAATTTGTAAACCTATTATCAGGTCAAGATGGATAACATAAATGTCTCCTCTGAATTGATTCTCTGTGCTGGTATTTGGGATGTTTGTTGAGAGTAAAGAAATGCTACATAACACTTCTCCCTATTGACTATCCACAAGATAACTTCTTAGAATGTAATAGTATCCACACATTCAATCTTTTTATATTTCACAGAAATACACTTGTGTATGTATAATCTGTCACTGTCTCTAGGAAACTAGATGCTGCATCCTGAACATATTTAATATTCCTACCTCCTTACATATTAATTGTAATGTCTTTTTTACCATTTAGTTTTTCTACTCTCTTCATTTCATGATCTTCAAAAGATGCTTACTTGTGAAGAGAACACTACATCTATATGGGTGCAAAGTAGAAAAAAACAGAAGAAAAAGGACTGTGTATGAAGAAAACATGAAGGAAATATGACGAGCAGTGTCACTGGTAAACAGAGATAGATTTCAGGGAGGATAGAGCCAGGACAAAGTCATGGCTAAGGGCTTAGAGATCCTACAATCAAATTAAATGTGCTATTGCTGTGCACAATTATTTTATAACTTAATGTATCTTTCATTTTGTAAAATTATTTGATTGCTGTTTTATTATTCAATTAACTCCAAAGTGGGGTACATCTATTATACACACACTGCAATATAACTTAATACAAAAGTATGATAATCAGTAAGAAATGTTGCATTTAAAACATTGCTCAAAAATTTTGTAGGCAAAATTGATTGAGTTATAAGTTATTGCACAAAAACCTACTTTTTTTCTTACATGATAATACCCATTCACTATTTTTTAAAGATATTGTGAGAAAAAAGTCCACTGAACATACAGACCAAAATTATTGTCATTATTATTTGTTACTAAGAATTACAAAGTCCATTTACTAAAACATGGATTTTTAAAATGATATTGATTTGGAAACTAAATAAAAACAATCTTAATTTTATTTCCATGCATTCCCAGAATTGAGCTAATATTTCACAGTCAGTATTTAGTAATTAAAGAAATTCAGTGAATTGATTCCTGTCATCTCTATTTAACCAGTGAATACATATTGAGAATTGAAGACAAAATTTATGAATGCTCACCACTTTTCTTCTCTGTTTTTCCATGAGATACATACTTTTAGGCTCAAAATATTTCTTTTCTTTTTTTTAATTTTTATTTTTGATACTTTATTTACATTTCCGATGTTTCCCCTTTTCTGGGTCTCCTCTTTGGAAACCCCGTATCCCCTCCCCCTCCCTGCCTCTGTGAGGGAATTCCTCCTCCCACCTA
>CM052703.1:106036176-106085747 GCA_028551405.1 Uromys caudimaculatus
GAGGTGTGTTTCCTGAATGCAGCAAAATGCTGGGTCCTCTTTATGGATCCAGTTTGTCAGTCTATGTCTTTTTATTGGGGAATTGAGTCCATTGATGTTAAGAGATATTAAGGAATAGTGACTGTTGGTTCCTGTCATTTTCGATGGTACTTTTAAGTTTGTGTGGCTCTCTTCTTTTCAGTTTGTTGTGAGATTACTTTCTATTTCTTTTTGTACCTGGATTATTTCTCTAGATACAATGTCTTTCAGGTTAGCTTAAATTTTTACAGTCAATATTTATTTCTTTTAAGGCTGCACAGAGTTTCATTGTGTAATATACTGTATTGGGTTTATTCACTAATTTATTGATGGGCACTAAATTGACACCATGGGGTTTCTATTGTGGATATTTTTGCAATGAGCATAAAAGAAAAACATATATTTTAGATATTCTGATTCAATATCAGTGAATGTACCCCCTGGAGAAATGTCAGACCATCTAGTAATTTTATTATTACTATATCTTTGAGACTTTCAGGTTATTCTTGATACTTTATCAATAATTTATATTTTGACAAAAAGTGCATAAATATTTCCTTTTTCCTCATGTTTCCTAAATGTAGTTATCATTCTATTTTGGTCATAGCTTAAAGGCTAGTCTCACAACCAAAAATATAGAGAAATCATTTATAAATTATCTAATGAACATTTTTGTGGCTACAGTTGATAGTAGTGTACCAAAACTGATTTTTAATATTTGTACAACAAAAATAGGAACTTGGTCAGGAGTAATGTTAAGGCAGTTGAATCTTCCCTAAATATGTTATTATCACCTAGTGTGTAAAAATTCATATGATTATTATTTTTCTTTTAAAACATTAATTTAAAAAGTCAGATTCATAGAATATTTAAGGTTTGATGAAAATATATGTCTATGTATAAATGCATATTTCTAAAAGAATTTTATTAATTTTTCTTTGCTCCAAATTTTGGTCAAAAGAAAATCCACTAATGCAACATTGATAACTCCAGGAAATAAGTCAAAGGCAAAGGCTTTGACTCTTAGGTACTACAAAAAGTATAATTTCCTGGTGACAGAGGCATCCCCCTTTTCTCTAGATATTGTAGCTCAGGGGACTCATGACTGAGTGAAAAACATAAAGTAAAATACAAACAAGACTAATGTACCTTGCAGAATTATAATTTTAAAGAAACTATTGATAGCTGTTTGATTATCTATAGGAAGAAAGCCATATCTTCACTTTAAAATAATAATGACAGTCTAACAATAATAAAAATATAAGCAATATTTTTATATTGAGAGGTAGCCTTTATTTAACTCTCAAAGTCATGAGGTGATACCTATTTTTCACTCATGGATGTCTTTTGCATAGCAATAGAGCATGACAAAAGAAAGCCATGGTGTTACTGGAGAGGTAAGAACCTCAAATATCCTGGTGCTTCAGCCTTAGTTTAAATTGGATGTGATAAAAGGGGGTACAACTGCTCAACTCCTTATGAATTTGCATGATTTTATATAATTTTGTCTTATTTTATGACTGAGATTCTCATTTCTCCCCACATGGTTAGAGGAAAACCAGTAAGTAATAATTTCATGGACCAGTAATATTAAAAAATAATTTCATTTATGCTAATTAAGAATCATTTTACAAAAAAATTTGAAGCAGTCTTTTTTTTTATTATAGGACCAATTTCTCTTTGAGCCTCTACTTGACTAGGACAGGACTACTCATTTTGTTTTTTCAGTTTTAATACATTTCCAATTATAATAAATGTTAAGTGATATTATTTCAATAACAAATTACATGTATGTATATATACTTATGCACTCTGTTATTGAAGTAATCTTTACTTCACTATATCTTCATTTTAAAATAAATATGACACGGTAACAATAATAGAAATAAAAACAATATTTTTACATTAATAGGTAGAATTTCTTCTCTAAAAGCCATGGAGTGATACTTCAGCCTTCTGGGATGTCTTCTGAATAGCAATAGGACATGACCAAGCAAAGCCATGGCTCCTATATAGTAAATTAAGTGTTATGGGGAGGCAAGAAACATAAATATACGTATATGCAACACCTTTTCCTTATTCTCCAATTAATTGAGGGCTACTTAGGCTGATTGCATGACTTATAAATAATACATTGATAAACACAACTCTATATGTGTGTTCCTTGTTAACTGAATTCTGTGGAAATTTTCTCAGGAGTAACATAATAATATCAAATGGTAGAAACTTAAACACAAATTTCTATAATGATTATAAGAATTTGCACCCCCACACACCACTAACATGTAAAAAATCCTTTTTCCTGCATCCTCTTTATCACTTTTTGGTGTGTGTTTGTTTTCTTGAAAATAACTAATCTTACTAAGAACCTCAGTGTAGTTTTTGCTTTCATTTCCCCACAGATTAAATATGTCAACCAATTTTTTATGTATTTATTGTTTATCTGTATTGCTTTTCCAAGCTGTTTGTTTCAACTATTTGTTTATTTATTGGCTGGACTATTTGATTTTAGTGTGTAGTTTTCAAGTTTTGGATACATTCTGGATATCAATTTTATGAAAGATGAGTAGATAGAAAAGACTTAAAGATTTTCTTTTATTATTTGGACTAGGGTTCCACTTGCAGTTGATTTCTTCACTCTGAAGAAAGTTTTAAATTCTAATTATATTTTAATTAAATTAAATTTATTATAATTAAATCTAATTAAATTATATTTTCAGGATTTTCAAGTGGATTACAGATTAGACAAAAGTTATATTTGTTCCTTCTATTCATAACAGTTGCAGAAGAACCTAACATAGGCCTAAATCAGTTAATCAAATAAGGGAATTAAGCCTACAGATCAAGTTTGAGAATCTACAGAAAATTATTCTCACTTTTGCTTTTACTTATATGTGATAAATAAAATAAAATATTTGAAAATATGTGAATCACTGATAAAATTTTATTAACAAATTTACAATTTCTGCAACACTTAATATATTACCTGTCACAGTGGTCTTGAAAGCCTTGAACTGACATCCCTTCTTGACCGTGCATAAAAAGCACGTCTATCAAAGTAAGTGTACAAAGATTTAATATGAGAATGGTGGAGATATTGGATTTTGGAAAAAAATAATATAGGAAACTGACTCTATTTTTTACTCTCATCCCTTCTTTGACTACCCTGAAGAAACACTGATTGATTCTAAATAGCATACTTTATAAGTTTATTCAAAATTTGGTAGAAGAAGACTATGAGCTTATTGAAATAAATATAAACTAAGGTATTTAAAAATGTGATTGTCTTGAATTTAATGGCAACAATTATTTTACACATTTTATTCAATTTACTAACAACGTGATAAACTATACCAAAACAGACATATGAATAGTTTTTTAGTGTTTGGAGTGCAATAAGTCTATGTTTCAGGGATTTCAAAAATATACAAATCAAGATAGTGTACTGATTATATTCCTCTGAGTCATCCTCATTATAGTTAGTCCCATTGGCTTTTATTGTTACACATTTGTCGAAGAAAGCCACCTAAGCAATACTATTCATTCAACCAAATTATTAGAATATGTGTTTTTATATCATATGTCTATATTGGTAGACTGTGTGAATGAAATTTATATTCAAACAAGTTGCAAGTAAAATGGTAATATTAGAATATTTGATAATACGTATCTTTCTTCTATTTTATGCTCACTATTGCTTTCAGTTTATTTAAGATATCCATGGAAGAAAAGAAATCAGAGAATGGAATCTGGAGAATAGAGGATATTGTCTGGAAATCAGTATCCCATCATAGAGAAACTTATACTACAAAATTGCACCTCATCAATAGTGAAACATCATATTCTGAAAATTATCACTTGCAACAGTGTCTTTAATTCTCCATTCTTCACACTGACAGAAATTTTCTGTTTAACCACTCATGCATAATGAATTTCAGCATTGTTAGTGAGTTTATGATTCTGGGACTTACTCAAAAGTCTGAACTTCAAGGATTACTTTTCATTGTTTTTCTTTTTATCTACCTTGTGGCTCTTCTTGGTAATATGCTTATTGTTGTTGCCATAATCTATAACACTACCTTGCACAAGCCCATGTATATTCTCCTTCTGGCCCTGGCTGTGGTGGACATAATCTGCACTACAAGCATCATTCCAAAAATGTTGGGAACAATGTTGACATCGCAAAATTCCATTTCATATGGGGGCTGCATGTCCCAGCTCTTCTTTTTCACATGGTCCTTGGGGGCTGAGATGGTGCTCTTCACTACCATGGCCTATGACCGCTATGTGGCCATTTGCTTCCCACTTCGGTATAGTACTATTATGAACCACTATACATGTGCAGCCTTGCTCAGCATTGTCATGGCTATTGCAGTAACCAATTCCTGGGTGCACACTGGTCTCATTCTGAGGCTGACTTTCTGTGGGCCGAATACCATTGATCACTTCTTTTGTGAAATACCCCCACTGCTTGCTTTGTCCTGTAGTCCTGTCAGAATCAATGAGGTGATGGTGTATGTTGCTGATATCACCCTGGCTGTGGGAGACTTCACTCTAACCTGCATTTCCTATGGATTTATTATTGCTGCTATTCTCCGCATCCGCACGACAGAAGGCAAGAAGAAGGCCTTCTCTACATGCTCATCTCACCTCATGGTGGTGTCCCTTTACTATTCTCCTGTAATCTACACCTATATCCGACCTGCATCCAGCTATACCTTTGAGAAGGACAAGATGGTAGCTGCACTATATACTCTAATAACTCCTACATTGAACCCGATAGTATACAGCTTCCGGAACAAGGAGATGCAGTCAGGAATTAGGAAAGTATTTGCATTTTTAAAAGGTTAATAGCTTCAGAATGAAATACAACCTTAGTCCAGTAAAATCATCTCCAATAAAATCTCAAATTCTTATCTTTTCTTTTATAAGTATCCCATTCACATGTAAGTGTGGTATCTAAAATACACTTTTGGCTTTTAAAAAGTCACAGTTTTTTGGGGAAGTGATCCAGAGTAGAATTCATATGTAGCAATGTTAATCACATTACAATATATAAGCAAAATCAAAAGGACCATTTCAAATACTTTAAGGCATCAACTCACATGCTTCTTTTAGTTATCACCAGACACTCATTTACCAATATAGACATGTATAAAAATGAACTTTCCATATAAGATATATTCTGGTCATGGACTTACAGATGATCTATAAGTATTTAGAAAAAAATTGGAAGCTATTAAACCATTCATTAAAATATAATAAATTTATTAAAATAATAAGTGTTTTTATTCTTTTATTCTGTGATTATAAACAAAACCACATGTTTGATATATAAGTTAAGACTGAAACATAAAATTATCATGGTGAGAGGCTGGGTATATGGGTCAGTAGACAAAAGTGTTTTCTATGGAAAGATTAGAACCTGTGTTCAAATCCCCAGGATAGATGTAAAATACAGGCATGGCGACATATGCATGGCACTCCAGTGTTAGTATCCAAGGACAGGCAGATCCAATCAGATTAGCCAAAACATTCAGCTTCATTTTCAGTGAGAGATCCTAACCCTATGAATACATGTGCACAAACACACAATACCATATGTAATACTTCTGTTATTAAGTCTAATGATGTAGTAACACTGAGCAATGATCATTGGTAGTTTCTGAAATTGACTGAAGACAGATGATATAAACAAAATAATAAAACATCCATAACATAATAGATTTCTGATATTCATCAACACCAAGATGATGCAGAGTATAATCAATCCATTTCCTTTAAAATATAAATACAAGCATAAAAATAAAACTATAAAACAACATGTTCTAAGCATTTTATCAACAACAAAATAATGGTCTCTTATGTAATCCATGCTATGAAATGATTGTAAATATAATTACTACAAGACAATCTTTTGTAATGATAAGAAGTGTTAAGTTTAACTGGATAGGAACGCTTTTGTATTTTATAAAACAGCTACATATTAAGTGATATACATATGTGACAAAACAGGTTGAAACACTATGGAATAAGATCTGATTAGCAATTACTCATTGACACTTGATCACTAACAGGACTCACTATATGATTTTCTAAATTTTTGTTAAGAATTTTTTTCAATATAAATGTAAAAATGAAACATGGTATTTGACTATCTTGTGAAGTGAAACCGTGATTAAATTGACTTTTGTCAAAAATAATGACTTGATTATATTTGTTTCAATAATGTGTGTGTGTGTGTATGTGTGTGTGTGCGTGTGTGTGTATTTGTTGGTGTGTGTATGTCTGTCATATAACACTGGCTAATTCCATTTTGTTGTTTGTGTATATGTATATGCTTTAGAGGCTGGCCACTCTTCACTAGACCATCAACAAGGGCCCTCTCTCCTTGTGCTAGTAGTCAGTAGTAACCTGTTGTTCTTTGTCTAGGAGTGAGACTCACAAAATATTCTCTTTTCTACATTAACAAGCCCATTAATATATTCCTGTTTATGTAACCATTCTAGGAAAAGACTATTTCACAGTATGATAGTGGGTGGGCAGGTAGAGGAGCATAAATGGGAGGAACTGGATGGAAACATGGTAGGAGGAAGAGATGTAATTCTATTTTAATTAAAATATAACTCCTTGCTGGGTCCTCAGGTCATATTATGTTCATTTTTCTGAGGGTCTGCCAAACTGATTTTCAGAGAGGTTGTATCAGCTTACAATCCCACCAGCAATGGAGGAGTGTTCCTCTTTCTCCACATCCTTGCCAGCATCTGCTGTCACCTGAATTTTTGATCTTAGCCATTCTGACTGGTGTGAGGTAGAATCTCAGGGTTGTTTTGATTTGCATTTCCCTGGTGACTAAGGATGTTGAACATTTCTTTAGGTGCTTCTCAGCTATTCCACTCCTGGGCATATAAAAGTTGCTCCAACATATAATAAAGACACATGCTCCACTATGTTCATAGCAGCCATATTTATAATAGTCAGAAGCTGGAAACAACCCAGATATCCCTCAACAGAGGAATGGATACAGAGAATGTGGTACATTTACACAATGGAATGCTACTACTCAGCTATCAAAAACAATGACTTCATGAAATTCACAGCCAAATGAATGAAACTTGAAAATATCATCATGAATGAGGTAACTCAGTCACAAAAGAATGAACACGGTATGTACTCACTGATAAGTGGTTATTAGCATAAAAGTTCGGAATACCCAAGATTCACTTTACAGAAACCTTTGAACTGTGTGTGAGGTCCCAGATGGAGGAGTTGGAGATGGGACTGAAAGAGATGAGGGAGTTAGCAGCCCCATGGAGGGAGCAACAGTGTCAACTGCCCTGACCTCCCGATGCTCCCGGAGACTGGGTCACCAACCAAAGAATACACAAGGAGGGACCCATGGTGCTGGCCACATATGTGGCAGAGGAGGGTCTTGTTAGCCACCAGGGAGAGGAGAGGCCCTTGGGCCTGAGGATGTTAGATGCCTCAGTATAGGGGAATGCCAGGGAGGGAAAACAAGAGTGGATGTGTGGGTGGGTGGGGGAAATACCCTTATAGAGGCAGGGGGAGGGGGGAGGGAATATGGGGGTTCCAAAGGAGAGATCTGGAAAGGGAGAAACATTTGAAATGTAAATAAAGTATCAAAAAACAACAACAGCATATATATATATATATATTTAAATGGAAAATTCCATCTATAAGAAAAAAATAACTCCTTGAAAAATTATTAATTTTTTTCTGTATATTTGTAGTTTATATTTTTGGGACGATATTATCTCCTTTCTGGGAATATTAAAGAAAGGAAATCAAACAAACATGGCTTGCCAATTGATTATTGTGTGTGTGTTTCTTTTAAGAAATATCTTGTTTATTAATCTTTTATTATCAGAGACAACATGTAAGGTTTGGAGTGCATCTTCTCTGACGTATGTGTTTCCCCATAGCCTGGAAACTATGACACAGATAATGAGGTAGCATTAGGGTTTTACATTACTCATTTTAATACTAAGAAAAGAAAGTAAATTGATAGCAAAATTATATTCCATATTAAAATACATAGAATTTAATCAAATGACTATTGCATAGATAAATCAAATGTGTTTACCAAAATGGACTATATTAGTTATTAACAATATACACCATTAAAAAATTAAATAAGTGACTGGGAGTGCTTGGCCACAAACAGGACATCTGTATTTTACAATCTTCTTCTGCCAAGTAGTCTTTTTCTTTTCTAGTCATATAATTTTTATTTCAACAGTGAAGTAATTCAAAGCTGGACAAGTGGCCTTTGAAAGTTACATATATAATTATTCTGAGCGATGATAGGAACTCATAGCTCTTGACATCTAACATCTTTTCTAGACAGCAAAGATTTTATTATTTTTAATTTATTATTTATTATTTTATTATTATTTTTATTTATTATTATTATTATTATTATTATTTAATGTTCCTTTACACTTTACAATCTAGCTGCTACTCCCCTCCTGCTCCACCCCCCAACTGTCCCCATCCCATGTGCCTCCCCATCTCCAAGAGGATGTTCCCACCCCCTTAGTCTTAGGGATCAGCATGGGAGAGTGGATGAGAAAGATTCTAATAGTTAAAAGTTATGAATGTACCCATATCTTTGCAATGTGACATTTCTGCTGCATTCATAAACTCACAGAAGCTGTGCTTGGTACAAAAGACCTGATCAAGATAGTCATCATTCCACTATGGAATGGGTAGTGACTCATGAGCCCCAACGTCAGGTTAAGGAGCCACTGACAACTTATGGCTTCTCAAGAAAAGGAAGTTAGTTTTATTTAAACGTATGAAACCCTGGAGGTCAACCACACTACAGTGGATGACCTCATCTCAATTAGTATATGGGCAGCATAAACTGGAATTAAAAGCCTGTTTAAGAAAGAGAAGACAAGAAATTGGAGTGTGGTATTGGAGTAGGCAGTGGACCTGGGTGAAATTAGGGATGGAGCAGGGGTAAATACAAGAAACATACATTGCACATATGTATGAACTTCTCAAAAATTAATTAGGATATATTTAAAATAGAATAAAACAAATACTTTTGTAATTTCTTCTTAGTATATGCTATTGATAAATCATGTCATAACTTCTGACACATTTTCATTTAAAGTGTAATCAAACTATTTAGAAGCCTTCTTCATTTTTTCAGAATTGTTCAATTTTTATTTTTTAAATTTTTTATTGGTTATTTTGTCTACATTTCAAATGTTATCCCACTTCCTGGTTTCCCCACCACTAACCCTCTAACCCATTTCCCCTCTTCCCTGCTTCTACAAGGGTGTAGTTTCTTGTTGCTATTTAATGTTCTATTGTGTGGACATGCATTTTATGGGAGCTTATTTAATAAGTTTTTAATTGAGAAACAATTGACAGTATCCAGTATACTGCTATTAAATCAGTTGTATTAAGTTAAATCATCCATGCATCATTCAGCATTTTTCCCACTATACAGCTTTGCTAAAGTAAGCATTATATTCTATGACTTTGTAATTGTTAAACTAATTTTAAGACATAAGTTGCATTTCTATAACAAATAGAAGCAAATCCAGAACATCTAAAGAGAGTTAAACCCAATCAGTCATTGATACAGTGTCTTCAGCAATAGATCTCACCACTACGTTCTGGAAGGCACCTAAAAACAATGGCAATAGCTTGTGAGGTTGTGAGATATCTAGGAAAACTTAGAAACCAACAACTCCAAGAGAGTTAACATTACCTGAAACTGACGTTTCCCATGGTGTCCTAGAGAGGAATTGCCTTCTTGTACATATAGAGTACCACAGCATAAACTCTATGCATCTATATATTTTAGGAAATTTCTACATTAGTAGATTTCCATATTGCTTATTAAATTTCTTTAGTTTTAATTATTCTTCACTGTATTCTCCCATCTATCTTGCTCTTAGCTCCCATTCTCTTTCACACTTTTTGTTTTATTATTAACCTTTCCTCCTCCATAGCACCTGGTTTACAACCTCTTTCACTTGAGCACATCACCCCACCATGTGGTGGCCCTTACAAGTCTTCTGAGTTCTGTTGATACTCCAATTTAAACATTTATCTAAAAACTCAAAGATAGTATCTATTAATAACAGAGAAAGTACAGTGTTTATTTTCTGTGATTGGACAAAACTGGATTAAGAGTGATTATGACAATCTCAATTTATTTACCCTCAAATTTCATTTTTTTTATAGTTGAATAATATTCCATTGCTGATCTGCACCACATTTGCATTATTCAGTCTTCAGCTTAAGGATATGTAGATTGTTTTCATATCCTGGATATTTTGACTAGAAAAGCATTGAACATGAGTGAGAAAATTTTCTGTAGCAGAATATAGAAAAAAGTTTCCTTTTCTCATTTTTTCTTTTTAACATTACCCATTCTAACTACATATGATAAATCTCAAAGTAATTTTAATTTGCACTTGTCTGATTGCTAAGGATGTTGAACACTAAAAGAAAATCTTATCCATTTATATTTTATCTTTCTGAATTCTCTGAAATTTTACGTCCATATTTCAAGTTGAACTCCTTCTATTCTTCATGGTCAGTTTTTTAAGTTCTCTGTTCTATACACAAGCCTTCTGTCAGATAAAGCAATAAAGAATTTTTCCCATTCTGAAAACTGCCTTTTCATTCAACTGATGGTGCTGGTACAACCTGAAATCTTCATCCCCACTGGCTAGCTTTAGTAGCTTCTTCGGAATAAAGTAAGGTGAATGGTACAAGTAGTGGTGGTGCTATATTAATAGTCCAGAATTTGGATCCCAGCACCCATGTAAGAAGTCAGAAATACTAGGAATGGTACTAACTACAGCTCTGAGAGATCTACCCAACTGTTCTGGCCTCCACGTTCACATGTGCACACTACCCATGCACATACAACACACACACACACACACACACACACACACACACACACACCACATCACCCATTCTCTCTCTCTCTCTTTCTCTCTCTCTCTCTCTTGGTGTCTCTCTCTCTCTCTCTTTCTCTCCCTGTAACACCCACAAACACACACACACACAGACACACAGACACACACACACACACACACACACACACACCACAAAGAAATTTAAAAGTGTAACAATAGCATCAATAGCATTGTGGTAAGTTGTTGAATTCATAACTCTTGGATAAATTTGCAAATAGTGTTTCATACTAGAATGGCAAAACTAATGCCTAGTAAAATAAAACTAACAATATGCCAACATTTTATTATTCAACCTACATTAAATTTTCAAAAGAAAAATAATGAGGTTGAAATCCTAAGAGATATAAGGCATGTTTAAGTTTCAAGCACATGTTAAAAATAGTGAACAGAATGAGAATCAAAATGGCAGTAAAGGACTTCCAGAATATAGTTCTCCATTGAAACCTGAGTTAGAAAAATAATATAAGAATTATGTTAGAAAAGCTATGGAAGTGGCTGGTATTACAGTATATCATTATAGAAAAATACAAAGAGAAATGCATTGATAGTAGTGGAGAGTTTAACAATAACTCAGTACTTCTCCTTGAACCAGGACATGCAGCATGATGTTAGAACAATGCCATCCATCTTGTGAAAACACTGAAAATAGAATATAAGACTTAACTGTAGATACTAATATTGTGCTCTCTAGGAAAAAGAAGCAGTAGTAGGCAAACATTATTGCACTTTCTCTTGAAAAGGACATTCATTCAAAGGATATAAAATCAGCATGTCAATGGATTATGCCACAGGGGCACATGCTCCACTATGTTAATATCAGCCTTGTATGTGATAGCCAGAAACTGGAAACAACCCAGATGTCCCACAACAGAAGAATGGATAGAGAAAATATGGTTCAGTTACACAATGGAATGCTATTCAGCTGTTAAGAACAAGGACATCCTGAGTTTTGTAGGGAAATGGATGGAACTAGAAAATATCATCCTGAGTGAGGTACTTCAGACTCAAAAGAACATGCATGATATGTACTCATTAATTAGTGGATAATAGCCAAAAAGAGTACAGAATCCACAAGATACAGTCCACGGAACTCAAAAGGGTTAACAAGCCAAAGGTCCCAAGAGAGGACCTCTTGATCCCACTTGGGAGAGAGAAGAAAGTAATCTCAGAAGGGGGAACTGGGTGGCAAAGGGGAAAAGGGAAAGGGACAGGAAGAGGGGAACATGATCAGGTATTGGGTGGGGGAAAAGGACTGAAGCCCTGAGGGCCAGCAGAAAGAATGGAAATTGGCAACCTCAGAAGGTAGGAGGTAGGGGACCCTCAAGAATATACCAGAGACCTGGGAGGTGGGATACTCTCAGGACTCAGACGGAGGGAACTTATGATGAAATGCCCTACAGTGGGGAGAGGGAACTTGTAGAGCCCACCTCCAGCAGAAAGACAGGGCAGGGCATCAAGTGATTGATGGGAGTGCCATCCCACAGTCAAAAACTCTGACCCATAATTGTTCCTGTCTGAAAGAACTGCAGGAACAAAAATGGAGAAGAGCCTGAGGAAAAGGAGGTCCAGTGAGAAGCCCAAATTGGGATCCAGCTCAAGGGAAGGCCCCAAGGCCTGATCCTACTGAGGCTATGGGGTGCTCACCAAAAGGGGCCTATCATGACTGCCCTCTGAAAGACCCAACAAGCAGCTGAGTCAGATGCAGATATTTACATCCAAACAATGGACACAAGATGCTGATCCCTGTGGTTGAATTAGGGAAAAGCTGGAAGAGGCTGGGGGGAAGGATGAACCTGTAGGAGGACCAGCAGTCTCAACCTAGACCCCCGAGATCTCTCAGACACTGGACCACCAACCAGGCAGCATACACCAGCTGATATGAGGTCCCCAACACATATACAAGCAGAGGACTGCTGAGTCTGGGTTCAATCAGAGAAGATACACCTAACTCTTAAGAGACTGGAGGCTGATATTTTCAAGTTCCATCCATTTGCCTGCAAATTTCATTAAGTCATTGTTCGCTGAGTAGTACTCCATTGTGTAAATGTACCACATTTTCTGTATCCATTCCTCTGCTGAGGGACATCTAGGTTGTTTCCAGCTTCTGGCTATTATAAATATGGCTGCTATGAACATAGTGGAGCATGTATCTTTACTACATGTTGGAGCATCTTCTGGGTATATGCCCAGGAGAGGTATAGCTGGGTCCTCAGGTAATATTATGTTCATTTTTCTGAGGGTCTGCCAAACTGATTTCCAGAGTGGTTGTACCAGCTTGCAATCCCACCAACAATGGAGGAGTGTTCCTCTTTCTCCACATCCTTGCCAGCATCTGCTGTCACCTGAGTTTTTGATCTTAGCCATTCTGACTGGTGTGAGATGGAATCTCAGACTTGTTTTGATTTGCATTTCCCTGATGACTAAGGATGTTGAGCATTTCTTTAGGTGCTTCTCAGCCCTGCGAATTTCCTCAGTTAAGAATTCTCTGTTTAGTTCTGTTCCCCATTTTTTGATAGAGTTATTTGGTTTTCTGGAGTTTAACTTCTTGAGGTCTTTGTATATATTGGATATTAGCACTCTATCATACATAGAATTGATTAAGATCTTTTCCTGATCTGCTGATTACTGTTTTGTCCTATTGACAGTGCCCTTTGAAATATCATCATGAGCAAGATAACTCAGTCACAAAAAAACAAACATGGTATGTACTCACTGATAAGTGGATATTAGCCCAAAAGTTCGGAATACCCAAGTTTCACTTTACAGTAACCACTGGACTGAGAGTGAGGTCCCAGATGGAGGAGTTGGAGAAGGGACTGAAGGAGTTGAGGGAGTTTGTAGTCCCATGGAGGGAGCAACAGTGTCACCTGGCCTGACCCCCCTTCCCGGTCCTCCTGGAGGCTGAACCACCAACCAGAATACACATTGAGGGACCCATGGCTCTGACCACATATGTAGCAGAGGAGGGCCTTGTTGGCCATCAGGAGGAGGAGAGGCCCTTGGGCCTGAGGCTGTTAGAGGCCCCAGTAAAGGGGAATGTCAAGGTGGGAATAGGGGAGTGGGTGGGTGGGTGGGTGGGAGATGGAATACCCTCATAGAGGCGGGGGAGGGGGAGGTGATGGGGGTTTCCAAAGAGGAGACCTGGAAAGGGGGAAACATTGGAAATGCAAATAAAGTATCAAAAAATAAAGAAATAATTTTAAGAAAAGTAAATCTTCAGTGAGTAAATATAAAAAATAGTATTTCCTAGAAAAAATAATAATCACTAAATATAAGTAATCATATATTAAACCTTTTCAGATATTGGTATTTTCAGTACATTATCATTTGATATTTTATGTTCATGAAAGTGCTTAGGCATATGGATTCTTGTACTTGTTTTATTAATAAGAAAGAAAGTTTGGAAAATAAAGTCCTTGGCACCATTAAAAAAAAGAGAAAGAGAGAGAGAGAGAGAGAGAGAGAGAGAGAGAGAGAGAGAGAGAGAGAGAGAGACTGGAGGCCCCAGAGAGGGGGAAAGTCTGATGTGGTGAGTGGTGGGTGTTGGGGGTGTTGGAGACATCATCGTGGAGTCTGGGATCCAGGGGAGGGGAGGTATAGGATGTGGAACACTCAGAGGGTGGACCAGGAGGGGGATACATTTTGGAGTGTAAAAATAAATAAATAAATAAATAAATAAATAAATAAATAAATAAATAAATAAATAAAATTAAAAGAATAAAATTAAGAGCCAGGCAGTAGTGGTGCATGCCTTTAACCCCAGCACTTGGGAGGTAGAGGCAAGTGGATTTCTGAGTTTGAGGCCAGCCTGGTCTACAGAGTGAGTTTCAGGACAGCAGGGCTGCACAGAGAAACTCTGTCTTGAAAAACAAACAAACAAACAAACAAACAAACAACAACAAAGAATAAAATAAAATCTGCATGCCTAAAAGCTATCTGCATACATTTATAATAGTGTATTCCCAGCAGTTGACACGTGGCTTAGGCCTGAATGTTAATCCTAGTATGGATAAATAAATATGATATGTAATTGTACACCCATAATAATAATAATCAGCCATGCACAGTAAAACATATTCATAAACTTAGCACTTGGGAGACAGAGGCAGGAGACAGGATTTCAAAGTCAACCTTGGGTAGATAATCTAAAGTTACTCTGGGCTATATGAGATCAAATCTCAAAATAAATCTTGTTATTAGAAAACTGAATGAGCTCTTAGGGCTTGGGCTTTGGTTCCGGCATCATGGCTAAATGCACCAAGATGGGGATCGTCGGGAAATATGGGAACCGCTATTATGCCTCCCTCCGGAAAATGGTGAAGAAAATTGAAATCATCCAGCACACCAAGTATACTTGTTCCTTCTGTGATAAGACCAAGATGAAGAGACAAGCTGTTGGCATCTGACACTGTGGTTCTTGCATGAAAAGTTTGGCTGGTGGGGCCTGGACCTACAACACCACTTCTTTAGTCACAGTGAAGTCCACCATCAGAAGACTGAAGGAACTGAAAGACCAGTAGAAGCCCTACCATCTGAGACTTGCCTATTCTGCAATACATGGGTTAATTTATATTATATAATATAATACATGGGTTAATACATGGGTTAAGAGAGAGAGAGAGAGAGAGAGAGAGAGAGAGAGAGAGAGAGAGAGAGAAGAGAAGAAGAAAAGAAGAAAAGAAAAATGAATGAGCCTGGAGGGCATAAAGTTAAGTGAAATAAATAAAGCACAACATAATGACAAATACCACATGATACCACTGAGTGTAGAGTCTAAAATCTTTTATCTCTAAAAGAGTAGAATGATGAATAACCTTGGGATAAAGTAGTAGTTGTGGGTAGAAGAAGATGAAAAGACATTGGTACAAAGATTCATTTCTTGTAGGTAAAGAATTAGAAAATTCAGGAGATAAAACTCAGGAGATATCATAAAACAAAATGACTAGCTACTTGTGCTTTAGTCTTCCTTTGATAAATTCTCAGAAGAGAAATTGTGTTTTTACTACAAAATATTGACAGGTAAATAATGCATTTCTTACTTTGTTCTGTTTAGTCATTCTACAATAATATATGTTTACAAATTCTACTCTGTAATAACTACATACAATTGTGAATGTTACTGCTATAAAGAAACCATTCGTGTTAATCCCAGACAAAGCAGTAGCTAGGAGACCGCAAAAGAGGAGAATTATGCCCCCCTAAGAGAGTAATTTATCAAAGTGCCCTTCTGTGTTCCGTTCTTCCCTCCAGGATATCTAGGCCTACTGAATACCAGGCTGGAGGGAGGGAAGCTTAGCTGGAGCAGGTGGGTACAACACAGGGCCTTGGTGGACAGTGAGTGTGCTGGTAAAGAAAACACACACACTCAGGAACAGTTTGGAGAACTAACTCAGTTTATTGGAGATGGATATTTATGCCACTGGAGAGATGGGCAGCATCTATGGGGCAAGGTTTGTGGGGCCATGTACAATTTTCCAGGACAGAGTTGTTGGAAGATACTTCATCTTCATACTCAGAGCATAGGAGGGTTGTGGGTGGGTGGGAATCCTTAAAAGGTTAAACACTGTCAGAGTAGTAAATTCCTACTAGGGTTGATAGTGGGACATCCAACTTTCCGGTACCAGGTCCCACAGAAAACATTACAGTCCCACAGAAAACATTTCAAAACCCAGAATAATAATTTCTTTTTTTTCTTTATGCACCATGAGTTTTATATGCCTCCCATATATGCAGGTTTCTCCACAGCTCATGTATATGATTATACTATATCATAGTTTTGTTATATATTAGTTCATAATACTTTTATTTGATATTATGGATGAGGAGTATACCATCATGTACCATATTTATTTATCTATTATGTGGTGAATATTTAGGCTGAAGTCATATAACAATTGATATGAATATGTCACAATAATTTAGAGAGATTTATCTTAGATATTCTGATTTCATTTCCTTTGAATATATGCTCAGCCACTGGGTTACTCCATCCCATGGTTACTTACTTTTACTGTTGGAAACCATGCAGCACTTACCAATATGTCAAAAAATATTTCAACTTTAATTAAGACTTCAAAAAATAAAAATAGTTGCTAGAGAATCTTGCTCAACAATGGTGTCTCCACCAATGAGTTCATTCCAGTTCATGTGCTGAGTCTTCATAACCAGTCAACTCTATATCCAGCAATTTGATCTCTCCTTTCTCTTAAGCGTTTTAAATATATTCTTAATTTAGTATGGCATGTATATTCCACTGCACTGGTATAGTTTCCCCAGATATCCATAATTAATCCTGAGAAGATTTATTTATGTACACAATTTTAGATATTATTGATTTTCTCCAATACCATGAAAATATATATCTAAATACTTCGAAAAATACCTTGCTAATTAGAAAAAGATAGAAATGGTTTGTGGCAAGAGGATGCTCATTAAAGAAGTTGGAATGGATGATAACCATTAAAACTTGGCTTATCCCAGATGTTTTATAAGATAATGAGTACGTTCTGTTTCATGATAGGGAAGGTGAACATATAAATGAAATAACTCATAACAGTCCCTCTATCATGTAGATTCTTCTGTATGCATGATTCTCTTTAGCTTAGGGGAATAAAGGAGTATGTTTGTGTGTGTGTGTTTCTATAGGTTTTTGCATAAAATAATATGTATATGTATATATGCATAATTGTATATATGCGTATATTTATGCATATACATATATATCATTATTAGGATTGATGCATGAAAATGTGTATGCAATCGTTAAATAATTAAATAATTTCTTGTGAATTGAGGAGGTTAAATACTGCATTTTTTATTTTTTACAGAATATAAAACAGTTAATTATGTCTTCAGTCAGTGAGAATTTTATTATAAGTATGAAAAAAATTAAAATACTAGAAGTGTAAGTTTAGAGTATAAAGCTATGTCTTTCATCTGTGAAATCATACTAAGAGAAATCAGCATACTAAGGGAAATAAAATTTCCTTGAAAATATCAGTATTTTAACAGTGAATAATCTGTCACAGAAAAACCTGCTGGAATATAAACAAAACAATTAAAGAGTTCAACTCTATCATGAAAAACTCATAGAGCAGTTATATTTCAAGATAATGAATTTAGGTAGTACTGTCTCGCATCTCCCCAAACACTTCCAAACACAGAGGAAGTGTGTTGAATAACAACTAAATAGTCCTGTGTTGTTCATGAAAGCCACAGCTAGTCCCAGAAGAAACCTGCAACATTTTGCCAAAGTTTTGCTTTGATTTCAATGTCTACAAGTTATACTTAAATCAACTGGGGAACTCATTATTGCCAGGTCAGCTAAGGAACATACCCTGAGGTTATTTTTCTATGTTCTCCTGAGATCAAACTGCAAATTCCTGTCCTTGTAATTGCCAATACCTAATTGTAACTTTTTAATTGTCATAGTGTAACACTCTAACAAGTCCCCTGATAAGCCCAGAGCAAATGCATAGCTGGCAGGCAGTTCAACACCAGAAGCTTCCTAACAAATAAAATAAGACTGACAATTGTTTTTTAATGTTCCATGGGAGACAATTTATTCTCTGCTCGGCCCCTGTGTTTTAACCACGGAAAGTTTAAATTTAAAATTTCACAATGAGGTCATGCATTGGAAACTATAGTCATACTATTACTACAGACATTTCCATCAACACAAGGCTGTCATACATTGCATTGAAGTGTGGGATAATTCTGATAACTTTGCTTTTTCTACTAAAATTATTTGGTTTTCACATGGGTTGATTTTGTGTACACCTTCAGTCACTTTATGAAATAAAGCAGAGCAGAGTGCACCACAAATGAATAAAAATAATAATATGCTAACCACATTTCACCACCTCTAGAAAAACTTTTGTTTTCATAATCTGGTATAAAAACTCTTACACATTAAATAGATTTTGGGAATATTATATATATGTATATACATATATATATACACATATATGTATATATATACACATATGTATGTATATACATACATATATATGTGTATATATTAGTTCATGAAAGCTGATGTTTGTGTTAGTATGTTTGTTGTTGGAGACCAAGTCCATACCAAACACATGTTCTCCAACTAGAATGCACCTCCACACATATTCTGATATTTTATTGCAATTTAGTCTTCCATTTATCAATTCTTTTAGACTTCAATTCTCAGACATGGTTTTGGTAGAACATTACTTCCATAATAAAAATACTGAACCTTACTAAATCTTGTTTGCTTATCTTCACCCTATATAAAAGTTCTATAAAGATGACTTACTGGAGACCCTAATTCATCATAGGAAATAAGCACACATTTTATAGCAGTCATCAAAGAGTTAGAGAGATTGCTCAGTGTTAGAACATATGCTTAGCTTTGCAAGACCATGTTTTCCATTTCTAATTCCTTTAAAAAACAAAAATAAAAGCAATCGTTATAGCAACAAAACAGCCAACAATATTACTTTATTTCATCTGAAATTATTTAAAATGCAAGCCTATAGTGCCATGTATTAATATGTTCATATATAAATTACACACATAGCCTTTTCACATTAAAGCTATATGTTAAATGTTTATACAATATGCTTCACTTATATATCTCTAAGTTGAGATTCAGAGCTATGTTCATGAACCTAGGGTTTGCTGTAGACATGTATTCACAGTGGACAGATCTGCATGAAACTGTAGAAGGCTCACATCAGCCACTCTGAGGACACATGAACATGGAAACTTCCAGGAAACCTATAAAAATAGCAAGAAAGTAAAACATGATAACTATAGTTAATAATAATTGTTGTGCTTTTGAAAATATTTAACAGTAGCTTTTATGGTCTCACTAATCATAAATGGTGTATGATAATGCATCCATCATTTACTAAAATTTAGAAACTCTACTATATATTTTATTTTCAGGACAGTATCCTGTACATGACAAATATAATCAATTCCTAAAAATACAAATAGGTTATATTTACCAAGAGGCTGCATGCTGCAAATTTGCTGATGGTGTCACAGGATCTTGTAGCCATTGCATCTCAGGTCTGAGGCAGGAGTTTACTAATATTTACCCACACATGAACAATCATATTTCATTACATCAGGACAAAAAATCATGTTTATGAAAAATGTTTTTGAGGATTGTTGAAATCATTCAGTATGGTTGCACACAAGAGACCCTATATGAAGAAAAGTTATGAGATTATATACTGTATCCCAAACAGCTTTATTGCCAAAGACATTATTCAGGTTTGGTTTTGTTGTGTTTGTTTTGGTGCAGAGAAGATTCTTATTATATAGCCTAGTCTGATTTTAAATTCATATCCCTACAGCATTATCTTCTCATCAGTGAGATTATAAGAATGAACCACTACCTCAGGCTTAGGTGTTTCAAAAATGGAAAGTATATGATTATAATATATTGAAAGAATAATATTAAAAGATCTATTCTGCTTCCTATGGTCTATAATATAAGCATTAGACTAAGTAAGATCTTTATTTAATTTGCTTTTCCCTTAACTTTAGGAATCCCATAGGATTTTACCCAGGAATTTGCAGAAACAAGCTACTTTCATATGCATACAATCTTAGTCAGGTACTTTATAATACCTGTGTGTATATATGAATGAGAATAAGAGAAATATATCACTGTGTTGTCCTAGCTTGTGTTTTTTGAAATCCTATGGCCTTTCCATATAGTAGCTAAAGTTATAAACATGTACTACTGTGATTTTCTTCTAGATTCAAATAAATAAATGGTTAATGATTAAAATAAGATAAAATCTATTTACTGATTATGCTATTATATTTTAAATGGCATTCCTCTTGTACTGTTATAAAATTATCAATGCTTTTATATTAATTCATGGAGTTTATATTTTCTACTCTCTGAATAGTATATGCTCTATCAATATATTTCAAACTACATAATACATATATCTATTAAATCATGTTCATCCATATATGTCCTATATTTATTATTGTCTTTTTAATTAAAATATATAACTATTATTATCTCATTATTAATTTATTTCATTAAAAATCACAGTTTTAAACACATTTAAAGTTAGTATAACCTTTAGTATCTGTGACACCGATAAAAAAAAAGATCAAGTATATCTGTATTACAAATCACAAAGATATGATTAAAACATGGAACTTTTACAAATAGGAAAACGTTCCCTTTATAGACATTATATACTTCACACTGCTCACTAAGAGTGTTCCCTACATATCAGTCATCAAACTATGCAAACTTATGCAAAATGATATGTACATAATTTGGGTTGTACAAAATGGATAAGTAGGTAAACAAAAACCTACTTGAAGCATATTGACATAAGTTTGATTCATGTGTTCCACATGATAAAGGAGAGAACTGACTCTAGCCCTTTGTCCTCTCACTTCCCAATTCAAAATTATGGCACATACACTTCCCCCAACCTGCACATAACATAAAAAACTAATGAAAAAATTAAAACTATAGGCATATTTACTAAGTCTATTTTTCTATGAGTGATCCTACAGGCAATTGATCAAATATTTTAAGTATACTTTTCTCTACATTTAGAAAAACTAACTTTTTATCTAATTAATTGACTTTTGCCATTGATTTATTGTTTGCTTTTAAGTTTTGATTTCTAACAACCTATTGCAAAGGATATTGAAATTAAGATGAAGATAATATAGTTTTAAAATAGATATTCTATACAAGGTGCAAAACTAGGCAAATGTAATAATAAAAACATTCCTTTATAAAACTTAATTGTTTTGTTTTTCTAAATTTGCATTTCATATTTCTGTTATTGCATTCTTAAAATTGCTTTTGTTACACAAATTTTGACTCATAGATAAAATTTCTATTACTGATTTTCTACATATACATTATCTACATGCAATAAAAAGAATTGTAGTTGCTTTAAAAACTACATATATTAGTCTGAGGAGATGGATCAGCAATAATTTCAAACCACCAAATCTGAGTTAAATCTCCAAATTTACATAATTGAAGGAAAAAACCAACTCTCAAGTTGTCATTTGACTTTTCTGTATATTCTGTGGCACATATGTGTCCACATGTATGTATGTATGTGTGTATATATGTGTGTGTGTGTACATATATATAGCTTTCTTTAAGTGATTTATTGATAACCTACCCATTGTTTTTCTCGATCTCTTCTTTTTTGCATTTTTTTCTCTAAAAACTTTTATCATCAGAGAAGAACATAAATAGAAGAGAGAGAAACTTCCATGGGTTAGGTGAATCAGAAAAACATGGCTCTGAAGGTTGGCCAATTGGAGTTAAGAGCAGTTCAGAGGAAACATACAAAGTATTAACTTGAGGTTATCCATAGGAAAGAAGATTCTAATAGCATAGATGGTAGATATCTGCACAGTTTTTGTGCTGTTTAAAATGTATTATAAATGCAAGGGTTGTGTATGTCTTTTATCTGGGAACTAAATGTTCAAAGGCAAGGAAGAACTGCCGAATTAGGATTACAAAATTCTACAACATATTGGTGCCTCAATGTCTAACAAAAACTCACATTAAAAAATAATTTCAGAATTGAAAATATATGCTGTCCCTTTAAGATCAAGAGATCAGGAGAATTGATTTCTTAGCTAAGTCTCTTTTTCCAAATGCTTGGATTTTTCTCAAGTGGCATAAGACTAGGGCAAGATTTTGTGCTAATTTGGCACATATAATTCTGGGTTCAGATAGTGATCTAAGATACAGCTGCACCATTCAAATCAAACCAAACAACCCACCAAGCAACAGGCTACACCTTTAGCCTATGGTCTTCCCAAATGATGCTCTATCCTTCCTTCTGGATAAAGCTTAATTTCAAGGATGCTAAAAGCCCCTCGTGTGCAATGAAGCAGTCAATACAGAACAGAAAACAAGGCTGCATGCCTCAGGCAATAAAAAACTTATAGAAAATAGAATAAAATAATATGTCAATGCTACCTTAACCAGTTGGATTCCTTTAATGTGGCCTCCAAGACAATACTGGGACTATTTGGCATAGCACATGACACATAAATGTTGGCTTGAGAATAGGGTTATAGAGTAAGTAGAAGGGAATTTTAATGAATTAAATATAGAAAAGGATATCAATTTAGTTTATATAAAGATAAAAGGGATCTAACTATATTTATCCCCAGAGATATTTATCTTCAAAAAATGGAGAAATAAATTTAAATTGATATAAATGGTTTAAGAATACATGATTTATGAATAAATGGTTTAAGGATACTGGATTTATGAGTAAATAAATCCAATCCTTTGGTCTCAAGGTTTAGGAGACAAAGGCAAGGATACTTAGGTTTCTTGTGAGTCTGAGGTCAACCTAATCTATAAACAAACCTGGTTCAGCTCTAGCTACAGAGAAAATCCTCATTTCTAGAACTAATAATAATTTTTTCAATTATCAAAATGAAGATAGTTACAAGCTTGGTGATTATAATGGTATTACAAATATTCTAGGAGAGGGGTCAACGTAGAACAGACCTACATAAAAAAGATGTGAAATTAAATCAATCTATACTTTTGATGACTTTGGGTGACTGAACCAAGGACATGCTATTTTGGGAGAAAGGCTCTATATTTCTGTTAACAAGAAAGAAAAACAAAAACAAAAAAAAGGCTCTCATCTCCTTTCAAAGTAATAAAGAAGAGATTTGATAGAGGACTTGACTTCAGACAGGAAGAAAAGCAGTCAAGAACACTAAACAGGACAGTTTACATGATTTGCTGATCCTTCTGTGTGGGAACAGCCCTGAAATTGGCTGAGATATAAAAGTTTTGCTAGCCAGAAAAATCAGCTATACATAGCCAATGAATCTTGTTGGCTACAGAGCTCTAAAAATTCATCATGCCATCTTTCATATGACATGAACAAAGAACAAAGAATTGTATTATAATTTGATTATTGATCAAACTAACATAAAAAAGGCACTTGTCTTTCACTTGCTCAAAGAAGGGAGAAAAATTCAACCCTAACTGATCCATGCATCTTGCATATTCCATACAAATATCTTTATAGAACTAAATATTGCTTGTAAGATTTATATATTACAGACTGAAACACCATGAGTGCAGCCCTGACAGGATTCATCCTCGAGAATGCTGAAATGACCTGCTCTTCCAGCTCCCTGCCTGATCCTGCCTTAATTGATATCGTTTCCAGACACTCGCTTCCAGAGCAGTTTCAGGAAGCCTGCTAATCCCCAATGACCTTGGTTCATCAAACTTTTCAGAAGGTCCCACTCAGGACTTCTGTTAAGCCCTGAACTTTATCAACACATAAATGTGGGACTGTGAAAGGCAGACTGGTTTCTGGTTGAGCTAATGTTTAAAACCCCAGGACCCAGTAAGGGTTCCCTAATAGGGAATAACCATACAAGGGACGCTAGGCGTTTTGTCATGCTCCTGGGTCCCAGGCTCCTGACATGAGGCTGCAACTCTCCATAGGGCTGTGACAATCAGTCACATAAGGGTAATACCCAAGCCCTTCTACAGGTAGAAGTGTGGTCAAACAGTCTCAAGACATCCCCATGCTAATGAGGCACCTAGAGGCTTAGCCACGCTCCTTCCCAGCCACTCCTCCCTGCAAAAGTTATTTCAACCTTGTCCGCCCTGAGATTGGGGCGTATGGATTCACTCATCGCTACTCTCCACCATGACAATAGATGCCCTAAAGCCATGGACTGTCTCTCTTCATGGAGACCCACTGTGGGGAACAATGGAACAAGCCTTCTTCTAAAGAGCCAAGTCTAGTCTTCCACAGAAGGCCTCACCATGCTCCCAGCCATGGTCTCTACCAAACCAACCCAGATAGCCAGTAACAAGCCAAGGACCCAGTCCCCGGAGGGACTCAGCCACTCTCCTCCCTGCTTCCCTGCCTCAGCCCAGGCCAGCTCCAGCCTGTGGGCCCCCACTCCATTCTCAGCTCTTCTATGGCATCCAGCGGTGCATGAGATGCCCAAGAGCCCGAGAACCAGACTGAGCTGGTTCCGGCTCTGTGCAGTCCCCTGGACCCCCAGGCCACGCTCCCCCACCCCTGGGCAAGGGTTATGCAGTGGCTTCTTACTGCCTGACACTGGCCCTGTGGTGCTGTGGGATGAGCGCAGTCAAACTTCCCTTATCCTGTTCTTCCGAGAGGCCCAAGCCACAGGGGCAGACATGTGAACCTCTCACCACCCACCATTTAACCCAACACAAAAAGACTGGACAACAAGTTTTATTTTGACTTAACAATTTCCCCAATTTCCTTTTGAACCCCAAACAGGAATTCTTCACTCCAATTCAGTAGAAAGGACTTGTACAAATATTGTTGTCCCAATTCCTTATATTGGGATAGATGGTTTATTTATTTTATAAATTATAGCTATGTTGTCATTTTAATGGATAATTTACAAATAGTTATAATTTTGGATAGGAAGGAAATTAAGTAGAGAACAGTGTTATGGATAGCCCTGGGACTTTTTGTAGTCTGCTAATTCTGCCCTCCTGGGAGGGGCTTCAGACAAGGAGCGAGTTACACCTGTGACTTCCTGTAAACCAATCCCCTAATAAATAAAGGAGCCAATCATTGGGCATGTAGGAGGGGCTACTGGATTGGAGGGTGGAAGAGGGGAAGCAGGAAGAAGAGAGAGTGTTTTCTGGAATGGGGACACCAGAGAGGTAAGATGTAGCTACTAGAGTTTCCTTGTATCATGGTGGATCCGAAAGGATTCACCACCAGAGGAATCAGACTTTGATAAGGTTTACAAGATTAGATTTTAGTTGTTGTGCCCAGAGATTGAGTTACTACTGATTCTGAGCTAAGTTTGTGTTGTGTTTTCCTTCATGTGGTGGCTCGTCTGGGTTCCAGAGAGAAAGGTACAGTGGCAAAGTGTGGGTTTGCCTGATGTGCACAGAGAGGTCATGGGGGCATTAAAGCATGGGGCTGGCATTGTAGCAACCCACCAGTGGGAACCTAGTAAGCTGGATGGAGAGATTGTGGAGCTCTGACTCAGAGTTCCATGACATAACAGCAGCTAGGCCATTGCTCACTAGTGCATGGCTGGCCAGCCCACCAAGGATGAGAGAACCAGGGAATAGTGCTGGAACATTCTGATACATTCTTTCTTTTTTAATATTTCCCACAACAGAACTTAAACTCAGGAATCTCTATCTTTTCTTCCCCCTTCTTTATCATTTTATTTCTTAGGTAAAGAGAAAGAGGTTGAAAAGTAAAAATAGTAAAATTCAACAAAAATGATGGATAATTAAATCTACCCTTAAACGAAAATCATTTTATAGCCGTAATCTTACATTGGTAGAGATCTTTATACTTTAATCAAATTGAGGTTATATTTGGTAATATTGATTGATACAGAATTCTGTATATTGATATAAGTTTAAGGTTTCCATTGGTATAAATCATTGTATATTGATTTAAAATTTAAGATTAATTTTTCTACTCTTAGTTTTTTATTTTTTAAATTTTATTTAATCTTTTTTTTAACATTCTAAATTTTATTCCCCTCCCAGTCCATTCTCTGACTGTTCCATATCACATACCTCCTCCCCACACCCCTGTCTGCACAAAGCTGTCCTCATGCCCACCCACCATCCCACACACCACCAGACCTCTAAATTCCCTGGGGCCTTGAGTCTCTTGAGATTTAGGTTCATCTTCTTTGACTGAAACCAGACCCAGAAGTCCTCTGCTGTATATGTGTTAGGGACCTCATATCAGCTGGTGTAAGGTATGCTACCTGGATGGTGGTCCAGTGTCTGAGAAATATTAGGGGTCTAGGTTAATTGAGACTGCTGGTCCTCCCACAGGGTAGTCCTCCTACTCAGCTTCTTCCAGCTTTTTCCTAATTCAATCACAGGGCTCAGCAGCTTCTCTCCATTGGTTGGGTGCAAATATCTGCATCTGACTCTTTCAGTTGATTGTTCGATCTTTCAGAGGGCAGTATGATAGGTTCTTTTTGTGAACTCTCCATAGCCTCAGTAATAGTGTCATGCGTTGGGGCATCCTCTTGAGTTGGATCCCACTTTGGGCCTGTCACTGGACCTCCTTTTCTTCAGGCTCCCATCCATTTCCATCCCTGCAGTTCTTTCAGACAGGAACAATTATGGATCAGACTTACGACTGTGGGATGGCAAACCCATCCCTCACTTGATACCTGTCTTTCTGCTGGAGGTGGGCCCTACAAGTTCCCTCTCCCAACTGTAGGGCATTTCATCTAAGGTCCCTCCTTTGAGGCCTAAGAGGCTTACATCCTCCCAGGTCTTTGGTAAATTCTGGAGGGCCCTACTACCTCCCACTTCCTGAAGTTGCCTGTTACCATTTTTTTCTGATAGCCTCAGGGCTTCAGTTCTTTTGCCCCACCCAATACCAAATCACATTCCCCTCTTCCCTAAGCCCCATCTTATTCACCTAAGTACCTCCCTCCCTCTCTTCTTGTGATTGCTTACGTCTCCTCCCAAGTAGGATTGAGGTGTCCTCACTTGGGTCCTTCAGGTTGTTGCTCTTTCTGGGTTCTGTGGACTGAATCTTGGGTATTCTGTACTATTATTGGCTAATACCCAATTATTATGAGTATGTACTATGCATGTCCTTTTGGGTCTGAGTTACCTCACTCAGGATGATATTTTCTAATTCCATCCATTTTCCTTCAAATCTCAGGATGTCTTGTTTTTTAATAGCTGAGTAGTATTCCATTGTGTAAATAAATCACATTTTTTGTATTCATTCTTCTGTCATGGAATATCTGGGTTGTTTCTAACTTCTGGCTATCACAAACAAGGCCACTATGAACATAGTGGAACACGTGCCTCTTTGGCATGGTGTGGCATCTTTTGGATATATTCCCAAGAGTGGTATTGCTGGATCTTCAGCTCTATTTCCAATTTTCTGAGGAACCTCCAGACTGATTTACAGAGGGATTGTACCAGTTTGCAATCCTGCAAGCAATGGAGGAGTGTTCCTCTTTCTCCACATCCTGTCCAACATGTGCTGTCACCTGAGGTTTTGATCTTAGCCATTATGACTGGTATAAGGTGTTATGTCAGGGTCATTTTGATTTGCATTTCTCTGATCCCTAAGGGTTTTGAGCATTTCTTTAGGTGCTTCTCAGCCATTCAAGATTCCTCTGTTGTGAATTCTCAGTTTTGTTCTATACCACATTTTTTGATTTGGTTGTTTGGGTTTTTGGTGGTTTGTTTCTTGAGTTCATTATATATTTTGTATATTAGTCCTCTATCAGATGTGAGGTTACTGAAGACTTTTTGCAAATCTGTAGGTTTTTGATTTGTTTTATTGACTATGTCTTTTGGCTTACAGAAGCTTTTCAGTTTCATGAAGTTCCATTTATCAATTCTTGATCTTAAAGAATGAGTCACTGGAGTTCTGTTCAGGAAATTCCCCCCCGTGCCAATGAGTTAAAGGCTCTTTCCTACTTTCTCTTCTATTAGATTCAGTGTATCTGGTTTTATGTTGAGATCCTTGACCCATTCGGACTTGAGCTTTGTGCAACGTGACAAATATAGGTCTATTTTCATTTTTCTACAAAAAAACTACCAGGTTGACCAGCACCATTTATTGAAGATGCTTTCTTTTTTTCTAATGTACATTTTTGGCATCTTTGTCAAAGATCAAGTGTCTGTAAGTGTGTGGTTTTATTTCTGGGTCTTCAATTCTATTCACTTGGTCAACATTTCTGTCTTTGTAATACCATGCATTTTTTATCATTATTGGTCTGTAGCAAAGCTTGAGGTTAGGTGATGGTGATTCACCCAATCATTATTTTATTATTGAGAATTGTTTTTGTTTTTCTGTGTATTTTGCCTTTCCCGATGAATTTGAGAATTGCTCTTCCTATGTCTTTGAAGAATTGTGTTGGGATTTTGATGGGGATTGCACTTAATCTGTAGATTGTTTTTGATAGAATGGCCATGTTTACTATATTAATTCTGCCACTCCATGAACATTGGAAATCTCTCCATTTTCTGAGATCTTCTTTGATTTCTTTCTTGAGTGACTTAAAGTTATTGTCATACAGGTCTTTCACTTGTTTGGTTAAAGTTACCCCAAGGTATTTTATATTATTTGTTGCTATTGTGAAGGGAATTTTTTCCCTAATTTTTTTTCTCAGCCTGTTTGTCATTTGTATAAAAGAAGGCTACAGATTTATTTGGGTTAATTTTATAGCTGGCCACTTTGCTGAAATTGTTTATCATGGGGAGAAGTTCTCTGGTAGAAGTTTTGTGGTTGCTTGTGTATATCATCATCTCACCTGCCAATAGTGACACCATTATTTTTTCTTTGACAATTTGTATCCCCTTGATGTCTTTTGTTGTCTTATTGTTCTAGCTAGCATGTTGAGTACTATATTGAATAGATATGGGGAGAGTGGGCATCCTTGTCTTGTCTCCAATCTTAGTGGGATTGCTTTGAATATCTTTCCATTTAATTTGATATTAGCTGTTGGTTTGCAGTAAATTTCTTTTATTATGTTTAGGTACAGGCTTTGAATTCCTGATCTCTCCAATACTTTTAACATGAAGGGATGTTGTATTTTCTCAAATGCTATTTCTGCATCTAAGGAGAAGATCATGATCCCCCCCCCCCAGAGTTTGTTTATATAGTGGTTTACATTAATGGATTTTCATATATTGAACCAACCTTGCATTCCTGGGATGAAGCCTACTTGATCGTGGTGAATGATGGTTTTGATGCATTCTTGGATTCAGTTGGCAAGAATTTTATTGAGTATTTTTGCATTGATATTCATAAGCAAGATTGGTCTGAAGTTCACTTTTTTGGTTGGGTCCTTAGGTGGTTGAGGTATCAGAGTAATTGTGGCTTCATAGATTGAATTAGGTAATGCTCCTTATGTTTCTATCTTATGGAATACTTTGAGGAATATTGGTAGTAGGTCTTCTTTGAAGTTCTGGTAGAATTCTGCAGCAAATCCATCTGGCCCTGGTTTTTTTTTTTTTTTTTTTTTTTTTTTTTTTTTTTTTTTTGGTTGGTGGTTTTTAAAGACTTCTTCTATGTGATATGGGCCTGTTTAGATAGTTTACCTGCTCCTTATTTAACTTTGATGTGTTGTATATGTCTAGAAAACCATTTATTTTCATAGATTTTACAGTTTTGTTGAATATAGGCCTTTGTAGTAGGATCTGATCATATTAAAATTTCCTCAGTTTTTTGTTGTTATGTCTCACTTTTCATTTCTGATTTTGTTAATTTGGATACTGACTCTGGGTTTTTTAGTTAATTTTGGTAGGGTGTTATCTATTTTGTCAATTCCTTCAAAGAACCAGCATTTGGTTTTGTTGATTTTTTGTATTGTTCTCTTTCTTTCTATTTGGTTGACTTTGGGCCAGAGTTTGACTATTTCCTAATATCTACTCCTCTTGGGTGAGTTTGTTTCTTTTTGTTCTAGAGCTCTCAGGTGTGCTAGTAAGGTGTTAGTGTAAGATCTCTCCAGTTGTTTTAGCATTGCACTTAGTGCCATGAATTTTCTTCTTAGCACTGCTATCATTGTGTCTCATAAGTTTGGGTATAATGTGTCAATATTTTGATTAAATTTCAGGAAGTCTTTAATATCTTCCTTTATTTCTTCTAAGACTAAGTTACTATTAAGTAGAGAATTGTTCAGTTTCCACCTGTATGTTTGCTTTGTGTTGTTTTTGCTGTTATTGAAGACCAGCCTTAGGCCATGGTGATCTGATAAGATGCATAGGATTATTTCAATCTTCTTCTATTGGTTGAGGGTTGTTCTGTGACCAATTATATTATCACTTTTGGAGAAAATATTGTAAGGTTCTGAGAATAAGGTGTATTTTGTTTGTTTGTTTTTTGTTTTTTGTTTTGTTTTGTTTTAGGGTAAAATGTTCTGTAGATATCTCTTAAAACCTTTTGGTTCATAACTTCTATTAGTTTCACTGTGTCTCTGTTTAGTTTCTGTTTCAATAACCTGTTCATTGGTGAAAGTGTGGTGTTGAAGTCTCCTACTATTAATGTGAGAGATTCAATGTGTGTTTTGAGCTTTAGTCAAGCGACTTTTATGAAAGTCGATGCCCTTGCATTTGGAGCATAGATGATCAAAATTGACACATTCTATTGGTGTATTTTCCCTTTGATGAATGTCAAGAGTCCTTCCTCATCATGCTTGATAACTTTTGGTTGAAAGTCTATTCCAATAGATATTAGGATGGCACCTTCAGCTTGCTTCTTAGGACCATTTGCTTGCAATACATGGTTCCATCCTTTTACTCTGAGATAGTTACTGTCTTTGTTATTGAGGTGGGTTTCCTGTATTCAGCAAAATGCTGGATCTTGTTTGATAATCCAGTCCGTTAGCTTATGTCTTTTTATAGGTGAGTTGAGTTCATTAATATTGGAAGATATTAAAGACAGATGACTATTAGTTCCTGTTATATTTGTTTTTGTAGGTGGCTTTATGTACATGAGGTTCTCTCCATTTGGCTTTCTTCTGAGATGCTTAATATCTTGTCTTTTCTTTGATGTAGGCACCCACCTTGTGTTGAAGTTTTCCTTCTATGATCCTCTGTAGGACTGTATTGGAAGATAGATACTGTTTGAATTTGGTTTTCTCCTGGAATATTTTGGTTTCCACATCTGTGTTGATTGAGAGATTTGCTGGGTATAGTATCCCGGGCTGGCATTTGTGTTCTCTTAGAGTTGCATTACCTCTGGCCAGTCTCTTCTGGCTTTCATAGTCTCTATTGAGATGTCTGGTGTAATTCTGATAGGTCTACATTTGCATGTTATACTTGACCCTTTTCTCTTTGTTCTGTGCATTTAGTGTTTTGATTATTATGTGACGAGAGGACTTTCTTTTCTGGTCCGATTTATTTGGTTTTCTATAGGCTTCTTGTGCATTTATGGCATCACTTTCTTTAGGTTGGGGAAGTTTTCTTCTATAATTTTGTTGACAATGTTTTCAGGTCCTTTGAGCTGGGAATCTTCATTCTCCTCTATTCTGATTATTCTTAGATTTGGTCTTTTCCTTGTGTTCTGAATTTCCTGGATGCTTGTGTTTAAGAGTTTTTTATGTTTTGAAATTTCTTTGACAGTTGTGTCAATCCCTTCTGTGATATCTTCTGCACCTGAGATTCTCTTTTCTATCTCTTGTTGGTGATGCTTACATCTGTAATTCCTGACCTCTTTCCTAGGTTTTCCATTTCCAGGTTTTCCCCCATTTGTGTTTTCATTATTGTTTCTACTTCCACTTTTAGGTCTTGAACCACTTTATTCAATTCCTTCACCTGTTTGATTGTGTTTTCCTGTATTTCTATAAGGGATTTATTTGTTTTATCTTTAAGGGCTTCTACCTATTTACCCATGTCTTCCTGTATTTCTTTCAGTGAGTTTTTTATATCCTCTTTAAAATATTATTATCTTCATGAGATAATATTTTATGTCAGTTTCCTGATATTCATGTGTGTTGGTGTATCCAGGGCTTGCTGTGCTGGGAGAACTGGGTTCTGATGATGCCAATGTATTTTGGCTTCTGTTGCTTATGGTCTTATGCTTACCTCTGGCCATCTGGTTATACCTGGTTTTTGCTGGTCTGAGTGATGCTGTTGGGAGTTTGTCTATTTTGTCCCCAGTTTGCTTCAGTTCTTCTGGTAGGCCTGTGGCCCTAGCAATAGCAGACCTCCTGTGGGGCCTTCCAATTGTGAGGTTTTCAGAGGGGCAGAGAAGTTCCTGATATGTTGCCTTCAAATTGTTGGGTCTTCAGAGGAACAGTCAAGCTGTTGTTCTGTGTGAACCTGTTTTACTTGGGGAGGGCTATGGTCTGTGGTATCTGTTTCCCTGTGTGCAGCAGAACTCCAGAACTTTCAGTCTGTTGGGTCAATTGCCCTGCATGCTACAGGGTCCCTGAGGGTCTTCTGACTGTAGTGTCAGTTGCCCAGTTGCCCTATGTACAGAGCAACTCCTGGGATATCTCCAAACTGTGGTATCTTCAGGGGAGCAGACAAGCTGGGGATCAGTTTCTCACTTGCCTTATGTGCAGAGAATCTCCTGGGATGCCTTCAGGCTGTGGTGTCAGTTGCTCAGAGTGCAGTTGATCTCCTGGGATGTCTCAGGATGTGATGTCTTCAGGGGAGCAGACTTGCTAGCAATCTGTCCTAGCAGAAAGGACTGGCCTGAATGTGAGTGGAATTCAGCAGGCGGGGATTTTGAGAGTGATGGGTCCAGAGTCCACTGGGCTTCCAGCAGCTGCTGTGGGACTTTGGGAGGGTCCTTTCCAAATGTTCTGAGTTTAGTGGATCTCCTGGGATGCCTCAGCATGTGGTGTCTTTAGAGGAGCAGACTAGCTATCAGTCTGCCCCAGCAAAAAGACCAGCCAGAAGAGACTTTTCTACTCTTAAATTAGCATTGTACATATACAGTGCATTTAAAAACACAAGTTTTAATCCAAGTCCTTTTAATAGCTGCTATTACAAAATGTTTAGGATCATTAAGTAATACAAGTTGACAGTCAATCAAACTCACAGTCATATTAGATACTATTGTGGATTATCACAAAAAATATATATTCTGGTTTGTACAGGTAATAGATAACTGAATATAGGCATATTCTTTGATTGTTCAGATATGCTATGAATAGATTATCTTTAAAATCATGAAAGATCCACAAAATATGATATTTAAAATCATTTTTATTAATATATCTATTGACAATGATAGAGTTCTGCTCTTAACCATAACCCAATAAAAATCAGTGAGTTCAAGTAATATGTGGATTTTTAAATTAAATTTATTTTTCCCTTAAAACTCAATATCTGCCCTTCTTCTTCTCCCAATACCCCCTCATACAAGTCTTCCTGTTATACTCCCTTCTCCTTCTCTTTTAAGAAGAGAACTCTCCTCCAATCCCACACATCAAGTCACAAAACAGACTAGGTATATCCCCATTCACTGAGGCCAGACAAGGCTATATACATTTAGGGACATGGGATCTACACGCAGGCATGCAGACATCAGGCTTGGTTCTAATGTTCTGTTATGTGTCTTTTGACTCATGTTCTGAAATTGTTCATTTGTTCTTCCTAACTCCTTTGTCATGGTAACTGTCAATTGTGGTCTATATGTAGATTAAATTTATTTCTTTGGAACAATATCAACCAATCAGACACGCCAGAGCTCCCAGGGACCAAACCACCAACCAAAGAGTACACATGTTACATATGTAACAGAGGATGGTCTTGTCAGACATCAATGGGAGGAGAGGCCCTTGGGAGGAGAGGCCCTTTGTCGTGTGAAGACTAGATGCCCTAGTGTAGGAGGATGCCAGGGAGGGGAGGTAGTAGTGTGAGAGTGTGGGGAAGCACCCTCATTGAAGCAGGGGTAAGACAGATGGGATTGGGGGTTTCAAGGGGGGAAACCAGAAAAGGAGATAACATTTAAGATGTAAATAAAGAAAATATCCAAATAAAGAAAAAAATGAAGGGAAATGTTTCATAAATCAATGAATCAAAGATTTAAGTTTTTACAAAAAGTTTGATAAGATTGACAAAACAGTAGCAAAACAGACAAAAGTACAAAAAAGAACTAAGTTGATTAAAGTAAAGATTAAACATGAGCAATAAGAACACACACTGCTGAATAAATTCGGAGAATTATAAGCACAATCTTTAAAATGTAGTTTTCATAAGAAGAAGTATAAATGGTGAAGAAACACTTAAAATGTTCCACAACCTTGTTTATGAAGGAAATTCTAATTAATATTCTTTTGTGATTTCTTCTTACATTAATAAGAATGACCAACACTAATAAAACTAGTGAAAGCACATGCTGGTGAGAATGCAGTAAAAATAAAACACCTATTAATTGCTGATGGATGTTAATGCAGCTACAGCTAACATGGAAATAAGAATTTCCTCAAAATGTTGAGAATAATCTACCACAAGATTCAATTTACCATTCTTGGGCATATACCTAAGGACTCTCCATCTTGCTACAGATATGTTATAATCCGTCTTCATTGCTGTAATGATCACAATAGTCAGAAACTGGGAACATGATGGATGTATACCAATGGATGAACAGATTATAAATGACAGAGGTGGTAGATGAAGGCTAGAAAACAGATTCTTTACAACATAACAGTATGGATAAACATGAACTCACAGAGTATGTGAGAGCATACACAAACCTGCACAGGTTCAAATATTTCAAACTCCTATCAGTGAGAAATGGAAGTAGATACAAATTCCCATCACTATAAAGCAATTTTATATCTGTTAAAATGTGGGTAATTATTGTTCTCCAATGCAGGGACAATGAGTTTATCAACTACACTCCAAGACAGACCTGATACCCAGAAGTAGTTGTGATGGGGAATTTTTTGTTTTATTTGTTTGTTTTGATAACTTTGTTTCATTAGGTGGTTTACTTCTTTGTTTTTAATAGAAAGGCAGGCAATTTATGTGATGTAGGGAGGATCAACAAAGAGTTTAGGAAGGGGAAAATATATGATAAAAATAAATTATATGAAATTTTTAAATAAAAAAATAAATTTTCCTCAGAATTGGACAATTTTAAAGATATAGATCATTTCTATGTATATCTATTCTTCTATGATTAAATCATGATGAATACAATAATTTAAATAGACTGCTAGCACCCAGTAAGTTACAGGCATTGATTACGAGCTCTCAACTAAAAATTTCCAGTGGTAGATGAATTCAGTACTGAATTCTACCAAGGAATCAAAGTAAAACTTACATCCAAACTTTCATCTCAAGTAATTACTTTCAAAAGGCTCTGCTAAAAGACAACTTAAAACAAATCTTAATATAGTTTTACATTACAGTCAGAGCAAAACTTGCTATCATCACACTTTCTGGGGCAATACATATTTCTGAAAATAAACTTTCCTTCAGAGACTTGATTTTCCAAGCCATTTCAATTAACTTTAAAACCATGTATTTAGCCTGATATCCTACTCTGTAATCAGTCTATTTCTGTTTAACCTGCCTTGAAGGGAATAATTTAAACAACAATACAGAGTTTTGAATTTCTAAGATTAAGTTCAATACATAACACAAGATTTGCTCTCTTCCATATTCCTGATTGTGTTAAATCTTTATTTCATTTTCTTTCCTAATCAATATTATTTACTATTTTATTTTTGAGTTTAAAATATAATGACATTTCTACTTTCTACTTCTTAGCTCCAAAACCTTCCTTATACCCCTTCCTACTTTCCTTCAAATCCATGATTTATAAATTAACTAATATTACATGCATATATTCATATATATGCACACTAATATATGTATGTATATGCATATAAACTTCTAAATATAAACATTTCAGTCTATATAATGTTAATTGTATGAATGATTTCAGAGGTAACCTTTTGATGCTAGACAACCAATTGTTGAGCTCTTCCCAAGTGACTATATTCTCTCTTCCCATGTTTTTTCATCTGCCACCCACAAGCCACTTTTGTGGGAAAGCTAGGTGACTTACTGCAAGCCTTCATTTTTTCCTCCTCTCCTCCAAATCCAACCTCCCAGTTTCTTTCCCAGCTCTACAGCAATAAATTTCTTGTTCTCCTCAATGATACTCAAGACACAAATAATATTCAAACGTAAAGAGAGTTTTATTCTGCAGAAATCCAGCATGCTGTAGTCTACCATCTACCGTGATGAAGGAGCTCAGTGGGTGGATCCTTGACAAGAGACCCCTAATGTGTGGGCCCATTATTCACCAAAGAAGGATGCCCTAGACTCAAATAGTATGCAAAAGCAAAGAGCATTTTATTCTGCAGAAGTCCAGCATGCTGGGGTCTTCTACCATCTTCCATGATAAAGGAGATCTAGTGAGCTTACAGAGACAATTTAAAACACATTAGAGGAATTACAGGAAGAGGTAGGTGACCCCCATCTTAATCACTTGGCTCTATCGCTAGGGAGATTCCAAAATCATTACTGGCACTTAGAGAATGCTGAAAACTTTTGCTGGCAATGTTTAAAAACTGTTGCTGAGGAAATCTGGGAACTGCTATTGACCAATTATCCTTGCCTCAGCCCAGGAGGCAGGGCAGATTCTGAGCCTGGATTTCAATGGACTTCCCCAGTTATTGGAAACAGAGATTTAGGCCTATACTCCTGAACTGACATTTTGAAGCCTGTCACGGAGTCAGCCTAGCCTCTCTAAATATTTTGCTTTCCTCCTTCCTGTGAACCCAGTTAACACCCTTCCTACCACATTGCTATTCCTAAGTGTCAGGTCCTAATGTCTAGGATCTCATCTCACCTCAACTCTAGTGGTCGTAATTATCAGGATCCCAGAAGTATATCCTACCAGAAATACAAAGCTACAACATTCTGCTAAGAATCAAAGATAACAACATAAACAAAGCACAACATACCCATCAAAGAAAGTTAATATATCAACACCAGAATTATCACCTCTCAAAACCCAGAAGTCTGTGACCCAGCATAAAAGCACAATCAATTCCAGCCAGTAATATGTCTCCAATAGAGCCCAGCATCCACAGTAGACCATGATATACTTAGTGTTTAGTTTTATTTCCATGATCTCTTTTTATAAAGTGTGTATTTCTGGATTCTTTAGCAATCATCAGGTTTTCATAGATATATGGATTTATGTCTGGGTCTTCAATTCCATCCCAGTGACCCTCCTTTTAGTTTTAATGCCAATACCATGTGATTTTTATTACTGTACCTCTGAAGCATGACTTGAAATCAAGAATAATGCTAACTATAAGAGTACTTTTATTGGCCAACATTTTTTTCTAACTATTCTGGTTTTTTCCTCATATGAAGCTGAGTATTGTCCTTATCTATGTAATTATGTATATATGTATATATGTACTTATTTATTATTTATTTTTCACTCATACATTACATCCTGACCACAATTCTGCAACCTTCCACTCCTCCCATTTCCACCAAACATACTTCCCCTCTTGTACAGATCCTCTACTCTATTTCCCTTCAGAAAAGAGTCTTCCCAGGGATATCATCTGAACATAGGATAACAAGTTACCCTAAGAATAGGTGCAAACCCTGATATCAAGACTTGACAAGGCTAATCAGTAGGAGTAAAAGGGTCCCAAGAACAGACAAAGAGTCAGAGACATCCCCTATTCCTGCTGTTAGAAGTCCTCCAAGAAAACCAAAACCAAGCAACAAAACCATTATACACACAGAGACACAAACACACACACATACAGAGAGAGACAGAGACAGAGACAGAGACAGACAGAGAGACAGACAGACAGACAGAGACAGAGAGAGAGAGAGAGAGAGAGAGAGAGAGAGAGAGAGAATACCTAGTTCAGGCACATACAGGGTCTGTGATTGTAATTGATACCAGTTTGTGTGAGTCCTATAAGACCTGCTTAGTTGATTTTTTTGGATATGTTCTTATGGTGTCTTTGACCCCTCTGGTTCCTATAATCCTTCCTCCCCATCTTCCACAAAAGTACCCAAGTCCCACCTAGTATGTGGCTATGGGCTTCTGCATCTACTGTACCAGTGCTAGATCAAGGCTCTCTTATGACAGTTTGGCTAGACACAAATATATGAGTAAAGCAGAAGATCATTAGAAATCATTTCACTGATGAATTTTTATTTTATTTAATTTTTGCTACACAGGATTGGTTCCATCCTAAGTATCTGGGCTATCCAGCCTCAGTTTTTACTTCTTGGATATCCATGTAGTATTAGGTATAGGTTACCTCTCAAGGCAAGGGTCTCAAATTGGACCAATCCTTGGTTTCCATCTAGAACTCCCATACATTCTGTGCCACAATTATCCCCACATATTTTAAAGTCAGGATAAGTTGTAGGTCAAAAGTTTTGTGACTGGGTTTGTGTCCCAAGCCCATCAATGAAAACTTTCCTTGGTTATAGAAAATGGCTGCTTCAGGCTCCACATTCCACATTAAAAGATGTCTTCAATAGGATTACCATTGTAGGTTCCAGGCATTTCCCATTGTACTAGTTTGAGAATTGTCATTTCAAAGCCCATAAATTGTGTGGACTTTTTGATAGAGATTAAGTTGAATCTATAGATTGCTTTTAGATTGCTTTTTTTTTTTACTATGTTAATTCTGTAAATTCATGACCATAGGAGATCATTCAATCTACTAATATCTACTTCAATTACTTTTTTCTTTAATTCACATATATGAAGTTTTTATCATACAAGTTTTCACTTGCTTGTTTAGAGTTACCCCACCACATTTTTTATCCCTTATAGTTTGTTTCTATGTTCCAATTTTTGTTTCTGGTTTTATTAATTTGGATATTCTCTCTTCAACTCTTAGTTTGGAAAAGGAATTTTCTACCTTTTTTATTTTCTTGAAGAACCAACTCTTGTTTCAATGATTTTTAAAAAATTGTTACCTTTGTTTCAATACATTGATTTCAGTCTTAGTTTGATTATTTCTTAGCATCTATTCTTGGGGATGCCTACTTCTTTGTATCAAGGGCTTTCGAGTGTACTACTTAGTTGCTCCAATAGTTTTATATAGATCCTTACTGCTATGTACTTTCCGCTTAACACCACTTTCATCAGGCTTCATAAATTTGGATATGTTGTGTGTTTGTTCTCATTGAATTATAGAATATATTTAATTTCTTTCTTTATTTCTGTGTTGACACACTTTTCATCCTAGGGAGAGCATTCAGTTTCTTAGAGTTTGTAAGCTTTTTGTTCCTTCTTTTGTTGATATCTAGCTTCGTTATAGAGAATTTTGTAAACTTTATTGCACCTGATGAGACTTGTTCTGTGTGTATTTATGTGTTCAGTTTTGGCAAATGTTCCATGAGGTACAGAGAGAGTATATTTTTTTCTGTTTGGGCTGAAGTTTTCTATTATCAATGTGTGAAGGTCAAGATATCATTTAAGCTATATTTTTGTTTATTTTTAAAAAGTAGGGACCCTTGTATTTAAGGGATAATATGTTAAGAATTTAAATGTCATCTTGATGAATCTTGCTTTGACAATTAGTAAATGTCCTTCTTCATTTCTTTGGAATAATTTTGGTTAGAAGTCTATTTTGCTAGACATTGAAGTAGTTATACCAGCTTGCTACTTGTGTCCATTTGCTGGATAACTCTTTTTTCCAAGATTTTTCTCTGAGGTAATGTCTATCTTGATTCTGAGGAATGTTTCTTGTATGCAGCAGAAGGATAAATCCTGCTTTACATTCATTCTGTTAGTTTGTGTCTTTTCATTAGTAAATTGAGTGCACTGATATTGAGAGATATTAATGACCTATGATTGAAGTTCTTGTTACTTTTTCAGTGGTGGTGGAGGTGTGGGTATCTGTGTCTGTTCATGAACACAAGTACATTTTTCTACTTTTGTTTTTTCTCATATGAGATTATTTATTTTCTGTATTTTCTGGTTGTTGTTAGCTTCTTTAATTTGCAGTTTCTCTACTAGCACTTTCTAGCAGGCTGGATTTGTAGGTAGATAATGTTTAAACTTGAGTTTATCAGTGAATATTTTCTTTTCTTCATCTATGCTGAGTGATAATTTTTATTGCTGTAGTAATCTGATTTGTTATCTGCCATCTCTTAGAGTCTGCAAGACACCTGCTAAAGCCTTTGTGGCCTGCAGCATCTCAACTGATTTGTCAGGTCTAATTCTAATAGGCTTGCCTTCATAGGTTAATTTTTTGTTTTGCATGTTTAAAGTCTTGATTATTATGTAGTGAAAAGATGTCCAGGTCTAGTCAAATCTATTCAATGATTTGTGTGTGTGTGTATATATATATGCTTCTTTTGGCTAAGAAAAGACTCTTCTTTGATTTTATTGAAAATATTTACATGCAGACACATACACACACACACACACACACACACACACACACTTCTTTAGGCTAAGAAAAGACATTTATATGATATTATTAAAAATAATTTCTGGAACTTTGACCTGGGATTCTTCTCCTTTTTCATTCCCATTATTCTTAGGTTTGATATTTCTGAGATGTTTGGGTTTTGTTGGTTTTTGTTATTATTGTTGTTGTTGTTGTTCTTTGTTGTTGTTGTTCCTTTTTTATGGGATTTTTCTTTATGTACATTTCAAATGTTATTCCTGTTCCCAACTTCTTCCCCCAGAAAACCCCTATCCCATCCCTCCTCCCCCTGCTTCTATGAGAGTGTTCTCCCAACCCACACACACTCCTACCTCCCCAACCAGGCACTCCCCTACACTGGGGCATCGAGCCTTTACAGGACCAAGGGCCTCTCCTCCCATTGATGCCTGACAAGGCCATCTTCTGCTACATATGTAGCCAGAGCCACGGGTCCGTCCAAGTGTATTCTTTGGTTGGTGGTTTGATCCCTGGGAACTCTGAGGGGTCTGGTTAGTTGATATTGCTGTTCTTATTATGGGGTTGCAAATCCCTTCAGCTCCTTCAGTCCTTTCTCTAACTCCTCTACTGGGGACCCCATGCTCAGTCCAATGGTGTACTTGTCAGGCTCTGGCAGAGCCTCTCAGGAGAAAGCTATACCAGTTTCCTGTGAGCAAGCACTTCTTGGCATACACAATAGTGTCTGGGTTTGGTGACTGTATCTAGGATGGATCCCCAGGTGAGGCAGTCTCTAGATGGCCTTTCCTTCAGTCTCTGCTCCACACTTTGTCTCCGTATTTCCTCCTGTGAGTATTTTGTTTCCCCTTCTAAGAGGGACCGAAGCCTCCACAGTTTGTCTTCCTTGTTTTTGAGTTTCATATTGTCTGAGAATTGTATCTTGTGTATCTGAGCTTTTGATCTAATATCCACTTATCAATGTGTGTATGCCATGTGTGTTATTTTGTGAGTGGCTTACCTTACTCAGGATGATATTTTCTAGTTCCATCCATTTGCATAAGAATTTCATGAAGCCATTGTTTTTAATAACTGAGTAGTAGTACATTGTGTAAATATACAATGTTTTCTTTATCCCTTCTTAGTTTAAGGGCATCTGGGTTTTTTTCCTGCTTCTGACTCTTATAAATAAGGCTGCTATGAACATAGTGGAACATGTGTCCTTGTTATATGTTGGAGCATCTTTTGGATATATGCTCAGGGGTGGTAGAGCTGGGACATCCGGTAATACTATGTCAAACTTTCTGAAGAACCACAAGACTTATTTACAGAGTAGTTATACCAGCTTGCAATCTCACCAGCAATGGAAGAGTGTTCCTCTTTCTTCACATCCTCACCAGGATCTGCTGTCACCTGAGTTCTTGATCTTAGCCATTCTGACTGATGTGAGGTAGAATCTCAGGGTTATTTTTGATTTGCATTTCCTTCATGACTAAAGATGTCGAACATTTCTTTAAGTGGTTCTTAGCCATTTCTCAGTTGAGAATTCTGTTTCACTATGCACTCTAGTTTTAATAGGGTTATTTTGTTCTCTGGAATCTAACTTCCTGAGTTCTTTGTATATTTTGGATATTAGCCCTCTATCAGATGTAGGGTTGGAAAAGATCTCTTCCCAATATGATGGTTGCTGTTTTGTCCTATTGACAGCACCCTTTGCCATACAGAAGCTGTTCAATTTTATGAAGTCCCATTTGTCCATTCTTGATCTTAGAGCATAAGCCATTGGTGTTCTGTTCAGGAAATTTTCACCTGTGCCAATGTGGTTGAGTTGCTTTCCCACTTTCTCTTCTATTAGATTCATATCTGATTTTATGTTGCAGTCTTTGTTTACCTTGGACATGGACTTTGTACAAGGAGCTGAGAATGGATCAGATCGATGTGCATTCTTCTACAGGTTGACTGACAGTTGAAACAGCATAATTTCCTCAAAATGCTGTTTTTTTATCCACTGGATGGTTTTGGTTCCTTTGTCAAAGATCAAGTGTCCATAGGTGTGTAGGTTCATTTCTGGGTCTTCAAGTCTATTCCACTGATCTACCTGTCTGTCTCTGTCCCAATACTTGTGGTTTTTATCATTATTGCTCTGTAATACAATTTGAGGTCAGGGATGGTGATTCCCCATATATTCTTTTATTGTTGAGAGTGATCTTTGTCATCCTGGGTTTTTTGTTATTCCATAAATTTGAGAATTTCTCTTTCTATCTCTGTGAAGAATTGAGTGGGAATTTTGATGGGGATTGCACTGAATCTGTAGATTGCTTTATGTAAGATGGCCATTTTTCCTATGCTAATCCTGCTGATCCATGAGCATGAGAGATCTTTCCTTCTTCTGAGGCCTTCCTCCATTTCTTTCTTCAGAGACATGAAGTTCTTGTCATACAGATCTTTTACTTGCTTGGTCAGCATCACACCAAGATATTTCATATTATTGTGACTATCATAAAGTGTGTTGTTTCCCCAATTTCTTTCTCAGCCCATTTACCTTTGAATAGAGGAACACTAATGATTTGTTTGAGTTTATTTTGTATCCAGCCACTTTATTGAAGTTGTTTATCAGCTGTAGGAGTTCACTCATAGATTTTTTTGGGTCACTTATGTACACTATCATATCATCTGAAAATAGTGATATCTTGACTTCCTCCTTTCCAATTTGTATCCCTTTGATCTCCTTTTGTTGCCTAATTGCTCTGGCTAGAATTTCACGTACTATATTGGATAGATAGGGGGAGATTGGGCAGTCTCTTCTTGTCCCTGATTTTAGTTGGTTTACTTCAACTTTCTCTCCATTTAGTTTGATGTTGGCTATTGGCTTGCTGTATATTGCTTTTATTATATTTTGGTATTAACCTTGATTTCCTATTTTCTCCAATACTTTTAGCATGAAGGGGTATTGCATTTTGTCAAAAGCTTTTCAGCATCTAAAGAGATGATCATGTGTTTATTTTTTATTTTAGTTTATTTATTTAGTGTATTAAGTTGATGAATTTCAGTATATCAATACATCCGTGCAGTCCTAGTTTGAAGCCTACTAGATCATCCTGAATGATTGCTCTGATGTGTTCTTGGATTTGGTTTGCAAGAATTTTATTGAGTATTTTTGCATCAATATTCATGAGGGAAATTGGTCTGATTTTCTCTTTCTTTGTTGGGTCTTTGTGTGGCTTAAGTACTAGTGTACCTGTGCCACTGGGTGGACTGGTTTTCCTGCATCCCAGTATCCTGGAGGTCCCAGTTACTCCAGATGGTGGGGCAGATGTTATGGCCTCACCTGTGATCCTGGGGGTGTTATAGCACCTGGGGTTTGAGCTTCCTCTGGATGTTGTAGGAGTGGGTACAGAGCCAGCGCCCCTGGTCTGCTTTAGGCTGGTTTTATGGTGTTTATTTATTTCCTCTTTAAAGACCTGTATTATCTTCATATAGATGTTTTTAAGGTCTTTTTCTTGAATTTAAACTATGTTTTAATATTCAGGTCCTAGTGTAGTAGGATAGCTATGCTCCAGTACAGACATATTGCTGGCTATTATTGATTGCATTCTTATGCTGGCATCGTGCCAGCATATTCATTAAGAGATTTCATCTTACATCAATCAGAATGGCTAAGATAAAAATAATTCAGTGGATAGCACATGTTGATGAGAATGTGAAAAATGAGGAGCACTCCCCCATTGCTGGTGGGACTGCATACTGGTACAACCACTCTGGAAATGAATCTGGAGTTTCTTCAGAATATTGGGAATAGATCTACCTGAAGACCCAGCTATAGCACTCTTGTGCATATACCCAAAACATGCCCCATCATGCCACAGGGGCATGTGCTCCACTATGTTTATAGAGACATTAATTGTGATAACAAGAAGCTGGAAACAACCTAGATGCACCAGAAAGGAAGAATGGATACAGAAATGTAGTTCAATTACACAATGGAATATTATTCAGCTATTAAGAATGAGGACATCATGAGTTTTGCAGGCAAATGGATGGAACTAGAAAATATCATCCTGAGTGAAGAAACTCAGACTCAAAAAGGACATGCATGCTATGTACTCACTAATAAGTGGATATTAGCCAAAAAAGTATAGAATATCCAGGATACAATCCACAGAACTCAAGAAGGTAACCAAGACAAAGGGAACAAGTGAGTATACTTCAATCCCACTGGGAGGGGGAAAAAAGAAAGCATGGGAGGGAGAGTCCTGTTTTGCAGAGAAGACAGGGAGGGGAAAGGAGGAACATCAGTAGTTATTGGGGGTCAGAAACAGGAGTGAAGTCCTGAGGGCCAGCAGAAAGAAGAGAAAGAGGCAACCTCAGGAAGTAGGAAGTTGGGGACCCTCTAAGATGTGCCAGATTCCTGGGAGGTGAAGAATGCTCAGCACTCAAAAGGAGGGACCTTAGATGAAATGCCCAAGAGAGAGGGAGCTTGTAGAGTCGACCTCCAGTAGGAAGACAGGGCAAGTGAATTGAAGGAATTGCCATCCCATAGTCAAAACCTCTGACCCAGATTTGTTCCTCTCTAAAAGATCTTCAGGGACAAAAATGGAGAAGACACTGAGAGAAAGGAGGTCCTGTGACTGGCCCAAATTGGGACCCATTTCAGGGGAGGCCCCAAGGCCTAACACTATTACTGATGCTATGATATACTTGTAGACAGGAGCCTAGCATGACTGCCCTCCAAGAGGCCCAACAAACAGCTGACTGATTAATAAGCAGACACTTACACCCAACCAATGGTCAGAAGCCAGGGACCCGTGTGGTTGAATTAAGGAAAGACTGAGAGAAACTGAGAATGAGGACAACCCCATTGGAAGACCAGCAGTCTCAACTAACCTGAATCCCTGAGGTCTCTCAGACACTGAGCCATCTAACAGGCAGCATACACTAGCTGATATGAAGCCCCCAACACATACAGCAAAGGACTGCCTGGTCTTGCCTCAGTGAAAGAAGATGTACTTAAGCTTGGAGAGGTCCCAGGGAGTGGTGAGGCAAAGTAGGGTGGGTAGGGATATCTTCTTGAAGACTGGGGGGTCTAAAATGGGATGAGGGTCTGTAGGAGGTTGGAACAGGAGGGGGATAACAACTGAACTGTAAAAAATAAAGATTAAAGATAATTTTAAAGACGCTATTATAAGTCTAAGTGCTGATCTTTTCTTTCTTGGATGTGTGGGTTTTTTCCTTTGTATCTCTGTTTTGTCTCTCAATTTTTAGAGAGTGTGTTACCTGTATGTTGCATGTTTTATTGGCCTGCTTAGTGGTTTTAGTCACAGGTAATATTTGCTGGTGTTGCAAGCCAGGATGAGGAGAGTCCAGTGGGAGATAGTCTTTGGAAGTGTTAGATGAGATACTGAGGATTGGTCTGGAAGAATGAAGAGTAAGGAGAAGGTCAACAAGAATACCTGGTCATCTGACAGGCATGTACTGTGATTTCACAGAGGTGTCTGGCCAAGATGGCAGATAGAACAAAGTAATGAGCTGTGAAGGGGAAGTCTGTAAGATCCACAGGACAGGGAAAGGGGGTGGCTGTAGAAGCTGATGTTTTACTGCAATAATTAGGACAACCCTTAGGACTGAGTATTGGGGAAGAAAGAGTAGATAAGGTCTAAATAACTCTTCTTCTGTGAGACTTGACCTGTAATTGAGAACTTGATGTGGTATCCATTGGAGTTGTTTGGGAAAGAGATATATGGATGAAGGGGGGGTGGGTGATCAGGGTTAAACATTCTTTTCAAGTGTCACCTTTGAGTAGAAACTGTATATTATTGTTACATTTCTGAATAAATATTGCCAGGAGAAAATTATATACATGTGTACTAAATAAGGAGATACTTCATATGGATCTGGAACTGAAAAGAAACAGTAACAAAATTAATTAAATGCTTTAATTTAAGGAGATACATCCTAGAACTTGGGATGTTGTCACTAGTGATTCTATAGTTTAATTAATTCTTCTGTTATTGAAGTATATCCCACTCATTAGTATTTCATAGGATGTATAGTGATACTCATTATAAACCATGACTGGGGAGGTATATGACCTATAATAAAATAGTCTGATTATATATTACCATTCAGGCATGCCTTCACTTTACTTTCTAATTATTAATATTAACATGCAAAGTTTTGGCCTGCTTTGAAAGATAGCCAGAAAAGATTATTCACATGGGGCCTTGAGTATCAAAGTGATACCTAATCGCCCATACTACAAGAATAACAGAATGAGGGATCATTCTGAAATGGGACTTCTATTTAAAATCATCACAAAATAGCCTCAGAATATTGTAAGAAATAATGGAGAGGTATTTAATATTCAGATAAGAGGGAGTCTGTGATATATTACCTTCTTGATGTAACATAACAATTACAAGTGTAGTTCATATTCTCTAATGCTTCTATAAGAGTTACTGACATCTGTACAATGTTTGGCTGTTGGTATCTGTATCTGTTTCAGTCAGCTGTTGGGTAGAGCCTCTTAGAGGACAATTATGCTAGCCTTCTGTCTACAAGCATAACAGAGTGTTACTAATAGTGTCAGGGACTGATGCTTGCCCATTGGATGGATTTCAAGTTGGACAGGCTATTGGTTGGCCATTCCTTCTGTCTTTGTTCTGTTTTTGTCAATGCATTTCTTGAAGACAGGACAAATTTTGGGCCAAAAGTTTTGTGAGTGGATTGGTGTCCTTACCCCTTCCCTGGGGCCCCTGCCTGGCTACAGGAGGGGTCCTCTTCCATATCCATTTTTCCACTGTTAAGCACCTTGGATAAGGTCATCTGCAGGGACTACTGGGACCCTCTCCCACCTCAGGTCTTTTGAAATTCCTAAAGATGCCCTCCTACCCCTGCCCACAGCAGCTAAAGATTTTCCTTAATTGTCCTGGCCCTCTGGGTCTCTCTCTCCTGTCTCTCCCCACAACTGCTCCCATTCCCTTCCCTCTCGTCTCTCCCACCCATTTCCCTCCCTCCCTCTGCCTCATGTGGCTAATTTTTTTTTCACCATCTAAGTATGATTCAAGCCTCCTCACTTGGGTCTACCCTGTGGTTTAACTTCTTTGGATCTGTGGGGTATATCATGGATATAGTGTGCTTTTTGATTAATACACACTGTGTTTGTTAGGGTTTGTATTCCTGCACAAAACATCATGACCAAGAAGCAAGTTGGGGAGGAAAGGATTAATTCAGTTTATACTTCCACATTGCTGTTCATCATCAAAGTAAATCAGGACAGGAACACACACAGGGCAGGAACTTAGAGGCAGGAGCTAATACAGAGGCCATGGAGGGTTCTGCTTGCTTCCCCTGGTTTTCTCAGCTTACTTTCTTATAGAACCCAGGACCACTATCCCAGAGGTGGCACCACCCAAAATGGTCTGGACTTTCCCTGATTGATTACTAATTGAGAAAATGCCTTACAGCTAGAACTCTTGGAGGCATATTCTCAAGGGAGGCTCCTTTCTCTGTGATAACTCAAGCTTGCGTCAAGTTGACACACAAAACCAGCCAGTATACTCACTTATCAGTGAGCACATACCATGCATCGTCTTTTAGGTATGGCTTATTTCACCTATGATAATTTCTAGTCCCATTCATTTGCCTGTAAATTTCATGATGTCCTTGTTTTTAATAGGTGAATGATATTCCACTAAGAAAATGAACCACAATTTCTGTATCCGTTCTTCAGTTGAGAGACACTGTATTGTTTCCAACTTCTGGCTATTACAAATAAGGCTGTTAGTAACATAAATGAACATATATCCTTGTGATATTGGGGAGTATCTTTTGCCCAGGAGTGGTAGAACTGGGTTTTTAGGTAGAACTATTTCCAATTTTATGAGGAACAAGTAGATTGATTTAAAGACTGTTTGTACAAGTTTGCAATCTTACCAGCAATGGATGTTTGTTTTCCTTTCTTCATATCCTCACCATCATGTGCTGTCACTTGAATTTTTGATTTTAGCCATTCTAATTGGTATAAGATGGGATCGCTGGGTCTTTTTGATTTGCATTTCTCTGATGACTAAGGATATTTAGGATTTAATTACTTCTTAGCCATTTGGGATTCCGCTATTGAGAATTCTTTGTTTAGCTCTGTACCCCATTTTTAACTGGGATTATTTGGATAGTTTGAATCTAATACCTTGAGTTCTTCATAAATTTTGGATACCAGCTGTCTGTAGGATGTAGAGATGGTTAATATCTCTTTCAAATCTGTAGGCTGCCTGCTGGTTTGCCCTATTGACCGTGTCCTTTGCCTTCCAGTAGCTCTTCAGTTTTATGAGGTCCTATCAATTGTTCTTAGTGTCTGAGCCTTTGGCATTCTCAGGAATTGTGTCCTCTGTGTTCATGGTTTTTTCATACTTTCTCTCCTATGAGATTTAGTGTACCCAGTTTTATGTTGATATCCTTGATCCACTTGTACTTGAATTTAAAAATATCAAAGAAAAAGGAAACTGCCCATTACATTTCATGGGAAACATTACCTACTTTAAAAAGTAAAGGATGAATCTTTGCAGCAAGGAGAGAGAAGTTAAAAATATTTTGTGGCTGAGTTACCTCGCTCAGGATGAAATTTTCAAGTTCCATCCATTTGCCTGCAAATTTCATTAAGTCATTGTTTTTAATAGCTGAGTAGTACTCCATTGTGTAAATGTACCACACTTTCTGTATCCATTCCTCTGATGAGGGACA
>CM052703.1:106085847-106107623 GCA_028551405.1 Uromys caudimaculatus
TCCCAGTTGTCTATTCTTGATCTTAGAGCATAAGCCATTGGTGTTCTGTTCAGGAACTTTTTCCCCATACCCAGGTGTTCAAGAGTTTTCCCCACTTTCTCTTCTATTAGATTCAGTGTAACTGGTTTTATGTGGAGGTCCTTGATCCACTTGGACTTGAGCTTTGTACAAGGAGATAGGAATGGATCAATTTGCATTCTTCTACATGTAGACCGCCAATTGAACATGGTATGTAATCACTGATAATTGGATATTAGCCCAAAAGTTCAGAATGCCCAAGTTTCACTTAACAGCAACCACTGGACTGAGAGTGAGGTCCCAGATGGAGGAGTTGGAGAAAGGTCTGAAGGAGCTGAGGGAGTTTGCAGCCTCAAGGATGGAGCAACAGTGTCAATGGGCCTGACCCCCTGCCCCCGGTCATCCTGGAGTTTGGACCACCAACCAAAGAATACACATCTATGGACCCATGGTTCGGACCACATATGTGGCAGAGGATGACCTCGATGGCCATCAGGGAGAGAGGAGAGGCCCTTGGGCCTGAGGGTGTTAGAGGCCCCAGTAAAGGGGAATGTCAAGGCAGGAATATGGGGATGGGTGGGCAGGTGGGTGGGAGGCGGAATTCCCTCATAGAGGCGGGGATAGGGAGGGGATAGGGGGTTTCCAAAGAGGAGACCCAGAAAAGGGGAAATATTGGAAATGTAAATAAAGTATCAAAGATAAATAAATAAATAAATAAAATATTTTGTGGGTAAAAATTAAAAAATAACAGAATAACAGAAGATATATGGATTACATATGATATTGCTATACTTATTGTCATAAAAAGTTATTTTTCAGTAATGATTACAATTTCACATATCCATTTTAAGAGATGTAAAAATAAGGCAGATTTATAGAAAGAGAAGATTGAAAAATGGAATGCAGGTTAGAGGCCATTGAACAGAGATTACAGTATCTAGAATCTTTAACAACATCAAAGAGGATAGTTCCAAGAGGGAAAAATCTAAAAAGTTATCATGAATTAGAATGGCAACCCACAGAGATTCAATATTTTACATTATAATCTAGATTCTACTTATTGTTGCTATCTTACAACACTGTCAAATAATAGATTATATATTTTATTTTGTAGAATTCAAGAAATTAAATATATACATGTTATTATATCATACTATTGATACATATTCAGAATTTCAATGAAATTTTGCCTCAAGTTATGAAAACATGATTCTGAGATTATGCATTTATATGAGATGATTATCTTAGAGTTGTCTTTATAGATTGACATTGATGATGCTCAAACAGTATGTGTGTGTGTGTGTGTGTGTGTGTATGAATATAATCATTTTAAGACATTATGGCATAAAAGCTGCTACAGATATTACTTCCAATACTACAGATGAAGACATTATAGAGGAATTTAACAAAAATTTAAGGGAGATGCTCATAGATCAGAAAGAGGGAAAGAAGAAAAAAAACCTCTCAGCAATAAATTAAATGCTGTTTTGTTGACTTTGATTTTTTTAATAAGTCAATAAAATAGATACACAGTAGTTTAAAAAAAAAAACACACTAGATTTTAGAAAAGACTGCTGGTTAGGAATAGATCCCTGTCTCAGGGATGTTTTTCCTGCTTAGCCTGTTTACTGTTACCTTTGCGGTTTGGCCCAGAGAACAGTAAATGAAGAGTCATCTCAGCCATGGGTTCAGCCTTGTCTTGTGATCTGGTTACACAAGACAGTTTTCCACCCCGGGGGAGGAGAGTATTTAAGGAAAAAGGAATAAAAATATTTCGTCATTCTGCTTGCACAAATGACCCGTGTCTTTGTCTTTTGTTCCAATACCCCAAGCCTGTGCTCGGTTCTCGGTAGCGAGGCAGCACAGGCACCATCAGCTGCTGAAGTAGATTGGAATATAAAAATCCTGATTCCAGAATAGAGAAATAGAGACATCTTGTATTGGGGGAGAAAAAAAAATAGAGAGAACAAGAGGTCTCAACTCAACTGGGCTAGGATCACAAAGTCAAGAGAAGTGCAAACTGAGCACAGATTGATGGAGCTGAAACAGCCCAGGTGAGATTCCAAGAAAAAGTAACTTGGAGAATGCAGTTAGGAAAAAAATAATTCTACAGGTACTTGCCCAGTAATTGTGCTATAACTGATTAAATAAATTGACAAGACTCGGTTTCAATCATTGGAGTATGACTGAGTCATAATAAGAACTAATAGAGATATTAAATATCATACAACAACAACCCAATCTCCAAGATTAGGAAAATCTTCTTAAGGCCTGACTATAAAAGACAAGCTATTGGAGATGGGTAATTACAAGGGGAGGAGGAGTCATTCTGTTCTGAGGATGTGGTTTCATGCTTTAGCAAAGGGACCCACATACACATGAACAATGGATACCTACATGGTCATACCTGATTGTCAACAGGCAAAACCAAAATATTGGGAGACATTTGTGTTGAAAAGTTATGGGAATATTTTAATTGGAATTAGAAATTAGATGTAATCCTATTACACAGCACATACATGAAATTCTTCTAAAAATAATTTTTAAATGTATAAATGTATAGATTGGGAAGGACTACATAACACTTATTCGTAAAAGAATTTCTTTATCAGTTCTGTCACCTGAAGGCTGAGAGGACTATGCAGAGGAGAAGACAGACGATTCTATGGGACACAGTGATGAAAGACTCCAAGGAAACAATGTCTTCCAGATTCAACAGGGGTGTTGCACATATAAATTCACGGAAATTATGAAAATATGCATAAGACCTGTACAAGTTCATATCAGATAAATTCCAAGCAGGAAGAATGGGAGGTGGACCAAAATTCGGATAGTTAATCAAGAAACATTTGGAATACACAACTGAATAGATAAAGTCCAAAGGTCAATTTTCTCAAAAAAGTGTAATTTTGTATATAAATCACAATCCACATGGACTGTGCCCATGTGTCTTTGGTAAACAAAAAGCAAATAAATTGTGTTTGTGTGATTTTTATATTTAGTTTTTTAAAAAATTTTATTCTTTGACTTATTGGCTTTTTGTCTTGATTTCCTTTTTACTTTTCTGAAAAACTGTGACAGACCATAAATATGGTGTTTTAGGGAGAATGGAGAGGATTTGGGGAAAGAGAAATCCGCAATTAAAATAAGATATATATACATATATATATATATATATATATATATATATATATATATATATATATACACACACACACACACACACATATATAATTAAATTATGGCAAAAATGGTCCTTTTAATAGGCATTTCCTTAAATGTTGGAGCTACTTAGAATTCATGCGATAGTATATCCTACTTCATCTATCTATTGAGTGGCCTTAATGGAGAGGTTATGTAAGTTATGAAAATAGGATTTGAAAGTGCACAACTATATTAAATTCTAAAACTATATACTAAGAGTTGTTTGTAAACACTTATCTAAATAAAATATTGCTCAAAGTCTATTCACCATACATTTTTGCACACAGTTTGTGAAGATCATTAACTAAAGTAGATTGTATCACAAATAGTTCCTATTGTCTGCCTCTTTCTGCTCCTCAAAAGTCATAATTTTAAAGATCATTGACATCTTTGCAGAAAATGGAGTAAAATATTGCAAGAGAAAGCCAATGCGGATATTTATATGAGATTGTGACTGCTAAATTTGTCAGAAACTACAAACATAAAATTATCTACATTACAATGGCCTAAATACAAGCTAAACTAGGCTGGCATCAACAGATATGCCAAAGTGGAGGAGGAGAAATTTGTAAGTCATCAACCATACAAAATGATCTGCAGACTGCTAAGGAGACTGAGAGCAAAAAAAAAGTCATCAGGAAAGAACACAAAATGAATTTTAAATACCATCCAGTCAACCCTGAAAATATACATGCAAATATACTGAGCAGGTATACACACACACACACACACACACACACACACACACACACACATACACAGACACACACACACAGAGACATCCCAACACTACCACCACAACAAATAACGACAGCAACAACAAAAATTAATGAATAAATGAGTCCATGAACTTGAAAGAAGACTGGAGGCAAAGAAATTAGGAAATGATACAATTATACTTTTATGATAAAAAGAACAAAAGTAACTAAAGATATATGTATTATTTCTTAATTTATATGTTAACTTTGTAATATTTAATGCTTGGAAACAGCACATCTAAGATCTGTCATTTGATTCCGACATAATACCGTTATAGCAAACTAGACCAATTTGTTTTACCTATATAGTCCTTGATGTGTCAAAATTCATAAGAGTGACAGCCTCATCCCACTGCTGCAAGGAACAGGCCAGGACAGAAGACACCCAGAGGCCACAGAAATAGCACATGAGCAAGTGTATGTTGGAGACATGGGAGAGAAAGTGAGGCAGAGCTCCTTGTGCACTATGAAGAGAGGCAGGACAGGAGATGTAATTGTGGTGAGGAACAGCCTGATGAGATGCCTGCACTGACACCTGAGGCCACGATAATCTTTGAGCCCAAGCTTCCACTTAAGGCCATGTATGGTTCTATGTCCTTACTGCAGCAAGTGGCTGTGTCTATGTCAATGGCCCTTGTTACCACCAAAGACCATATAAATATTCATGGTCTACACTGTTATCTGAGGCTATGTTTATGTTCAAGGTTCATGCTGAACACACACTACCCCTCCACAAGATGGTACCAGTGGTGACATGGGTACCGGAGAGCTGGCCTGCCCCTAAACACGCTGGCATATGAACCTTGGCCTTATGACATGGGTTTGGGAGAACTGGGCTTGTACTCACCCAAGGAAGTTTTGAAAGAGGAGTCAGGCTGAACAACTCTACTACTACCTAGCTCATATCCAGGGCTTTGAGCTGGCCCACCCAAACATCCAACTCAATTATGAGTTGCTGGAGTACATAAAGGGATGGATCCTATAGAACCAAAACTGCAGGATCTCCATGAGTCAGGGCAACTGTGAGATGTCTGAGAGAAATATCCTTGTGGCTTCACTAATGTTACTATAGCAGAATCCAGAGATCTGGAGCCAGACCAATGAGTCATTGCAATGAATATTTGCTATTTGGATAAAAAGGCATACTGTATAATACACTGAGGCAGACCACAGCTTCCACTGTGAGATGTTTTATTTTATTTCATTTTTCCTTAATTTTTAATTTTGTCATAGTGGTTACAAAGGTTACAAAGGAAGATTTGGAAGGACGGAAGAAAGAGTGAGAGTTTAGTACATGATGTGAAATCCACAAAGAATCAATAAAAATTATGGAAAAATTCCACAAAGCATACTTGAAACAAAATGGCCACACCATTAAGAAACAGACTCTTCAGATCTCCATTGCTATCAATTACAATTAGACACTCTATTTTAAATCATTTTATGACCCCCAAATTCTCCATGCTGAGATTTTTTTTTTTCATGGCTTCTATTTGACAGGTACAGAATCAATAATTTGAAAAGATGATGTCAGTATGATAATGCAACTGAAAGGAAGAGATAATAGTGTGCCTACTATGGTACTCTAGGAAAAGGAGGAGAAAAAAGCCCCCAATAATAACACTTTAGATAATTTTACACAAATTGATTGCTAATAGCATCCAGTTCAGTAGCTCCAAGCTATGTCACATGAATTCCGTTGATGTTTCTGTGAGACACTGCCTCCTCTTGTATGCTGACTCAACATTCAAAAGGATATACTTTTGTAATGTAGAGTTTTAGATTAGCACCATCTTAAGTAGGATCTTATTTGTATAAGACTGTGGAACTCTGGTAATCTAACAAAAAAGAACAACAATACCTCAGTTCCTTAGTAAAGGTGGTCTTTGAGTTTATGGATAACTTTAGCTATGAATGTCACTTATAAAGGGAGGCACACATCAAAAGAATTTTGTTGTTAGAATATTAGACTCTCTCAATGAAAGAAAATGTTTCCTATATTCTCAGATATTGGGAGCTAGCACAATCACAGTAAGTAAAGATTCTGACAGGTTAATGTCATGTGTATGCATCCTCTTTAGATATTTTCAATGATGACACCACAGTGAAATCAGATTCTACAACCAAGAACTATAAGAGTACATCCTCATTCAGTGATGCCAGTATTGCCATGGTGCAAAAAAGTAAAATAAAATAAAAGTATAAACACATCTGCAAAACAAATATATGTCAATGTTTGTTATGAACACATGAAGTAAATTTCTCAGAAATATTTACAAAATAAAATTTAACAAACTATTATAATGACCATGAACTATGATTAAGTGTTTGCATTCTGAGAGTCATAGATGAATCTTATGTTTTAATTAGCTCAAGTAATAGAGCACATTAGTATCCCAAGGGTGATAATTATATGAATACAACAAAAGAATGATAGTGACAAGATGAAGTTGAATATAATTTCATTATTAAATCCTTTAAAAACCTAAAGTCCCCATATGGCAAATGTATATCTTAAGTTACCAAAAAAAAATAGAGCGTGAAGTAAATATTGTCTTTAAATCATGAACATGAAGATAGTATGACAAGTTCTATCTTTTACTCCTCATAGTGATAAGGAACTATCTAGAACAATAAAGCATCAGAGACACAAAAAGAAGTCAAATAGAAGAGTGAGGTTTAAATTTTCAGTATGCAGTGCAGGACCAGAGTCCCTTGAAAACTTTAGATTTTATTATAAAATCTTTAGATTTGATAATTCCTTTTGACAATGTCACAAGATAAAAAATAGTGAGAATGTTCTTTAGCATTTCTTGATATCATCTATAATGAGTGTCAGGAAGAATTCATTTACAGTATTTGTTTGTTTGTTTTTAAACTCCAGATTTTATTCCCCTCCCGGTCCACCCTCTGACTGTTCCATATCCCATACCTCCTCCCTCCCGCCCCCTCTCACGAGGATGCCCCCACTCCCCTCTATCAGCCTACCAGACCTCTATACTTCCTGGGGCCTCCAGTCTCTTAAGGGCTAGGTGCATCCTCTCTTGACTAAACCCAGACCCAGCAGTTCTCCGCTGCCATGTGTGCTAGAGCCCTATACCAGCGGGCATATGCTGCCTGGTCTGTGTTCCAGTATCTGAGAGATCTCCCGGGTGGGGTACAGGTTAATTGAGACTGCTGGTCCTCCCACAGGGCCCCCCTCCTCCCCAGCCTCATCCAGCTTTACCCTAATTTAACCAGAGGGTCAGCATTGGTTGGGTGCAAATATATGCATCTGACCCTTTCAGCTGCTTGTTGGGTCTTTTGGAGGGCAGTCATGATGGGTCCCTTCATGTGAGCGCTCCATAGCCTCCGTAATAGTGTCATGTCTTGGGGCCTCTTGAGCTGGATAAAACCTCTATATAAATCTAAGAAGAAAGAGAAAGACCATCACCTTAAAATGGAACATGCTTGTCAGGTTTACTGATCCTAACTGATATTCCCAGAACTTGGAATATGGAATGCACAGGGTGAGAGTTCAAGATCAAACTAAGAAACAGAGCAAATATAAGGGTAGCCTGAATTAGAGGAGGTCCTTTCAAGTACAAACTGAAACATCAAAGCACTACAGAAAGAAATATAAGAGTGTATGAAGTGAAACAACTTCCTGTAATGATAGCTCATCATTCTCAATACTGAAAAATGGTGAGGCTACCAAAGAGTCTACAGACGTAAGGAAATTACCATTTAAATTCCAAACAGAATACACATAAAATGTAAAATGAACTCGAATACACTAAGGGAAACATAAAACACTCTACTAGATCATGCATTCTAATCTTAAAGATAATTTTATTATTATATCAGCAGGCAGATCACTATAGTCTTAGAAAACACCACATTATTGACACAAAAGAAACATATAGAGCAATGTAATTTAACAGAAAAAATAAAGTAAAACACACAGAGCTATATATAAGCACAAAATGTCAAGCATTTCGAGCAAATTTATTGAAACTATTTTCCAAAATTAATAATAATCAATATAAAAATTAGTTACATTAAAAGGTGCTGACACTAGATTTTTCCATTTTGTCTTGAGAAAGAGAACATTTCTCTCCTGCAAATAACAATTCCTACTACCTAGTATGTATGTATGTGTATATATTCCATATGAAATCATCAGAAGAGTAATATTTACAAAGATTTAGCATTAACCTTAAAATGATATTCTAATCATAGGATTAGCCAAGACTTCTGTATATCAATATGAATTCTCTCCTTGGTAGTTCATATTCTGTAAAGCAATAATGACATGTAGTTTCATAACTAAAACAGAAGAGTTCATTTATTAATTATAGAGGCAGTACCCAGATAACACATGATTTAAATTCAAGCATTAAAACGTGGAGAAAACCAATGCTATTATGAAATCACTGATCAGAAAACTAATTCCTGATTATTTTAGTGAACATTAATAAACACACAAGTTTCCATAATGGTACTGAGATACTGATGGGCATTTTGTTTTCAGAATGATCCAAGATAGGTTCTTTATTCAATACACAAAATTTTAGGTAATTCTGTGCTGTTAGCAGAACCTCCAATATGTGTGAGTCATGTTCTCTTTTTTTCTGGACATCAAATATGGGAGGTTACTACTGTCTGTATTGACCATCCATATAAATATTATCTGTAAGACTTTAAGAAAGTATGCCATGTATTTGCTATTTCTCACTTCCACCTTAAGCTCACTTTTGAATGAAGCAAGCCAAGTCATCTATTTCAAATGGAGATCACAGAAATAGTTTGGTAAACTAGGCATTTCAGAATATTTGGCAAAACAGAGTCATGTTTGAGATTTCAATGTCCACCAGTATAGGTTGATTCATGAGAGAAACAGAGGAGAAGAATGATGGTAAACAAAATTATCAGCTCTCACTCAGATGCAGAGCCCCAGGCAAGATAATGCTTACAAACCCTCCAGAGAAGAAAAACGGCTGAAAAGAAAAGTATTGACAGTCATCAATATATATGCTAGTCGAAAATACATTAATAAAAAGAAATACAGGTGGGTACATGCATGCGAAATTCATACATGGCATTCCACCTGATGCTTCATATTAAATGTTTGCTCAGGATCATAGCTTGAGTGGCATGATGGACATGTTCTCCTTGGTTTTTGTCTTCTTGGTCTTAAAGGCTTCCTTGCTTTTCTGCACTTTGAATGACCCCAAGTGCTTTTTGAGAATAAAAGACAAGAAAAACAATGATGGAGATAAGGAAGTTGATTGTTTTTTTTCCATTTATACTGAACATGGACATGTGAAGAATGATCACTTTAAGGGAAATCTAGACAAGCAGTAAGTGCTTCCTTCATTTATTTACTTTTGATTAATTATCATGATACGTAGGTACTGTAGCTGCTAAGATTTAGACCGCCATTCTCAGTCTTTGATCTGTTTTGTTCTCCTTCACTACCTAGGACCAAAGTAATTTTTTTGTGTGTTACTGGTAATGATTTCACTGTTTCTATGGGAATATAGGATATTTCACTGTCTATCCTCCTAGATTCCCATTTTTGAGATAGAAACCTGAAGAAGATGTATGTTTTCCCTTGGTCTTAGAGTGACACCCTTTTTTAGAAACACTTCCCTTTTCTAGGTGTTATGCTTTCCCCTACAAACACATCCTCAAACACAGTATTTATTCATTTTGCAAATACTCTAGTAAATAACGTTTCTGTGCTCTATTATTATTTCATCTATCAGTAAAGACTGCTGAATTCTTCAGCAGAGAACAATGGTGCATCCAGAATTACCTATGGCTAAAAATCTTTAAGAGATACTACGGGTTTTGTGAAAATAATCTGCATGTCATTATTTTATTACTCTTCTGCTGTGTGACATTTGCAGATGAAATTGAGGATGGGAACAAAATATTTGCTCATCATGAGAATTTTGTGTTTCCCTTTCCCTTCTGTTCTATTTCATAGGCATAGCCATATTTTTCCTGTTGAATGACAGACAGAGTTCTCGGTTACAAACTCAAGAATCAGCCTTTTCAAATATTTCCTCTGTTTGAAGAGGAGATGCCACTGCAAGCAGTGACCTCCTCCTTCCCCCTTCTAACACCAGAATAAAAAGTTCTTGCCTGTGATACCTGCTCACATGTTAGAGAAGGATAAAAAGGTTACAATTTTGGTAAATATTTACTGATGTCAATTATCATATCTCATTTACCCCTGTCTTATTTTAGCTATGATAGTTATTCCACATTTATTTCTCCTTCCAAAAAATGCTAAATATAGAAAAATGTGTACTATGTGGATATGCACAAATCACACTCTGATTTTTATGTTTAATCATAAAATTTTAATTAATGTGTATATTGTATTTAAAATATGGAATTGGGTCATTCTAGCAATGTATTCTAGACCATGCCAAGAAAATTGTCAAAATTACACTGTAGACATTTGGTTATAAAGACTCTTCAGCATAAGACATTATTACATACTCCTGTAGATCTCAGTGGACCTTATAGTCTGAGACATAGTTGTGTTTGTTTTCTTTTTTAAATTTTTTTAAGATTTACGTATTTATTTTATTTACATGAGTGCACTGTAATTGTCTTCAGACACACAAGAAGAGGGCATTGAATTGCATTACAGATGGTTGTTAGTCACCATGTGGTTTCTGGGAATTGAACTCAGGATCTCGAGAAGAGCAGCCAGGGCTCTTAACCACTGAGCCATCTCTCTAGTCCCCATGTTTGTTTTCTAATATTATACCAATGAAAGAAATTCAAAGTTGAGCAAGATGCTGGAAACAGTAGAATAAATGAAAGAATATTCTCAGAGGAAATGAAGAATGGTGACGTTTCTTAAAATCTCAACTGCTGTTTTATTTGTCAAAAAATACCCTTAAGAATATTAAAGAATGAAGAATTATGGGGAAGAGTGTCATACTATTATATTGATTAAACTCACAATACAATATACATAGTGATAGGGAATGCTGAAGAAAGCTGAAGAAATGATGCATCAATTCAAGATGAGCCATAAATGAGAGTGGTATAAGAGGATATGAACCAGAATTTAAACATAAAATTTTCATCAAGGAAAAGGCTCATAAGTGTCCTGTCACTCAGAAGCATGTGACACCCTGAACATTAGAGGAAACATTTATCTTTCTGAGAGTCCAGTTGATGATATTTGTAAGCCCTGCTTTTATTAAACATTGAGTCCTTGTCAACTGATATACCAATGTGTGTCAGGGTTGCAAAGTTATAAGGCACAAAATAAGTCATGCCCAAAGAAATGTTTCTATTTCTCCTAATCAATGAGAGCTGAATATTGCAAAACAAGGCAAAAATTTTATATGTATATTTCTTTCATTGCTTTTTTACAAATACATTCTATATAAGTTCAATACTTATCCCAGGAAAGACTAATAATACCATAAAGGTCTCATGTATATAAGGAGATGCACAATCCTAGCCATTTATTTATTTTGTTTTTAATATAAATTTGTGTTAATAAAATATAGGGTTGTTGAATTTATTTCACTGATAAGTTTCTATTTATTTCATAAAAGATAATAAACTGTTTCCAAACTAATGATATGTTTTGTTGTATGTCTATACCACAGTGTTTGCTATTTGGATATTTAAAGTTAATTGATCAGTTGTATTTTTCTATCATTATTAGAAACATAATAGCATAGTTGATAAGCAAAATGAGTTTTATGGAAGTAAATCTTAGAATGGAAATCAACCTACATGTTGTTTTTTTCTGAATAGTAATAGAATTATATGTTAAAGGAAGAAAAATATGGCTTTATAGAGGATGGTTATAATTCAAATAAGTAAAGTCATATTAATCATGTCTACTAAATATCTGTTGTGAAATATATCAAATTATGGTACAGCATTTTGTCTTATGAGTTACTAATATGTTTTGTAATATTTTAGAGCTTAACTAGTTTCTATAAATTTAATTTAAAATTTTTCAGCCCTTGCTATACATAACCAACCTATATACTTTACTATTTATAATTTGCTATATAATATATAGAATGATAGTGATAATCCATGGAACTTTACAATAAAACTGTACTTGCTTTAAGTAGCTATCAACTTTATAATATATTTTTGTTTGTTGCACATTTTTTACAGATAGGTTAATATTATTTGATTCTATTTCACAGAACAAAATATGTCTGTGATTCTTACCTGTCTCAAATATTTTTGAGTTTAAAATGTTAAAGGACTGAAGATCTTGAATTTTTTAGAAGAATTAAATATCATATTTCATCATATTTTACTGTCAAATAGCATATGCCATTGCAATGGATGTAGAAAAGTAGCTATATCCCAGTTCTAGTCCTTCCTTTGCTGTAATTGATACAGATCTGTAGGAATATATTTACTAAGAAATTATAGTACTTAAACTCTTTCATTATGTATTTGCTTTTATCTTGAATGTATAATCCATTTAATATACCAGACCAATACTTTGTATCTGTAGTACATCATCAGATGCAATCTTTCAGAAATAGTAAGGCTTTACTGAATATTACCATATAATTATCCTTCTGAATTTAGTGATCATTTCTTGGTATCTAGTTTAACAAACTAGATTTCACATATTACAACTACTCTGGTGTACTTCCTGAAAGAAATTACATTGGGAGAAAATAACAAGTTGCCAAGCAGGCTTTTACTAAACCCTACAAGCTACAGCAAGAATAAAAGTTTTGCATCTCAGGGAGAATTACAGCTTTTTAACTTCTTAATGTATTTTAATTTATTATTATTATTTGTGTTACTTATTGACTTTACATCCCACTCAATGTCCCCTTCCTGGTTATCCCCTCCTACAATCCTTCCCCTATACCGCCTATACCTCCTCTACTTCTCCTCTGAGCAAGTTGGGGTCCCATGATTATCTCTCCCCCTCCCAGCATATTAAGTCTCTCTGAGACTAGGGGCATCTTCTCCCACTGAGGCCAAACAAGGCAGCTCAGCTAGAAAATATATCCCACATACAGGCTTTTGGGATAAACCCTGCTCCAGTTTGGGACTCAGGCATGTGTGGAGAGGCTTAGATCTAGCTGATGTATGTTCTTTGATTGGTGGTTCAGTCTCTGAGAGACCCAAGCATCCAGGTTAGTTGATTCTGTTGGTCTTCCTGAGGAGTTCCTTTCTCTGTAGGAGCTGCAATTCTTTCTCCTATTTGTCCATTAGAGTCCCCAAGGTCCATACACTGTTTAGCTGTAGGTATTTACATTTGCCTGAGTCAGCTGCTGGCTGAAGCCTTTCAGTAGATATCCATACTAAACTCCTCTCTGTAACTATAACAAAGTATCATCAGTAGTGTCAGGGATTGGTGCTTGCCCATTTGATTGGTCTCAATTTGGGCCAGTTATAAGTTGGCCATTCCATCAGTCTATGATCCATCCCCTGTCACTACATTTCTTGTAGACAAGATACATTTGGGCTTAAAAAATTTGTGGATATATGTGTGTTCCTGTTGCTCAATTGGGGTTCCTGAGTGGCTACAAGAGGTGGCCTTTTCAGTTTCCCTCTACACAATGCTGTGAGTCACACCAAAGGATACTCCTCGTTTACTATTGGGCACCTCCCTTACCTCAGGTCTCTGCCTCTTTCTGGAGAAGCTTTCTACAACCCCACCCTCATTACTTGCAGATATCCATTCATTCTCAAGACCATCTGGCCATCCCTCCTGCCCCTCACTATACATGATCCTGAACACCCTCATTCTCCTTCCCTGCCTCTCTTCCACCGAGTTCACTCCCTCTATCTGTCTCTTATGAGTATTTTATTAATCCTTCTAAATGAGATGCAAGCATCTTTGCTTGTTCCTTCCTTATTATTTAATTTCGTTGGGTCTGTGGAATGTAGCATGGGTATCCTGTATTTTACAGGTAATATTCACTTACAAGTGAGTAAATACGATGCATGTCCTTTTGGCACTGGGTTACAAATTCTGAATGATATTCTAAAGATACATTTATTTGCTGCAAAACTCATGATATCTTTTTAATATTTGAATAGTATCCCATTGGGTAGATGTACCACATTTTCTTTATTCATTCTTCAGTTGAAGGATATCTATGTTGTTTCCAGTTTCTGGATATAACAAATATAGCTGCTCTGAACATAGTTGAGCAAGTGTCTATATGGTATGGTAGAGCATCTTTTGGGTATTTGCCTAAGAGTGGTATAGCTGAGTCTTGAGGTAGAACTATTCCCCATTTTTTGAGAACCTGTCAAATTGATTTCCAAAATGATTGAACAAGTTTTCATTTGCACCACCAATGGAGGAGTGTTCCTCTTGCTCCACATCCTTGCCAACATGTGCTAACACATCAGATTTTGATCTTAGCCATTCTGACAGATATTAGATGTAATCTCAGAGTTGTTTTGATATACATTTTTCTGATGACTAAGGACTTTGAGCATTACTTTAAGTGCTTCTCAGCCATTTGAAATTCCCCTGTTGAGAACTCTCTGCTTATTTCTTTGCCCCATTTATTAATTTAGTTATTTGTGTGGTTAGTGTTTAGCTTCTTGAGTTCTTTATAAATTTTGGATATTAACTCTTTGTCAGATGTCGGGTTGGAAATGATCCTTTCCCAATCTGTAGGCTGCTGTTTTGTTCTCTTGACAGTGTCCTTGGCTTTACAGAAGATTTTCAGTATAATAAGGTCCCAATTCAATTTTTGATCTTAGATCCTGAGCCATTAGTGTTCCATTCAGTAAAATTGTCTACTGTAGCCATACATTCAAGGGCATTTCCCACTTTCTACAGAAGTGAACTTTATTAATGGTAGAATAATTCAAAAATAAATGAGGATAGCTTGTCAGGTTCTGAGTAGCTGCCAGGAAAATATTTCTAAATAGAACATGCTGTCTGATGCAACCTGATAAAAATTGTAAATTCAAAAGTGTATAGTTTTTATTTTTTTCTTTATCTTATTTTATTTTTTATTTTTGATATTTTATTTACATTTCAAGTGTTTTCCCCTTTTCAGGTCTCCCCTTTGGAAACCCACTATCCCCTCCCCCTTCCCTGCCTCTATGAGGGTATTCCCCCACTGACCCACCCACTCCCGTCTTCCCACCTGGGCATTCCCCTATACTGGGGCATCTAACACTCTTAGACCCAAGAGCCTCTCCTCCCACTGATGGCCCACAAGGCCCTCCTCTGCCACATATATGGTCAGAACTATGGGCCTCTCCATATGCATTCTTTGGTTGGTGGTCCAGCCTCTGGGAGCACCAGGGCACCTGACCAGTTGACACTGTGGCTCCCTCCCCATGGAGCTGCTAACTCCCTCATATCCTTCAGTCCTTTCTCCAACTCCTCCATCTGGGACCCCATGCTCAGTCAAACAGTTGTGGTGAACTGAATCATGGGTGCTCCAAAATTTTGGGCTAATATCTGCTTGTTAGTGAATATATACTGTGTTTGTTCTTTTGTGACTGAGTTACTTCACTCAGGATATTTTCAAGTTCCATACATTTGCCTGCAAATTTCATGAAGTCATTGTTTTTAATAGCTGAGAAGTCTTCCATTGTGCAAATGTACCACATTTTCTGTATCCATTCCTCTGTTGAGGGACATCTGAGTTGTTTCCAGTTTCTAACTATTATAATTATGAATGCTATGAACATAGTGGAGCATGTGTCCTTATTACATGTTAGAGCATCTTCTGGGTCTATGCCCAGGAGTGGTATAGCTGGGTCCTCAGGTAGTATTATGTCCATTTTTCTGTGTCTGCTAAACTGATTTCCAGAGTGGTTGTACCAGCTTGCAATCCCACCAACAATGGAGAAGTGTTCCTCTTTTGCCACATCCTCGTCAGCATCTGCTGTCACCTGAGTTTTTGATCTTAGCCATTCTGACTAGTGTGAAGTGGAATCTCAGATTTGTTTTGATTTGCATTTGACTAAGGATGTTGAACATTTCTTTAGGTGCTTCTCAGCCCTATGAATTTCCTCAGTTGAGAATTCTCTGTTTAGCCCTGTTCCCCATTTTTTGATAGGGTTATTTGGTTCTCTGGAGTCTAACTTCTTTTGTTCTTTGTATATATTGGATATTAACCCCCTATCAGATGTAAGATTAATAAAGATCTTTTCCCAATCTGTTGGTTGCCTTTTTGTCCTATTGACAGTGTCCTTTGTTTTACAAAAGCTTTGCAACTTTATGAGGTTCCATTTGTCTATTCTTGATCTTATAGCATAAGCCATTGGTGTTCTGTTCAGGAACTTTTCCCCTGTGTCCATATGTTCAAGACATTTCCCCACTTTCTCTTCTGTTAGATTCAGTTAATCTGGTTTTATGTGGAGGTTCTTGATCCACTTGGACTTGAGCTTTATACAAGAAGATAGAAATGGATCAATTTACATTCTTCTACATATTGACCACCAGTTGAACCAGCACCATTTGTTGAAAATGCTGTCTTTTTTCCACTGGATGGTTTTAGCTACTTTGTCAAAGATCAAGTGAACATAGGTGTGTGGGTTCATTTCTGGGTCTTCAATTCTATTCCATTGATCTACCTGCCTGTCATTGTATCAATACCATGCAGTTTTTATCACTACTGCTATGTAGTACAGCTTGAGGTCAGGGATGCTGATTCTCCCAGAAGTTCTTTTATTGCTGAGAATAGATTTTGCTATCCTGGGTTTTTTGTTATTCCAAACAAATTTGTGAATTGCTTGTTCTAAGTCTATGAAGAATTGAGTTGGAATTTTGATGGGGATTGCATTGAATCTGTATATTGCTTTTGGCAATTTTTACTATATTAATCCTGCCATTCCATGAGCATGGGTGATCTTTCCATCTTCTGAGGTCTTCTTTGATTTCTTTCTTCAGAGACTTGAAGTTCTTGTCATACACATCTTTCACTTGTTTGACTAGAGTCATACCAAGATACTTCATATTGTTTGTGACTATTCTGAAGGTTGTCATTTCCCTAATTTCTTTCTCAGCCTGTTTATCCTTTGAGTATAGGAAGGCTACTGATTCCTTTGAGTTAATTTTATATCCAGCTACTTTCCTAAAGTTGTTTATCAGCTGTAGCAGTTCTCTGGTGGAGTTTTTCAGTTCAATTAAGTATACTATCATATCATCTGCAAATAGTGATATTTTCATATATTCCTTTCCAATTTGTATCCCTTTGACTTCCTTTTGTTGTCTAATTGCTCAAGTTAGAACTTCAATTACTATATTGAATAGATAGGGAGAGAGTGGACAGCCTTGTCTAGTCCCTGATTTTAGTGGGATTGCTTCAAGTTTCTCCTCATTTAGTTTGATGTTGTCTACTAGTTTGCTGTGTATTGCTTTTACTATGTTTAGATATGGAACATGAATTCCTGATCTCTCCAAGACTTTTATCATGAAGGGATGTTGAATTTTATCCAATGCTTTTTCAGGTATCTAATGAAATGATCATCTGTTTTTTTTCTTTGAACTTGTTTATGTAGTGGATTACATTGATGGATTTCAGGTACTGAACCATCCCTGCGTCCCTGGGATGAAGCCTACTTGATCGTGATGAATGATCGTGTTGATGTTCTTGAATTCGGTTTGTGAGAATTTTATCGAGTATTTTTGCATCGATATTCATAAGGGAAATTGGTCTGAAGTTTCTTTCTTTGTTGGGTCTTTGTGAGCTTTTGGTGAGTGTAATTGTGGCCTCATAGAATGAATTAGGTAGTGTTCCTTCTGTTTCTATTTTGTGGAATAATTTGAACAGTATTGTTATTAGGTCTTCTGTGATGGTCCAATAGAATTTTGTAGTGAACACATGTGGTTCTGGGCTTTTTTTGGTTGGGAGATTTTTAATACTGCTTCTATTTCTTTAGGGGTTGTGGGATTATTTATATGGTTTATCTGATCCTGACTTAACTTTGGTATTTGGTATCTGTCTAAAAAATTGTCCATTTCATCCAGATTTTTCAATTTTGTTGAGTATAGGCTTTTATAGTAGGATCTGATGGTTTTTTGAATTTCCTCAGATTCTGTTGTTCTATCTCTCTTTTCATTTCTGATTTTGTTAATTTGGATACTGTCTTTGTGCCCTCTGGTTAGTCTGGCTAAGAGTTTTTCTATATTGTTGATTTTCTCAAAGAACCATCTCCTGGTTTCCTTGATTCTCTCTATTGTTCTTTTTGTGTCTACTTGGTTGATTTCAGCCCTGAGTTTGATTATTTCTTGCCTTCTACTCCTGTTGCATGTATTACCTTCTTTTTGTTCTAGAGTTTTCAGTTGTGCTGTTAAGCTGCTACTGTATGCTCTCTCCAGTTTCTTTTGGAGGCATTCAGAGCTATGAGTTTTCTTCTTAACACTGATTTCATTGTGTCCCATAAGTTTGGGCATGTTGTACTTTCATTTTCATTGAACTTGATGAAGTCTTTAATTTCTTTCTTTATTTCTTCCTTGACCACATTATCATTGAGTAGAGTATTATTCAGCTTCCATGTGTATGTGAGCTTTCTGTTGTTTTAGTTGCCACTGAAGACCAGCCTTAATCCATAGTGATCTGATAGGAGGCATGGGATTATGTCAATCTTCTTATATCTGTTGGGATTTGTTTTGTGACCAATTTCATGGTCAATTTTGGTGAAAGTGCCTTGAGGTGTTGAGAAGAAGGTACATTCTTTTGATTTAAGATGTAATGTTCTAAAGATATCTGTTAAATCTATTTGGTCCATAACTTCTGATAGTTTCACTGTGTCTCTGTTTAGTTTGTGTTTTCAAGATCTGTCCATTGATGAGAGTGGGGTGTTGAAGTCTTCCACTATTATTGTGTGAGGTGCAATGTGTGCTTTGAAATATAGTAAAGTTTCTTTTATAAATGTGAATGTCCTTGCATTTGGAGCATAGATGTTAAGAATTGAGAGTTCTTCTTGGTAGATTTTCCTTTGATGAGGATGAAGTGTCCTTCCTTATCTTTTTTGATGACTTCTGGGTGAAAGTTGATTTTATCCGATATTAGAATGGCTACTCCTGCCTGTTTCTTGGGACTATTTGCCTGGAAAATTGTTTTCCAGGCCTTTACTCTGAAGTAGTGTTTGTCTTTAACACTGAGATGCATTTCCTGTATGTAGCAAAATGCTGGGTCCTGTTTATGTATTCAGTCTGTTAGCCTATATCTTTTTATTGGAGAATTGAGTTCATTGATGTTAAGAGATATTAAGGAATAGTCATTGTTGTTTCCTATTATTTTGGATATTATTTTTATGTTTGTGTGGCTATCTTCTTTTCAGTTTGTTGAAAGATTACTTTCTTGCTTTTTCTAGGGTGTAGTTTTCCTCCTTGTGTTGGCGTTTTCCATCTATTATCCTTTGTAGGGCTGAGTTTGTGGAAACATATTGTGTAAATTTGGTTTTGTCATGGAATATCTTGGTTTCACCATCTATGGTAATTGAGAGTTTTGCTGGGTATAGCAGCTTGGGCTAGCAATTGTGTTCTCTTAGGCTTGTATGAAATCTCTCCGGGATCTTCTAGCTTTCATAGTCTCTGTTGAGAAATCTGGTGTAATTCTGATAGATCTGCCTTTTTATGTGACTTCACCTTTTTCCCTTACTGCTTTTGAAAGACCTCCGAGCTGGGGAGACCCTCGCTCAAGTCTCAGGATGGCGCGATCCCCCAAGAACTCACGAAAGACCGTCCTTGCTGCAATCACATGAGGTTTATTGGGGGCCAGTGCACTGGGGTCGTGCTCATAACCCACCCAGGGGCAGAGAAGTCCGACCCAGAGTAGCTGAAGTCAGGGGTATTTAAAGGAAAAAAACCACAAAGGGGTGGGGAACAGAAGGAATTTGCATTATGGGGAAGTACAGAATGTTCTAAGTTAGTCACGAGTCAGTTGCACAAACATTTCTAGTTCCTTAAACATTGTGCCTCTGGCCCTGGGGCCAGGCCAAGGTCACCCATTTCTTAGGAGAAAGAATGTAGCTGGGTGGGGTTTGATCAAGCAGGCAATTTCAGGCCTATTTCTGTTTCTGGCTCCAGGTGTGCTAGGGGTCTAACTTTCCTCATAAGGGGATCAGGTCTTACACTTTTAATATTCTTTCTTTGGTGCATTTGGTGTTTTGACTATTATGTGATGGGAGGAATTTCTTTTCTGGTCCAATCCATTTGAAGTTCTGTAGGCTTCTTGAATGTTTATGTTCATCTCTTTCATTAGGTTAGGGAAATTTTCTTCTATGATTTTGTTGAAGATATTTTCTGGCCCTTTAAGTTGGGAATCTTCTCTCTCTTCTATACCTGTTTACCCTTAGGTTTGGTCTTCTCATTTGGTCCTGGATTTCCTGGATGTTTTGGGTTAGGAGCTTTTTGCATTTTGCATTTTCTTTGACTGTTATGTCAATGTTTTCTATAGTATCTTCTGCACCTGAGATTCTCTCTTCTATCTCTTGTATTCTGTTGGTGATGCTTGCATCTATGACTACTGATCTTGTGGGACCCCCGGGCAGGGGAAACCCTACTCAATCACAGATTGCGGCGGCCAAGGAACACACGGAAACGTCTCGGTGTAAAACGGGAGGTGTATTAGAAACTGGTGCACCAGGGTCGATCCGCTGCCTACGCAGAGGCGAGGGGAAGCGACCCCGATGGAGGGGTAGGCAGGGTTTTTAAAGGCAGAAACAACAAAGCAGAAACTTCAAAGACAAAGCATATCAATATACCCAGGATCAGGTGTATAGATGTGTTCATCTGGGCAGAACAGAGCGGAACATTCTCAAAAGGGAGGGTAAAACAATTTCCCAGGATTTATGGGTACATAGAGTTCAGATACAGTTCACTATGGGCCTTGAAGTTTGAGGGACTCACCTGCTATTATTAATTGGGGTCAGCCAGAAGGCAAATGAAAAAAATTTTTAGCTAGCTTAATTTTTAGCCAGCTTCCTTATTCCTTCAATCTCTTTCCTAGGGTTTCTATCTCCAGGGTTATCTCCCTTTGTGATTTCTTTATTGTTTCTATTTCCATTTTTAGATCAGGGATGGTTTTGTTCATTTCCTCTACCTGTTTGATTGTGTTTTCCTATATTTCCTCTTTAAGGGTTTCTAGCTGTTTCCATGTGTTCTCTTGAATTTCTTTAAGGGAGTTATTTATTTCCTTCTTAAAGTCTTCTATCATCATCATGAGAAATCATTTTAAATCTGAATCTTCCTTTTCTGGTGTGTTGGAGTGTTTCCCAAAGGGGAGCCGTGCACGGTCTTAATTTTAATCGATCCAATCCACTGAACAAATCACGTAGACACCTGTTGAAAATGAAAGTGAAAGAGTTTAATGAAGAAAGAGAGCACTGAGTAGCAGAGTTCAATTTTACCAGATCTTTCCCTTCTAATACCGGGAATCCCCCTTCACTGGCAGAGGAGCAGTCGTCATCATCCTCCAAGCAGCACAGGACAATCTTAATTCTTCACCGGCAGAGGAGCAGTTGTCATCATCCTCCAAGCAGCACGGGACAATCTTGATACTTCCCGGGGTTGTTTCGTTATCTCAGTTACATACTTTTATACTAATTCTTAACAATAATGGCTATTTGCCAATACAGAACTGTTTTTTGACATCATTCTTGACCTTTTCTTATCAGGACATGTTCTCAAGTTTTGTTTAAAGAACATTTTGTTTTGCTCCCAAGATCTGGCCAGGATGTCGGGAGCAAACATTCTACGTCTTAAGCGCCGACCAGGCGCCCAGACTCTGATGATTCAACCTGAGGTCATGTCCTTAGATTCATCTCTAATTCTCCATTTTTCTTATCCTTACATTC
>CM052703.1:106108123-106141928 GCA_028551405.1 Uromys caudimaculatus
GGGGGAGGGGACACGGGGTTTCCAAAGAAAAGGGGAATCATCGGAAATGTAAATAAAGTATCAAAAATAAAAAAAATAAAAAAAACACATTAAGTATATTAAATAAAGAATGTTTGTTGAAAGCTACAAGAGAAAAAAACACATATGTTAATATATGTATGATATACAAATATATAAACATAAATATATACTTACATATGACTTATATATGTAAATATGTGCAAATATATATCAATATATATATATATATACACACACATACATACATACATACATACATACATATATACATACATATTTGGTAATGAAGCAGAAGGAATATTCCACAAGCAGGTATACAGCTTGCATGTTCTTCTGATTGACTTAGACTGCACCTGAGCAGCAGAAAGAAATATGAACTCATAATAACTAAAACACAAAGTATCAGACAGGCGGTGGTGGCACATGCCTTTAATCCCAGCACTTGGGAGGCAGAGGCAGGCGGATTTCTGAGTTCGAGGCCAGCCTGGTCTACACAGTGAGTTCCAGGACAGCCAGGGTTACACAGAGAAACCCTGTCTCGAAAATACAAAAAACAAAACAAAAAACAAAAAATAAAACACAAAGTATCACTAAGAGCACAGTAACAATACCAAGTATCAAAAACACAATATGAAATTAACACACATTTATATAATAACTTTAAATATCAACTGGCCTCAATTTTCTAATCAATAAACACAGTCTGACTGAATAAATCAAGAAAAAAAATGATATATCTGTAGTATATAGTAAATACATTTTAATGTTAAAGATAAATACCTGCTTAGAGTAAAAAGATGTACAAAAGTATTCCAGCCAGATGGGACAAGCATGTAAGTAGGTGGCATTATCCACATATCTGACAAAATAAACTTCCCTAAAACTAATTAGATGACATAGAGAGAAACACTTCCATATAATCCAGGAAAGAGTGAATGAAGATGCTATTTATTATCTGAAACATACATAAACCCAACAACTGGGGCACTCTGTTTTATGGGGAAAAAAAATGACTACTGGGTTTAAGACAGAGGTGATCATGAATGCACAAATAATAATGCACTGTCTCAAATTGACAATTCCCTGGAATAAAAATGACAGAGAAACATCAGAATCAATCTTATATCAAATGGACTTAACATATATCTACTGAATATTCCACTCAAACACCAAAAAATACACATTTTGCTCAGCCACGTATGGAAGCTTTTCTGAAATAGACAACACCATTGAATGCAAAACAATTTTTGACAAATTCAAGAAGATTGAAATCACTCCTTCTATACTATCTAAACACAAGGCAATAAAACTTAAAATTGACAGCAAACAAATCTCAAGTAGATACAAAAATTCATGGAGATTTAAAAACTGATAACGGAATGATTTTTTTTTTTATGCAAAAGCAAGAGGTTTATTTTCCAGCACATCAGGATCAACTTTTAATTAGTCCCTCAAGGCAAGTGACTAGAAGGCCACCCCAAATGGCTATTACAAGCAGTTTTTATACTTTTTAAGGGCACAGGTTATGTCAGTGTTGTTACAGTTCAAACTTATTGGCTAAGAATATTGACCTTTAGATCTATTGGCTAGCAAGCATGATACACATTTGAACTCTACCTGGGACTTTCCAGAGCATGAGGTGACTATCAGTCAGTACATTCTGAGAATTTTTTACTCAACAATGTTCCTTTGGGTAGAGAATGGAACTTGGCCTAGCCTTGACCCCAGGTGGGAGTGGGAAGCTGTAAGGAGGGTGTGGGACTGGAAAAGGCCCTTAGGGTCCCTCACTTCCCCCCTTTTTCTTGTACAATCTTGGAACTACGCTCAGGGGTCTTGGGTAACTAACTCATATTCTTCAGGTCCTGTCTTCAGGGCCTCGTATTGTTGGTGCAGGGCCATCAGCTGTACTGCTCATATTCTTTCTTTTATGAATGTTATAAGCTTGTTCAATTAGCAGGGTCCAAAGATCAACAGTAGCAGGAGAACAATTAGGGTCCTAACAAGGTGGATATGAGGGTGGTTAACCAAAGGGAGGAGTTAAACCAAGACTTGAACCAGTCCTGACTCTGTTCTTGTTCTCTCTTCTTCTTGGCTAGTCCTTCTCTCATCTTGGCCATCGAATCCTTAACTGTCCCTGGAATAGTCTCCAGTATGTGCTTCCCAATGTTTCACATCCCCAGATATGACAGAAAATGTGGTTGCCCCCCTACACTGATGGGTCTGTTGCCAGCTTCTTCCATTCTGGGGGCACACATATGGGGGTTTCTCAAAGGACACTCCTCAACTTCAGGTGTCCACACCCTAAGCCTCACCCTTCAAGACTGCCTCAGGGACACAGTTTAGATGCACAAGTCCCTTGTCCCCACATTCAGGTAATCCCTCCCCTGTGTCTCTAGGATGGGGATATTCCAGGAGTCAAGGCCTGCTGATAACTTACAGAGATCAAAGACAAGGTCCAGACACCAGGTATAAGGCAGGTGTAACTCTGTAGTGGACCAAGTTATATCCGCAGTGGCTGAGAGTACTTGTCAAGTCACTTTGATAGGGTTGTGGGGGGGAGTGGAAGCTCAGTGTTGGAAGGAAGATATACCATAGCCATCTCACAGCTTCTCTACCCTTGCAGAAGAGCAGGAGATTGAGCTTGAGTGGGTTGTTCAGGTGTCTGGCTGACATGAGTTACATGAACTCAGGCAGTTGTTCCATCCACTTTAATGGAGGTCAGGAAGTCAACAACACCAAGAACAGCCCTGTCCTCTTTGCTTCAAAGTTTTCGGTATGATGCCTCTTAACATATACCCAATAACCAACTTGGTACTCATGTGGAACCTCTGCGATACCTGCATTATACAGGGCACTAAGTTTAGGCCACAATTCCTGGTGACTGATCTGGAAAGCTTGCAATCAAGCCAAATGACCCTTGTCAGTCTAAAAAGTCACTCTGGGTGGTGGTGGGGTATCAAGAGCCGTAGTCAAGGGAGCGGGGGTCCCATACAGAATCTCAAAAGGGGTCAGATTAAAATGATAGGGTATGTTCCAGACTCAGAACAGGGCCAGGGAAAGGAGCACCACCCAGTCAGTGCCAGTCTCCAAGAACAATTTAGTTAAGGTCTCTTTTAGGGTTCTGTTCATTCTCTCTATCTGCCCTGAGCTCTGGGGATGGTATGCACAATGAGACTTCCAATTAGTCCCCAATATCTCTGCCAATCCCTGGCTTACCTTACAGACAAAAGCAGGACCATTGTCCAATCCAATTATCTTGGGTACTCTGAACCTTGGGAAATTTTCCTCTAGTATTTTCTTGGCTATCATGGTAGCTATTTCCTGTTTGGTGGGGAAAGCCTCAACCTATCCAGTGAAAGTATCCACAAACACTAAAAGGTATTTGTAACCATATTTTCCTGGCTTAACTTCTGTAAAATCAACCTCTCAATATACTCCAGGCCATCCTCTCCTAGGTCTACTGTTCTTCAGGTAGTCCATGAATACATTTTGGTGCCAGTGGCTCTTTGGACTCAAGATTTTTTCTTAGAAATGGGGCCATCCACTTGGAGGAGAACTGTGTTGAGCCCCTGTGCCCACCAAAAATTGAGTGGGTTTCCCCTCCACTCTGAGGTACCCTGGGTTCAGGGAGGGAGTCCAAACCTCATCTAACCTAATCACTGTCTTCACTCAGAGCTAACACCTTTGCCACTTGGGTGTACTTTTCCCAAGACTTGGGATCTCCTGTCCCTGGTTTCCATTTGTTGGGGCACTCTCAGGTCCAGTGGCCTCTCTCCTTGCCATATGTGAACTGGTCCTTTTCAAGGGTTGTTTGTTTGTTTGTTTGTTTGTTTGTTTGTTTTGGTTTTTTGTTTTGGGGGGTGTTTGGTTTTTTGTTTGGTTGTTTGGTTTTTTGTTTGTTTGTTTGTTTGTTTGTTTTTTGTCTCTCTTTGGTTGGACTCTCTCTTCTCTGCTTTCCTTAACTACTGTAACCAAGATTCTCTGGAAATTCCTTTCTTGTCACTTTTCTGTTTTCATCTCCCTTTCATCTTCTTCCGTTATCTTTTTCTGCTCCTTCTTCTCCTCTATCTCCCTGTTATGGTAGACTTTCTCAGCAACCTGCACTAAATCCCTCAATGACTTATCCTGTAGTCTCTCTATCCTCTGAAGCTTTTTCCTGATATCTACACTAGTCTGGGCTATAAAAGCCATAGTCACAGTAGTTTTGTGCTCCTCGCTGTTGGGATCATAGGATGTTTACTGATGGAATGCCTCCATGAGTCTCTCTAGAAAGACTGTGGGTGACATGTCTTGTCCCTGCTTAACCTCATGTACCTTGGTCAAATTGGTAGGTCATCATATGGCTCCCTTGAGACCTGACAATGGAGCCTGGCGGTAGACTTTCATGTGCCCCTTACCTTCTGCTGTATTAAAGTCCCAGTCAGGTCTAGTCAGGAGAAACCAACTGTAAATGACAGCCTGGTCAATTGATGGTGCCCCTGTGTCTGAAGGGACATTCTTTCTGGCTTCCTGAATTATTCTCTCTCACTCTTTGGTTATGAAAAGCACTCTTATGAGTTGTTGGATATCATCTTAGGTAGGCTGACAAGTAAATAAAACAGTCTCAAATAGATTAATCAGCCCCTTAGGGTTATCTGAAAGAGGGTGATGGAGGTAAAGGGATGCTGGTCAAGGGCTTAAGGGAGATCCTTAAGGAGGGACCATGGGAACCAGGGCCATGGCAGGGGGTAAGGGAGTGGAGGATCCATCAGTAGCAGAACCTGTGTGGAAGGATCCTGGAGGATATTCTTCTTTACAGACTCATTGGTCTCTATGGGGTTCTTCTTCTTCTTGGTCAGGACCTTCGAGAGTCTCGGAGACAAAAAGGCTTTTATCCAAGAGGTAAGGTCCTCCACTAGATCCTTCTAGGTAACTATACAGGGCACTTGATCTGAGTGCTCAATGGATCTTAGCCTAAAGACTCTTTCCTCTACTGCTTTGATCACCTACAAGTCGAAGGTCACTATGGGTGGTCACCCTACTCCGAAGGTGGGTGATTCAGAGGAGCAGAAAGTAACTAACTTGCCTTTCTTTACTACTGCTGACAAGTTTTCTCCTCTTTCCCTAACTTCCCTCCAGTAGTTAACTAGGATGTTTAACAGGGTAGATTCAGTCTGTTACGTGTCCAAAAATAATGTCAGTCCAAGTCCAACAATACAGAGAAAGATAGTCAACACACAGACAGTTTGCCCCTGCCATGGGCACAGAAACCAGGTTACACAGACAGTTTGCCCCTGTCATGGGCACAGAACCCAGGTTATAGCAAGATTTGGTCAGCTCCTGCCAATATTGTATCTTGCTATTTCCAAAAGGAGTGAAATCTTCCTGACTTCCTCAGGGGGATGGGGGGACCTGAAGTGTCCTCCAGACTCCCAGCGGTCACAGCATTAAGGCACAATTGCCCACCACAGTTGACCTCACCAGACCAGAGGCTTTCTAGCTGACACCATGCTGGCAAGACCAAAATGAAAACAGAAGACAGAGAGACAAACACTTACTTAGGTGCCAAGCTCGATCTTTTTCCCTCTGATCACCCCAGTTGGTGGTTGCTTGGGGGTCTCCTCAAATCCCTGGACAAGCCCCCAAATGTAAGATCCCTGACCCTCAGTGGTACTTACTTCAAGACATCCCAAGTGAGACACCATGATTCAGATCAATGCAAAAGCAAGAGGTTTATTTTCTGGTGCATCAGGGTCGACCTTCAATTAGTCCCTCAAGGGAAGTAACTAGAAAGCTACCAAAGAAGAATTTCTTGAAAATGATTTTCTAGGAAATAAATAAAAATGACACATAACAAAACAAAACTTCTGGAACACATAGAAGTCTGTCATATAAGGGAAATTTATAGCTCTATATATCTATCTTGAAAAATCAGAAAGAATACCAATAAATTAACTAATAATGCAATTCAAAATTTGAACAACAAACAAACAAAATTTTAAAAATTGACAAAAAGAAATAAAAATCAGAGAAGGAAAAATAAAATACAAAACTAATCAACTAACCAACAGAGAGGAGAAGGGCACATGAAAGAGAATCAAACGAGAGAGAGAAAGAGAGAGAGAGACAGAGAGAGAGGGAGGGAGGGAGGGAGGGAAGGAGGGAGAGAGAGAGAGAGAGAGAGAGAAAAGGCAATTTAACTGAATAAAAAATTAACCAGGATACATTACAATAGACAAAGATGAAATTCAGTTTATAAAAGAATATTATAAAATCTGTAGTCAATTAAGCTGAAGAATATAAAAGAAAACAATAAATTCCTAAATTTGTCCAAACTAGCAAAACAAATCCAAGAAGTGAACAAACTAACAAGATTCATAAAAATGAAATTGAAATAGTAATAAAAACTTTTCCAGCTAAAAGAGTCCAGAGTCAGGAGAATTCACAGTAGAATTCTACAAGATTTTCAAAGTCTATATCCAGACCTTAGTAAACTATTTTAAAAAGCCTGAAACAATAGGAGCATTTCCAAGCTCCTTCTATGAAGTCAGTATCACTCTAATAGTAAAGCACAACATAAAAAGAAAGCTACAAGCCAGATTAACATAGACTCAAAATTGCTCAATAAAATCTTTGAGAACAGATTATAAACATACAAAAAAAGAAACAAAATCTACAATGACTAAGTATGCTTTTTCTCTGAAATGCAGGAGTAGGTCCATATTCATGGGTTGATAAATATAATAAACCACATAGATGGATATGAAGAAAAAAATCACATGATAATCTAAATAGATGCAAAAAACCCTTTGACAAAATTGAACATGTATATATGCATTATAAAAGTCTTAGAGAACAAGGGTCAGCAGACATATAACGCGGCATAATAAAAGTTATATGTGAGAAGCTGACAACATAATGTTAAATGTAGAAAATCTTGAAGCAATACCCCACTGACCTAAAACACAAGACAGGAATATCTAGTTCTCCTCTCCTTTTCATTATTGTGCTCAAAGTACTAGCTGGAGCAATAAAGCAAAAGGAGGAAATAGGGATATAGTAAGGAAACTATCCAATACATTAGGGATCACAAAAGTTCTACCAGAAAACTTCCAGAAACAGTAACAAATTCACAAATGTTGGAGGACAAGAATCAACTTGTACAAATCAAGAACTTTTCGATACACCAACAAGAAACATACAAAGAAATGGAGGATACTTCCATTCACAATAGCCTCAGAGAAAACAAAATACCTAAGAATAAGACTAATTAAGGAGGTAAAGAAATTCTACAAAGAAAAGTTTAAGCCTCTGAAGAAAGAGATGAGAAAACAACAAAAGTAAGAAGGTATCCCATGCTCATGGGTTAATATAACTAATCTTAGAACAAATAACCATGTTACCAAAGCTCTTCACTGCCATCTGAAAAGAATCTTCATTTCATTCTTCAATGAAATGAAAAAATGTTCCAAAATTCATATGCAAGAAAAAAAAAAACCCAGAAATCCAAAACATACCTTTAATCTTTAAATGGAAGCAGGAATATCTTTGAGTTTGAGACCAGCCCTATTTGCATACTGAGCTCCAAGTTAGCCAGGGCTACTGAGACCCTATTTCAAAAAAATTTCCAGGTTTCAAGGTATACTACAAATTAATACTCATAAAATAATATGGTACTTTAATAGAAATTGATATGTAGATCAATGGAACAAAATATTGAAACATAAATGCACAAAAGTTTAACCATTGGTTTTATATAAAGCTACCAAAAACATAAACAGAAGAAAAAAGCATCTTCAACAAATGTCATTGGGAAAATTCTATACTCACATGCAGAAAATTAGACCAATATTTATCCCCTTGTACAAAAAAATTACTCCAAATAGATCAAAAACCGAAATATGAAACCTGAAATCTTGAAATTACTAGAAGAAAATGTAGACAGTATCTTATATTATACATATGTAGGGAAGGATTTCCTGATTAAAGCCAACAATTGACAAATGGTATTTTGGGGCCTATAGAGCTTCTAAACAGCAAAAGAAACAATCAGAATGACAAAGAGGAAGACCACAAAATGGGAGAAAATCTTTGCTAGCTATATATCTGGAAAAGAATTGATATCCAAAATGTACAAAGAACTTAAAAATATTCTTAATAAAGACACATTCAAAAAGGCTAAGAAATGTCTCAAATTGTTTTCATCATTTCTAGCAATTAGGGAAATCTACATATAAACAAGTATAAGATTTCAACTTACTCTAGTCAGAATGGCAAAGTCATCAAAACAACTTACAACAAATGTTGGAAAGAGTGTAGTGGAATGGAAATATTTATTAATTGAAGGGGTTTCAAACTGGTGTAGCCACTATGCAAATCAGTTTAGGGGATTCCCAAAAAACTAAATATAAATCTATCATATGACCCAGCTATACTATTCTTGGTATGTGTGCCAAAGGACTCAACATCCTATTCCATAGATAATTGCTTGACTATGTTCATAGCAGCTCTACTTATTAAAGCTAGGAAATGAAAATAATTTAAATGACCTTAAACCCTTCAAATGAATAATGAAAATGTGGCAAACATATATGCTGTAAAACTGTTCATCTGTAATAAAAAATGAAAACATGAACCTTGCAGGGAATCACATGGAACTATGAAAGGTCAAACTGAGGGAGATAGCCCAGACACAAAAAGACAAATGTCACATATGCTCTCTCACAGAAAGCTTCTAGCTTTAAATCTTCATTTGTGTGAGTAAACATCCTGAAGTAACTACAGAAACCAGGAAAATAAAAAGGGACTACTAAGGATTTTGAGATTACAGGGGCAATAGAGAGGAGAATAGTAGAGTGCAAGTGATATAAGTGGAGAGATGGAGAAAGAGGGCATTGTAATTATGGAGGTGGAAGAAAGGATGGGGAAATACCACTAAGTATTATGAAAGTCATAAGGAATTATATTGTTAACCATTTACCAAAAAGAAAAACATGTGATTCTATGTATAAATATGCTTAGAGTTTTAATAAATTTTTCCTATCTGACTTGACAATACTCTCAACAAGAGCCAAAGATTACATAACAAAAATCTAATACAAAGTAAGAGAAGCCCTCTTTATGACTTGTTGGGCAATGTTATCTAAGAGACTCTCAAAACATGATAGTCTATTGCTTTTGGTTGCTCCCTTGGATAAAAGGTAAATCCTATTGCTAATGACGTCATGCACCTTAGACACAGGTCCCTTACTCTAGAACTGACCTCAATGTTTCCTTCTTGGTTACTAGCTTTCATGGTACCAGAAGGTGCCATGCAACCTTATAAAAGAAGGGAGCAGCCAGCAATCCTATCCAGTTATTATGCCTATGAACCACAAAAAGAACCAGAATGGCGGGACAGTTCTAATAGCACTTTACTGCCACATTTACTTTAGTGGTAATAAGTAGCTTTCTATTTCTATGACTTAAGACCCACTCAACAAGAAAGAATTCATGCCAAATACCCAAAACTAGTGAAGTCATTTTTCTTGAAAGAGGACCTGCAACCATTACTTTGTTAAACCAACAGAATCCCTAGCTACATTCTAAATAGTTGACTGTATGCACAGAAGTAAGTGTACCCATCATCAAGAAAATTTCTCTTTAAAACAGATTAAAGTTATTACAAAAAATACAAGCAATCAAACATACAGAGTTATAGATCCCAGTCCCAATGAATACATCTACAAAACAAACGCTGAACACAAATCTCTGGAAACATTGCAGAAAGGGGGACAGAAGATTTAAAAAGCCAGAGGATCAGAGAGTTTTACAATGAGACCATGTGTCTCTTATGAATGTTAGAAGCTACAACCATAAATTTCATAAGTATTCATGTCTAAAATAAGATAAACAAGAAAAACAGCAATAGACAGGCCAAACTATAGGGAGTGGGGAAGGCTCACAGGCCTCAATACTAAAGGAAGAACTACATGTAATTAGTGAATGCTGAGAATGAGAATAAATATTCTTCTCTAGGGAAGAGCACACCCATTGGTTATCCAGTATCAATTAGTCAACCCTGAATACATACAAATAACATTATATAGAATGAGCAGATTATATTTGAGAGTATATATTTATATTCATATGAATAAATGTATGTGACCTTGAAGAACAATACTTCCGTTCATATGCAAAAAACCTCAAAATAGCTGAAACAATCCTGTAAAATATAATAAATTCTGAAGTTATCGCTATCACTGATTTCAAGTTCTACTTATAGAACTTGAACAGACTCGTTGATCAGTGAAATCTAATCAAAGACCCAGGCATAAATGCACATACTTACAAATGCCTATTTTTAAATATAGAAACCAGAAATATACAATGGGAAAAATAAAACATCTTCAAAAATGGTGCTAGTCTAACTGGAAATTGACATGTAGAAGATTGCAAATGTAACCACATCTACCATCCTGCACAAAACATGAATCCAAGTTATCAAAGACATCAACATAAAAATAGATACACTGAAAATGATAAGAAAGTGGAGAGTAGCCTTGAAGGCAAATACCACAAGAAACAACTTCATAAACAGAAGAACATCAACAGCACAGGCACTAAGAGTGAAAATTAATACATGGGACTTTATAAAACTGAAAGCTTATGTTAGGCAAAAGACATCATCAATAGGACAAAATGACAGCCTGCAGAATGAGAAAAGATTTTCGCCAACTCCACACCTGACAGAGGGCTAATTTCCAAAATACATAAAGAACTCAAGAAACTAAACATCAGCAAACCAAATAATTCAATTTAAAAAGAAGACTGTTGGAGCTGGAGTGATGTCTCAATTAAGAGCACTGGCTTCTCAATTCCTAGCAACTACATGGTGGATATCAACTGACTGTAATTACAGTACCAGTGACCCTGACAGTATACGACATGCAAATGGTGTATAGACATACATTCAGGCAAACACGTATACACATAAAATAATAAACAACTTTTTAAAAATCAAGGCTGATATAAAAGTGGTGCAGAAATTATGGCAATGACCAATCAGGTTGGTTGATGTTGACACCCATCCCTTGAGTGGGAGTCCACCCCTACCATGACCTGAAAGGCAGGGACGCGGAGGTTGGATAGCCTAGTGACCTAGGATAGAACTAAACACATCTAGCAAAAAAAATGTAGCAATGAATAAAAGAGGCTATTAATTTGAAAGATGTGAGCAAGATGTGAGATAGTAGTGGGTCTTGAAGAAGGAGAGAGAAGGTAGATATGATATATTATCTCAAAAATAAAAGGTGAAAATAATATTAAATATAATGTGTTCATGGAGCTTAAAAGTGTAACTCCAAAGAGTAAGACGAATACACAAACTGAAAGATAACTTGCTGGGGAAACAATTCTATGTTTTTAGATAACAAAAACTCATGTAAGCTTAATAGAAATGCTTTATTCTGCACAGTCAACTACTGAGGATAAAACCAATGCATTCAAGAATGGCAAGAAACAAGAATACAAGGCAAAATTTTAGGTCTTTATGAATGTAAGAGCAATTATAAGAAATGAAGTAATAAAACCTCTAGAAAAGTATTTAAGCAAAAAAAAAAAGAATTAAAAAATAAATACATTGTTCATCTAATATAATAGCAGATATATAACAACAATTTGGATCAAGTGTAGTTTAATATGTACTATAATCATAAAACAACACAAAATACAAAGACTATAAATATAAGCATTCAAGAACAATTTTGTACAAAATACGAAACAACCAAGATAGCTTTTCCACACTGCTCATGTATGGGTCCAAATGACCTTGTTCTTGACTCCTATAGAAACTTAAAAAGAAAGTTATGCAATATCCAGAGCCCTTGATGTCCTGCAAATGAAGGAGGAGAATGTCCTCAATTTCTTTATGAAAAGAATGTGCTTAGATGATACCAATCTTGAATTTTAGATGAAGCAACACATCTACAAAAGGATATGTGATCTACATTATATCTGAATAAAACATGCAAGAAGATGTTGCTTGCAACTAAGGCTATCATTGCCATTGATTGTTTGTGTCAACATAATCTCCTTCAGAAACACTGGCCAGTGAGCAGTGCAGAAGTCTGATGCTGCTACTGGAGCCATTCCCATTGTTGGCTTCTTATGTCTGGGATCTTCACTAACCAGAACCAAGAAGCTTTCAGGAAACCATGGCTATCTGAGGGATGACCACTAGTCACTCACAGAGGTGTCTTTTATCAACCTGCCCATAGTTGCTCTTTGAAACACCAGAGTCCTCTGTGCTACACGGAAATGCCATTCCATGCAATAATTAGGAAGTTCACTCAGTGTGCCTAATGTGGTAGATGCTGGCCCCAGGGAAGTATTCCATTGGTGTGGCCCTGGGAAGTATTCTACCATGTGGCACTATACCCCATGAGCACCTATGGGAGTATATGCCCAATCTCTTCTTCTATAGAGACTCTAAAAGTATTTAGAAAGAAGAGTAAGATGCTTCCAAGAAAGATGTGGCCAAAGGGCACTGGACTGTGCCAGCTACTGAATTCATGATTGCTCAGCCAGAGAAGAATGGCAGTGTGAAGGTACCCTCTGTAAAAAATCCAGTAGTTCCTTACTGAAGACTGGAGTACCCAGCCACCAATATAGGTCATCAGCTCCTATAGTGCAGAACACTGAGTGCCTTGGAGCCACCATTGAGTGGCCCTGGGCTGATCTACAGACATCTGACCAAGGGGAGAATAGGTAGAAGAATAAAGTTCCTAAAATCTTGAAAAAAAAAACATAAATCAGGGTCAATATAGTGATGCTCAATTAAGTATAAAACACATTAATTGGAATAAGTACCTCAGTGTACTGAAGGGAACTCACTCCTCATAAAGTAACAATCATTGTTATCCTCAGCCTTTTATCACTCAAAATTGTACAGCCACAGAAAATTAAAAGGAGAGAATTCTATGGAATGAAGATGGAAGAATAAGAAATGTTATGTTAGTTGCATTGCCTATGAATTCAATGGCCTTCTATGAGCCGTATATTCAGGTAGATTTAATTAGTCATTTCTCATTTACTAAGATAAGGACTTAGTAATGATTTTGTGGGTAAAAACATCAAATTTTGGTAGTTGATGGAACTCATTCATTTTCTACTTACAGTAAGTAGTTGAATTCCAAGATAAAGCAATGAGTAGATTCAGTATTGGCTAACACCTACATTCTAGTCCATGGACAGCACACAGTCTCCTCATCATGTTCAAGGAAACAGAGGTGAACTATATGAATTTTCAAAAAATTACCATTTGAGTGATGTCTATTCTCCCCAAAAATACTTTGAAATACTCTTATATTTGTCCCTAGATTTCACATCCTCACATACCACAGGAATGAAACCTGTGTCACCATTGAAATGGGTCAGGGAAACAGCAATCAGTACATAATCAGTGTAGTGAATATAATCTAAGTTTAAAATGTTTAGAACCTAAACTCCAGTGATCTCTGTGTTCTGTCTTCAGATTAACAGACAACAACATCCACTTGAATTTGTCTCTATATTTTACCATCAAACAAATAAACAGGAACACTGATATTTTACTCAATGTTTCCCTGATAGTTAAAGTCGACTGTGCCAGAAAAGAATATCTACAAACAATAACCATAAGCTCAAAAAGTGTTGCAATTATTCCTAACTACAACTGTAAACATAAAAGACATTTGTTAACTGTACTTACAGGACCATGGTGGTTTTCATCTGTCATACTGGGACCACTCCTATATATCTTTGCAGTATCACATGTGAGGTTACATGGGTTTTTACTGAAACCGTCTCCTTTCCTGCCACTTTTCTGAGTACCAAGACTGATTGGAAGGGATAAATTGGATTTATGTCTGTTATGATTCAGAAGTTGAAGTATAAATTCTCATTTTCTGGCAAGTACATATCAGATTTATCAGAAATAAATATGAAAGAGTAGAGATGTGAAGTATTTTAATGTAAGAGAGTCTTATAAGTAATTTTTGAGAAAATCACAAAAAGGTAGAATTTCAATAAATATATAAACAATTTGTACTTCCTAAAGTTCTCAGATTTTAACTGGCATGCATAGAAAGACTGGAATTTATACATTCTATGTTCTTCATTTTGTTAATGCTTTTGTCCTTTAGCTTTACTATGGGCCATTTCATCCTCTCCTGAGTGACCGGGAACACTATCCTTATCTGTACCAGATGTCACCAAAGGACACATTTCTGGCCCTAGCCATGATGGCCTTAGTGGTTCATTTTAGCTGGAATTGGGTTGGACTAGTCATTTCAGATGATGAACCACGCATTCAGTTTCTCTCTAAGTTGAGAGGAAAGATGCACAAACACAGAGTCTGTTTAGCCTTTGTGAATATGGGAGAGGTGTTGAGACACAGGAAAGTGTATGACAAAATGAAAAAACTGTATAAACATTCTCAAAGAGCCTTTTAAAAGAAAAGAAAGTGTTTAAGTTAATGATTTTTGCCCAGTACATTTCCAACACATACGCATTATTTAATTTTCAACATTTAAAACAAAGTTTGTCTGGCAGCAAGAAGTATGGATGTCCTTTAAACGATCAAGAATTTGTTTGTTGATTTGATGCAGAGTTTATTAACTTATCTTAAGTAATTCTGCAATTATATTTATGTACTAAGGACCTCTATTCATTAGCTGATGGTCTGATAATACTGACGAGGAAAAAGAGGTTGATAATGTCTTACTCTCCATGAATATTACTAAGTTGTGAATGTTGTAAAGCATTAACTCCATTGTGAAACTGATATTTCCAATCCATAATGATAATTAATTCTAGTTGTATATTATTTTCTTTCATTGTATTGAGGACTTCTAATAATGTCACATTTTAGTATAAATAAATGAAATTAGAAGCATTCAGATTTTCAGATTATTTGTCCTAATATGCATGTATAGTTTAGACTAGAACAATAAATTTATTTTAGAGGGCCCATTTCCTGGATATAACAACAAATTTATAAATGCTTCTGGATATCAATTCAACATGAAACAAAAAGCAAAACTGGATACAGAATATGATGTTCTCTATGCTATGAATCTTCTACCAGCTCTTGGACTTAATATGAAAATAGCAAAGTTTTCCTAACATTTTCTGCATGGTCAGCAATTATATATAACTGAAGATATGATAGAGTGGGCTGTAGACATTAGACAGGTTAGTTGAAGTTAACTATGATTCCTAACTATAAATAAATAAATACCACTTATTCATAATTTATATCACAAAGCATAAATCACAATATGTTTATATTATTTTAATACAACAATAAAATATCATTCTTTAATTTCTTGTACTTGTAAATAAAGGAAAATTTTCAGTGACATGACTGCAAATCCTAATCTTTATTGTGAAGTACAACAAACTCTTTTTACAAACACATATCTAATTTTTTTAGATACTACATTCAGTATTCAGTATGCCCAACACTGTAGGATTCCAAAAATCCCTTCAGAAAGGAAAGGCTATCTACTGTTTTGATTGTACTCCATGTCCAGAAGATGAAATTTCCCAAAATGACAGGTAATTACATGCCTTACCTATTGGTAGATTGCCTTTTAGCAACAGATGAGTTTGTCAGTCAATATATAAATGTCTTATTAAAGAATCCATTATAATGCAGTACATAAATTTTCATAAATACTACAAACTTTATAAGTGGTGGTATCTGCCTTGTCTCAAGAGTTCCAGGGAAAATTTGAATGTGATATAACTGGTAGTACATCAGGTAACTGACACACATAATACTTATTGTGGGAGTGAATAGATACAAGTAAACTAAACTTTAATAACAAGACAAGTACATGAATAGTTTAATAAAAACTTAAAATGAGTAAAGTAGAGATAGATGTAGTATTCAGACAAAAATTGCTGCAGTAAAATAAATGTTCAGCATTAACCTGGGCAGTGGTGATGTGTATATTTAATCCGAGCACTCACATTGAGGAGGGAGAAGCACGTGACTCTCTGTGAGTTCAAGACCAATCTGTTCTACAGAGGGAGTTTCATTACACACAGAGCTACATACACAATGGTTTAAAAACACAAACAACAAAAACAACCCAAAAGAATGTTCACCATTTCTGGCTATACAACATAGTGAATAATGCAAGAAAAAGTTGAAATGAATACTGTATTGGAATATTGCAATAAAAATGTTTATTCACATGGTACTAAGACATAAATATGAAAGCAAAATTAATTAATCAAACGCATTGTCTTTGTCAGTTCAATACAAAATAATATTATATTGCAATTCTTTTAACTTTCTTGTTGCATATATATGTCATTCATAGAAACAATATTTTATTGCATTTAGTAATGATGTAATGGCTACAAAATATCAGGAGAATAACCAAGTTGATCTTTAACTTCATAATATTGTGACCCTTTAATTTAATTAGTTCCTAATGTGGTAACGACTCTGCACACCACCATAAAATTAATTACATTGCTATTTCATCACTATAAATTTTCTACTCTTATGAATCATAATGTAAATAACTATCTGTGTTTGTCAGTGATCTTAGGCAACCCCTATAAATGGGTAATTCAACCACTAAAGTACTGAAAAGCAAGAGATTACCCACATGCTAAGATATCAGTTTAGAAGAATAAGATGAACTTAAAATAACTGAATAATAACTGAATAAAATAACTGAAATTTTAAAATTGAACGTACTGAAAAGGAAATTTCAAGTCAAATTTAGAAGGAGATTCTTTTTTATTTTTGGATATTTACTTTATATATATTTCAAATGTTTCCCCCCTTGGAAACCCCCTATTCCATCCCCCTCCCCTTGCCTCTATGAGGGTACTCACCCACCCACCCACCCACCTGCCCACTCCAATCTTCCCTCCCTAGCATTCCCCTATACTGGAGCATCTAACATCTTCAGGCCCAAGGGCCTCTCCTCCCACTGATGGTCAACAAGGCCCTCCTCTGCCACGTATGTGGCCAGCACCATGGTTCCCTCCATGTGTATTCTTTGGTTGGTGTCCAGTCTCCAGGAGCTCTGGGGGGTCTGGCCAGTTGACACAGTTGCTCCCTTCATGGAGATGAAAACCCCCTCAGCTTGGAAGGAGATTCTTACACCCATCTAGTATGATGTGTCATTGCTTATCATTAAGAGATGGAAAACACTCTTGTATTGGTGCTTTCTCATTAAGAACTTACACTTTGAGTAGATTAACACTCAAACCTAATTTTTAAAGTAGTGAAAATATGATGTGCTCTAATCTACCAAAATTCTCACATAGAAACATAAAGCAAAAAAAAAAATGGTCATAAGATATAATGACATCAGGTGCTAACTACTTCATAGAGTTTTTGCCTTAAATAGTACTAGTTATGGCTTTTAAGGGAGATTTGTGGGAGTATGTATGCCCAACAAATAATGCCAATTTGGCCAAGAATTTCCAATTCATTAATTTAAAATTTATGGGAAAAACAGAGAAAAAAATAAAACTCATTATACTTCCTTTCCTATACCAGACATGGATCAATGTGTGAAGTGTTCAAATGATCAGTATGCCAACATAAAACAAACTCATTGCCTAAAGATAGTTGTGACCTATCTGGCTTATGAAGACCCCTTGGGAATGGCTCTGGCCTCTTTGGCCCTGTGCTTCACTGATCTCACAGCTGTTATACTCAGTATCTTTTTGAAGCACTGAAACAATCCCATTGTCAAGGCAAATAACTGACTTCTCAGCTACATTCTGCTCATCTCTCTCATATTTTGTTTTCTTTGTTCCTTACTCTTCATTGGTCATCCCCATATGGCTACCTGGATTCTGCAGCAGACCACATTTGCAGTTGTTTTCACTGTAGCAGTTTCTGCTATTTTGGCTAAAACTATTACTGTAGTAATGGCTTTCAAAATCACTGATCCAAGAAAAAAGATAAGACAGATGTTAGTAACAAGGGCATCTAACTATATCATTCCCATCTGCACCATGATCCAACTTATTCTCTGTGAAACCTGGCTAGGAACATCTCCTCCATTTGTTGATACTGAGCCATACTTTGAACATGGCCACATCATCATTGTTTGCAACAAGGGTGCGGTTATGTCCTTCTACTGTGTCTGAGGTTACTTGGTCTTATTAGCCTTAGGGAGATTCACTGTAGCTTTTCTGGCCAGAAATCTGCCTGATCGATTCAATGACGCCAAGTTCCTGACATTTAGCATGTTGGTGTTCTGTACTGTGTGGGTTACATTTCTCCCTGTCTACCATAGCACCAAGGGAAAGGTAATGGTGGTTGTGGAAATCTTTTCTATATTGACTTCCAGTGTAGGGTTGCTTGTTTGCCTTTTTTCCCCAAAGTGTTTCACAATCTTGTTAAGACCAGAAATGTTTTTGGTTCAAAAGAACAGTGGCACACATTCTAAAATTGAAAATATTCCTTAAATTTAAGTAATATTTTAAGTCTACTCACCTATGAAACATTGTTTTTTCTTTACAAAGAGATCAAAAATATAAACTAGAGGTAAAAAAAAAAAACCTTCATCTTCAACAAATGATTATGGTTAAATGAAATAGATATAGAAGAATGAAAATAGATCCAATTCAAGACTCAATTTCAAATGTATTAGAACTTCAAGATACCAGATATATTAAATCTGATACAAAATAGTGAGGAATAGTCTTGAATTCATTGGTTAGGAAAAGGTTTTCTATAAAGGACACTGATAGCATGGACACTAAAACAAATAATTAATAAATGGATCCAGGAGAAACTAAAAGGTCTCCACAGGGCAAAAGATATAATCATTCAGGCAAAATGTCAGCCCACAGAATGAGAAAAGCTCTTTACCAATTACACATCCAGTAGAAGGTTAGTATCTAAAATATATGAAGAATTAAAAAAAACTAGACAACAAGAAAACAAATGACCTAATTCCCCAATTTTAAAATGAGGTACACACCTAAACAGAGAAATCTCAAAAGAAGAAATAAAAATGGCTGAGAAGCACATAGAGAAATGTTCGACACATGTAGTCATCAGGGAAATGCTAATCAAAATTGATTTGAGATTTCATCTTACACCAGGCAGATTACCAAGATCAATATAACAAAGGACAGTGCCATTTGCTTCTATGAGTGAAAACTCATATAGACACTATAGAAATGAGTGTGGTGGTTTCATAGGAAGCTTTGAATGACTCTATGTCAAGATCCAGCTCTACTCTTTGTCCTACGTATGCTTACTATGGCTATGATGAAAGGCCAACACCAAAAGCCTGGGTTACTTAACAATAAAATAAAACAAGTTTAAACATAAAAAGGATGAAAATAACATATAGTTATGAAGAAACAAGGGGAGACTGAAATGAGATGATTAATTGGGTAAGTGGTGTATGAGAGAGATGGGAGATAGACTATGAGGAGAGGAATCTAACACTAAATGCCATTTAAGAGGTCATATGGAAACCTAATACTGTATAAACTTCTTAAAATGCATACATATATTAAAGATATCTAAAGACAATCAGTAAATACCAGGGGAAGATAATAAACCAGTGATACACTTTTTACCACCAAGCAAAACCTCCAGTGCCAGTGTATAGTTGGCCAAAAGGGTCTCATGGAAACCAAAAAAAAAAAAAATGGTCTCATGCTATTTCCAAGACTCTTCAGTGCTCTCCCATGTATTGCTGAAGGCAACACTTACATACCTCATTGAAGATAGAGAAGTCAAGGTCTTGCCTAACTCTAGTCTTTATCCCTACTGACTAATGTTTATGGTATAGGAGCTCTGCATACTACTAGAGGAGAAAGTTATCATCAACCCAGGTACAAAGCCTGCCATTTAAACTGGTGACCTGCTTTAATTATATGTTAATGAAATGTTGGCACAAACATTTTAGAATAACCAACCACAATCAGATTGGATTTAAGGTCAATTTCATTAGGTAGAAAAACTGACAATGCTAGAGTAGTCATGAACTTTCAACTTGATATACCATGGACATAGAGGAAAACCTTTCTGCTAAAGGAACATAGTTTTAAAATGCTTCCTGTTAACATTCTTCTATACCCTTAAATCAATTCCTTCATTTAGCCATCAGAGTAACCTCTACTTTCAGGAACTAACACAGAAACCCACAATTGAACAATGTGAGGATGGAGATTTTAGAAAATTCAGTACAAAATGGGATGTCTCCATCAAACTCCTCTTCTAAGGATTCAGGAGCTATGAAAAAGATACATCAGAAAGATTGTAAGAGGCAGAGGGCTCCAATGAAGCAGTGTCCACCATACACAACAGGACTGATGTAAATATAAATTCATAGAGACTGGTAGAAAGGACAAGACCTATGTAGATTCAAAACAGACTGTATCCTAAGACTAAAAAGAAGTGGACACAGACTCCAAACCTAATCATGAAGATATATGTAACTGACTCTCATTTGCAAAGAAAAAATTCTCCAATGGAATCTCACTGGGTATATTATTCACACTTAAGAGTGGACCTCATATCCAGCAACAGATAGCCAGCACTAAATGAACTGCATTTTTTTTGATAGACTTTCTCTTTCCCATAGCTTTATTTGGGTTTTTTTTCTCCTTCTGGTCTTATGCTTTTATATTATGGTTTCAAATCTTGTCTGATCTTGCTTCTTTATGGTGTGTGTGTGTGTGCGTGCGTGTGCGTGTGCGTGTGCGTGTGTGTGTGTGTGTGTGTGTGTGTGTGTGTATGTGAGTGTGTAATTCTTATGGGCTTTTTTTTTCATTCTGATTTGTTTGGGATATTTGTTACATTGCATCTTTGTTTCCTACTTGAACAAAAGAAAAGGAATGGAATTGGGTGGTTGGTTATGTGGGAAAGATTGGGGAGGAATTGGAGGGAAATGACTATAATCAAAATAAATGGTTTCCTTCTCTGAACTCTGCACTTTTGAGTTCCCTGGCCTCTGTATCTACACCTTCTTCCATTTCAACAGATGTAGCCAGCCTTAAATCCAGTATCCAGATTAAGTTTAGTCACTCCTGCCTGTGCCACAATCAATGTCTAGGCTTCCGGCAAAAACTGCATTACCTGAACTATGCACAGGACCTTTCTGAACCACATTCAAATTCTCCAGTAAGTCAGATCTCAAAAATCTTCTTCAGACCCTAACCCATTGAGATTCCCTTAATCTCCAAATTTATAAATTTTCATCAACTCAGGAACTAGCCCAGGTCCCAGATCCAGGGCTCTGACATTTTCTGGCCATTTGTTCCTGTTCTATAAATAAATTCTAGGCTCTGGCAGACCCTGTCCTCCAGGCACCACCCATAGGACCTTCTTAACACATCCAATCTTTTCACTGACCAGATGTTCCACTCTGTTCTCCAAGATCTGCCAAGATCTCCAAGGTCTTCCTAGCCTTCCCCATTCAGATATTCTCCATAACTGGCCAGATCTAGCCTTGGTCCCACATCCAGTGCTCCAGCCCACTCTGGAATCAGCTGCCTGCGCCACGACCAATCTATAGACTTCTGCCAGGACCCTTTGTACACATTCCCCAACCTGAAAGCCCATCCCACAGCACATGCAACCTTATCACCCAGATGTATCTATTCATACACTCTAGTCTTAGATAAGAAGTTAGCCATACAGCAGCACAGTTCTGTCTACCTGACTTCATTACATATATGACATATCTTAATTCTAGGCTCAAGTTTTGCACACATCCTTTAATCTGCCCCAATGTATACTGCTCATATTAGACTTAGAACTAATAAAAGAAAGCCACACACCCAGATCCTATAGGAGAATAACTAATAAGAAAGGAAAAACCAGTATGTTCTCTTAAAAATCTACCATTCCAGAAGAAATTTCTGCAGGGAGATTTACCTAGATGAACACCATGACATAGAATTTCAATGAAGAATCATAAGATTTATCAGTGAGGCACCTATAACTGCATCCATGGAAGATCAGCATGCTTTCCCTGGGACCTCACAGACCTGCCTGTCTCCCAGGAGGACTGCTCTAACCAGGAACACAGGTGAGACCTTGGACCCAATACTAACACCACATGGGTCTCCACAGCCCTGTCAGAGCCCCATCTCCCTCTGGATCCACACATCCACCTGCACTTAGGGTGGATTGGCATGCCTTTACCCAGACCCCAAAGCTCTAAGTGTCCCAAAGGAGGACTGCAGTAACCAGGGGCACAGGAGACCTGCTTTAACTAGAGACACAACACTGCCTGACTCAAAGGAGGCCTGCTTTCACTCAGTACACACAGTCCCACCTGTCACAGTAGAGATTTGCTTTAATCTTGGAAACTCAGGCCAGTTAACACCAGATATAACCTGATGGGGAAAGACAAGCACAAGAACATAATCAACAAAAACCAAGGCAATATGGCACCAACATAATCCAGCTCTCTTAATACAGCAATCCCTGGATAACCTAACACAACGGAGGAGCAAAATTCTGACCTTAAATCCCATCTAATGAAGAGTTATATCCTTTATAGAGGGTATAAATATTACTCTTAAAGAAATACAAAAAAACACAGTCAAACAGGCAGAAGCTCTTAAAAAGGAAACTAATAAATCACTCAAAGAAAACAGGAAATTACAATCAAACAGGTGAAGGAAATGAACAAAACAGTCTAAGACAGCAAAAACTGAAATAGAAACAATAGAGGAATCACAAATGGAGACAGAAATGAGGATGGAAAACCCAGAAAAGTGAACAGTAACTACATATGTAAGCATGTTCAACAGAATACAAGAGATGAAGAGAGAATCTCAGGTATAGATGATGCTATTGGAGATATGGATACATTGGTCAAACAAATAGCCAATTATAAAGAGTTTCTATCTCAAAGCATTCAGGAAATTTGGGACATAATGAAAGGACCAAACTTAACAACAATAGGAATACAAGAGGGTGAAGATTCCCAGTTCAAACGGCCAGAAAATATCTTCACCAAAATCAAAGAAAAAACTTACCTAATCTAAAGAAAGAGATGGTCATAAATGTACAAGAAGCCTACAGAACATGAAATAGATTGGACCAGAAAATAAAATACTCCCACAATGTAACAACTAACACACTAAATGTACAGATAAAAAAAAAAATGGTCTTAGAGGGACCTGCCCAGAACCCTCAGGACACGGGAACTGAGGAGCAACATCGGACAGCATACTTCCGGTTTCCATCTGCTCCCAGAGCTGATCCTGTGCCACATTGCTTCATACCCAAATACTGCCAGAAGAGAGCTGGCCTCCCAGGAGTTCTGACACACCTGTGAGCACAGGTAAGACCACCACTTCTGCTCAAATTCCTGTCCCAAGAGGGCCCTACCCATACCCGTCAGGACATAGGAACCAAGGAACAGCCAGAGACAGGATCCTTCCAGTTTCCATCTGCACTCTGGAACTGACCCTGTGGAACTGTGCCACAGTTCTTCACACCCAAATTCCTCCTAGAAAGACCTGTTCTCCTAGAAGTACTGACACACAGTCTTGCAGGAAGGACAAGCCACAATCAGAGACAGGTAGACCAGCTAACACCAGAGTTAACCAGATGGCATGAGGCAAGGGAAAAAAGTAAGCAAGAGAAACCAAGTCTACTTGACATCATCAGAACCCAGTTCTCCTACCACAGCAAGCCCTGTATACCCCACCATACCAGAAAAGCAAGACTCTGATTTAAAAATCACATCTCATTTTGATGATAGAGGACTTTAAGAAGGACATTAATAACTCCCTTGAAGAAATACAGGAAGACACAACCAAACAAGTGAAAGAATTCAACAAAACCATCCAGAATCTAAAAATGGAAAGAGAAACAATAAAGAAATCACAAAGGGAGATGACCCTGGAGATAGAAAACCTAGAAAAGAGATGAAGAGTAATAGATGCAAGCATCACCAACAGAATACAAGAAATAGAAGAGAGAATATCAGGTGCAGAAGATATCATAGAAAACATTGACACAAAAGTCAAAGAAAATGCAAAATGCAAAGTGCTCCTAACCCAAAGCATTCAGGAAATCCAGGACACAATGAGAAGACCAAACTTAAGGATAATAGGTATAGAATAGAGTGAAGAGTCTTAATTTAAAGGGCCATTAAATATCTTCAACAAAATTATAGAAGAAAACTTCCCTAACCTAAATAAAGAGATACACATAAACATACAAGAAGCCTACAGAACTCCAAATAGATTGGACCAGAAAAAAAAATTCCTCACGTCACATAAGAGAAAAAGGTCAAGTAACATATAAAGGCAGACCCATCATAATTACACCAGACTTCTCAGCAGAAACTATGAAAGCTAGAAAATACTGAGACGATGTCATAATGACCCTAATAGAACACAAATGTCAGCCAAGGCCAATATATCCAGCAAAACACTCAATTACCATAGATGGAGAAACCAGGATATTCCATGACAAAAACAAATTTACACACTGTCTTTCCACAAATCCAGCCCTACAAAGGATAATAGATAAAAAACTCCAACACAAGGAGGGAAACTACACCCTAGAAAAAGCAAGAAAGTAATCTTCTTTCAACAAACCCAAAAGAAGATAGTCACACAAACATAAAAATAACATCAAAAATAACAGGAAGCAACAATCACTATTCCTTAATATCTCTTAACATCAAAGGACTCAATTTCCCAATAAAAAGACATAGATTCACAGACTGGAAATATAAATAGGACTCAGCATTTTGCTACATACAGGAAATGCACCTCCATGTCAAAGATCGACACTACCTCAGAGTAAAGGGCTGGAAAACAATTTTTCAAGAAAATGGTCCCAAGAAAGACAGAGCCTACAACTGAAACACTGTTTTGTATTTTGAATATTCACATGTCAATACATGTAGCTACCATATATCTATATTCACTGCTATGTACTTTCTATTATATGAAAGATTTGTACACTAATGAGATAAATGTGTTCTTTGTTGTTAGAGAAAGAATTAAATATATGTTACTGCAGACTATGAATCATCTTCAAAGCTTTTCATTGTTAATAATCATCAGTCATGAAAATTTTGCTATACATGCATGCATAGTGAAAATTGCTAGAAGTATGTTGGAGGCCTTTCAGAAATTATTGGAAATTCTGTACTAATCTTGAGCCAAATTCATTTAATGATTTTTACCACAGTCAAGATATTAGTTCAGCTCTTGCCCCCTTGCCCCTTGCTTCCCTCTTGATTCTTTCTTGCTCTCTTGGGCTCTTCCCTTCTCCCCTCCCTTCCCTATTCTCTTCCCCCTTTCTCCACGTGTTCATGGCTGGCCTCTACTTCTCTACTCTCTCCCTGTCTCTGCCTTCCTCTGCCTCTACTACACTTTTAACTCCCCTTGCCATGCACTGAATAAACTCTATTCTATATACAAAAAAAGACAGTAGCTCAAATAGCAATTTTAAAGTCAACCATTCTGATTCAGTACCACAGTACTCTATTCACATGCTGAGAAGAGACAGTCGAAAACTATTAAAAGTCTTTGTTTTCTATAATTAAATAATTATATTTCTATAAGATCAAACAACCTTGCAGGTACAGTAAAAGCATGGTAGTTCTGCCCCTTTTCAAAAAAAAAAAGAATAAAATAAATCTTAAAAATGAGTATATTCTGATGCTGTTAAATATGGACATCTGTACCAAATTTAACTTGGATGACAATTTCAGTCAAGATTCTGAAACTCAATATGGGCAAACCAGATAAACCCTGACGTTTTTAGAATGCCATTTTAGTAAGGTTTATTTCTGTCTGGGTTGGCTACATTTTACATTCTCATTCACTAGCCTGGGAGGATTGTTGTCATGACGACCTGAACTGACTGACTCACCTTTCAGAAACAGTGACAATTCATTCATTTCATAGATACCTAAACATCTGGATGACTTTCTAAGAGGTTGTAGCATTTTGTCAAATGTTCTAAGTAGTGTGGAAAAATTATGAGAAAAAGCGTGAGCTAAGTTTTAGCCATGCCTTTCCCTGAGGCAAAAACACATTGTTAAGAAGGTCTTAACCTACTGGATTCTTGTCTTCATCCATTCAATAGGAAGCTATTGCTCATTTATATCATCTTTAAAGTTACATTTTAATTGTGATTTTTCTGATTCTGTACAGTCTTATATATTTATGTGGCTAATGACAGTCTGTGTACTTGATGCATATTCCTGTCAACATTTCATATTTACTAAATTTCTTTTTATCTTATCTTCAGAGCTCATTCAAATCACAAAAAAGCATTTCTGAATTAAAAAATGAAGAAGACTATGTCAGAGAGGTTACCCTTAGCCAGTGTCTTGGTTTTCTCCAGTAGCTGAGGACTCCCTCAGTTGCCATCCACCAGAGCTGGAAACAGAGGTGGATATGTTGAATACTAGGAACAGCAGCTGAGAGAGGATGAAAATAAGTGACATAATAGAAGGTTCAGCTGGGTCATTTGGTCAAGGTCTAAACTTCTGGGTGGTATCCCTACCCAGCCAGTGAACATGGTGCAAACCTCTTTCTGTCTCAGCAGCATTTGATGTCAAACTAGCCCTGCAGTAGACATCTGGGCAGCTTGGTCTTACTTCACACTAAGCTCTCTCAGAGACCCAATTCCACATGAAGCCTCAACATCTGCTATTGATCCTGCAGGCCTAGGAATAAGGCATTTGAGCATCTATTGCCACTACCATCTCACCATGCCTGCCTTGTTCATTCTGCATGTCATAGTGAGCTGTGTGCATTAGGCTTTGTAGGTCTACTCTTAATAAACTGCAAACATAATAAGGGAAAAAAGAATTAAACCAGATTTCTAGACAAAGACTTTAGAAGTCAGTAGATGCTGGACAAGTGTCTTGCAAACCCTAAGAGACCACAGATGCCAGAACAGACTACTATATCCAGCAAAACTTTCAATCACCATAAATGGAGAAATCAAGATATTCAATGACAAAACCAAATTTAAACAATATCATTCTACTAACCCAGCCTTTTAGAGGATACTTAAAGGAAAATTCCAACACAAGGAGGGTAACTACAACCATGAAAACACAATAAATTAATAATCTCACCCCCCAAAAAAAAAAACCACAAAAGAAGAGAAACATCCACACATAATACAACCTGCAACAACAAAATAACAGGAATTAACAATTCCTGTTAATTTATTAGTCCTGTAATTAATTAGTCATTAATATCGCTCAAAATTAATGGATTCAATTGTCCAATAAAAAGACACAGGTTAAGATGTAATATACAAAAACAGGATCCATCATTCTGCTGCATACAAGAAACACACCCCACAACTAAGATAGACACTACCTAAGAGTAAGGTTTGAAAAAAAGTTTTACAAGCATAGGGTCCCAGGAAACAAGCTAGAGTAGCCATTCTAATATCCAATAAAACAAACTTCCAACCAAAAGTAATCAACACAGATCAGGAAGGAGACTCATCAAAGGAAAAATCCACTAATAGGAAGCTGCAATTCTGAGCAGCTATACCACAAATGCAAGGGACACAAGTTCATAACAGAAACTTTATTAAACCTCAAAATACACATTAAACTCCACACAATAGCAGTGAAACACTTCAACACCATACTCTCAGCAAAGGACAAGTCATTGAAATGGAAACTAAACAGAGACATAATGAAACTAATTGAAGTCAGGAGTCAAACGGATTTAGCAGATATCAACAGAACATTTACATTTCACCCTCAAACAAAAGAATATAACTTCTTCTTAGTACCTCCAAGAACATTCTCCAAAACTGACCATAGTATTGAACACAAAGTAAGACTCAAGAGATACAAGTAGTTTTAAATAACCCCCTGAATTCTATCAGATCACCACAGATAAGGACAGGACTTCAACAACAGCAAAAGCAACAGAAAACACACATACTCATGAAAACTAAATAATGTGATACTCACTTATTACTTGGACAGGAAAGAAACAAAGAAAGCAATTAAAGACTTTCTAGAAATCAATGAAAATGAAAAGTACAATGTACTCAAACATATGGGACACAATGAAAGCAGTATGAAGAGGAAAATTCACAGCAATGAATGCCTTCATATAGAAATTGGAGAGAACCTATGCTAGCAACTTAAAACACACCTGAAACCTAGAATTAAAAGAAGCAATCACAGACAGGAGGAAGGGGATGGCAGTCAATAGTCAAACCTAGGGCTGGAATCAACCAATTAGAAACAATACGAAGAATAAGGAAAACCAAGAGCTTGTTCTTTGTGAAAAAAAAAGATGTATCTAAAGAGCACAGAACAGTCAAATTAAAAGGGAGACATAACAACTGACACTGAGGAAATTCAAAGAATCATTAGGTCTTACTCTTAAAGTCTGTACCCACAAAATTAAAAAATCTAAACAAAACAGGTGGTTTACTAGACAAATACCATTTACTAAAGTTAAATAAAGATCAGATAAACTATCTAAACAGCCCCATAATCCCTAGGGTAATAGAAGCTGATATTTAAAAAACTCTCAACCAAAAAAATTGCAGGGCCAGATGGTTTAAGTTCAAATTATTCCAGACCTACAAATAAAAACTAATATCAATACTCCTCAAAATATTACACAAAATAGAAACAAAGATACACTACCTAATTCTTTCTATGAGGTCACAGTTACTCTGATACCTAAACCACACATGGACCCAAAAAAGAAAGACAACTTCAAAGCAATGATACTCATTAATATTGATTCAAAAATACACAATAAAATTCTCACATGTTGACATTAGTAATGATACTCTGCTATGCTTGAAGACAGGAACCTAGCATAACTGTCTCCTAAGAAGCTTCATCCAGGAGTTGATGGAACCAGATGCAGAGACCCACAGCTAAACATCAGGCCAAGCTTCAGGAGTCTTTTAAAAGAGTTGGATAGATAGAATTGAGAGAGCTGGAGGTACCTGAAGACCCAGATCTACCACTCCTGTGCATATACCCAAAAGATCCTCCCCCATACTATAAGAACACATGCTCCACTCTGTTCTAATATTATATTCATAATAACCAGTAGCTGGAAACAGTCCAGGTGAATGAAGAATGAAGAATGGATACAGAAAATATGGTTCATTTATACAATGAAATACTATTCAGCTATGAAAAATGAGAACACTATGAATTTTGCAGGCAAATGGATGGAAAATATCATCCTGAATGAGGTAACCAAGACCCAAAAGACCATGCATGGTATATACTCACTAGTAAGTGGAAATTAGCCAAAAAGTACAGAATACCCGTGATACAACTCACAGACCATATGAAGTATAACAAGATAGAATACCCAACTGAGGATACTTCAATCCCCTTAGATAGGTGAACAAAATAATCACAGGAGGCAAAGAGAGGGGGAAATCTGTGGGAGGGGATCAGGTAAGGGGAGAGACAAGAGAAAAACCCAGAGGGCCAGCAGAATGAACAGAAATATGTAGGTACGGAGAGGAGGGCAGGAAATCTCTAGAAAGTCTCAATGACCTAGAATGTGAGAGGCTACCAGGACTCAATGGGGATGACCTTAGCCAAAATGCCCAACAGTGTGGAGATGGAATATGAAGAGACCACCTCTAGTAGATAGACAGTGCCCTCAGTAGAGGAATGGGGCTGTCCACCTACCTTCAAATTTGTTGACTGAGATTTGTACCTCTCTAAAGGAAATGCAGAGAAACACCCCACCCAGCCAGAGGCCCATATGCCTTCCAGTGTCCAGCTGTGCTAGGATTACAGCCTTGGCGGTAGATCCAAACCCACAGAGCCCACACCCAAGTTGGAGCTTGAGTCCCCCGGTATTCTGACACATCCAGGATCACAGGTAAGACTCCAAACCCCACCCCAATACCTGGCATAACCTGGACCCCTGAAACCCTGCCAAGAAAAAGAATCGCTCGCCTTCCAGTTTCCACCTGGGCCAGGATCAAAGCCTTGGCTCTGGATCCAAACCCACACAGCCCACACCCCAGTTCAAGCTTGATCCCCCAGATATTCTGACACATCCAGGAACACAACATCACAGGATCACAGGAAAGACAGACTCGAGTCAGACAGGTAGACCAGATAACACCAGAGATAACCAGATGGCAAAAGGCAAGTGTAAGAACATAAGTAATAGAAACCAACTTGACTTGGCAACATCAGAACCCAGTTCTGCCACTACAGCAAGCCCTGGATACCCCAATACACCTATAAAGCAAGATTCAGATCTAAATTCCCTTTCTATGAAGATGATAGAGTATTTTAAGAAGGACACAAATAACCCCCTTTAAAAAACACAGGACAAAACAAGTAAAGAAGTAGAATACCTTAAAGAGGAAACACATAAATACCTTAAAGAAATACAGGAGAACACAATCAAATAGGTGAGGGAATTGAACAAAATCGTCATGGATCTAAAAATGGAAATAGAGACACTAAAGAAAACACAGAGGGACACAGCCTTGGAGATGGAAAACCAAGGAAGGAGAACAGGAGTAACAAATGCAACATCACCAACAGAATACAAGATATAGAAGAGAGAATCTTAGCAGTAGAAGATACCATAGGAGACATCAACACAACAGTCAAGGAAAATATAAAAAGCAAAAGGCTCCTACCACAAAACATTCAAAAAATCCAGGACACAATGAAAACACTAACCTAAGAATAATAAGTATAGAAGAGAGTGAAGATTTCCAACTCAAAGGGCCAGCAAACATCTTCAATGAAATTATAGAAGAAAACTTCCCTAACCGAAAGAAAGACATGCCCAAGAAACCTACAGAAAGACAAACAGACTGGGCCAGAAAGGAAATTACTCCCATCACATAATAATCCAAATACCAAATTCAAAAAACAAAGACAGAATATTAAAAGCTGCAAGGGAAAAGGGCGAAGTAACATACAAAGGTAGACTTATCAGAATTACACAAGACTGAGAAACTCGAAGGGCCGAGAAGCACCTAAAGAAATTTTAAACATCCTTAGTCATCAGGGAAATGCAAATCAAAACACCCTGAGATTCCACCTTACACCAGTCATAATAGCTAAGATCAAAACCTCAGGTGACAGCAGATGCTGGCGAGGATGTGGAGAAAGAGGACACTCCTCCATTGCTGGAGGAATTGCAAGCTGGTACAACCACTCTGGAAATCAGTTTGGTGGACCCTTGGTAAAATGGACATAATACTACCTGAGGACCCAGCTATACCACTCCTGGGTATATACCCAGAAGATACTCCAACATGTAATAAGGACACATGCTCCACTATGCTCATAGCAGCCATATTTATAATAGCCAGATGCTGGAAACAACCCAGATGTCCCTCAACAGAAGAATGGATACAGAAAATGTGGTATATTTACACAATGGCATACTACTCAGCTATTAAAAACAATGACTTCATGAAATGGATGGAACTTGAAAATATCATCCTGAGTGTGGTCACAAAAGAACAAACATGGTATGTACTTGCTGATAAGTGGATATTAGCCCAAAAGTTTGGAATACCCAAGATTCAATTCACAGCAGCTGTTGGACTGAGCATGGGGTCCCTAATGGAGGAGTTGGAGAACGGACTGAAGGATCTGAGGGAATTTGCAGCCCCATGGAGGGAGCAGCAGTGTCTACTGGCCAGACCCATTGATACTCCCAGAGACTGGACCACCAACCAAAGAATACACATGGAGGGACTCATGGTGCTGGCCACATATGTGGCAGAGGAGGGCTCTGTTGGCCAAAAGGGGGAGAAGAGGCTCTTGGGCCTGAGGGTGTTAGATGCCACAGTATAGGGGAATGCCAGGGAGGGAAGTTGGGAGTGGGTGGATGGGTGGGGGAGTACCCTCATAGAGGCAGGGGAGGTGGAAAGGGGTAAGGGTTTTTCAAAGGGGAGACATGTAAAGGAGAAAACATTTGAAATGTAAATAAAGTATCAAAAAAAGAAGTTGTAATGACCTTCCATGTTTGGGCAATAACAGAATTAATATTATGAAACTAGCCCTGTTACCAAAAGCAGTTCATGGATTCAATGCAACTTACATCATAATTCCAATGACATTCTTCATAGAATAGTCAAAGCAAAAAAAAAAAAAAAAAAGAATTACACAAGACTTCTCAAGAGAGACTCTAAAAGCCAGAAGATCCTAGGCAGATGTCATACAGACTCTAAGGGAACACAAATGCCAGCTCAGGCTACTGGACCCAGAAAAATTCTCAATTACCATAGAAACCAAGGTATTCCAAGACAAAACCAAATTTAAACAAATCCTTCCACTAACCCAGCCCTATAGAAGAAAATAGAAGGAAAAAGTGCAATACAAGAAGGAAAAACCACACTCAAGAAAAAGCAAGAAAGTAATCTTTTCACAACAAACCCAAAAGAAGAGAAACACGCAAACATAATTCCACCTCTACCAACAAAAATAACAGGAAGCAACAAATATTGTTCCCTAACATCTTTCAACATCAGTGGACTCAATTCCCCAATAAAAAGATATAGGCTAACAGACTGGATAGGTAAACAGGATCCATCATTTTGCTACATACAGGAAACACACCTCAGTAACAAAGACAAGCAGTACGTCAAAGTTAAAGGCTGGGAAAAATATTTCCAAGCAAATGGTTCCAAGAAACAAGCTGAAATAACCATTCTAGTAACCAATAAAATAGACTTTCAACCAAAAGTTATCAAAAAAGGTGGGTGGGGAAAGACAATACATATTCATCAAAGGAAAAATCCACCAAAATGAACTCTCAATTCTAGACATCTATGCCCCAAATGCAAGGGCACCCACATTTGTCAAAGAAACGTTACTGAAGCTCAAAGCATACATTGAACCTCACACAATAATAGTAGATTTCAACACCTCACTCTCATTAATGGACAAATCACAGAAACAGAAACTAAACCGCAACACAGTGAAACTAACAGAAGTTATGAACCAAATGGATTTAACAGATATCTACAGAACATTTCACCCTAAAACAAAAGAATATACTTTCTTCTCAGCAACTCATGGTACTTTCACAAAAATTGACCATATAATTGGACACAAAACAAACCTCAACACATACAAGATCATTGAATTAATTCCATGTATTTAAGACCACAGACTAAGGCTGGTCTTCAATAGCAACAAAAACAACAGAAAGCCTACATAGATGCAAAAGCTGAACATCTATCTACTCAATGATAACTTGTTAAGCTTCTGTCTACAGACATGTATAAATAATCTTTGAAAATAATACAGCAGGTATAAGGATAAAATATGAAACCTTTTTCTTTTTTTTTTTTTTTTTTTTTTCTTTTCTAAATTTATTTTATATCCTGCTCCGACTCAGGATGTGTTTTCAGCTCAAAGAGTTCTCTTAAATTGTTAGGGATAATTTATTAGGGATAATTTCACATCTTCCTTTCCTATATTTACGTATTTAATTTAGTTTTTGCTTTCTTTTTTTTTTTCTTCTTTTTTATTTTATTTTTTATATTCTATTTACATTTCAAATGTTTCAATCTTTCCAGGTCTCCCCTTTGGAACGCCCATATCCCCTCCCCCTCTCCCTACCTCTATATCCCCGTACCCACCCACCCACCTACCCACTCTCATCTTCCCTCCTTGACATTCCTCTATACTGGGACATCGAACACCCTCAGGCCCAAGGGCCTCTCCTCCACCTGATGGCCAACAAGGCTCTCCTCTGCCACATATGTGGTCCGAACGATGGGTCCCTCCATATGTATTCTTTGGTAGGTGATCCAGTCTCTGGGAGCATCAGGGAGTCA
>CM052703.1:106142428-106166655 GCA_028551405.1 Uromys caudimaculatus
CCTCCACTGTTGGTGTGATTGCAAGCTGGTACAACCACTTTGGAAATCCGTTTGGTGGACCCTCAGAAAAATGGACATACTACTACCTGAGGACCCAGCTATACCTCTCCTGGGCATATACCCAGAAGATGCTCTAACATGCAATAAAGACTCATGCTCCACTATGTTCATAGCAGCCATATTTATAATAGCCAGAAGCTGGAAACAACCCAGATGTCCCTCATCAGAGGAATGGATACAGAAAATGTTGTATATATACACAATGGAGTACTACTCAGCTATTAAAAACAAAGACTTAATGAAATTTGCAGGCAAATGGATGGAACTTGAAAATATCATCCTGAGCAAGGTACCTCAGTCACAAAAGAATGAACATGGTATGTATCACTGATAAGCGGATATTAGCCCAAAAGTTCAGAATGCCCAAGTTTCACTTTATAGTAACCGCTGGACTGAGAGTGAGGTCCCAGATGGAGGAGTTGGAGAAAGGTCTGAAGGAGCTGAGGGAGTTTGCAGCCCCATGGAGGGAGCAACAGCGTCAACGGGTCTGACCCCCACTCCGGTCGTCTTGGAGTTTGGACCACCAACCAAAGAATACACATCTATGGACCCACGTTTCTGACCACATATGTGGCAGAGCATGGCCTTGTTGGCCATCAGGGAGAGAGGAGAGGCCATTGGGCCTGAGGGCATTAGAGGCCCCAGTAAAGGGGAATGTCAATGTGGGAATAGGGGGATGGGTTGGCGGGTGGGTGGGAGGTGGAATTCCCCCATAGAGGCTGGGGGGGGGGAGAGGATAGGGGGTTTCCAAAGAGGAGACCTAGAAAAGGGGAAACATTGGAATTGTAAATAAAGTATCAAAAATAAAAAAAAAAAATAAAAAACCAGAATCAACCCACTGATATTGGGGTATGGCACCAGTGTTGTATAATCTGCCCCACTTCAGCACTAAAGCACTTCAATTTACTTTTCTTATGTACATTGTAATTAAAAGCAAATTTTATTCATTTTCAGAAAATGCAGTTACAAAATGAGGAGACATATTAAGGTGATATACTAATACATCTAGAGTTTTTCACAGGGGCTTAAAATAAGCATTAGGAGGACGGGTAATAAAATGGTCTTATGTATCCCCCCCAAAAAAAAAAAATAGTGACAGTAGGAATTTCTTTTCTGTTCCAACTATTTATCTTTCTGTAGCCTTCTTCTATGTTTATGGACATCTCTTTCTTTAGGTTAGGAAAGTTTTCTTCTATAATTTTGTTGAAGATATTTACTGGCCCTTTGAGTTGTGAATCTTCGTTCTCTTGTATACCTATTATTCTAAGGCTTGGTCTCTTCATTTTATCCAGATAAATAATGGCATTAACAAACATTATGAATTAAATGGACCTAACAGACATATATAGAATATTTCATCCATTCATAAAATAATATGCCTTCTTCTAAGCACATCATGGATCCTTCTAAAACTAACCATAAGGTAGGTCACAAAGCAAGCTTCAAGAGATACAAGAAAGTTGAACAAAATCTCTTGTATCTTATCAGACCACTATGAATTGAAGCTGAATAACAACAACAGCAGAAGCACCAAAAAGCCTACACATTCATGAAAATTGAACAACTCTCTATTCACTGATCTCTGGGTCAGGGAAGGGAAAAAAGGGAAAAAATTAAAAACTTTGTAGAATTTAATGAAAATGAAGGTGTAACATGATAATATTTATGGAATAAAAAGAAAGCAGTGCTAAGAGAAAAGTTCATAGCACTAACTGCCTCCATAAAGAAATTAGAAATTTCTCATATCAGCAATTTAAAAGCATATCTGGTAGCTCTAGAAAAAAGAAGCAACCAGACCAAAAGGAAGTATAAGTCAGGAAATAATCAAAATCTGGCCTGAAATCAGTCAGTTAGAAAAAAAGAAAACAATAAAAAGAAAAATGAAACTAAGAGCTCAGGATAGACAAACCCTTAACCAAACTAACCAAAAGACAGAGATACAATATCCAAATAAAGTCAGAAATGAGAATGGAGATAATACAACAGACACTGAAGAAATCCAAAGAATCATTAAGTCTTACTTCAAAAGCTTGTACTACAAATTTTTTTTTTAAAAATCTCAATGAAATGGACAATTTTCTAGACAGATACTACGTACTAAAGTTAAATCAATATCAGGTAAACTATTTAAATAACTCTATTATCCCTAAGAAATAGAAGCAGTCATTAAAACCAAAAAGAAAAGCCTAGGGACAGATAGTTTTAGTGCAGAATCCTATCATATTTTCAACAAAGCTATAATACCAATACTCCTCAAACTATTCCACAAACAGAAACATAAGGAACACTGCCATATTCATTCTATGAGGCCACAGTCACCCTGATACCCTGAAACCACACTAAGACTCAACAAAGAAAGAGAACTTCAGACTAATTTTACTTATGGACATTGGTGCAAAATTAGTCAATAAAATACTCACAAACTGAATCCAGAAAAACATCATAAATATCATCCATCATGAACAAGCATGTTTCATCCCATGGATAAAGGGATAGTTCAATCCATGAAAATCCATCAATGTAATCCATGATATAATTAAACGGACTGGGAAAAAGCACATAATCATCTCATTAAATGCTGAAAAAGCCTTGGGCAAAATATAACACCCTTTCATGTTAAAAATATTAGAGCGATCAGGAATACAAGGTAAATACAAAACATATTCAAAGCAATATACAGCAGACAAATAGCCAACATCAAGATAAATGGAGAGAAAATTAAAGCAATTCTACTAAAATCAGGGAGAAAACAAGGCTGCTCACTCTCTTATATCTCATCAATACAGTACTTCAAGTTTTCTAGACAGAGCAATAAGATAACTAAAAGAGGTAAAGGGAATAAAAATTTGAAAAGAAGAAGTCAAAGAGTTGCTATTTGTGGATGATATGATAGTATACACAAGTGACCCCAAAATTTCTACTGCAGAACTCCTATAACTGATAAACAGCTTCAACAAAGTGACTGAATAGAAAAAAGACTCAAAGAAATCAGTATGCCTCCTTTATACAAGTGATAAAATGGTTGAGAAAGATATTAGGGGAATGCAATAGCCACATTTTGGTGTAACTCTAACCAAGCAACTAAAATATCTGTATGACAAGAACTTCAAGTCTCTGAAGGAAAAATAAATGAAGAAGACAGCAGAAGATGGACAGATCTTTCATGGTTATTGATATATAGGATTAACATAGTGAAACAGCCATATCACCAAAAGCAATCTACATACTCAATGTAACCCCCATCAAAATTCCAACACAATTTTTATACATTCAAAGAGTGATTCTCAACTTCATATCAAAAAATAATAAACCCAGGATAGCCAAAACAATCCTGAGCAATAGCAGAACTTCGAGAAGAATCATCATCCCTGACTTCAAGCTGTACTACAGAGAAATATTGATTAAAAACCGCAAGGTATAGTTCAAAAACAGATGTGTTGGTAACTGGAATTGAATCCAAGACCCAGAGATAAACCCACACATTTATGGATTCTTATTTTTTTTTTTGATAAAGTAGCCAAAACATCCCAGATGCCCCTCAACAGAAAAATGGATAGAGAAAATGTGGTACATTTATACAGTGGAGTACTACTCAGCTGTTAAAAATGAAAGCTTCATAAAATTTCCAGGCAAATGTCCTGAGTGAGGTAACCCAGACACAAAAAACACACATGGTAGGTACCCAATGATAAATGGCTATTAGTGCAAAAGCTCAGAATACTCAAAATACAACCTACAAACCATACGGAGCTTAAGAAGAAGGAAGACTAAAGTGTGATTGCTTCAATCCTGCATAGAAGGGGTAACAAAATAATCACAGGAGATAGAGAGAGGGAGGGACCTGGGAAGGAGAGAGTAGGGGGGGAGATTAAAAACCAGGGGTGGGGAAGGATCTTGTATTAGAAAAGACAAGAGAGAAGTACAGAGGGTCAGAAAAATCAAATAAAAATATGTAGTAATGGGGGATGAGGAACTGGGGTAGCCATTAGAAAGTCCCAGATGCCAGGGAACTGAGAGGCTCTCAGGACCCAAAAGGGATGACTTTAGCAAAAATATGTAAGAAAGGGGAGAGAGAAACTGTAGAGACCACTTCCAATAGATAGGCATGTCCCCTAGTTGAGGGATTGGACTACACCCATCTCAAAATTGTTAACCTGGAAATGTTCTTGTCAAAAGGAAAGACAGGGACAAAAAATGGAACAGATTGAAGAAAGGCCATCCACAAACTGCCCCACCTATCTGCAGACAACAAACTTAGACATTATTGCTGATGTCAAGAAGTGCTTGTTGACAGGAGCCTGGTATGGCTGTTCCCTGTGAGGTTCTACCAGCACCTGACCAATATAGATGCAACCAACCATCATACTGAGTCCAGGGACCCCAATGGAAGAGATAGGGGTAGGCCTGAAGGAGCTAAAGGTGATTGCAACTCAATAGGAAGAATTATATCTAATCTGAACACCCAAAGCTCCAAGATACTAAATCACAAACCAAAGAGTATACATGGAAGAATCCATGACTCCAGATATATATGTAGCAGTGGATGGTCTTATCAATGAGAGGAGAGGCCCTTGTTCCTACGGAATCTTGATACCCCAGCTTAGGGGGATGCTAGGGCGGTGAGGCAGGAGTGGGTGAGTGGGTGGAGGAGCACCCTCATACAGGGAAATAGGAGGGAGAAGGGGAGGATGGGATGGTGATCTTGTGGAGGGGTAACCTAGAAAGGGGATACCATTTGAAATGTAAATGAATAAAATGTTTAATTAAAAAAAGAAAGAAAGAACGAATCTTCAACAGCTGGTGCTGCTCTAACTGGATGTCTACATGTAGAAGAATGAAAATCATCTCATATTTATTACCCTACAGAAAACTCCAAAAACTACAGAAAGTCCAAGTGAATCAAGTCCTCAAAATAAAACCTGATGCAAAAAATTTCATAGACACAAAGTGGGAAATATCCTTCAACACATTGATACAAGAGTCAAATTCCTGAGCAGCAAACCAAAGGCTCAGACTATAAGATCAACAATTGATAAATGGGACCTCATTAAATAGCAAAGCTTCTGTAAGGCAAAGGATACTGTCAAAAAGACAAAACGTCAGCCCACAGATTGAGAAAGGATCTTCACCAACCCTACATCTGACAGAGGGCTAATATCCACTTAAGAAGTTAAACACCAACAACCCAAATAACCCAATTAAAAATGAAGCACAGAGATAAACAGAATTCTCAACACAGGAATTTCAAATGGCTGAGAAACACTTAAATGTTTAAAGTTTTAGTCATCAGGGAAATGCAAATCAAAACAACTCTGAGATTCCATCTTACACCAGTCAGAATGAAGAAGATCAAAAACTCAAATGAGCCAGGCAGTGGTGGCGCATGCCTTTAATCCCAGCACTTGGGAGGCAGAGACAGGCAGATTTCTGAGTTCGAGGCCATCCTGGTCTAAAGAGTGAGTTCCAGGACAGCCAGGGCTATACAGAGAAACCCTGTCTCGAAAAAAAACAAAAAACCAAAAACAAAAACAAAAACTCAAATGATAGCACATGCTGGGGTGGATGTGGAACAAGTGGAACACTTGTCCATTAATGGAGGAAATGCAAACTTGTGCAAACACTTTGGAAATCCATTTGGTCATTTCTCAGAAATCTGGGTAAAATTCTACCACCGGACATACCTACACCACTATTGGGCATATACACAAAAGATTCTCTAACATCCCCCAAAGACATTTTCTCAACTATGTTCACAGCAGCTTTATTCCTAAGAGCCAGAAACTGGAAACAACCTTGGTGTCATCAACTGAAGAATAGATTTTTTAAAAGGTGGTATATCTATACAATAAAATATTCAGCTATGAAAAGCAAAGATATCATGAATATTGCAAGCAAATGGATGGATCTTGAGAAAGTCATCCTGAGTGAGGTAACCCAATACCAAAAAGACATGCATGGTATATATCCACTTATAAGTGGATATTAACCATAAAATACAATATAATGGGGCTGGAGAGATGGATCAGAGGTGAAGAGCACTGACTGCTCTTCCAGAGGTCCTGAGTTCAATTCCCAGCAACCACATGGTGGCTGACAACCATCTGTAATGGGATCTGATGCCCATTTTTGGTGTGTCTGAAGATAGCTAAATGTACTCACATTCATTAAATAAATAAATAATTCTTTAAAAAAAAATACAGGATAACCATGTTACACTACAAACACCCAAGGAGGATAGACAGGAAAGAGGGTACATCACAGATGCTTGAGACTCACTTAGAACAAGGAATGGATGGTTGTGGAAGGCAGATGGAGGGAGGAATCAGGATGGGAAAGGGCTCCAGAGGAATGTGGTAGGTTTTGGGATCAGATGTGGGGAGGAATAGTGGAGATGGCTGGATGACCATAAGAATGAATGGAAATCTGCAATGATAGCAAGGAAGAGATAAAGACCTGAGATAGGGGAGAAACCCAAGAACCAATAGCGGTATCCTTCACCATGACTCACAGCACTGGGGATATGGAGCCTGGGGAGCTTCCTCCTCTGACCAGACAGGAATCCAGTAGAATGATAAGGACACAAACCCCCCACAAAACATTAGACCAAAAACTTATCATGTCTACAAGAAATTCAGGGATTGCATGTGGAGAAAAGCCTGAGGGAATGACCAATCAATGACCAGCCCAACTTGAGATCCATCCTATGTTCAAGCACCAATCCCTAACATTATTAATGATATTCTGTTGTGCCTGCAGACAGGAGTATAGCATGGCTGTCCTCTGAGAGGCACCACCCACCAATTGACTCTGACAGAGGCATACACCTACAACCAAACAGTGGATGGAGCTTGGGGACTCTTATGGAAGACTTACAGCACTGAAGGAGATAGGAACTCCACAGGAATTACAATAGAATCAACTACCTGAACCCTTGGGGTTCTCAGAGAGTGAAACACCAACCAAAGAATATACATGGGCATAACCTAGACCTCCCTGCATATATGTAATAGGTATGCAGCTTGGTCTTCATGTGGGTCCTGAACAACTGGACCAGGGGCTATTCCAAAAGCAGTTGCCTGTTTGTGGAATATGTTCTTCTAGCTGGGCTACCTTGTCTGGCCCTCAGAGGAAGTGCCTACCACAATAAAGGCTTGCCCAGGAGTGGCATCACCCATTCAGAGGAGAAGAGGAAGGGGTTAGGAAAAGGATTGTGGGAGGAAGTGACTGGGAGGGGACCAGTGAGCAGGATGTAAAGTGAATAAGTAAAATATAAATTAATTTTTTTAAAATGGCCTCCCAGTTGCTCCTTTCTAAGGAAATACAGGGACAAAGATTGGAACAGAGACTGAAGGAAAGGCCATCCAGAGACTGCCCCACCTGGGGATCTATCCCACATGTAGACACCAAATCCAGACACTATTACAGATGCCAAGAAGAGTTTTCTGTCAGGAGCCTGATACAACTGTCTCCTGAGAGGCTCTGCCCGATTCTGACCAATACAGATGCTGATGCTCGCAGCCAACCTTCAGACTGAGCACAAGGACCCCAATGGAGGAATTAGGGGAAAAACTGAAGGAGCTAAAGGGGCATTTTCTGGCATCAATGCAAGGGGAGGCCCTTGGTCCTGTGAAGGCTTGATGCCCCTGTACAGAGGAATGCTAGGTCAGTGAGGAATGGGTAGGTGGGTGTGGGAGCACCCTCATAGAAGCAAGGTAAGGGGGGATGGGATAGGGTGTTGCAGAGGGGAACCAGGAAATGTAAATAAATAAAGTATCCATTTTTTAAAAAAAAAAGTATGTGATAAATGAAATGAAATGAAATGAAATGAAATGAAAGGCAAAAAATTTAAAATATCACAGGAAAAAAAAGAAGAAACATTACTGCATGTTGAATCAAAAGCTGATCCTCACACACCAATTGTCAGAGACTTACATATACCAGTCTGACCAATAGACAGGTATTCCAGACAAAATTTAAAGAGAGAAATGCTAGAGCTAATAGTCATTATAAATCAAATAGACTTAAGATATATTTACAGAACAAATCACCAAAACATAAAAGAATATTCTTTCTTTTTAGCACCTCATGGAACTTTCTCCAAAACTGACTTCTTCAAAAGTTACGTTCTTGGACAAAAGCAAGTCTCAGCAGACACAAGAAAACTGAAATACCTCTCTGCATCCTATAAAACCATGATGGACTGAAGCTGGATATCAAAAACAGAAAATTTACAAACTCATGGAAACTTAACAACTCTCTATTAAAAGAAAAATGAGTCAAGTCAAAAATGAACAAAATGTGAAAGATTGGCTAGAATTAAATAGAAATAGACAAACACACCCAAACTTATAGGTGTTTGGGACTGGTTCTAATGCTTTGATTTAAATGGGAATCTGCTTGTTCAAATGCTGAAGGTCCTTGCCTCCAATTGGTTTTTGATTGATCAGTAAAGATGCCAGCAGATTTATGAGGGCTAGGAACTGGGCAAAAGGAGAAGAGAATCACCATAAATTGGGGAAGAAGGATGGGACATAGGAACTGCAGGAGAGAAAGCCAACCAACCAGCCATATGAGAATTTGTGTGGGTGGCCACTGGCCACTTCCCCAGTTGGGCCTGGGGTAGCAGGAGAAGGTTTAGAAGTGCCCATCCTTTGAGCAAGTCACAGCATTTCAAAAATAAGCTAATGTGAGTGTCTTTCATTCATAGATCCAAATAGTTCCTAGGTAGGTGGCTGGAAGCATGCAGCCTACTGGGAGCACAAAGGGGTGTAGTTAAACTCACTAATACATACAGGTTACAATGAAAGTAGTTCTAAGAGACAAGTTCATACCACTAAATGCCTACATTAAAAATAATAACATAAAATAAAAAACTGGAGAGATCTCATACTAACAATAGCATATCTGAAAGCTCAGGGGTGGGAGGAGGATCAAGCCCAAGAGGAAAAGAAGGCAAAAAATAATAAAACTGAGGACTGAAATCAATAAAATTAAAACAAAGTGAATACCATGCAGTTTTTATCACTACTGCTCTGTAGTACATCTAGAGGTGAGGGAATTGAAGAACCAGAAATAAACCCATACCTATGGTCACTTGATTTTCAACAAAGGAGCTAAAACCATCCAGTGGAAAAAAGACAGCATTTTCAACAAATGGTGCTGATTCAACTGGCGGTCTACATGTAGAAGAATGAAAATTGATCCATTCTTATCTCCCTGTACAAAGCTCAAGTCCAAGTGGAACAAGGACTTCCACATAAAACCAGATACACTGAATCTAATGGAAGAGAAAGTGGGGAAAAGTCTCGTACACATGGGTACAGGGGAAAAGTTCCTGAAGAGAACACCAATGGCTTATGCTCTAAGATCAAGAATTGACAAATGGGACCTCATAAAATTGCAAAGCTTCTGTAATGCAAAGGACATTGTCAATAGGACAAAATGGCAACCAACAGATTGGGAAAAGATCTTTACCAATCCTAAGTCCAATAGAGGGCTAATATCCAATATATACAAAGAACTCAAGAAGTTAGACTCCAGAAAACCAAAGAACCCTATCAAAAAAGGGGAACAGAGCTAAACAGAGAATTCTCAACTGAGGAAATTCATAAGGCTGAGAAGCACCTAAAGAAATGTTCAACATCCTTAGTCATCAGGGAAAAATGCAATTCAAAACAACTCTGAGATTCCACCTCACACCAGTCAGAATGGCTAAGATCCAAAACTCAGGTGACAGCAGATACAGGTGAGGATGTGGAGAAAGAGAAACACTCCTCCATTGTTGGTGGTATTGCAAGCTGGTACAACCACTCTGGAAATTAGTTTGGTGGACCCTCAGAAAAATGGACATAATACTACCTGAGGACCCAGCTATACCACTCCTGGGCATATACCCAGAAGATGCTCTGACATGTAATAAAGACATATGCTCCACTATGTTCATAGCAGCCATATTTATAATAGCGAGAAGCTAGAAACAACCCAGATGGGATGGATACAGAAAATATGGTACATTTACACAATGGAATACTACTCAGCTATTAAAAACAGTGCCTTCATGAAATTCACAAGCAAATGTATAGAACTTGAAAATATCATCCTGAGCTAGGTACCTCAGTCACAAAAGAATGAACATGGTATGTACTCACTGATATGTGGATATTAGACTAAAAATTCAGAATGCCCAAGTTTCACTTCACAGTAACCATTGGACTGAGTGTGAGGTCCCAGATGGAGGAGTTGGAGAAGGGACTGAAGGAGCTGAGGGAGTTTGCAGCCCCATATAGGGAGCAACAGTGTCAACTGGCCTGATCCCGTGGTGATCCTGGAGACTGGACCACCAACCAAAGAATACACATGGAGTGACCCATGGTTCAGACCACCTATGTGGCAGAGGAGAGTCTAGTTGGCCATCAGGGGGAGGAGAGGCCCTTGGGCCTGAGAGTATTAGAGGCCCCAGTATACAGGAATGCCAAGGTGGGAAGACAGAGAGTGGGTGGGCAGGTGAATACCCTCATAGTGGCAGGGGGAGTGGGGAGAGGATAGGGGGTTTCCAAAGTGGAGACCTGGAAAGGGGGAAACATTGGAAATGTAAATAAAGTATCAAAAATTAAAAATTAAAAAATAAATAAATACAAAGAACTAATAAAACAAAGTGTTGCTTCTTTAAGAAAATAAAACAGATCCACAAACACTTATCCAAAATAACTAAAAAAGGGGGGGGAGAAAGGTACCAAACTCAAAAATGGAAAGGAGGATATAAGAACATACAGAGCAGAAATCCACAAAATCCTAGAACATACTTGAAAAATCTGTATTCCCTGAAACTGGAACATCTAAAAGAAATGGATAATTTTATCAGTAAATACCACTTACCAACATTAAATTGAGATCAAATAAGCAATGGAACAATAGATATTATCCTAGAGAGAAAAAAGCAGTAGTTAAAATTCTCCCAATTAACCCAATTAAAAATGAGGTGCAGATCTGAACAGAAAATTCTCAATAGAAAAGACTCAAATAGTTGCAAAGCTCTTAAAGAAATGTTCCAGGTCTCCAGGTACATATGTAGCAGAGCATGGCCTTATCTGACATCTATTGGAGGGGAGGGGGGCTTGATGCACCCACCAGCATAGTGGGATGCTAGAGGAGTGAAGTGGGAGTGGGTGAATGGGGTGGAGGAGCACCCTCATAGAGGCAAAGGGGAGAGGGTGAGGAGGGATGGAATGGGGGGGTTGTTGTAGAGGTAATAAAAAGGGGTATATCATTTTAAATGTAAACAAATAAAATTATTAATAAAAATAAAACAGAAATAAATTTTAAAAAAAGAAATGGTCAACATCCATACTCATAATGAAAATGCAAATCAAAATTACTTTGAGAATCTATCTCATACCTGGCAAAATGTCTAAAGTCAATAACCCAAGTGGCAGCGAATGCTGACAAGGACATGGAGGAAGGGAACACTCCTTTGTTTGTGAGAGTGCAAAGTTGTATAGACACTATGGAAATCAGTATGGTGGTTCTTCAAAAAGATGGAAATTAATGTACTCAAGATCCAGCTATACCATTCTTGGGCATATATCCAAAGGACACTTCATCCTACCTCAAAGACAGTTGATCAACCATATATATTTTTGCTCTATTCACAACAGGCCAGAAGTTGGAAACAATCTAGATGCCAGAAGAATGAATAAAGAAAATGTGGTCCACTTATACTCACCTGTTAAAAAAAAAAAAAAAAAAAAAAAACCAGTGACATTGTGAAATTTGAAGGCAAATGAAAAAAACATCCTGAATTAGGTAACTCTGGTCCAGAAATATAAATATGGCTTCTATTCATCTGTATGTGGACATTAGCCATTAAATAAATACTAACCAATCTACTATCCATAGTCCCATAGAGGTTTGATATAGAGGAACAGATGGAGGGGACATATGGATCACCCTGGGATAGGGAAATACAATAAATTTTATGGGGGAATTGGGGTAGAGGGGATGGGAACAAAAGGATGAGGTGGGTAGCAGGAGGTAAATTGGAGTTGAGAGGGAATTCGGGGAAAAGCAGCTAGAATTAAGGGGCATTTGAGGAGTGTTGGAGAGATGTGTTTGTACACTGAGGGAAGCTTTATCTCTGTCTTTTCTTGTCTGCCTAAGGCACCTTCTGATCGGTTAAATTAAAAAGCCTATGGCCTACAGTAAAATGCAGGATAGTAAGGTGGAACATCCTGCAGTGAGAAGAGCAGGAAATTCACCACTGAGACAAGGAGAAATTCAGATATATGAATCTGAGTAACCAGCTATGTGGCAGACATAGAATGTGTGTACAAACAGGTAAATATAAGTTAAGAGTTAGCTGGGGAGTAAGCTCAAGGACAAAGCATTCATTAATAAATATAAAGGTCCATGTGTCATTATTTGGGAGCAAGGGTGGGCATAGAAAAGTCCAAATGGGTACAGAGGAGAATATTAAACCTAGTACAGTGGAAGCTTCCTATAATATATAAAGGTAATTCTAATGAAGTCTCCAAATAATGAAGGAAACGAATCCCAACTGGCTGTTACTTGTCAGATGAAGCTTCCATTATCAGGACTATATCATAATCAATAGGATTATTGGCCAAAGTTGTCCTGTGGAAATCCTCAAACAACCTAGCCAGTTGTCAACCTAATAGGTTGCTCTCTGCAAACAGACAGCAAGAACCCATTGCAAAATCACACTCTCACTGAAAACAATGCTCACACAACTCATTGAACATGGAAAGGTAAAGCTGGTACCTATAAAGAGCCTTCTTCCCATCTTCTAGACTCTTTGGTAAAGGAGGATATACTGCTGGCTACCAAAAGAAAAACATAAGCACCAACCTGGCCACAAAACCTTTGATTTACAACATGTCTGCCTGCAAATATGCTAGGGCAATGGTAGCACAAAACTTGTGGGAGAAACTAACAAATGTCTTGTTTGAATAAAGGATCACTCCACAAGACTGAACCCATAACCAACACCCCTTTGGTGACCAAGAACCAGAGACAAGATAGACAAGATACTTGGGGGAAAACCAAAAACTAATGCTCTCAAAATCAAAAGGGAGGACAAAAAAAATGACTCCTAATGATTTTCTGCTATACTCACAGATCCAAGCCTCATTCAGCCATCATCAGAGAAGGTCCGCTTATAGCAGATGGAAACAAATAAAAAGACACACAGCTAGTCATTAGACACAAACACACAAGAGTGGGGGCTATAAGTTTCTGCTATATACAAAAAACATCAGTTGGTAATTAAGCAAAAATAAAAGATAAACCTTAAATCTTAGTATACTTAAAACTCCATTTGATTTATTGGAATAACATTACTAAAATAGTATAGGTAAATTTTATTTTGACATAGGTCACTATGTATATGTATATCTGTATATATATATAATATATATATATATATATATATTATATATATATGTCAGTCAATGAACTGACAAACAAATTACATCAGTAGATATAACAAAGTCACCACATGAATGTAAGATTCATATCAGGAGTTTGTAGATAACATATTATTCCTGCTTATCTTTAGGGAATCATGATAACAAGAACTTTAGAAAGGCTATGCATATTACTCTCAGCTTGACTCTTTTAAACAAAGACTACAGATAATTTATCAATATCATTCCATTTAAGCATGGAATATAGTAAATTCATCAAGAAACATACCTTGTTTGTTTGAAAACTATATGACTAATATGTACCCATAATAAATGAGAGTATATTGTTATTATTTTACACATAGGTTTTTTGAAAGTACTTGATAAAACACATGGCCTTGATACATACAGTGCAGAACTTGTTTGTATGGAGAGAGTCCTTCTATTTATCTCAACAATCTTCTCTTTCTGCTTCAAACATAAGTAAATATTAAGCATTTTCATGAATTAGAAAAAGAACAAATACATGCTATTCATCATATATTTCTCAGGAAATGTTTATGTAACATGCCTAATGTACAGATAAGTAGGTTTTTAACTAGAGATTCTGAAAAGCTTTTAATAAATGCAATGTATGTGCTTACTTTGTGCAGTTCTTGATATAATGCATAATTATACATGGGAATTGACACACATGACTAGCATGAACTCTCTGTTAGAAATTACCTAAGATTCACATTTTTTCACTCTCCTTTTCTCTTACCATATTTAATATGGTAAATACCAAATATATGAAGCTTTTCTTTTCAAAAACCATTCAAGTTTCTGCTATACAAAAAAATCAGTTGTTAATTAAGCAAAAATAAAAGATCAACCTTAAATCTTACCATAATCAAAACTGTATTTGATTTATTGGAACAACATTGCTAAATATATTGGTAAATTTTGCTCTTAACCTGCCTCACATTACCAGTTTTAAAACATCAGCAAATTAAAGCAAATGACCTGGCTAACAAATTACATCAATAGATAAAGCATATCACCACTTTAATGTAAGATTCACATCAGGGGTTAGTACAAAATTTATATTATTCCTGCCTCTCCTTAGGGAATCATAACAAGAACTTTAGAGAGTCTATGCACATTCATATCAACCTGATTATGGGATCATATAGCTAATTAATTTATTGTAAGCTTTAAAGTAATTCTATAGCACAACAAGGACATTTTTGTTTCTTATGCTTGCCTAGCAAATGTGTTTAACCTCTGGCATTCAGTCAATGATATATATAAGGAATAAGTTTATAAACTTTCACAAATTATTATTTTGGTTTCTTTTAAACTCAATTGAATTGTTTTGTTAAACAAATGATAATACATGTCTCAATGTTTAAGTAATGATGTGCTTTGTAGAATAAGGTAAAATGAAATAAGGTGAAACCATGCCAAAGAATAAATGTATGCCAATGAATGATTCAAAATATTATTGAATTATTACATTTCCAAAAATAATATTTTTAATGCTGGATTAAACTTTGCAATATATGCATTATTAGACAACACATCTTGTGAAAGCTATGTCATCCACATGACCATTAAACAGCTCAGACTCACCATGACTAGAAACGCATATCTTGTAACCTGATTCGTAATGGCACAATGAAATTATGTAGATAGATGAATAATTGACAGATAGATGGTAGACAAATAAAGGCTAGACAGTCATTTTGCTCTTGCACAGGACCTGAATTAAATTCCCAGAACTGGTGATGATGGTTCACAACCCTCTGTAACTCTACTTTCTGGAAATTTCATGTCTTCTTTTGGTCTCCATGGGCACCAGGCACATACATGGTACATATGCACACATGCAAGAAAAACACTATTATACATAAAAATAAAATCTAAAATATACTTTTTTAAAAATGGTAGATATAAATAGATAGATAAGATATAAGATATCATATAAGTAGATACATAAGAGATAATAGAATTGTTCTCAATGTTAGTGAATCTATAAATATTAAATATTAATAAATGTTATAGTGTTTCAGTTTTCTATAAATTTTCAGATAAAATAGGAAAATTATAAGTATATTCGTTAAATATAATGTAGCCAGTTATGGTGAGTAATGAATACCAATATCCTGTGTTGATTTAGAGTTTTGCTGGGCTTCTCTGACCAATAAATCCTAGGTGCCTCATGCATTGTTTTGTGATTTTCATCTGATGACCCATGTCCTAAGTGAGGAACCATATCCCTCCATAAAGATGATGTTTTTAAAGTCATCAGCATTATTATTATTGTTTCTCTTATTTTTAAAATGATAATTTATAAGAATTTAATTCTAAAATACTGACTGAATATACACAAAGTAAATTCAGCCCAGTGAAAAACATGGTTTCAAAGGGCACATATCTCCAAAAATCAAAGAAATTTCAAAGAACAGAAAAACATTGATATCAATAAAATATAAGCCTACTGATTAGGAAAATGTTGCAAGACCAAATTAATGTTACTCAATTGATCCAGCAGCAGTGGAAATTTCCCCCTACCTGACCCAATGCTTTATATTCCTGAATGAGAGACAAACACAGCCTTTATATTTTGAAACAGCTCAATGGTTGGGCCACTTCCTAACCTCCAATATTGCTGAGTTATTATGTCCTAAAATCTATATTTTACCTTTGCTGCCCTGGACACCATTGGGAAGCCCTGCTGGGGCCTCTCTGGCTTGGCTTTTACAGGTAGGCTGTCTCCCTGTCCTGAACCTCTAAGGCATGGTGTCTCTCCTTTGCTCTCATTGTGGCCGATCTCCCTCTTCCTCCTCCTTCCTTGGCCCCTTGCTTGGGAATCCTAAAAGTCCTACCTCTGTCTCCTTCCCAGCCTTTGGCCGCAGGCAACTTTATTTACCAATCAAAACCAACTGGGAGCAGGGTTCCCGGAGTCTTATGCTCAGGACACTGCAAAAAGATTTTGGGGTAACATAAGTAGCATGAGAATACAAGCATCTACAAGAAAACATTTTCACTAACCCTTCATCTAACAGAGGGATAATATCCAAAATATATAGAGAACTCAAGAAGTTAAACTTAAAAAAAAAAATTAAAAATAGGGTGCAGAACTAAACAGAGAACCTTCAACAGAGGAATCTCGAATGGACAAGAAATCTTCAATATCCTTAATCATCAGGGAAATGCAAATTGAAAGAATCCTGAGATTCTACATTACACCAATCAGAATGGCTAAGATCGAACTTTCAACTGACAGAACATCTTGGTAGATGATGTGGAGAAAGGACAACACTCCTCCATTGCTAGGGGTATTGCAAATTTGTAAAACCACTCTGAAAATCAATCTGACAGTTTCTCAGAAAACTGGAAATAGTTCTACCTGAAAATCCAACTAAACTGCTCCTGAGCATATACCCATAAGAGCTTCACCTTATCCCAAAAACATGGGCTCCTTTATGTCCATAGCAGCTTTATTCATAATAGCCTGAAACTGGAAGCAACCCAGATGCCCCTCAACTGAAGAATGGACAAAGAAAGTGGGAGTCATTTACACAATGGAATACTATTCAGCTATTAAAAACAAGGACATCAAGAATTTTGCAGTTAAATGGATTAGACTAGAAAATATCATCTTGAGTGAGGTAATCCAGACCCAAAAGGACATGTGTGGTATGTAGTCACTGATAAGTATATATTAGCAAAAAAAAAAAAAAAAAAAGTTCATAGTACTCATGATACACCACACAGACCCAAAGAAGTTAAACAAGAAGGAAAGCCTAAATAAGGATGCTTGAATCCTACTGAAGAAGGAGAACAAAATAGTCATGGGAGGAAGAGGGAGGTATCTTGCTGGGAGAGGGTAGGGCAAGGGGAATATGGGAGCAGAATAGGGCATGGAAAGAGACAAGAGAGAATCCCAGAGAACCAGGAGAAAGAATGGAAATATGCAGCTGCCAGGATGGGGGTAGGAGGGATTTTCTAGGAAGTTCCAGAGACCCAAAATGAGGGACATTCCCAAGAGTCAATGCAAGTGACCTTAGCCAAAATGCCCAACAGTGTGGATGTGGAACCTGAAGAGACCAGCTCCAGTAGCCAGACTGGACCTCCAATGGAGCGATGGGTACACCAACCCATCAACAAAACTTTTGACCCAAAATTGGTCCTGTCTAAAAGAAATACCCAGACAAAGATGGAGCAGAGACTGAAGGAATGGCCGACTAGTGACTGGCACATTTTGAGACCCATCTCATGGGACGTTACCAATCCCTCACACTATTTTTTTCAAGATTCATTCATTTATTTTATATATGTGAGTACATTGTTGCTGTCATCAGATACACCAGAAGAGGGCATTGGATCCCATCACAGATGGTTGTGAGTCACCATGTGGTTACTGGGAATTGAACTCAGAACCTCTGGAAGAGCAGTCAGTGCTCTGAACCACTGAACCAAATCTCCAGCCCCAAACACTCACACTATTAATGATGCTATGTTGTGCTTGTAGGCAGGAGCCTAGCATAACAGCCCTATGAAAGGCTCTATCCAGCAGCTGACTGAGACAGATGCAGATACACACAGAGACAAATATTGGATAGAGGTCTAAGACCCTATGGAAAGTTAGGAAAAGGAATGAAGGCCCTCAAGGAGATCACAACCCCATAAGAATACCAAATTTATCTACTAACTTGGATCCCTAGGACTTCCCAGAGACTGAGCCACCAACCAAAGAGCATAGATGGGTAAGTCCAAGGCCTTCAGCACATATTTAGAACAGGGGTCCCATTACTGGCCTCAATAAGAGAGAATGTACCTAATCCTGAAGAGACTTGTTGTGCCAGGGTGGGTATATATAGGGGGGGGGGGGGCTTCACTCTCAAAGGCAAAAGAAAAAGGGGATGCGGAAGGCACTCTGCAAGAGACAACCAAGAGGGGGCAGCATTTGGGATGGAAAGAAGAAAAGAAAGAAAGAAAGAAAGAAAGAAAGAAAGAAAGAAAGAAAGAAAGAAAGAAAGAAAGAAAGAAAGAAAGAAAGAAAGAAAGAAAGAAAGGAAAACCAAAGAAGAGCATCTCAGTTACCAAATAACAACTCAAATGGTATGTTTTATTAATAAATTCCTAGGCCATAAACTAGGCTTGTTCCCTTACTAGCTCATAACATATATACATACATATATATATGTGTGTGTGTGTGTGTGTGTGTGTGTGTGTGTATATATATATATATATATATATATATATATATATATATATATATATATATATATAATATTATAACCTATTCTATGTCTGCCACATGGCTAGTTATCTCTCCTCAGTTTCACACATCCAACTTCCTCCAAGTCTAGATGGGAATGTCCCATACCTCACTATTTCCCAAAGTTCCTCTCTCTCTGCTGGATGTCTCACCTTCTAATCCTGCCTCAGTTATTTGCCATCAGATTTTATTGACAGGTGATGCTTCCATATAGTACACAAGAGATCATCCATACAGCCATTACATTCCTTGCTGCTTGTCTTCTAAGAAACCTAGATATTCTCTCACAAACGACTGGAAGGTGTACAAGAATTAAGTTTTTTAGAATCAATTAAAATGCACTTTAGAAAGACAATATATTTTTACTCTACATATAAGCTCAGAATGCTGACATAATCAATACATTGAATTGGAATTTCAAGTAAGATTTATTAAATCAGAGTGTGGTCTTTGAACTGTAACAGATGTGTCCTTAATTTATATTTTTGCCACAAGAAGTGATAAATTATTTCTCATTTATCTTCAAATCCGTCATCTTTCTACAATCATGATTTACATCTCATTTACATAATACTAAGAAGGTAATTTATCAAAATACAGATTTCAAGTAAATTATGTCGTATTGAAAACTGTGTTTTAACGTTTATGTTTAAGTGTTGACTTACCAAGATATTCCATTTTTTTCTTCAAAAAAATGACTGCATGAGAGTCTCATTCACCAGCAGGCTGAACAGGCAAAGTGCCATTGCTATGAGCAAGAATGTGGTGCAGAAATGGGAGAGAAAGGGGAGTGAAATGCTGTGCACTATGAAGATGCTGGAACTGAAGATGTGAGGGTGGTGAGGAGCAGACTAATGTGAGTAACCTGTGCTTCTACTTGAAACTCTGCAGTAGCAGAAGTCTGTGTTGATGTCCATGGTCCATCTTACCACCAAAGGTCATGTGGATATCCCTGATCTAGGCTACCACCTAGGGTCATGTTAACATCCAAGGGCTGTGCAGAGACAGCCCTGCCCCTCACTGGCCCCCACCCCTCACCTTGGTAGTATAGAAAAATCTCGCCTTGGTGGCATTGTTGCACCTCACCCTGCCCCTCACCAGCTGTGGCACTCAGGAGAGCTGGCCCTATCCCTCACTGGCCCTGCACTGGCATTGATTCAAGACAGTTTTTCCAGCTGTCAGACTAACCAAGTAAGCTAGCACCCAGGCCCAGATCCAGGCTTTGAGTTGCCTGGCACAACATCTACCCCATCTAGGAATTGTGGGAATATGTAAGTTAGCTGATCCTGCAAAACCAAAGCTGCAGAATCTTCATGGCACAGGAAAACAAAAGGATATCTAAGAGGAGCCTAAGTGATGATCCAGAATTGATGGTATAGCAGAAGCCAGGGACCTCAAACCAGACCAATGACTCATTACAATGAAATTTTGCACGTAAAGATATATAGGCAAAAGGGTATACTATGGGACACACCATAATACATTGCAGCTTTCATGGAGAGATTTTGTTTACTCTTGTTTCATGTTTTCTTTTTTCTTTTTCTTCTCTTGTTTTGTTTTGTGGGCAAGGTTGCACGGGCAAAAGTTAGATATAGATATAGATAGATATATGATAGAGATAGATAGATAGATAGATAGATAGATAGATAGATAGATAGATAGATAGATAGATATGACAGAGGAATATATATATGTATATATATGTATATATGTATATATATGGAGAGAGAGCGAGAGAGAGAGAGATGAGATGAGTATGATTGGGTTACATGAATGTGAAATTCACAAAGAATCAATAATAATGTTTTATATTAAATGTGTTTGTTCCATTTACAACTCAATATCAACCCTTTCTCTCCTCCCAGTACTCTGTCACTCAAGTCCTTCCCCATCCCCCATTCCCCATTCCCCTTCAGCCACCCTCTGCGTGTCAACCACACCCCACTCCCACCTCCACACTTCAAGTTACTACGGGACTATGCACATCCTCTCCTACTGAGGCCTGACAAGACTATTCATATAAGGGTGTGGGATCCACAGGCAGGCAGGTAGGCAACAGACTGAGGGACAGCCCCTGCTTACATTGTTTGGGGGGCCTACATGAAGACCAAGCTACTCATATGTGCAGGAGGCCTAGGTCCAGTCTGGGCTCACTTTAAGTGACCCAAAAAAAATCTATCAGAAAAACCATTCTTAAGACTATATACTGTCTAATATTAATTTTATATAAAATCATCAACTGAGTATGTTTAGAATTTAATTTTTCCAGTAAGCTGAGCATTTTCTAGTTAAAAATTTTTTGAGAGTTTCATACATGAATACTGTATTTGTGCCACTACTACCCCCAACTATTCTTTTGTCCATAGAACTCTTAAATTTATGATGTTTGCTTTAGTTATTCTTACTTATGTAAGTACACATAAATGTATGTAACAAATATATAATTCTTAATTAACAATTATATATATGTAGAATATTATAGTTGATAGATGATAGATACATAGATACATGGATAGATACATACATACATACATAGATAAGTAGATAGATAGATAGATAGATGGATGGATGGATGGATGGGTGGGTGGGAGGGTGGATGGATGGATAGATAGATAGATAGATAGATAGATAGATAGATAGATAGATAGATAGATAGATAGATAGATAGATAGATAGTAGATAGATTCATTCTACTAATTCCAATTATTATTGCCTGTATGAAGATGTATTTAAGGTTGACCACTTGGGATTGGATTTCAGGTGGCTTATCTAATTATATAATTATCCCATTCTCTTTCTTCCAAATCTGACATACAACTCCATGAATGGGAATTCAAATTCATGATCTCTTTTTTTTCATTACTTGTTGATACACACATTCATATATACATATATGTATATTTCTAAGTATACAAATACAGTCTCTCACTTTGAAATTTGCTAGCTAGTGGGTCCATATAAGAATTTTTAACAAATCCTTAGTTCTGAAGATAATATGAGCTTTGGATAAATGACAAAGAAATGGATCTCCAATCAACCACCAAATTTCATCCCTACTGGCTAGAGCTCATAACGGGAAAAGGTGCTTTCAGGCGAATTGGTATAAAATAAAACATCAGTGTCTTACACAACTTTGGATCTAGCATACTGCAATGCTTACTTCCTGGCAAGATGTGTTTGGTGATGTGATATAATATAGAGTCGCTAACCATTTTATGATTGGATTTGACACCTGCTCCCCAGAAGAGACTTTCATGTTTGTTATTGCAATCCCTGTCAAAAGCCCATAGCTGTGATAAAAACACTTACTACAAGTTTAGGAAGAAATGGCATTTATTTCATCTTACAATTGACAGTCCATCATCAAGAAAACCCAGAACAGGAACTCAAGTCAGGAACCTAGAGTTAGGAAATGAAGCAGAAACCATAGAGAAATGCTACTTATGGGCTTGTTCCTCGTGGCTTTCTTGTCTTCATTCCTTATATAACCCAGGACCACCAGCTTAGTGGTGGCACTTCCCATGGTGAGGTATAAATACCTACATCAAACATTAATCAATAAAACACCTGGTGAGTCTTCCCGAAACTCTATCCAAGGTGTCCCTCCAACCTATGAGATCTCACCTGGATCCCATCTCTAGCTCCTTAATCAAATATGGCATCCACTGCCCCTGTACCACAAATAATCTCAAGGCTTCTAGAAAGGCAAGCCTTACTTTTTCCCAACAGAATGGCCCTTTAACGCAACATTCAACCTATCCACATAGGCATAGGTACCTTCAAACTGCAGGAAATACATCCTGTTCAGAGGTCAAGTATAATATGTCCACCCGACTTCATTACCCCAAGTTATTTCCAACCTGTAGACCCAGCTTGCCCCTGTATTTGCTCTTCTATCCCAATATGATCTGTCTATATTAGACTTAGAACTAAAAGAAGTTCATATACCTAGTCTTCATCACAAAATACCAACAATATGAAAACTTAGGCCACTATTTTCTCTCCAAAATGTACCAGTACTGTAGAAATGTTTGCCAAGGAAGATTATTTTAGATAAACACCAGAGAAAAAATTTAAAAGAGCAATAATAAATTATATCAAAGACTTTAAGCAATTTAAAGAAGACACAAAGTAGAACGATGAAATTAAAGAGAAAAAACTTAGGGAGAACAAAGGCCTATGTGATACCCAAGAAAAATACAAGAATAAAACAGATAGAAATGACAGAAATGATCTAGAGCATAATAGAATTCAATGAGGATAATGAAATATTGAATATCAATCAAATTGATATAAAAGTGAAATTGGAAAACTCAATAACTTAAGAACAGAAGAAAATCTTTCAAGTAGAATGAATCCAGCAAAAGAGAAATTAACAGGATTTGATAATAATGTACAGGATCTAGACAAAATGAGTATGTACTATGGAAATTGTTTTTAAAACAAAACAAGTCAAAAAATAAAATAAAATAAAACAAGTCAAATTAGAGGAACACACAGAAAATGTGGGAAAAAAGAAAAAAACCGTAACCTTCAAATTTTATGCATGAGGAGGGAGAATAATCCCAAGTCTAAAGCATAAAACAGATCTTCGACAAGATCATAGAAGTCTCCAAATCAAGTAAAGAAACATCAGAACCCATACAAGAAGCATAGAGAACACATAATCAATAATAGCAGAAAAGAAAATCCACATAGTATATGGTAGTCAGAGCACTAAGTATACAAAACAAAGAAATAGCATTGAAAAATTCAAGAGAAAAACTCAAATCATAAATAAAGGAAAATCCATCAGAATTAATGCTGATTTCTCAACGAAAATTATGAAAGTCAGAAGAGTATGGACCGCATTTCCAAGTTCTTAAAAGCTATGATGACCAACCTAGAATAATATACTGAGAAAAACTATATCATAACTAAAGGATAAAGGAACATGTTATATACTATAAACAAACAACAAGCCAAACCTAATGAAAACATGAGAAACAATATTACAGGCTGAAAATACAAATGATCATAGCCAAGAGACTGTGGAAAGATAATGAATAGAACACAAAGTATAGTTGATAACACAACAACAACAAAAAATCAACAACAGGATGACTACAATCAACACATACATTTCAAAAATAACTTTAAACACAAATGATCTCAATTCACTAATCCAAAGACACAGGTCAACTGCATGGATCAAGAAACAAGATCCATCTATCTAAGATCGACAAGAAAGATATTTTACCATGAAAAGTCTTACATCATACTTTCTGTGAATATATCTTAAGATGCAAAACTTTTCTGAGGGCTACTTTGACTTCTGTGTTTCTCAGGCTGTAGATCATGGGGTTTAACATGGGAGTAATGACCCCATACAACATAGAGATGAGTCTGTCTCTGCCGGGAGAGTGTTGAGTGGAGGTTGGGCGGATATAGGTAAATATAGTTGTGCCATAGAACAAGAAAACTACAAGAAGATGGGA
>CM052703.1:106167155-106186076 GCA_028551405.1 Uromys caudimaculatus
TAAGATGCAAAACTTTTCTGAGGGCTACTTTGACTTCTGTGTTTCTCAGGCTGTAGATCATGGGGTTTAACATGGGAGTAATGACCCCATACAACATAGAGATGAGTCTGTCTCTGCCGGGAGAGTGTTGAGTGGAGGTTGGGCGGATATAGGTAAATATAGTTGTGCCATAGAACAAGAAAACTACAAGAAGATGGGAAGCACATGTGGAGAAAGCTTTGCGCTTCCCTTCGGCTGACTGGATCTTTAGTATGGTGGAGACAATGTAGATGTAGGAGATCAAAGTGATCAGAAAAGCACCAATCCCAAAGATACCACCTATCACTAAAACAAGCATTTCTGCCACATAGGTGGATGAGCATGACAGGGCTACCACAGGTGGAATGTCACAATAGTACTGGTTAACTCTATTAGACTTGCAGAAAGACAGGCTAAAGGTGGACATTGTGTGGACAAAAGAGTTCAGAAACCCAGCTGCCCAAGTCCCAAACAACAGCTGCCCACAGCGAACCTTGGTCATGATGAGGGAGTAACGCAGAGGAAAGCATATGGCCACATAGCGGTCATAAGCCATCACAGCCAGCAAGAAAACTTCAGTCCCAGCTAGGGCCACCAGGAAATAGAGCTGCAAAGCACACCCAACAAAGGAAATGCTGTGGTCCTTTGTCAAGAGATTCTTGAGCATCTTGGGAACAGTAGCTGATGGGCAGAATATGTCCAGCAGGGACAGATTTGCCAACAGGTAATACATGGGCGTTTGAAGCTTTCTCTCAGTCACAATGGCCAGGAGGATGATCCCGTTTCCTAGTAAAGTGATCTGATAGATGATGACAAAGGCCACAAAGAGTGGATAGCGCACTTCAGGGAGGTCAGAGAGCCCTATGAGGATGAACTGAGTCACTGTGGTAAGATTGTAGACGTCCATCTCCTCTGTCCACAGAATGTTTCTAATGGAAATGAAAGCACAGAATGCAGGTTAGAATGATAAAGCAGGGATCCTGCTTCTGAGAAACTGAGAATACAGCAGAATGTGGTTTAAGGTGGCATGTGCTACCTCTATCTTAATTATTATTATCTCATCATGGTGGATCATGATTTTTTCTATGTGTTTTGGATTCTATTTTCAAGTATACTATTGAGTATATTTGTGTCTATGTTGTTAAGAGATATTGGTCTGTAATTCTCTCTGTTGAATCTTTGTGTGGTTTGAATGGCCTCATAGCATGTATTAGGCAATATTCCTCCTGTTTATATTTTGTGGAATAATTTCAGGATTATTGGCATTAACTCTTCTTTAAATATCTGGTAAAATTCTGTACTAAAACCTTCTGGCCCTGGGCATTTTCATTGTTGTTGTTATTGTTGGGTGACTTTTAATGAATGCTTCTAATTTACTAGGGTTTGTAAGTGTATTTAAATTGTATACCTGATCTTGTTTTAACTTTAATAAGTGGTAGCTATCAAGAAAATTATTCCTTTCTTTTAGATTTACCAATTTGATGGATTACAGGTTGTAAAGTATGTCCTTACAATTTACCTTTTAGACATTCTAAAACTTCTGTGTATTTATACTATTTCTGAATGTACAAAATCCCCATTCCATCTCTGGAGGAAATTCACTGTCTAACTAAACAGACCTTGAAAATTCATGACGTTATTAACAATAGAGAATCCTTAAGTTTTTTTTTAATTTCACAATTCATTAAAAACTAATCTGTTTTTCACATTACCTTAAACATTTGTTTCATTCTGTTATGCCTTACTTTAATGTATATGACATTAGACACTTCTTCAGTTTAAATTAAGGTAGAATTACTGCATTACACAATTGCTTGTTTCATATATTCTACTATGTAATCATACTATATATACATATATATTCAATAGTAGATAAGACTTTAATACTAAAAATTATCAAAATTATAGGAAATCACATCAGCAATGGAATCATGAGTGTATGAATGACCTATGACTTTTTCAACATATATTTTACTTGGAAGAAATAAATGTAGAAATGTTCCTATAACTTAACCCTATAGCTTTAAGATATGAACAACAGAATTTTCATTAATGTTTGCATAATACTGATGTTAACTAAATTGTTCAGAAGAAGTTCATCAAAGTTGTAGAAATTAATATTTTGTTTGATTGGTGGTTTTGAAAATAAATTTTCTATAGTACAGCATATTTAAAAATTGTAGAATAAGATGCTTAGAAAACAAATGAAAATTTACATTCTATAATCTGACTCCATTTATTTCCTGGTGAAACAATTAATACTTTCTTCAGTAAGTGAAAATTCACAGAAATATAATACAAATGATATATAATGGTTTTATCCCCAAAATGATTTTTTTTTATCTTTTCACCCATATAATGTCTACATTTAAGAGGAGAAGACCAGAGAATTGTAAATTTGAGGCCACCCTGAACTACAAAGCAAAACCCTGTTTCAAAATAAAAAGAGAGAGCAATGCACTCCTCTTCATTCCTTAAGCAACAACAGATTTGGAACATAACTGCAGAGAAAATAACCTTCTACTGTTAGTCTCTTCATGTCTTGAAATGTAACAAAGAAAATTATTACAATCATCACAAATGTATGCATGTCATTATAAAGTTAATGAAAGATGTTTCTGGATGAATAAGAATGACTGAAACAAAAAATAAATCATATCAATTATTAGAGTCTCTAATTTTCATAACCCTATGGAGCTCTTAAATTTTATCCTATGTATTAAACTTTCAAACAATGTGCAAATAAAATAAGGCACTTTTATTGCAATAGCAGCTTCTTCAAGCAACACATGTTTACTTGTACAATAACTCATTGTTTCCTCACACAAATTTGGGTCTTTAAAACAAGAATTATAAGAAATATATTTTAGAATATTCTGATTAAATAAAACTATTCTAATCTTCAGAGTATATAATCAATATATACACAACAAAACCAAATAACACATTATTGTTTGAATGTATTCTATGAAACTAGTTATCCTTGATACACAGAACATGGCATTTGCTCACATGTAAAGACTACATATATATTAACCTTTTCATTTTAGTATTAACATAAATGAATAACAATTTGTGATGCAATTAAAAGTAAATATTTTTATCAAAAACATATTTCTCAGAAACAAGTTATAAAATCTTTTGAAAGGATAAATAGTTTTCTAACTAGAGATTTAGGAAAGCTTTATTAAATTCAATCTCTCCAACTGTGTTTTATGATTACTTGATATAACTAAAAATTATAAACATACAGATGAATATTAATAAAAGAACAATATGGAAAGTATTATATTTCCATTAAAATTTGTCTAAAATTGAGACTTTCTTATCATTTCTGACTTATAACTTTGCATATGGCAAATTCTAAAAATATTATACAGGAAAATATTCTCTTTTTAGAATATTCAAGTTTCTGTCACATAAAAATATAACAGATACAATTTAGCAAAAATGGAATATATATAGCTTAAGTTATAGCACTTATATGTTTTATAAGAATATTTTATTACCATATTTATTAATAGCAATAAAATATTGCATTTGAATTATACTTAAAATAGATTATGTTACCAATAAATAGTTTCAGAAAGACAAAGTAGATGATCCAGAAACACATTACACCAGAAGGTAAAAATCAAATTAACACTTTTTCTTAGGACTCACACTAGGGGTTAGTCCATAATTAATATATTTCCATTCTCTCCATAGGGAAGCAGGTTAATAAGAACTCTAGAGATAATAACTACATTACTATCAAGTTAGGAATAGAGACACAAAAGTAATTAATTTGATATAAGTTTTGATATAATTCTATGTTACATGAGTGCCATTTTCATTCCTTGTAATAGCCCATGGGCATGTCTCACCTGGAATGAACTTGGCCAATAGTAATTATGTGATAAGATATTTATTTTGTGGTTTTCAACAGTGCCTTCTATAAATAACAATGACTTTACCTGATATAAAAGTTTCAACTTGCTTTACAGACAATGGTAAAATAGAAGATTTTGTAGTAATCATATGACCAAAGTAAGGAATACATTGGTGATAGGAAACTACAATTTGTGATTACAAAACTCCTTCATTGAACATATTATCACATTTTCTGTAAAGAAACTCTTTTTATTATAGAGCAAAAACATTACTATATTTATTCATTACCACACAAGATATCTTATGAAAACTATGTGCCATCAACATGAGAGAACTGCTGTGACAAAAGACACAAACTCATTTGACTATGCAACTGTTTAACTGCATTTTTTTTATTTTTTAAATTTAATTTTTTTACTTGTTCACTTTACATCCAGATGACTACACCCCTCCCTGTCACCCCCTCACACAATCCTTCCTGTATCCCCCTTCCCTTCTCCTCTAAGCAGGAGGGGGCAACTCTGGGTATTCCACTACTCTGGCACTTCAAGTCTTTGCAAGCCTAGGTGCTTACTCTTCCACCCACATCAAAGAAGACAATCATGCTAGTAGAACATATCCAATGTACCGGCAACAACTTTTGGAATAGCCCATGTTCTACTTGTTCAGAACCCACATAAAGGTCAAGTTGCACATCTGCTGCATATGAACAGGGAGGCCTAGATCCAGCAATTGTATGTTCTTTGGTTGGTGGTTCAGACTCTGAGACCTCCAAGTGTCCAGGTTAGCTGACTCTGTTGGTCTTCCTGTAGAGTTCCTATCCACTTCCGGACCTGAACTCCTTCTTTCTATTCTACCATAGGAGTGTCCAAGCTCCATCCAGTATGTGGCTGTGGGTATCTATCTGAGTCAGATGCTGAGTGAAGCCTCTCAGAGGACAACATACTTGTGTCTGCAAGCATAACAAAGTATCATTAGTAGTGTTATGGATTGGTATTTGCCCAAGGGATGGATATCAAGTTGGGTAGTTAATGGTTGGCCATTTCCTCAGTCTCTGCTCCATCTTTCATGCCTGCATTACTTGTAGACAGAATAAAACTTGGGTTGAAAGTTTTGTGAGTGGTTTAATATCTCTATTGCTCCACTGGGTTTCCTGTCTAGATTCAGGAGGTGGCCTCATCAGGTTTGATATCACCAATGTAGTAAGTCACAGTTAAGGTCACCCCCATTGATTCTTCGACACCTCTTATGCCACGTCTGTCTAATCCTGGATATAGCCCCCACCTCTTCAGCCCTATCAACTGCAGATTTTCTTTCATTTTAATGGTTATCTAGCAATCTATCCTGTCCTACCCAACACCAGATCCTGTATACTCCATTCCCCTCCCCATCCCACCTCCATCCCAGTTCTCTCACTCTACCGCTTTCTTATGACTGTTCCCTCTTGTAAGTGAGATTCAAGCTTCCTGACTTGGGAATTCCTTCTGGATTAGCTTCTCAGGGTCTGTGGATACCATGTAACCTGGTATGTGTATTTTATGGCTAATATTCACTTATAAGTGAGTACATACCATAGATGTCCTTTGGGGACTGGGTTACCTTACTCAGAGTGATATTCTCAAATTTAATCTATTTGCCTGCAAAATTCATGATGGCCTTATTTTTAATTGCTAAATAATATTCCTTGGTGTTAAAGAACAATTTTTAAATCCATTCTCCAATTGAGTAACATCTATGTTTTTTTCCACTTTCTGGCTATTACGAATAAAGCTGCTATAAACAGAGTTGAGCAAGCATCTTTGTGAAATGTTGGAGTATCTGCTAGGGGTATTCTGAGGAGTTGTATAGCTGGGACTTGAGGTAGAACTATTCCCAGTTTTCTAAGAAATGGCCAAATTGATTCTAAAATTGGTTGCAGAAGTTTGCACTACCACAAGCAATGGAGGAGGGTTCCCTTTGTTCCACATCCTCACCAGTAGGTGCCATCTCTTGTATTTTTGATCTTAACCATTCTGATAGGTGTACGATGGAATCTCAGATTGTTTTGACTTGCATTTTCCAGATGACTTTAAACATTTCTTTAAGTACTTCTCAGCCATTTGAGAATCCTCTCTTGAGAATTCTCTGTTAATTTCTGTACCCTGATTTTAATTGAGTTATATGGGTTGTTGGTATCTAACTTCTTGAGTTGTTTGTAAATTTTAGATATTAGCGCTCTGTCAGATGTAGAATTGGTGAAGATCCTTTCCCAATCTATGAGCTGCTATTTTTCCTATTGACAGTATCATTTACCTTAAAAAAAACTTTGCACTTCCATAAAGTTCCGTTTATCAACAGTTAATCTTAAAACCTGAGCCATTGGTGTTCTGTTCAGGAAATTGTTTCCTGTACCGATGCATTCAAGGGTATTTTCCCCTTTCTGTTCTGTGAGATTTAGTGTATCCAGCTTTATGTTGAGGTTCTTGTTCCACAAGGACTTGAGTTTTGTGCAGGGTGATAGGTATGGATCTATTTTCATTCTTCTACATGTAGATATCCAGTTAGTCTAGCACCATTTGTTGAATATGCCTTTATTTTTCCATTGTATGATTTTGGCTTCTTTATCAAAAATCAAGTGTCCATATATGTGTGGATTTAGTTCTAGGTCTTGAATCAATTTCATTGATGAGCATGTCTCTTTCTATATCAATACCATGCAGGTTTTATCACTATTGCTCTGCAGTATAGCTTTAGATGAGGGCTGGTAATTCCTCTCATAGTTCTTGGATTATTCAGGATTATCTCAGCTATCCTAGGCTTTTTTGTCTTTGAATAGGAAGGTGAGAATTTATCTTTCACCATGTAAAAAACTGTGTTGGAACTTTGATGTCCATTTCATTGAATCTGTAGATTGCTTTGAGTAAGATGGCCATTTTTACTATATTAATTCTACCAATATATGAGCATGGAGATCTTTCCATCTTCTGAGATCTTCTTTGATTTTTTTCTTCATAGACTTGAAGTTCTTGGCATATAGATCTTTCACTTGCTTGGTTAGAGTTAAACCAAGATATTTTATATTATTCATGGCTATTGTGAAGGTTGTTGCTTCCCTAATTTCTTTCTTGGCCAGTTTATCATTTTATAAAGGAGAACTACAGATTTCTTTGAGTTAATTTTATATCCAGCCACTTTGATGAAGGTGTTTTTCAGCTGTAGGAATTCTCTGTTCAAATTTTCCGGGTCACTTGTGTATAATATCCTATCCACAAATAGTGATACTTTGACTTCTTCCTTTCCAATTTGTATCCATTTGATCTCCTTTAGTTGTCTTATTCCTCTGGCTAAAAATTCAAGAACTATATTGAATACATAGGGAAAGAGTCGGCAGCCTTGTCTTGTCCCTAATTTTAGTAGAAATGCTTTAACTTTGTCTCCATTTAGTTTGACATTGGCTATTGACTTGATGTATATTGCTTTCACTATTTTTAGGTATGTGCACTATAACTCCTATTTCTCTTATACCTTTAATAAGAAGGGGTGCTAGATTTTATCAAAGGCTTTTACAGAGTCTAGTGTCATAATCATGTGATTTTTTTCTTTCAGTTTCTTTATATGGTGTATTATGTTGATGTATTTTTGTATATTAAACCATCCCTTTATCCCTGGGATTAAGTCTACTTAATCTTTATGGATGATTTCTTTGATGTATCCCTTGATTCCGTTTGTGAGTATTTTATTGAGTATTTTTTGCATCAATGTTCATAAGAAAAATTGGTCTGAAGTTCTCTTTCTTTGTTGAATCTTTGTGTGGTTTACATATCATGGTGACTATAGACTCAAAGAATGATTTTGGCAGCGTTCTTTTCTATTTTGTGGAATAGTGTAAGGAGTATTTGAATTAGCTCTTCATGGAAAATTTGCTAGAATTCTACACTAAAACCAGCTGGCCATAGTCCTTTTTCTTTTATTTCTTTTTTTTTTTTTTTTTTTTTTTTTTTTTTTTTTTTTTTTTGGTTGGGAGACTTTTAATGACTGTTTCTATTTCTTTAGGAGCCAAGGGGTTGTTTAAATAGTTTTCCTGACCTTGATTCAACTTTGGCTAGTAGTATCTATCCAGAAAATGTCCACTTCATTAAGATTTTCGACTTTTGTAGCATACTTGTTTTAGAAGTAAGATCTAATAATTCTGTGAATGTCCTCAGTGTCAGTTGTTATGTCTCCCATTTTACTATTGATTTTGTTTATTTGGATAATGTCTCTCTGGTCTTTGCTTACTTTGGTTAAGGGTTTGTGTATCTTGTTGATTTTTGCACAGAACCAGTTCTTGGTTTTGTTGATTATTTGTATTATTTTCTTTGTTTCTAACTGATTGAATTCAGCCATGATTTTGATAATTTTACTTCTACTCCTCTTTGATGTGCTTGATTCTTTTTCTTCTAGAGCTTTCAGGTGTACTTTTAACTTGCTGATATGAAAATTTTCTAATTTCTTTATGGAGGCAATCAGTGCTATGATCTTCACTCTTACCACTGCTTTCATTTTGTTCCATAAATTTGGGTATGTTGTGCCTTAATTTTCACTGAATTCTAAAAAGTCTTTTTTCCCCATTATTTCTTCCCTGACTCAGACATCATTGAATAGAGAGTTGTTCAACTTCCATGGTGTGTTGGCTTTCCAGTGTTTCTGTTTTTCTTTTCTTTTCTCTTTTTCTTAGGACCTTTATTAACAGGTGCTTTCAGTTTGTTGACTTTTTTGAAAAAAATCGAGTTGTAACTTTATTACAAATTAAAAATGAAGTTCTTAAAATCTCAACTTGACCAGATTTGAAACTATTTAAAAACCATTAAAGGTGTATTGAAAAAAACCAAGCCTTTTTTTTTTCCTTAAAAAACATGTTTGTCATTATCAACAAGAGACATCTTTAGGTAAAAATAATAAAAACCACATGCTGCTTAGATAATGCTGAGTTCTAATGTATCTAATCAATGGGCAAAAGGCAAGACTTAAGGTCTTCAGCTCCAATCTTTGTTCATTTCTTATTGCTGTAATTTCATATTCATTTCTTCCTGTTGGATGACCAAATCGGATGATGGTAGAGATGGTAAGCCAGCATTTACTCAGCCACTCCCTGCTCAGCCTCGGGAGCAGAAGAATTCTCAGCTGGTGGATTCGCTGCTTTTGTCTCTTTGCCATCTTGTGGTTTAGGGTTCTCTGGGTGTTGTTGTTGGTAACTGACTTTGCGGGGATACCGACCACGTTGATGGCTGCTGACCTTGGGTCTCATCTTACTGATTTTCTTTGTCCTCTTCACTGCCATCCTCTCTAGACTGTCTTTGGTGAGGAAGGCCCCTGAGGAATCGTGATCTGTAACTCCGATACATATTCTGTCTCACTGGTCTACCTTGCTCTCCTGCACCCTGGTTGTCAGCACCCTCCATCACCTTAGGTCTTTTCATGTTATCCCAGATTTCCTGAATGTTTGTGTCAGGATTTTTTTAGCTTTAACATTTTCTTTGACTGCTATATCAATTTCTTCCATGTATCTTCTACCCCTGAGATTCTCTCTTCCATCTATTCTGTTCTTTTGGGGATGATCTGTTCTGCCCATTCTCTCCTCTAGGTTTTCCATCTCCAGGATTTCATCAGTTTGTGTTTTTGTTATTGCTTCTCTTTCCACTTTCAGGCCTTGCAGTTTTGTTTATTTCCTTTACATGTTTAATTGTATTTTCCTTTATGTCTTTAAGGAATTTGCTTGGTTCTGCTTTAGAGAGATCTATTTGTCTGATTGTATTTTCCTGTATTTTTATTATTAAATTGTTTTACTTATTCACATTCTAAATGTTAGCACCCTTCCCTGTCAACCCTCACTTAATTCTTCACCCTATCCCCCTCACCTCCATCTCTGAGAGGGTGTTACCACATCTACCCATGCAACCTTGATCAACTGTTGTTGTCTTATTGCTCTAGCTAGAAGTTTGAGTACAATATTGAATAGATAGGGAGAGAGTGGGCAGGCAGTCCCTCATTTTAGTGGGATTGCTTCAAGTCTCTCTCCGTGTAATTTGACATTGGCTGCTGGTTTGCTGCATACTGCTTTTAATATGCTTAGGTGTGGACTTTGAATTCCAAATCATTCCAAGACTTTTAACATAAAGGGTTGTTGAATTTTGTCAAAGGTATTTCAGCATCTAAAGAGATGATCATGTGATTTTTTTTAAGTTTGCTTATATAGTGCATTATGTTGATGGATTTTCATATATTGAATGAACCCTGAAGCCATGGGAAGAAGCCTACTTGATCTTGGTGAATGATGGTTTTGATGTGGTCTTGGATTAGATTTGTGAGAATTTTATTGAGTATTTTGCATCAATATTTATAAGGAAATTTGTCTGATATTCTCTTTCCTTGTTGAGTCTTTGTGTGGTTTGGGTATCAGAGTAATTGTGGCTTCAGAGAATGAATTTGGTTGTGTTCTTTATGTTTCTATTTTGTGGAAGAGTTTAGTTTCAAGAGTTTTGATACTAACTTTTCTTTGAAGGTCTGGTAGAATCCTGCACTAAAACCTTTTTTTTTGGGGGGGGGGGATTTTAACGACTGCTTCTATTTCTTTAGGTGTTGTGGGACTGTTAAAATAATTACCTGCTCTTGATTTAACTTTGGTTTGGGGTATCTGTTTAGAAATTCATGCATTTCATCTAGATTTTCCAGTTTTGTTAAGTATAGGCTTTTATAATAAGATCTGAAGATTTTTTTAATTTCCTTAGTTTCTGTTGTTATGTCTCCTTTTTCACTTCTAGTTTTGTTAATTTGTATTCTGTCTCTTTAGTTAGCTTGGCTAAGGGTTTATCTATATTATTGATTTTCTCTAAGAACCAGCTCTTAATTTGTTGATTCTTTGTATCATTCTCTTTGTTTCTAATTGGTTCATTTCTGCCCTGAGTTTGAATATTTATTTCTGTCTACTCCTCCTGGGATTGTTTGATTCTTTTTGTTTTAGAGCTTTCAGATGTGCTGTTAAGTTGCTAGTATAGGATCTCTCCAGTTTCTATATAGATGCACTTAGTGCTATGAATTTTTCTCTTAGCATTGCTTTCATTGTGTCCCTTAAGTTTGGGTATGCTGTATCATCATTTTCATTGAATTCCAGGAAGTCTTTAATTTCCTTCTTTATTTCTACTATTGCCAAGTTATCATTGAGTAGAGAGTTGTTCAATTTCCATGAGTATATGGGCTTTATGTTACTTTTGTTGTTATTAAAGTCTAGCCTTAGTTTATGGTGATCTGATAGGATGTATGAAATTATTTCAATCTTCTTGTGTCTGTTGAGGCTTATTTTGTTACCAATTATATAGTCAGTTTTGAGAAGCATTATGAGGTGCTGAGAAGAAGGTATATTCTTTTATTTTATGGTGAAATGTTCTGAATATATATGTTAAATCCATTTGGGTCATGACATCTGTTAGTTTCACTGTGTCTCTGTTTAGTTTCTGTTTCACTGACCTGTCCATTGGTGAGAGTGGGGTATTGACATCTCCCACTATTATTATGTGAGTTTCAGTGTGTGATTTGTGCTTTAGTAAGTTTCTTTTATGAATGTACATGCCCTTGCATAGATGTTCAGAATTGAGACTTCATCTTGTTGGATTTTTCCTTTATGAGTATGAATGGTCCTTCCCCATCTCTTTGATAACATTTTGTTGAAAGTCTATTTTATTGGATATTAGAATGGCTACTCCAGCTTGTTTCTTGGGACCATTTGCTTAGAAAACTTTTTCCAGCCATTTACTCTGAGGTAGTGTCTGACATTGTCACTGAGGTGTGTTTTTTGTATGCAGCAATATGCTGGATCCTGCTTGCATATCCAGTCTGTTAGCCTATGTCTTTTTATTGGGGAATTGAGTCCATTGATGTTGAGAGATAATAAAGACCAGTGATTGTTAGTTCCTATATTTTTGTTGGAAGTGGTTTTGTGTGTCTGTGTGTGTATGTTTGTGTGTGTGTGTGTGTGTGTGTGTGTGTGTGTGTGTGTGTGTGTGTTTGTGTGTTTGTGTTTCTTTCCTTTTGGGTTTATTGTGAGATGATTAATTTTTTTGTTTTCTTGGCTGTTGTTTTCCTTCTGACTTCCTCTGTAGGGCTGGATTGGTAGAAAGATATTAATTAAATTTGGTTTTGTCATGGAATACCTTGATTGAGAGTTTTGCTGGGTATAGTAGCCTGGGATAGCATTTGTGTTCTCTTAGGATCTGCATGATATCTGTCCAGAGTTTTCTGGCTTTTAGAGTCTCTGTTGAGAAGTCTGGTGTAATTCTGATAGGTTTGATAGGTCTTGATATTTTTCTCCTGCTGCTGTCAATAATCTTCCTTTGCTCTGTGCATTTAGTATTTTATTTTATGCTACTGGGGGATTTCCTTCTCTGATCCAAATTATTTGGTGTTCTGTAGGCTTCTTGTACATTTATGGCCAACTTTTACTTTAGGTTAGGGAACTTTTCTACTATGATTTTGCTGAAGATGTTTTCAGGCCCTTTGAGCTGAAAATCTTCACTCTCATCTATTCCTATTATTCTTAAATTTGGTCTTTCATTGTGTCCTGAATTTCCTGGATGTTTTGGGTTAGAGGTTTTTTATTCTTTGTATCTTCTTGATTAATGTGTTGATATCTTCCATGCCTGAGATTTTCTCTTTCATCTCTGTTGGTGATGCTTGCATCTACAACCCCTGATCTCTTCTATATTTTCCATATCCAGGGTTGCCTCCATTTGTGACTTATTTCTTTATTGTTTCTAGTTGTATAATAGGTCTTAAACTGCTTTGTTCAAGCCTTTCACCTGTTTGATTGTGTTTTCCTGTATTTCTTTAAGGAATCTATTTGTTTCCTCGTTAAGGGCCTTTATCTGTTTGCCTGTGTTTTCCTTTATCTTTTTAAGTTGATTATACCTTCCTTAAAGGTTTCTATTATCTTCATGAAATTGGATTTTTAGGTCAGCATCATGCTTTTCAGGTGTGTTATGGTATCTAGGACTTGCTGTGGTGGGAGAGCTGGGATCTTATGGTGCCAAAACACACTGGCTTCTGTTGCTTATGTTCTGGCACTTGCCTCTCACCATCTGGTTATCTCTTATGTTAACTGGGTGTCTCTGTCTGGAGCTTGCCTCCTTGGAAGAAAGTAGAGCTCTCTGAACCGGGTTAGAGCAGTTCTCCTGAGAGTCAGGCAGTGATATCTCTGGTGGGGGTGGGGGGTCTCCTATGTCCCTGAGTAGAGGAGACCTCCTGTATCCATGGGTAGAGAGGTCCTCCTGTGTTTCTGGTTATGGCAGATTTCCTGGGAGATAGGCAGGCTATGGGATGTGAGAAAGGAGCAGCCACATAGATATGCCCTGGGCAAATGTAAAGACAGGAAGGGAGATATGGGTTGCACAGAGTTGTAGGATCCTGCGTACACTGGGCTCGGTGGGGATCCCAGTTGGAGTGGTTATTTGTGAGGTGCTCCGACCTGTGTTTCTGTTCTTCTTTCTCAGTATCCTCATCAGCATCTGCTTTCACCAGAGTTTTTGATCTTATCCATTCTGATTGGTGTGAGGTAGAATCTCAGGATTGTTTTGATTTGCATTTCCCTGATGACTAAGGATGTTGAACATTTCTTTAGGTGCTTTTTGGCTATTTGAGATTCCTCAATTGAGAATTCTTTGTTTAGCACTGTAGTCCATTTTTCATAGCGTTATTTGGTTCTCTGGGGTCTAACTTCTTGAATTCCTTGTATATATTGGATATTAGCACTCTAGCAGATGTAAGGTTGTTAAATATCTTTTCCCAATCTTTAGGTTGCTGGATGAAACTAGAAAGAATCATCTTGAGTGAGGTAACCCAATCACAAAAGAACACTCATGGTATGTACTCACTGATAAGTGAATATTAGGGGAAAAGCTCTAAACACCCACAATATAACTCACACACCATATGAAGCTCCAGTAGAAGGAAAACCAAAGTGTGGATGCTTCAGTCCTATTTAGAAGGGGGAACAAAATAATCATGGGAGGTAGAGAGTGGGAGGGACTTGAGAGGAAAAGAGGAGGAGAAGGGAGAAGGGGGCAGGATCAGGTGTGGGAGGAGACAGGGGAGATGTACAGAGGGTCAGGAAATTGAATAGCAGTATGTAGGAATAGGGGATGAGGAATTCTGGGTAACCATCAGCAAGTCCCAGATGCCAGGAAAGCAAAAGACTCCCAGGACCCAACGAGGATAAAACTAGTTGAAATGCCCAAAAAAGGGAAGAGAGAACCTGGAGAAACCATATCCAGGTCTTAGGCATGGACCCCAGTTGAGGGATGGGGCCACTCACCTTTCCCAAAGATTTTAGGCCCCTGTCTAAAGGAAATACAGGGATAAAGAGTAGAGCATAGACTAAACAAAAAGCCATCCAGAGACTGCCCCACCTGGGGATCCATCCCATATGGAGCCACCAAACACAGACACTATTGCTGATACCAAAAAGGACTTGCTGGAAAAAAAAAAAGAAAAAAGAAAAAAGAAAAAAAAATAAAAGAAAGCTGTGACCAGTTGCTAGGGAGAAAACACTTTCCAGTGGAGTCACCTGCAAGTTGAGCACGAAACACCTAGAATTCAGCATGCATGAGTCATTATTTGTGAGGAGGGGGCTTTCCTATGAGGCTGTTTGTTGTCTTTGAATCACTCATGTATGTAACCATTCACCCACACTCCTGTCAGTCACCCCACTGACTTGGTGACCCCAGTCACCACGAAAATATTATGGAGTAATTGTTTCTCTAATCTGTTATTGGGTGGAATGCTGTCATCATTGTCTTCTCTGATGTAGACAGATCTGTTCACATCTTCCCAAGAAAAGTGATGCTGCAGGCTACTGCAGTCCTTTGTTTCTGACCTGGGAGATCCTTGGCTTCTGTCACACAGCAGAGAAGCAAACTGTGTCTTTTGTCTCTGATATGACAAATGACACACAAAAATTGAAGCTGTGAATATATCTAGGATGTAAAAATTCTCAATCCCAAAGAGGAGAGCAATCTAAAAAAGTAGGTCAGATCCTGCTAGATTTCAGTGTGCTATATTTGGTTAAGCGACAGAGAATAAAAGGCTAAATAGGAATTCGCGGGAAACCATATTAAAAGCTACTATTCTATACAGTGTAGGGAAACTCAGTGGGTACAGTGTGGGACTAGTATACCAAAGAGTCCTGTTGGTTTCTCTGCACCACCCAAACCAGGGCAGTGGCACATATCCCTGCAGGAAGACCAGGAGTTTGGTGCTATGGTTCAGTGAATAGGTCGTCTTTCTAACACACCAGGAGAACTGGTTTCCAGTATGGCCCCATCACCACCACCATTTCATTGTTCAGTCAGGTAATCCAGATTTCCCTGCAGTCTTGCTCAGGTAAAATGCTTGGGGTATCTAAGATCCTTTTCTAATAAAATCCCAGCACCCAATTCAGAATGGCTGCTAATTCTCTCCACTTTTCTATTCTTCACAGTATTGATATTTTAATATTTGTTCTATTCTTCTCTGTGTATTTGCATCTTATATGGACCATGCATATCTTGTGAGGATGAGAACAATATTAATAAAATGTGCATTTGCACAAAAAAAAAAAAAAAAAAAAGGACTTGCTGATAGGAGCCTGATATAGCTGTCTCCTGAGAGGCTTTTTCCAGGGCCTAACCAACACAGATGCAAATGTTTGCAGCTAGCCATCTGACTGAGCACAGGGACCCCCATGGAGGAGTTAGGGGAAGGACTGAAGGATCTGAAGGGGTTTGAAAGCCCATAGGAAGAACAATATCATCCAACCAGACTCCCCAGAGCTCCCAGGGACTAAACCCTCAACCAATGAATACATATAGAGGGACCCATGGCTCTAGCTGCATATGTTAGCAGAGGATGGCCTTATCTGACATCATTGATAGGGAAGACCCTTGGTCCTGTGAAGTCTCGATGCCCCAGTGTAGGAGAATGCTAGGGCATTGAGGCAGGAGTCGGGAGGGAGTACCCTAATAGAAGCAGGGTGGTGGGATAGAGGATTTGGGGAGGGGAAACCTGGAAGGGGGATAACATTTGAAATGTACATAAATAAAATAACCAATAAAAAAAAGACCTTTACAATCTTTAAAAGATTAGATTTAAGGTCATTTTCTTCTGCTAAATGTGATAAGATATCCAGGGGTTGCTGTAGTGGGGTAGCTGTGCTTTGGAGATATCATATTGCTCTGCATCTTCTTGATTGTGTTGTATTGAGAATCTTTAGGCTTCTAAATGATTTCATTCACAAGATGTTCCTGTTAAGAAGGGGGTAAACCTTGATGGTCCTGGTTTAGCAGTCCACTCATGGATATCTTGAGCTGTGGTTCCAGATCTGCAGTTCCATATGGTTCAGGAGCCTCAGGTTCTATGAAGGTAGGCAAAGAGGTGGCAGGAGAATGGATGTTCCCTTGGGATGACAGGCTGCTCAGGGAAAGAAGGCTTGTCCCAGAAGGCTCATAGAGCAGAGAAGATGGGTGGGGGAAGGGAAGTTTACCAATACAACTCAGAAGTCTGATAGAGGTGGAGAAGAATCAGCAGGAGAATGGAGGTCCCCCTGGAATAGCAGGCTGCTCAGAGCCAAATATGCAACCTTTAACTGGACTCCTGATGGTTCATTAAATTTGTCTAGGCAACCAAATAGATAAGAAAGAGGTCTGCAATTACTGAAACTAGTTTCTAGTTTTCTATGACTTTTCAAATGAAAAAGAATAATAACAAATGCAAACATTAAGATAATTTTGGATACTGTTTTTCTCTATTGTGTGTTATTGGCCTCTTTAAAAATCATATAGCTATAGGAGTTTATGCTTATATCTGAATATATATATATTACATTTCTTTATTACATTTCTACTAGATAGATAAAATTGTTCTTTTTAATACAGACATGGTGTATTTGTTGATTCGTATATCCTTTTTAGTAATCATTTTAATATTTACATTATAAAATGTATGAAATAAATAGAAAACATCTCTATATCTTCTATCCAAATATTCACAGGGCTGACACATCAGGTTGTAAGTTTAAATATAGCCTTGACTAATTACTGACATCCAAGCCAGAGTAGAATACACCTGATATCATCTCAAAACAATTTGTGAAAATATAAAAAAAACAATAACAACAGCATGCAATCTTTTCAAAGCCCTATTGATTGAAAAATGATCATAAACAATGAACCATTTATAGAATGAGTATTCTATTCTATACACAGTAGCTGTAAAATACCTACCACCAAATAAAAGAACAATAGAAGAGGAACATAAAACACAGAAGGCATATAAGAATCTACAAATGAAATTCAATGGAAGAATTTGCCAAACATTGCATATGTCAATGGCTATGCCAAAAGTGTCCAAATTCAAGTTACAATTCGGTGATGCCCAACATCAGACAAAGCCAAACTTTAAATTATTTACTTGCTTCAAGACTATGATGAAAAAAAGAGGAAACAAAAATTCTTTGTAATTGAAGGCAACTGTAATATCTAATGTCTTTAACAAATAATTTATACAAATGGAGTCTGTCATAAAATTTCTTGTCTATTTCTTGAAATCAAGATGATATGTAAAGGAATTAAAATATTATTAATGGGACTAAAGAAATGATTCTTCAGCTAAGAACAGTGTACTTCCAGGACCCAAGTCATGTAATTGATAACCTCCTGTAATTCCTGATAAGATGATGTTACTATGCCTTTGGCCTCCTTGGGAACCTGAATGCACATATACATACCTAATATCAGACAAACTAATATCACATAATTAGAAATAAAACAAATCTTTAAACAAACATATCGCCCCCTCATAACTTTTTCTCTGGTAAGAGTCCATTTCTGTAATTCAGATGTTGTAGTATCTAAAGGCTTACCTACAGAGTTGTTCTTCATCACTAATTTTTTCATGTAACTGAAGGCAGGTATGGAGGATAAAGGTTTTTATACATATTTTATGTTCATTAAGTTTCTCTCCAATATTTTATTCACATCATTAAAGATATCAATAACATGTAAAGGTGTTACTACTCTTAAAATCCCATTGTGGTTTGAATGAGAAAGGTATTACACAATTTCAGGAATTTGAATAATTGGTTCACAGTGAATGGAATTATTTGGAATATTTTCTAAATGCCACCTTGCTGAAGGAAATTATAACTAGAGATTGGCTTCAGGAATTTTAAGCCTCACACCACTTCCAATTCCCACTCTGTTTAATGGTTTAAGTTGAGGAGGTGTGCTCTCCACTTCCTGCTTCAGCCTGATGTCTGGCACTTTCTTCCATGCCTCCCTGTCATGAAGAACTCTTTTCTCTCTGGAACCATGAACCAAAATGAACTCTTTGATAATCTGCCTAAAACACAATGTTTTACCACTACAAAAGAAGCTAGTACAAATCTATAAAGTTTTACTTCCAAATGAATTATTTCAAGTAACTGAAAATAACTTTGATTTCAAAAAGGTTTAACTTATTCTTAAAATATGGTTCTCCATATGAGTTTAAAGGTGCAATAATAGAAAGACATATGACAGATACTAAAAGGCTTAAATAGATAAATTATATTCATCATATGTTTTCCCTCCAGAATAAATAATCTTTCCTTGAATTAATGAAAGATTCCCTTGAGTATATGGGGTTGTTGTGTCTACTACAGATAGTGTGAAATCTAAATGCATTTACACACTACAGGTTTTACTCCTGCATGCATTCTTTCCTGTAGTTTTAGGCAAGAGTTACATGTAAAAGCTTTACCATTGCTTACATTCACAGGGTTTCTTACCAGTATGAGTTCTTTAATGGCTTTCAGACCACTAACCAAAGAATACACATCTATTGACCCATGATTTGGACTACATATGAGGCAGAAGAATCACCTCGATGGCCACCAGGGAGAAAGGAGAGGACTTTGGGCCTGAGGGTGCTAGTGGCCCCAGTAAAAGGGAATGTCAAGGTGGGAATATGGGAATGGGTGGGCGGGTAGGTGGGAGGAGGAATTCCCTC
>CM052703.1:106192514-106209172 GCA_028551405.1 Uromys caudimaculatus
GCGGATATTAGCCCACAAGTTCAGAATATCTAAGTTTCACTTAACAATAACCGCTGGACTGAGAGTGAAGTACCAGATGGAGGTGTTGGAGAAAAGTCTGAAGGAGCGGAGGGAATTGGCAGCCCCATGGAGGGAGCAAGAGTGGGAACACGGTTTTGATCCGAGGGTTGCTCTGGCCACTTGGGGGCGCACATACTTGTTGTCAGCTCCTCTGAGTGCAGTGGCCTGTCTCAGGAAGTGGATTTAGTTATCCAGAATGAATTGTTTGTCCCAGTAACAGGAACACTTTGTCAGTGCTTTAGATAGAGCATGGTAAATTTAGGTTACTTAATATTTAACATTTATTAGTATCCGAGGAATGAAAGAGATGATTTTCCCCCTCTAAAGCAAGAGCGAATCGAGAAGAAGAAGCATACAAAAACAACAGCCATATACCCAGAGTATGTGGCAACCTAGTCAGGAGAGCTGGAACATTTTCTATAGGAATATGATCAGGTGAGTTTACACGAGGAAAACAAGAACACATCAAAACGATCATTGACCACAATCAAGTAGGCTTCATCCCATACATGCAAAGAACCTTCAATAAATGAAAATCCATTAATGTAATCCACTTTATAAACAAACAAAGATCACATGATTGTCTTATTAAGTAGTGAAAAAGCATTTAACAAAATACAAGACCACTTCATGTTAAAAGTATTGGAGAGATCAGGAATTCAAGGCAGTGACCTAAGCATAATTAAAGCAATATACTGCAAAGCAACATCCAATATCAAATTAAATGGAGAGATACTTGAAGCAATGCGACTAAAATCAGGGACAAGACAAGGCTTCCCACTCTCCCCATATCTGTTCAATATAGTACTAAAAGTTCTAGCTAGAGCAATAGACAACAAAAGGAGTTCAGGGGGATAAAAATTGGCAAAAAAGAAGTCAAGGTATCACTATTTGTTGATGATATGATAGTATACATAAGCAACCCCCAAAATTCTTCCAGAGAACTTCTACAGCTGATAAACAACTTCAGCAAAGGGTCTGGATATAAAAATAACTCAAATCTGTAGCCTTCCTTTATACAAATGATAAATGGGCTGAGAAAGAAATAGGGAAACAACACCCTTTACAATAGTCGCAAATAATATAAAATATCTTGGTGTAATTCTAATCAAAGGAGTGAAGAGCTCTATGAGAAGAACTTCAAGTCTCTCAAGAAAGAAATCGAAGAAGACCTCAGAAAATGGAGCGATCTCCCATGCTCATGGATTGGTAGGATTAGCAGAGTAAAAATGGCCATCCTACCAAAAGCAATCTACAGATTCAATGCAATCTCCATCAAAATTCCATCACAATTCTTCACAGATGTGGAAAGAGCAATTTTCAATTTCATATGGAAAACAAAAACCCCAGGATAGCGAAAACAAATCTTAACAATAAAAGAACTTCTGGGGGAATCACCATCTCTGACCTCAAGAGTGTCCTCTAAGTACTTCTGACTATTCTTTCTATATGGATGGCAGTTCCTTCCTGTCAGAGGGCCACTGTGTGGTGGGGTAGTGATGTCAGACAGTGCCATCATTGAGGTGGCTTCTTTACCCCCACACACTACTAAATCAATGGGTAGCCCTCACCAAAGCATTCCATAGTAACCAAAATACATCATTAATGGTGTACACAGACGCCAAATAGGCTTTCCTTATCCTGCCAACACACTTGGCTATCTGGAAGGAATGAGAATTTCTAAACACAAGGACAACTCAATTATGAACTCTTCATATATTTTTAACCTCCTTGACGCTTCTGTCTTCCCATCTCAAATTGATTTAGTTCATTGCAAAGCACACCAGACTGACACTTCCATTGTCAGTAAAGGCAATAATCATGCTGACATGTCAGCCCACCAGGCTTCCATTTTGTCCCCCATAACTCACTTCACTTCCCTCCAAGCTTCCCTACTGCAGGACTAAGATTACAAGATACCCAGTCCTCCTTGAACACATGACATCATTTGCTACCTACATTATGTATTTCACTCTAAATACTAAATCTCTTCTCTCCTTTTTTCAAACATACCTGACCATCACCCTGGCAGATAAGACCATTCTACATAACCTATACCAAACCTGCAATGTATGCCAGCATTAACTTCATCTCCACTATTTGATCCTCTACCTGTCTCATCCAGCAGGCTTGGAAACTGCTTCCTGGCTGTGATTGGTAGACTGATTTCATTTCCATGACCACTGTAAAATATTTTAAATATTTTTAGTCTGCATTAATACATTCTCTGGCCTGGTTGAGACCTACCCAACTATAAACAAAAGGGCATCGTACTGGCTGGTTTTGTGTCAACTTGACACAAGCTGGAGTTATGACAGAGAAAGGAATTTCAGTTGAGAAAATGCCTCCATGAGATCCAGCTGTAAAGCATTTTCTCAATTAGTGATCAAGGGGGAGGGCCCCTTGTGGGTGGTACCATCTGTGGGCTGGTAGTCTTGGGCTCTATAAGAAAGCCAGCTGAGCAAGCCAGGAGAAGCCAGCAAGCCAGTAAGGAACATCCCTCCATGACCTCTGCATCACCTCCTGCTCCTTGACCTGCTTGAGTTCCAGTCGTGACTTCATTTCCTGATGAATGGCAGCAAGGAAGTGTAAGCTCAATTAACCCTTTCCTCCTAACTTGCATCTTGGTCATGATGTTTGTTCAGGAATAGAAACCCAGGCTAAGACAGGCATTGACCTTCACCACCTCTCTGTTTGCTAAAACTCTTTCACTTCAGACTGCCTTCTTCCCCCCCCCCTCCAGATAACAGCCCAGAATTCACCTTTCAAGTTATACAGGGCTTCAGGCTCTCCAAATCCCCTGGCATTTTCATATCCCATACCACCCACAATCCTATGATAAGGTGAAATACACCAACAGTATCCTAAAAGAAACACTAACCAAACTTACCCTAGAACTTCATCTCAGTTGCATTAAACTTCTCTGTCTAACTCTTCTCTTCACCCTGTGCCTCTCAAACCCTTCAATCTTTCTCCCTTTGAGTTGATGTTTAGGAGAGTCCTTCTCTTACCTAAGTCCCTCCTTTTCCTCCATCCCTGATAAACTTCTGCTTCCTCTCTTACAATTATATCATTCATCTGGACACATTGTGATTGTCTAAGCCCCTTTCTAGGCCTCTCACAAATCCTTCAGCTTGTCCTATATAGCCAGGAGGTCAGGTTTTCCTTGTACACCCAAACTAACAAACTCTACCTCTCCAACTCTAGTGTCAAAGGCCATATTCCATGGTGCTTACAACCCTGACTGTGGTTAGGCTCCAGGAAATCCCACACTGAGAACATCCATCTCATCTAAACCCTTTTTATTCCTTTCCTCCTCCTCCCATCCCTCAGTACTCTCCTAGCCATATTTGTCCATATCCTCTGGCCCCTGTTCCCTTAAAATTATGCATTACCCTCTGCCCCTTATTTCTGAACAAGATGAATCTTATCCCCCTCTTCTCACTCCTGCTTTTTCTGTGCCCACATGACTGCCAATATGTCTGGAAATTTTAGGTTAGGGACACCCTCATAACCCTAAATGACTCTACCCAGTTGATAAGCCAGTAAGGCTTCCTACCCTGCAGCTGGATGCAGTGGTCCTATTACAATTCCTATTAATTAAATCCCACTCTATTTCAGCAAACACAACCACTTTTTACTGGTGTCACCTTGGATCAATTCCTCCCAAAGTGATGCATGCTTCACAAAATATGAGGGACATCCTAGTTGGGTCTGCAAAATCCACCCGCAACACCCAATGGGCAAATATGCTCTGAACTGCTCCAAACCACCAAGGTCAAGATCTTTCAACTATACATCAAAGACCCTTGGAAAGATAGATGGGCTACTGGAATCTAAGGTGCCTTTTATAATCAAAAGAAGAATTAACCCCTTTAAATCTTGGACACTTGGAGCAACAATTACTGTTCACTGCCAACTGGGTCCCCTAGCTACATTGGCTGTCCAGGTGTCCTTGGACATCAACTGCTTTGAACAAATTCTACACACTCAATTACAAGACTCAGCCAAACACAACCCACCTCAGTCACCTTCTCTTTGATACTCACACGCTTATAGCCTGACTCTCACTTGGGTTGAGGTCATTAAACAAAACTCTTTTCTTTCTCAACTTTACTGATCGTTCCTTAAATATGTTCCCCTGCTTTCTTTGTGCTTCTTTTCAGTTACTTTCTCTAGCTTCAATCCCTCTCACTAGAGATGCATTTACCAATCTCCCACTACCTACTACTGTCTGCTTGGCTCCAACCATCCCAGTTTCCCTTGGAAATCAAAGATGGGTTCTCTCAACCTCTTCGCAGACAAACCCCAACCATCCCTTTCACCATTTGTCAAAAGCCTAACAAACATCCATGTTTCCAAAACGTCTCAATTATAAAGTTCATCTGTGTACCCAGAAAAGGCTATTCTGGTATAATGGAAGTCTCTCAAATTATATTCTTCTCCAATGCAGCTGGACCCTATTTTCTGGTGGCAGTCATTCTTTTATTGACCTTATTTAGCCAATATGCATTTTTCTGTGTTTTTTTTTCCTCACTCAAGAACTTGTCCTCCCAAAGACAGCCTTCCTTCCTATTTATGTTGGGTGTAAGCCTGGTCACTGTCTTAATTGGAACAATTATGGCAGATGGCACTTTGGGTCACTCTGTCCTCCTAACTTAAGACTTTGAGGTTTTTGGACTCCATAATTGAGTCCTTATGAGGCAATTACTAATCTGTGAGTACAAGGATCCTTCCAGCTCCTCAACTCAGAGCTCACTTAATTTTATTCTTTCCTCTTGAGCCATTTACTCTTCCTACCTCCTCCTTCACTAGACCCACCTTCATTCCCTTTAGACTAGTAATCTTTGTCCTTGATCTTTGCCTCTGATCAAAGAAGAACAATACCCAATGACCCAAACATAAAACAAAAAAGTGGGAATAAAGGGCTCTAACAGGCCCAAACATGGTGCCTACAAGTCCCGCCCACTCCCTTTGTTAATTCACTAGACTCCCTTATTTAGCTGCTTCCTTATTCCTGAGTCTGACCACTATGGTCCAGCTATCAAAATACATATTTGGTTACAATGACCAATATGTCCGTTCAGAATTAACCAATGCATCCTACTTTCTCCTTAAAAACCACTCCAGCAGAGCCACCTGCTGCTGTCTTCATGGGATCTAGAGGTGAACAGGTGAAGTGCCATTGCTATGAGCAAGAATGTGGTGGAGATATGGGAGAGAAAGAGAAGTGAAATGTGCACTATGAAGACAGATGAAACTGAAGATGTGAGGGTGGTGAGGAGCAGCCTAATGTGAGTAACCTGTGCTTCTACTTGAGGCTCTGCAGTAGCAGAAGTCTGTGTGATCTCCATGGTCCATCTTACTACCAAAGGTCATGTGGATATCCCTGATCTAGCCTACCACCTAGGGTCATGTTAACATCCAAGGGCTGTGCAGAGATGGCCCTGTCCCTCACTGGCCCCTAACCCTCACCTTGGTAGTATAGAAAATCTGGCCTTGGTGACATTGTTGCAGAAATTATGGCCCTGCCCCTCACCAGCTGTGGCACTCAGGAGAGCTGGCCCCATCCCTCACTGGCCCTGCTCTGGCATTGATTCAAGACAGTTTTTCCAGCTGTCAGACTAACCAAATAAGCTACCACCCAGGCCCAGATCTAGTGCTTTGAGTTGGCCCTGCATAACATCTACCCCATCTAGGAACTGTGGGAATATGTAAATTAGCTGATCCTGCAAAAGCAAAGCTGCAGACTCTACATGACACAGGAAAACAATAGGATATCTAAGAGGAGCCTCAGTGATGATCCAGAATTGATGGTATAGCAGAAGCCAGGAACCTCGAAACAGACCAATGACTCATTGCAATGAAACTTTGCAAGTAAAGATATAAAGGCAAAAGGGTATACCATGGGACACACTATAATACATTGCAGTTTCCATGGAGAGATTTATTTTACTCTTGTGTCATTTTTTCTTTTTTCTTTTCCTTCTCTTGTTTTGTTTTGTGGGCAAGGTTGCACGGGCAAAGGTTAGATATAGATATAGATAGATAGATGATAGATAGATAGATAGATAGATAGATAGATAGATAGATAGATACAAACATAGATAGATAGAGATGAGAGAGGGATATATATGAGAGAAACAGAGAGAAACAGAGAGAGAGAAGAGATAAGTATGATTGGGGTTCATGAATGTGAAAATCACAAACAATCAATAATAATGTTTTATATTAAATGTATTTGTTCCCTTTACAACTCAATATCAGCCCTTTCTCTCCTCCCAGTACTCTATCATTCAAGTCCTCTCCCATCCCCCATTCCTCATTTCCCTTCAGCCATCCTTTGGGTGTCAACTACAGCCCACTCCCACCTCCACACTTCAAGTTACCACAGGACTAGGCACATCCTCTCCTACTGAGGCCTGACAAGGCTGTTTACTTAAGGGTGTGGGATCCACAGGCAGGCAGGTAGGCAACAGGCTAAGGGACAGCCCCTGCTTACATTGTTTGGGGGGCCCACATGAAGACCAAGCTACTCATATGTGCAAGGGGTCTAGGTCCAGTCTGGGCTCACTCTAAGTGACCCAAAAAAATCTATCAGAAAAAACATTTTTAAGACTACACACTGTCTAATATTAGTTTTCTGTAAAATCATCAACTGAGTATGTTTAGAATTTAATTTTTCCAGTAAGCAGAATATTTCCTATTTTAAAATTTTTTGAGAGTTTCATGCGTGAATATTGTATTTGTACCATTACTACCCCCAACTATTCTTTTGTCCATAGAACTCTTAAATTTATGATGTTTGCTTTACTTATTGTTACTTATGTAAGTACACATAAATCTATGTAATGAATATATAATTCTTTATTAACAATTATATATACATTGAATATTATAGTTGATAGATGATAGATAGATAGATAAATAGATAGATAGATAGATAGATAGATAGATAGATAGATAGATAGATTCATTCTACTAATTTCAATTATTATTGCCTGTATGAAGATTTGTTTAAAGTTGACCACTTGGGATTGGATTTCAGGTGGCTTATCTAATTATATAATTTTCCCCTTCTCTTTCTTCCAAACCTCCCATAGAACTCCATGAATGGGAATTCAAATTCATGATCTCTTTTTTTTTATTACTTGTTGATACATACATTCATACATACATATATGTATATTTCTAAATATATAAATACATTCTTTCGCTTTGAAATTTGCTAACTAGTGGGTCCATATAAGAATTTTTAACAAATCCTTAGTTCTGAAGATAACATGAGCTTTGGATGAATAACAAAGAAATGAATCTCCAATTAACCACCAAATTTCATCCCTACTGGCTAGATCTCATAACGGAAAAAGGTGCTTTCAGGCAAATTGGTATAAAATAAAACATCAGTGGTCTTACACAACTTTGGATCTAGCACACTGCAATGCTTACTTTCTGGCAAGATGTGTTTGGTGATGTGATATAATATGAGTCGCTAACCATTTTATGATTGGATTTGACACCTGCTCCCCAGAAGAGACTTTCATGTTTGTTATTGCAATCCCGGTCAAAAGCTCATAGCTGTGATAAAAACACTTGCTACAAGTTTGAGAAGAAATGGCATTTATTTCATCTTACAATTGACAGTCCATCATCAAGAACAGGAACTCAAGTCAGGAACCTAGAGTTAGAAAATGAAGCAGAAACCATAGAGAAATGCTACTTATTGGCTTGTTCCTCATGGCTTTCTTGTCTTCATTCCTTATATAACGCAGGACTACCAACTTAGTGGTGGCACTTCCCATGGTGAGGTACAAATACCTACATCAAATATTAATCAATAAAACGCCTGGGGAGTCTTCCTGAAACTCTATCCAAGGTGTCTTTCCAACCTATGAGATCTCACCTGGGTCCCATATCTAGTTCCTCAATCAAATCTGGCATCCACTGCCCCTGTGCCACAAATAAACTCAAGGCTTCTAGAAAGGCAAGCCTTACTTTTTCCCAACAGAATGGCCCTTTAACACAACATTCAACCTATCCACATAGGCATATATACCTTCACACTGCGGGAAATACATCCTGTTCAGAGGTCAAGTATAATATGTCCACCTGACTTCATTACCCCAAGTTATTTCCAATCTGTAGACCCAGCTTGCCCATGTATTTGCTCTTCTACCCCAATCTGATCTCTCTATATTAGACTTAGAACTAATAGAAGTTCATATACCTAGACTTCATCACAAAATAACAACAATATGAAAAATTAGGCCATCATCTTACCTCCAAAATGTACCAGTACTATAGAAATGTTTGCCAAGGAATATTATTTTAGATAAACACCAGAGAAAAAAATTAAAAGAGCAATCATAAATTATATCAAAGACTTTAAGTTATTTAAAGAAGACACAAAGAAGTAGAACAATGAAATTAAAGAGAAAGAACTTAGGGAGAACAAAGGCGTATGTGATACCCAAGAAAAATACAACAATAAAACAGATAGAAATGACAAAAATGATCTAGAGTTAAGAATAGAATTCAGTGAGGATAATGAAATATTGAACAGAAATCAAGTTGATATAAAATGAAATTGGAAAACTCAATAACATAATAAGAACAGAGGAAAACCTTTCAAGTAGAACGAATCAAGCAAAAGAGAAATTATCAGGATTCGGTAATAATGTACAGGATCTAGACAAAATGAGTATGTACTATGGAAATTATTTTTAAAATAAAACAAGTCAAAATAGAGGAACACAGAGAAAATGTGGAACATGAAAATAGAAAATAGAAGAAAACTCATATTGCATGCATTGATGAGGGAGAATAATACCTAGTCTAAAGCATAAAACAGATCTTTGACAAAATCATAGAACAGTCTCCAAATCAAGTAAAGTTACATCAGAACCAATGTAAGAAGCACAGAGAATACTTAATCAATAATAGCAGAAAAGAAAATCCCTGTAGTATATGGTAGTTAGAGCACTAAGTATACAAAACAAACAAATAGCATTGAAAAATTCAAGAGAAAAACTGAAATCATAAATAAAGGAAAATCCATCAGAATTAATGCTGATTTCTTAATGAAAATTATGAAAGTCAGAAGAATATGGACCAATGCATTTCCAAGTTCTTAAAAGCTATGATGGCCAACCTAGAATAATATACCAAGAAAAACTATATCATAGATAAAGGAGAAAGGAACATCTTCTACACTATAAACATCCAACAAACCAAACCTAATGAAAACATGGGAAACAATATTACAGGCTGAAAATACAAATGATCATAGCCAAGAGACTGTGGAAAGATAATGATTAAAACACAAAGTTCAGTTGATAACACAAACAACAACAAAAAATCAACAACAGGATGTCTACAATAACACACACATTTCAAAAATAACTCTAAACACAAATGACCTCAATTCACTAATCCAAAGACACAGGTCAACTGCATGGATCAAGAAACAAGATCCATCTATCTAAGATCGACAAGAAATAGAATTTAGCTTGAGAAATCTTACATCATACTTTATGTGAACATATCCTAAGATGCAAAACTTTTCTGAGGGCTACTTTGACTTCTGTGTTTCTCAGGCTGTAGATCATGGGGTTTAACATGGGAGTAATGACCCCATACAACATAGAGATGAGTCTGTCTCTGCCAGGAGAGTGTTGAGTGGAGGTTGGGCGGATATAGGTAAATATTGTTGTGCCATAGAACAAGAAAACTACAAGAAGATGGGAAGCACATGTGGAGAAAGCTTTGCGCTTCCCTTCGGCTGACTGGATCTTTAGGATGGTGGAGACAATGTAGATGTAGGAGATCAAAGTGATCAGACAAGCACCAACCCCAAAGATACTTCCTATCACTAAAAGAAGCATTTCTGCCACATAGGAGGATGAGCATGACAGGGCTACCACAGGTGGAATATCACAATAGTACTGGTTAACTCTATTAGACTTGCAGAAGGACAGGCTAAAGGTGGACATTGTGTGGATAAAGGAGTTCAGAAACCCAGCTCCCCACGTACCAAACAACAGCTGCCCACAGCGAACCTTGGTCATGATGAGGGAGTAACGCAGAGGGAAGCATATGGCCACATAGCGGTCATAAGCCATCACAGCCAGCAAGAAAACTTCAGTCCCAGCTAGGGCCACCAGGAAATAGAGCTGCAAAGCACACCCAACAAAGGAAATGCTGTGGTCCTTAGTCAAGAGACTCTTGAGCATCTTGGGGACAGTAGCTGATGGGCAGAATATGTCCAGCAGGGACAGATTTGCCAGCAGGTAATACATGGGCGTTTGAAGCTTCTTCTCAGTCACAATGGCCAACAGGATGACCCCGTTTCCCAGTAAAGTGATCTGATAGATGATGACAAAGGCCACAAAGAGTGGATAGCGCACTTCAGGGAGGTCAGAGAGCCCTATGAGGATGAACTGAGTCACTGTGGTAAGATTGTAGACGTCCATCTCCTCTGTCCACAGAATGTTTCTAATGGAAATGAAAGCACAGAATGCAGATTAGAATGATAACGTAGGGACCCTGCTTCTGAGAAACTGAGAATACAGCAGAATGTGGTTGAAGGTGGCATGTGCTACCTCTATCTTAATTATTATTATTATCGCATCATGGTGAATCATGATATTTTTTATGTCTTTTGAATTCTATTTTCAAGTATATTATTGAATATATCTGTGTCTATGTTGTTAAGAGATATTGGCCTGTAATTCTCTTTGTTGAATCTTTGTGTGGTTTCAATGGCCTCATAGCATGAATTGGACAATGTTCCTCCTGTTTATATTTTGTGGAATCATTTCAGGGTTATTGGCATTAATTCTTCTTTAAGTGTCTGGTAAAATTCTGTACTAAAACCTTCTGGCCCTGGGCATTTTCATTGTTGTTGTTATTGTTGGGTGACTTTTAATGAATGCTTCTAATTTACTTGTAAATCTATTTAAATTGTATACCTGATCTTGTTTTAACTTTAGTAAGTGGTACCTATCAAGAAAATTATTCCTTTCTTTTAGATTTTCCAATTTAATGGATTACAGGTTTATAAAGTATGTCCTTACAATTCTCTGAATTACCTTGTTGTCTGTTACATGGATTTACCTTTAAGATATTCAAAAATATCTGTGTATTCATGCTCTTTCTGAATGTACAGAATCCCCATTCCATCTCTGGAGGAAATTAACTGTCTAACTAAATAAGACCTTGAAAATTCATGACTTTATTAATCATAGAGAATCCTTACTTTTTTTTTTAATTTCACAATTCATTAAAAACTGATTTATTTTTCACATTACTTTAAAGATTTGTTTCATTCTGTTATGCCTTACTTTAATATATATGACACTAGAAACTTCTTCAGTTTAAATTAAGGTAGAATTACTGCATTACACAATTGCTTACTTCATATATTCTACTATGTAATCATATTATATGTACATATATACAATAGTACATAAGACTTTAATACTAAAAACTATCAAAATTGGAGGAAATCATATCAGCAATGGAATCATGAGTATATGAATGACCTATGACTTTTTCAACATATATTTTACTTGGAAGAAATAAATGTAGAAATGCTTCTATAAATTTAACACTGTATCTTTAAGATATGAACAATAGAATTTTCATTAGTATATGCATAATAATGATGTTAACTAAATTGTTCAGAAGAAATTCATCAAAGTTGTAGAAATTAATATTTTGAATGGTGGTTTTGAAAACAAATTTTCTTTAGTATCACATATTAAACAATTGTAGAACAAGCTGCTTAGAAAAGAAATGAAAATGTACATTTTATGATCTGACTCTATTTATTTCCTGGTGAAAGAATTAATACTTTCTTCAGTAAGTTAAAATTCACAGAAATATAATATAAATGATATATAACAGTTTTATCCCCAAAATGTTTTTTTTTTTTTTATCTTTTCACCCATATAATAAATGTCTACATTTAGGAGGCTAAGACCAGAGAATTATAAATTTGAGGCCACCCTGAACTACAAAGCAAAACCCTGTTTCAAAATAAGAAGAGAGAGCAATGTGCTCCTCTTCATTCCTTAAGTGACAACAGATTTGGAACATAACTTCAGAGTAAATAACCTTCTACTGCTAGTCTCTTCATGTCTTGAAATGTAACAAAGAAAATTATTATAATCATCACAAATATATGTATGCCATTATAAAATTAATAAACAATGTTCTTCGATGAATAACAATGACTGAAAAAATAAATCATATCAATTTTTAAGGTCTTTAATTTTCACAACCCTATGGAGCTCTTAAATTTTATCCTATGTATTCATCTTTCAAATAAAAAAATGTTCAAATAAAATAAGGCACTTTTATTGAAATTGCAACTTCTTCAAGCAACAAATGTTTACTTGTACAATAATTCACTGTTTCCTCACACAAAATTGGCTCTTTAAAACAAGAATTATAAGAAATATATTTTAGAACATTCTGATTAAATAAACCTATCCTAATCTGCAGATTATATAATCAATGTATACACAACAAAACATAATAACACATTTTTCTTAATTTTCTACATTATTATTTGAAAGTATTCTATTAAACTAGTTATCCTTGATACACAGAACATGACATTTGCTCACATGTAAAGAACACATATATTTATTAACCTTTTCATTTTAGTATTAAAATAAATGATTAACAATTTGTATTGCAATTAAAAGTTAATATTTTTATCAAAAACATACTTCTCAGAAACAAGTTTTAGAATCCTTTGGAAGGATCAATAGTTTCTTAACTAGAGATTTAGGAAAGCTTTACTAAATTTAATCTCTCCAACTCTGTTTTATGATTACTTGATGTAGCTAAAAATTATAAACCTACAGATGGAAATTAATAAAAAAAAAACAATACGGAAAGCATTACAATTCCATTGAAAATTGCCTAAAATTCAGACTTTCTTACCATTTCTGACTTATAACTTTGCATATGGCAAATTCTAAAAATACTATACAGGAAAATAGTCTCTTTTTAGAATATTCAAGTTTCTGTCACATAGGGAAATATAACATACAATTTAGCAAAAATGGAACATATATAGCTTAAATTACAGCACTTATAAAGTTTTATAAGCACATTTTATTAGCATATGTATCAATACCAATAAAATATTGCATTTAAATTATACTTTAAATAGATTATGTTACCAATAAATAGTTTCAGAAAGACAAAATAGATGATCCAGCAACACATTACATCAGTAGGTAAAAATCAAATTAACACTTGTTCTTAGGACTCACACTAGTGGTTAGTCCATAATTTACATATTCCCATTCTCTCCATAGGGAAGCAGGATAATAAGAACTCTAGAGAGAATAATTACATTACTATCAAGTTAGGAATAGGAACAGAAAACTAATTAATTTGATATAAGTTTTGATATAATTCTATGTTATATGAGTGCCATTTTCATCCCTTGTAAGAGCCCATGGACATGTCTCACCTGGAATGAACTTGGTCAATAGTAATTATGTGATAAGATATTTATTTTGTGGTTTTCAACAGTGCCTTCTATAAATAACAATGACTTTCCCTGATATAAAAGTTTCAACTTGCTTTACAGACAATGGTAAAATAAAAGATATTGTAGTAATCATATGGCCAAAGTAAAGAATACATTGGTGATAGGAAACTACAATTTGTGATTACAAAACTCCTTCATTGAACATATTATCACATTTTCTGTAAAGAAACTCTTTTTATTATAGAGCAGAAACGTTACTATATTTATTCATTAGCACACAAGATATCTTATGAAAACTATATGCCATCAACATGAGAGACACAAACTCATTTGAATATGCAACTGTTTAACTGTATTTTTTATTATTTTTTAAATTTAATTTTCTTACTTCTTCACTTTACATCCAGATGACTGCACCCCTCCCTGTCACCCCCTCCAACAATCCTTCCTGTATCCCCCTTCCCTTCTCCTCTAAGCAGGAGGGGACAACTCTGGGTATTCCACTACTCTGGCACTTCAAGTCTTTGCAAGCCTAGGTGCTTACTCTTCCACCCACATCAAAGAAGACAATCATGCTAGTAGAACATATCCAATGTACAGGTAACAACTTTTGGAATAGCCCATGTTCTACTTCTTCAGGACCCACATAAAGGTCAAGTTGCACATCTGCTGCATATGAACAGGGAGGCCTAGGTCCAACAATTGTATGTTCTTTGGTTGGTGGTTCAGACTCTGAGACCTCCAAGTATCCAGGTTAGCTGACTCTTTTGGTCTTCCTGTAGAGTTCCTATCCACTTCCGGACCTGAATTCCTCCTTTCTGTTCTACCAGAGGAGTGCCCAAGCTCCATCCAGTATGTGGCTGTGGGTATCTATCTATCTGAGTCAGATGCTGAGTGAAGCCTCTCAGAGGACAACATACTTGTGTCTGCAAGCATAACAGAGTATCATTAGTAGTGTTATGGATTGGTAATTGCCATGAGATGGATATCAAGTTGGGTCAGTTAATGGTTGGCCATTTCCTCAGGCTCTACTCCATCTTTCATGCCTGCATTACTTGTAGACAGAATAAAACGTGGGTTGAAAGTTTTGTGAGTGGTTTAATATCTCTATTGCTCCACTGGGTTTCCTGTCTAGATACAGGAGGTCACCTCATCAGGTTCGATATCACCAGTGTAGTAAGTCACAGTTAAGGTCACCCCCATTGATTCTTTGGCGCCTCTCTTATGCCAGGTATATGTCTAATATTGGAGATGGCCCCCATCTCTTCAACCCTGTCAACTGCAGATTTTCTTTCATTTTAATGGTCATCTAGCAATCTATCCTGTCCTACCCAACACTAGATCCTGAATAGCCCATTCCCCTCCCCATCCCACCTCCCTCCCAGTTCTCTCATTCTACCACTCTCTTATGACTATTCCCTCTTGTAAGTGAGATTCAAGCTTCCTGACTTGGGAATTCCTTCTGGTTTAGGTTCTCTGGGTCTGTGGATACCATATAACCTGGTATGTATATTTTATGGCTAATATCCACCTATAAGTGAGTACATACCATGGATGTCCTTTGGGGACTAGGTTACCTTACTCAGAGTGATATTCTCAAATTCAATCTATTTGCCTGCAAAATTCATGATGGTCTTATTTTTAATTGCTAAATAACATTCCTTGGTGTAGAAGTACTATTTTTTAATCCATTCTTCAATTGTGTAACATCTAGGTTTTTCCCACTTTCTGGCTATTACGAATAAAGCTGCTATGAACAGAGTTGAGCAAGTTTCTTTGTGAAATGTTGGAGTATCTCCTAGGTATATTCTCAGGAGTTGTATAACTGGGTCTTGAGGTAGAACTATTCCCAGTTTTCTGAGAAACTGACAAATTGATTCTCAAACTGGTTGCAAAAGTTTGCACGCCCATCAGCAATGGAGGAGTGTTCCCCTTGTTCCACATCCTCGCCAGCAGGTGCTATCTCTTCTGTTTTTTATCTCAGCCATTCTGTTAGGTGTAAGATGGAACCTCAGAGTTGTTTTTGATTTGCATTTTCCTGATGACTTTAAACATTTCTTTAAGTACTTCTCAGCCATTTGAGAATCCTCTCTTGAGAATTCTCTGTTAATTTCTGTACCCTGTTTTTAATTGAGTTATTTGGGTTGTTGGTATCTAACTTCTTGAGTTGTTTGTAAATTTTACATATTAGCTCTCTGTCAGATGTAGAGTTGGTGAAGATCTTTTCCCAATCTATGGGCTGCCATTTTTCCTATTGACAGTATTATTTACCTTAAAAAAACCAAAACTTTGAACTTCCATAAAGTTCCATTTATCAACAGTTAATCATAAAACCTGAGCCATTGCTGTTCTGTTCAGGAACTTGTCTCCTGTACCAATGCGTTCAAGGGTATTTGCCCCTTTCTGTTCTGTGAGATTTAGTGTATCCAGCTTTATGTTGAGGTTCTTGTTCCACAAGGACTTGAGTTTACTGTAGGATGATAGATATGGATCCATTTTCATTCTTCTTCATGTAGATATCCAGTTAGTCCAGCAGCATTTGTTGAATATGCTTTTATTTTTCCATTATATGGTTTTGGCTTCTTTATCAAAAATCAAGTGTCCATATATGTGTGGATTTATTTCTAGGTCTTAATTCAATTTCATTGATCAGCATGTCTGTTTCTATATCAATACCATGCAGGTTTTATCACTATTGCTCTGCAGTATAGCTTTAGATGAGAGCTGGTAATTCCTCTCATAGTTCTTGGATTGTTCAGGATTATCTCTCTGCTATCCTAGATTTTTTGTCTTTGAATAGGAAGGTGAGAATTTATCTTTCAACACATAAAAAACTGTGCTGGAACTTTGATGGGGATTGCCTTGAATCTGTAGATTGCTTTCAGTAGGATGGCCATTTTTACTATATTAATCCTACCAATATATGAGCATGGACGATCTTTCCATCTTCTGAGGTCTACTTTGATTTCTTTCTTCATAGACTTGAAGTTCTTGTCATACAGATCTTTCACTTGCTTGGTTAGAGTTAAACCAAGATATTTTATATTATTCATGGCTATTCTGACGGTTGTTGCTTCCCTAATTT
>CM052703.1:106209672-106232883 GCA_028551405.1 Uromys caudimaculatus
TCCCATCTTCTTGTAGTTTTCTTGTTCTATGGCACAACTATATTTACCTATATCCGCCCAACCTCCACTCAACACTCTCCCGGCAGAGACAGACTCATCTCTATGTTGTATGGGGTCATTACTCCCATGTTAAACCCCATGATCTACAGCCTGAGAAACACAGAAGTCAAAGTAGCCCTCAGAAAAGTTTTGCATCTTAGGATATGTTCACATAAAGTATGATGTAAGATTTCTCAAGCTAAAATATATTTCTTGTCGATCTTAGATAGATGGATCTTGTTTCTTGATCCATGCAGTTGACCTGTGTCTTTGGATTAGTGAATTGAGGTCATTTGTGTTTAGAGTTATTTTTGAAATGTGTGTGTTGATTGTAGACATCCTGTTGTTGATTTTTTGTTGTTGTTTGTGTTATCAACTGAACTTTGTGTTCTAATTATTATCTTTCCACAGTCTCTTGGCTATGATCATTTGTATTTTCAGCCTGTAATATTGTTTCCCATGTTTTCATTAGGTTTGGTTTGTTGGTTGTTTATAGTGTAGAACATGTTCCTTTCTCCTTTAACTATGATATAGTTTTTCTTGGTATATTATTCTAGGTTGGCCATCATAGCCTTTAAGAACTTGGAAATGCATTGGTCCATACTCTTCTGACTTTCATAATTTTCATGGAGAAATCAGCATTAATTCTGATGGATTTTCCTTTATTTACGATTTGAGTTTTTCTCTTGAATTTTTCAATGCTATTTCTTTGTTTTGTATACTTAGTGCTCTAACTACCATATACTAGGGGATTTTCTTTTCTGCTATTATTGATTAAGTATTCTCTGTGCTTATATTGGTTCTGATGTATCTTTACTTGATTTGGAGACTGTTCTATGATCTTGTCAAAGATCTGTTTTATGCTTTAGACTAGGTATTATTCTCCCTCATCAATGCATGCAATTTGAAGGTTAGCGTTTTCTTCTTTTTTCTTTTTTCATGTTCCACATTTTCTGTGTGTTCCTCTATTTTGACTTGTTTTATTTTATTTTTTTGACTGGTTTTATTTTAAAAACAATTTCCATAGTACATACTCATTTTGTCTAGATCCTGTACATTATTACCGAATCCTGATAATTTCTCTTTTGCTTGATTCGTTCTACTTGAAAGGTTTTCCTCTGTTCTTATTAAGTTATTGAGTTTTCCAATTTCACTTTTATATCAACTTGATTTCTGTTCAATATTTCATTATCCTCATTGAATTCTATTCTTAACTCTAGATCATTTCTGTCATTTCTATCTGTTTTATTGTTGTATTTTTCTTGGGTATCACATAGGCCTTTGTTCTCCCTAAGTTCTTTCTCTTTAATTTCATTGTTCTACTTCTTTGTGTCTTCTTTAAATTACTTAAAGTCTTGGATATAATTTATGATTGCTCTTTTAAATTTTTTCTCTGGTGTTTATCTAAAATAATCTTCCTTGGCAAACATTTCTATAGTACTGGTACATTTTGGAGAGAAGATGTGGCATAATTTTTCATATTATTGGTATTTTGTGATGAAGTCTAGGTATATGAACTTCTATTAGTTCTAAGTCTAATATAGAGAGATCAGATTGGTGTAGAAGAGCAAATACATGGGCAAGCTGGGTCTACAGGTTGGAAATAACTTGGGGTAATGAAGTCAGGTGGACATATTATACTTGACCTCTGAACAGGATGTATTTCCTGCAGTGTGAAGGTATATATGCCTATGTGGATAGGTTGAATGTTGTGTTAAAGGGCCATTCTGTTGGGAAAAAGTAAGGCTTGCCTTTCTTGAAGCCTTGAGATTATTTGTGGCACAGGGGCAGTGGATGCCAGATTTGATTGAAGAACTAGATATGGGACCCAGGTGAGATCTCATAGGTTGGAGAGACACCTTGGATAGAGTTTCAGGAAGACTCACCAGGTGTTTTATTGATTAATGTTTGATGTAGGTATTTGTACCTCACCATGGGAAATGCCACCACTAAGCCGGTGGTCCTGGGTTATATAAGGAATGAAGACAAAAAAGCCATGAGGAACAAGCCAATAAGTAGCATTTCTCTATGGTTTCTGCTTCATTTCCTAACTCTAGGTTCCTGACTTGAATTCCTGTTCTTGATGATGGACTGTCAATTGTAAGATGAAATAAATGTCATTTCTTCCCAAACTTGTTGTAAGTGTTTTTAGCACAGCTCTGGGCTTTTGACCAGGATTGCAATAACAAACATAAAAGTCTCTTCTGGGGAGCAGATGTCAAATCCAATCATAAAATGGTTAGCGACTCTATATTATATCACATCACCAAACACATCTTGCCAGGAAGTAAGCATTGCAGTATGCTAGATCCAAAGTTGTGTAAGACACTGATGTTTTATTTTATACCAATTCACCTGAAAGCACCTTTTCCCGTTATGAGATCTAGCCAGTAGGGACGAAATTTGGTGGTTGATTTGAGATTCATTTCTTTGTCATTTATCCAAAGCTCATGCTATCTTCAGAACGAAGGATTTGTTAAAAATTCTTATATGGACCCACTAGTTAGCAAATTTCAAAGTGAAAGAACATATTTATATATTTAGAAATATACATATATGTATATATGAATGTATGTATCAACAAGTAATGAAAAAAAAAAGAGATCATGAATTTGAATTCCCATTCATGGAGTTCTATGGGAGGTTTGGAAGAAAGAGAAGGGGAAAATTATATAATTAGATAAGCCACCTGAAATCCAATCCCAAGTGGTCAACCTTAAATACATCTTCATATAGGCAATAATAATTGGAATTAGTAGAATGACTCTATCTATCTATCTATCTATCTATCTATCGATATATCTATGTATCTATGTATCTATCAATCTATGTATCTATCATTTATCAACTATAATATTCAATGTATATATAATTGTTAATAAAGAATTATATATTCGTTATTCGTATATAGATTTATGTGTACTTACATAAATAACAATAACTAAAGCAAACATCATAAATTTAAGAGTTCTATGGACAAAATAATAGTTGGGATTTGTAATGGTACAAATAAAATATTCATGTATGAAACTCTCAAAAATTTTTTAACTAGAAAATGTTCTGCTTACTGGAAAAATTAAATTCTAAACATACTCAGTTGATGATTTTACAGGAAACTAATATTGGACAGTGTATAGTCTTAATAATATTTTTTCTGATAGATATTTTTGGGCCAGTTAGAGTGAGCCCAGACTGGACCTAGGCCCCATGCACATATGAGTAGCTTGGTCTTCATGTGGGCCCCCCAAACAATGTAAGCAGGGGCGGTCCCTCAGTCTGTTGCCTATCTGCCTGCCTGTGGATCCCACACCCTTAAGTAAACAGCCTTGTCAGACCTCAGTAGGAGAGGAGGTGTCTAGTCCTGTAGTAACTTGAAGTGTGGAGGTGGGAGTGGGGTGTGGTTGACACCCAGAGGTTGGCTGAAGGGAAATGGGGAATTGGGGGATGGGGGAGGACTTGAAATCCAATCCCAAGTGGTCAACCTTAAATACATCTTCATATAGGCAATAATAATTGGAATTAGTAGAATGAATCTATCATCTATCCATCCATTTGTCTGTCTATCTATCTATCATCTATCATCTATCTATCTATATCTATATCTAACCCTTGCCTGTGCAACCTTGCCCACAAAACAAAACAAGAGAAGAAAAAGAAAAAAGAAAACATGAAACAAGAGTAAAAAAAAATCTCTCCATGGAAGCTGCAATGTATTATAGTGTGTCCCATACTATATACCCTTTTGCCTTTATATCTTTACTTGCAAAATTTCATTGCAATGAGTCATTGGTCTGGTTCGAGGTCCCCGGCTTCTGCTATACCATCAATTCTGGATCATCACAGAGTCTCCTCTTAGATATCCTGTTGTTTTCCTGTGTCATGAAGAGTCTGCAGCTTTGGTTTTGCAGGATCAGCTAACTTACATATTCCCACAGTTCCTAGATGGGGTAGATGTCATGCCAGGCTAACTCAAAGCCCTGGATCTGGGCCTGGGTGGTAGCTTATTTGGTTAGTCTGACAGCTGTAAAAACTGTCTTGAATCAATGCCAGTGCAGGGCCAGTGAGGGATGGGGCCAGCTCTCCTGAGTGCCACAGCTAGTGAGGGGCAGGGCCATAATTTCTGCAACAATGTCACCCAGGCCAGATTTTCTATACTACGAAGGTGAGGGGTGGGGGCCAGTGAGGGGCAGCGCCATCTCTGTACAGCCCTTGGATGTTAACATGACCCTAGGTGGTAGGCTAGATCAGGGATATCCACATGACCTTTGGTGGTAAGATGGACCATGGACATCAACACAGACTTCTGCTACTGCAGAGTTTCAAGTAGAAGCACAGGTTACTCACATTAGGCTGCTCCTCACCACCCTCACATCTTCAGTTCCAGCGTCTTCATAGTGCACAGCATTTCACTTCCCTTTCTCTCCCATTTCTCCACCATATTCTTGCTCACAGCAATGGCACTTTGCCTGTTCAGCATGGTGGTGAATGAGACTCTCATGCAGTCATTTTTTTGAAGAAAAAAATGGAATATCTTGGCAACTCAACATTTAAACATAAACAATAAAACACAGTTTTCAATAGGAAATAATTGAAATCTGTATTTTCATAAATTACTAATTTAGTATTATGTAGATGAGAGGTAAATCATGATTGTAGAAAGATGATAGATTTGAAGATAAATGAGAAATAATTTATCACTTCTTGTGGCAAAATTTTAAATTAAGGACACATCTATCACAGTTCAAAGTCTACACTCTGATTTAATAAACCTTACTTGAAATTCCAATTCAATGTATTGATTATGTCAGCATTCTGAGCTTATATGTAGAGTAAAAATATATTGCATTTCAAAACTACAATTTAATTGATTTTTAAAAACTTAATTCTTGTACACCTTCCAGCCATTTGTGAGAGAATATCTAGGTTTCCCAGAAGACAACCAGCATGGAATAGGATCGCAGTATGGATGATCTCTTGTGTACTATGTTTAAGCATCACCTGTCAATAAAATCTGATGGCCAGTAACTTAGGCAGGATTAGAAGGTGAGACATCCAGCAGAGAGAGAGGAACTTTGGGAAACAGTGAGATAAGGGACATTCCCATCTAGACTTGGAGGCAGTTGGATGTATGAAACTGAGGAGAGATAACTAGCCATGTGGCAGACATAGAATAGTAAAAATGGGTTATAAAATAAGGCTAACATAAGGCGTGAAGGGGGTATATCTGAGTGTACTTTTCATTCCTAAACATCCAGAAAATTTAATTTTAGAAAAAAATGAAAAATTATAGCAGCAACGTTCCTCTCACTCCATCTACTGATTTTATATGTCATAGCATTATATTGGAAGAGACAGAAGGGGAACTAAGACTGGAGAATGATGTGTTGGGGGTCAATTTTTAAATTAATATCATCTGTATTGAATATGAAATGAATCAGTAACATAGATATTGAAGGGTTCCCGGAGTTGGCACAAAATACACTCAGATACCAAATTCTCATCACAAAGGAGATTTATTTACTCCAGAAAGATAAGTAGGCTGCCTCTGGATCCCACAAAGACAGCAGAAGGTGGCTCTACTGGAGTGGTTTTTAAGGAGAAAGTAGGATGTGTTGGTTAATTCTGAATGGACATATTGGTCATTGTAACCAAATATGTATTTTGATAGCTGGACCATGGTGGTCAGACTCAGGAATAAGGAAGCAGCTAAATAAGGGAGTCTAGTGATTTAACAAAGGGAGTGGGCGGGACTTGTAGGCACCATGTTTGGGCCTGTTAGAGCCCTTTATTCCCACTTTTTTGTTTTATGTTTGGGTCATTGGGTATTGTTCTTCTGGCTACTTCCTTTGATCAGAGGCAAAGATCAAGGACAAAGATTATTAGTCTAAAGGGAATGAAGGTGGGTCTAGTGAAGGAGGAGGTAGGAAGAGTAAATGGCTCAAGAGGAAAGAATAAAATTCAGTGAGCTCTGAGTTGAGGAGCTGGAAGGATCCTTGTACTCGCAGATCAGTAATTGCCTCATACGGACTCGATTAAGGACGCCAAAAACCTCAAAGTCTTAAGTTAGGAGGACAGAGTAATCCAAAGTGCCATCTGCCATAATTGTTCCAATTAAGACAGTGACCAGGCTTACACCCAACATAAATAGGAAGGAAGGCTGTCTTTGGGAGGACAAGTTCTTGAGCAAGGGGAAAAAAACACAGAAAAATGCATATTGGCTAAATAAGGTCAATAAAACAATGACTGCCACCAGAAAATAGGGTCCAGTTATATTGGAGAAGAATATAATTTGAGAGACTTCATTCCCATGACCACTGTAAAATGTTTTAAATATTTTTAGTCTGCATTAATACATTCTGTGGCCTGGTTGAGACCTACCCAACTATAAACAAAAGGGCATTGACCTTAACCACCTCTCTGTTTGCTAACACTCTTTCACTTCAGACTGCCTTCCTCCCTCCAGATAACAGCCCAGAATTCACCTTTCAAGTTGTACAGGGCTTCAGGCTCTCCAAATCCCCTGGCATTTTCATATCCCATACCACCCACAATCCTCTGGTAAGGTGGAATACACCAACAGTATCCTAAAGGAAACACTAACCAAACTTACCCTAGAACTTCATCTCAGTTGCATTAAACTTCTCTGTCTAGCTCTTCTCATAGTTTAGGTATGCTGTATCAACATTTTCATTGAATTCGAGGAAGTCTTTTATTTCTTTATTTCTTCCCTAACCAAGTTACCATTGAGTATAGAGTTGTTCAGTTTCAATGGATATGTGGGTTTTCTGTTGGTTTTGTTGTTATTGAAGTCTAGCCTTAGTCAATAGTGATCTGATAGGATGCATGGGATTATTTCAATCTTCATGTATCAGTTGAGACTTATTTTGTGACCAGTTATATTGTCAATTTTGGAGAAAGTACCATGAGGTACTGAGAAGAATGTATATTCTTTTGTAATATGGTGAAATGTTATGTATATATCTGTTAAATCCATTTGGTTCATAATCTCTATTAGTTTCACTGTATCTCTGTTTAGTTTCTGTTTCAATTACCTGTCCATTAGTGAGAGTGGGGTGTTGAAGTCTCCCACTATTATTGTGTGGGGTTCAATGTGTGTTTTGAGCTTTAGTAAAGTTTCTTTTATGAAAGTGGGTGTCATTGCATTTGGGGCATAGATGTTCAGAATTGAGACTATTAGTGGATATTTCCATTGATGAATATGAAGTGACCTTCCCCATGTCACTTGATAACTTTTGGTTGAAAGTCTATTTTATTGGATATTAGGATGGCATGTCCTGCTTGTTTCTTGGGACCATTTGCTTGGAACATGTTTTTGCAGCCTTTTACTCTGAGATAGTGTCTGTCTTTGTTAATGAGGTGTATTTCTTGTATGCAGGAAAATGCTGGATTTTGTTTACATATCTAATTTGTAGCTTATGTCTTTTTACTGGGGAATTGAGTCAGTTGATATTGAGAAATATAAATGATAGATGATTGTTAGTTCCTGTTATGTTTGTTGTTGTAATATTATATGCTAGTAATTCTCTACTTTTTGCTTTGTTGTGAGATGATTAATGTCTTGTTTTTGCTTTCATACAGGTACAATCCTTGTGTTGGAGTTTTCCTTCTAGGATCCTCTGTAGGGCTGGATTCATAGATAGATATTGTTTAAATTTGGTTTTCTCTTGGAATATTTGGTTTCTCCATCTATGTTGATTACAGGGTATAGTAAGTAGCCTATGCTGGCATTTGGGTTCTATTAGGGTCTGCAGGACCTCTGTCCAGGCTCTTCTGGCTTTTATGTCTCTCTTGAGAAGTCTTGTGTAATTCTGATAGGTCTGCCATTATATGTTACTGGGCCTTTTTTTCTTTATAGCTATTAATATTCTTTCTTTGTTCTGTGCATTTATTGTTTTGATTATTATCTAACGAGAGGATTTTCTTTTCTGGTCAAATCTATTTGGTGTTCTATAGACTTCTTGTATATTTATGGTCATCTCTTTAAGTTGGGGAAGTTTTCTTCTATGATTTTGTTGAAGAAGTTTTCAGGTCCTTAAAGCTGGGAATCTTTGCTCTCTTCCATTCCTCTTATTCTTAGAATGTGTCTTTTCATCATGCCCTGTATTTCCTGGATGTTCTGGATTAGGAGTTTTTATGTTTTGAATTTTCTTTGACAATTGTGTCAACATATTCTAAGGTATCTTCTACACCTCAGGTTCTATCTTCTATCTCTTGTATTCTGTTGGTGATGCTTACATCTGTAATTCCTGATCACTTTCCTAGGTTTTACATTTACAAGGTTGCCTCCATTTGTGTTTTCTTTATTGTCTCTACTTCCACTTTTAGGTCTTGTACTGCTTTGTTCAATTCCTTCACCTTTCAGATAGTGTTTTCCTGTATTTCTTTAAGGGATTTATTCGTTTCCTCTTTAAGGGCTTCTACCTGTTTACCTGTGTTTTCCTGTATTTCTTTCAGTGAGTTAATTTTATCCTCCTTAAAGAACTCTATTATCTTCATGAGATAGGATTTTAGGTCAGCTTTCTGATTTTCAGGTGTGTTGGTGTATCCAGGGCTTGCTGTGGTGGGGGAATTGGGTTCTGATGATGCCAAAGTATATTGGCTTCTGTTGCTTATGATCTTGTGCTTGCCTCTCACCATCTGGTTATCTCCGGTGTTAGCTGGTCTGGGTGACTCTGAAGTTGCCTCCTATGTCCCTGGGTTGCTGCAAGTCTCCTGGGCAACCTGTTGCCCTGGCTGCAGCAGCTCTCCTGGGAGGCCTTTAGACTGTGGAGTCTTCAGAGGGGTAGACAAGCTGGTGATCTGCCCTGATGTAAGGTGCAGGCCAGAAGGGGATGGAGTTTGGGGGGAGGGTGCTTGGGCTGGTGATGGGTCCTGTGTACACCGGTTTTCTCGGGGTTCCCAGATGCTCTGATTGTTTGGGAGGGCCCCTTATCTATTGCTCTGTGTACACGGAACTCCTGGGAGGCCTATAGACTGTGTGGTCTTTAGAGGAGCTGACAAGCTGGTCCAATATGATGTTTTTTAAAAACCTTGTTTTGCTTACAAGGTAGTACATGCCTGTATTTCCAGCACTTCAGAGGCTAAATTGGGAGGCTAACAAGTACATGGTTATTCTGAACTACACTAAGGAAGGTCAGCCTGGGCCTTTTCTCAGAAAACAAAACAAAAACAAACAAACAAATAAAAACAATAGAAATCTTGAATTGAGGATGCAGCTCAGTTGGCAAGAGCACTTTCTGTAGAAGTTATGTCTTGTTCTTTCTTTAAGCCCCATGCTCCCAGAAATAAGATTCAGACTCAAAATATGTTTACAAATACCTTGGCCATATAGTTAGGTTCTTCTCTAAGTCATAACTTAGTATAACCCATTTATTCTGACCTACCCATGCTCAGATATCATGCATCCATCTTGTCATCTCTTTTCAGGTGAATATCACTGTCCCAGAATACTTTCTGCCTCCTGTATATCCCATCGTTTATTCTACCCTTTCCTATAGACCATAGTTTTTTTGTCAACAGGTGATACGACCATATAATACATTAGATATTCTCTCTAAAATTCCCCCTTTTGGGCCAACAAAAGGCTCTTTTTCTTTCAAATATGAGTTGTATATAATAATAATAATAATTATTATTATTATTATTATTATTATGAGGCAATTTTGAAAACTACTAGGTAAGATTTACATTCATAATGTCCAGTCAATAGTATTTGGCAACTTTAGAAAATATTCTATTATCTATCCTATCTTGGCATGTTTTAAGTTTTGTACTTAACTCAATTTCTATCCTAATTTGCATTACCAACCTAAAAACATCAATTTAGACCTAAAACATCTTAAATGCTAAACAGATCAATTGTGAGACTATAACTATCTAGCATTTTCTAGCATTCATTAAGCCCTGGGTTCAACATACAACAACCTATAAAGGAAGAAACATTGGCAAAGACCTGAAATCCTAGTACATTGGAGGTGGAAGAAGGATGATAAATTCAAGGCCATACTTATCTACATAGTGAGAGTTGAGAACATGTCTCAAAAGTCAGTAATTAAGGCAGTCGTAAGATACTTGACAGATGACATTATACACTGAGACTGTCAAATTGCAGGGTCTAAAGGCACAAAATTCACATTGGGACATGTTACATTTGAGCTGTCTATGTAACACTGAAATAGAGATGCCAGGAAGGTGAATAGGAACAAGAAATACAAATCCACATCAGTATTAATAATGTGCTCATTGGTTTTTAGATGAGTAGTTCTCAACCTGCCTAACGCTGCAACTTTTTAATACAATTCCTCATGTTGTGGTGACACCCAACCATAAAATTATTTTTGTTGCTACTTCATAACTCTAATTTTGCTAGTGTTATGAGTTGTGTTGTAATATTTGGCAAGACAAAGGTTTACCAAAGGAGTCATGGCCCACAGATTGGGAACCACTGCTATAATTGAGCCATGAGAAATTATGAGATTGCTCAAAGTATTTCATTCATCTCCAGAGACTTGGGTAGTAAGAGGGCAACAATACCTTGATTTCTATTGTTACAGTTCATCCTCCCACCCCTAACCCTCCAAAGTCTTTGCTTCTCTCCATTCACCTCCAGAGTCTGCTTCTAAGTTTCTGATGGTTGGTAATCTTAGATGTCATTATCCCAATCTGCAAAGTTGAGGATCACAGGTGACTCTCCTGTCTGCACAGTACTCTCTAACCTTTATCCAATCAGTTTCCAAGCCCTCTTGATTCTCACTCATTACAGTTTCCCACTCACCTGTCCTCACTGTCCATCTCTGGTGTACATCCTCACTATCTCTCATCTAAATATCACAACAGCCCCTGAATGGTATTTTTTTTATTGTTGTTTCCCTCCCAGACCCATCAAATGTTATTAATACACTTTTCCTGAGGAACATACAAATAAATATGTAAAAGCAAGGTAAAGCAGCATATAATCCCAGAGTTAGAGGTTGAGATAGAAGGGCATCTAGCTGAGATACTCTTTCAGAAACTAAACAAATAGATGGGATGTATCTCAGAGATAAATGTTGAGATCAGGCTGTACCCTGATCTAATTTGTTCCACACTGCATATAATGGTGGTATTTTTAGATTTTTGCCTTGCCCCTAGAAAGTCCATTTTACAAGAAGCTTTTGAGGATGGAGGATGACTCTGCACCTCCACGGAAGGTGCATGAAAACAACAACTTCTGTCTGACACCAGCCATTTACCACAAACTAGTAGATGACTTGTCCTTGGGAGTAGAGATGAAGCTACCTAATTTATTGGAGTAAATTGAACTACAGATGCACATGGATACATTAAAATCTTATCAAGACAACTATGCCCAAGAACTTACTGAACATAGCAGAACAAGGAAAGGGTATAACTCCCTCACCTGGACTCTATAAAAAAAATCAGAGATATAGCAATGTTGATAGCCCCACTGACATGTTATCTTACAACCCACTGTGTGTACCAAGGACCAGCAACCAGAGAAGTCCCATTTGTCTCAGGGGGCTTCAGCTTGGCTTGGTCTCTAGTGTTGACACAGCCTACTCAACTGTCATATGCCTATCTTCCTGTTCTCCCAACTACACCTATCATCCATCCATCTGCCTATCTTCCTGTTCTCCCATCCATATCTGTCATCCATCTATCTGCCCATTCCTTCACCTGGAGCTTTTCACCTCTGCAGCTAGACACAACTCTAAGCATCATTCTCAAATCCAAGACCCACAGTGGCCTGACTCATAACAGTAGCTTCCTCTCTACAACAAAGTCCAGGTCCCTCACATGTCTCTATTGTCTTCCCAGTTTTGGTTTCTCCTACTTCTTTGAAACCTCTTGCCTATTTAACCCTTTGTAATTATTCTGTGGCCTACACATAGAGAAAAGAAATTTAGTGTGTGCTGTATACTATGTGAACTGAGATTTAATATGATTCAGAGTAAAATAAAAGAACTGTGTTCACTTCATCCACGGTTACCCCAGAAAGTAGAAATACATTCTAAATTGCTGCTATTAAGACCTATATACTTTGTGAATTTATTGTAATAATATTAATAATAAACTGGCAATGTAGAAAAACACAAACATGTCCATTCATGTTTCTATCATAGCAAACCCAGGACAATAGGGCTGCTATTCCAGCATGCCTGAGGCCCTGGTTTCCCATCCCGAGCAAAACAAAAACAGAAAACAAAAAGTAAAAAAAGCAAAACAGAAAAGCAATTTGCTCCATTCAGAGCCTATAAAGATAACCCTGAACCCTAACTAAGCCAGTACAGCGAGAGAGAAAAAAGTGAATATCCTATATCTCTTTCCACAACTCTTTAAGTCTCACCATAGGTTTGCAAGGGTAGTTTTATCTATTATCTTGGTAAGGAAACGAGCGTTCAGAATTAACCAGTCCAAAGATGACCTAGTGCAAAAGCAGAGAAGGTAGATGAAATCCAGATGTGTCTTCCCAGGTTCCATTACTCTGCTTGCCTTTGGAAACATCACTTGTTTTCCTCACGTAAACTCACCTGACCATATTCCTTTAGAAAATGTTGCAGCTCTCCTGTCTAGGTTTTCACATACTCTGGGTACATGCCTATTGTTTTTGTATGCTTTCTCTTCTCGATTTTTTCTTGCTTTAGAGGGGGAAAATCATCTTTTTCATCCCTCGGGTACTACTAAATGTTGAATAATAAGTAACCTAAATTTATCATGCTCTATCTAAAGCACTGACAAAGTCTTCCTTTTACTGGGACAAACAACTAAATCCACATAACTAAATCCACAAGTGTGTGCGCCCCCAAGTGGCCAGAGCAACCCTCAGCTCAAAAAGGCGCTCCCAAAATGGCTGCACATTCCAGAGAAGACTTGAATCTCCTTGTGGACCTGAGCTCCATGGGAGGACACGCCCCCACCGGATGACGCACATGCGCCTGAGAGGCTGGGTGCACGCACGGACTGTGCACACGCAGATAGAAAACCGTGTGTATTGGACTTTCACAGCCTTAGTTTCTGTGATGCGAGGCACACAGGGCTCATACAGTTGCCTCAGAATTTAGGACCTCCAGACATGGGGGCTGCAGATGCTGCTTCTTCTATACCCATCATTCAGCTGAATCCTTCGACTCTGGGAGAACAAAGCTCACAGGGACCCAAGCTGCCCAGCCTCGCCTGTGGCACACGCTGCCTCCAGCAGGGGGCGCTGAGTTGTCTGGTGCTGACCACTGCTAGCGGTGCTGCAGCCTAGGTACCAGTTGCTGGCCCCCTGAGGACTGCTAGAATGAGGTAGCAAGATAGGAAAAGACCTGCCACCACCAGGTACTAATTCCTACAGGTTAAAGAGCAAAAGACTCCCTCGAACTGCAAAGCACCTTCCTCCATTTGAGCGGGTACCTTGACTGGTGGACTACATGGACCACATGGCTCTTCCTAGAGGAGGTTGTTCTCTTACCTCTGGAGAACTTAGAATTCGAAGTGAGTCATCCTGATCTTTATTGTCTCAGAGTTCAGCAGTCATGTCACTGTAGAATAACTAGAACTTCGCCCTCCTGTAAGAGGTCCTTGCAGAAAGCTGAATCGGAAGTGGAGACCCTGGGGTACTTCTGTGTTACCAGAACAAGGTAACAATGGTGTAGCAGGTCGATAGAAGAGCACTATACTTACCCCTATATGAACAACCAGGAACTCCACAGTGGATTAACAGTTTATTTTCAGCCTATAAGGTCTTAATCTTTTAAATAACAAGCTGGATTCTAACATTTTACAAGGTAATGTGAAAGTTTGGTAGACACACGTTAACCGTGAGTTCATATGGGAATTCAAGCATTTGAAAATAAAAAAAAAAAGCACTAAAAAAAAAAAAAAAAAAAGATCGCAGGTGGAGATTATGTCTTCCAGATATTAAATCGTACTATAAAGCCTGATTAACAACACAATACTGATGTTTTAATACACAGAGGAATCATGGACTAGAAGAGAAAACACAAAATAGATCTAAAGTCATCTCAAATCACTGGGACATGTATATTTTTTTCATGAATAAGTGTTGAAAAACATTCATAAAGAAAAAGCCAAATGGATTAGAGATATAGTGTAAAAATCTGACTCTACAGGTTCCAAAGAAAATAAGACAATCAACTTATTCTGTGAAAAATGTTTTCTCAGAAGCATAGGCAGTGCAACAAAAGGTCGATAGATTTGCTAACAAAATACTTGAAACTGTCATGGCACACAAGAAGAAAACAACATCTAATGAGCTGGGAAAAAATACCCACAGCATAAACTGCAAAGATTCACCTTGATGTGGATAAAGGTCTAAACAACTGGCTTCCAGGACAGAATACCTGTTTATAATAAACAGGAATTTATAATGGGTAATTTATAATAGACAAAAGTGTGTTGGCCCACAGTTCTGGAAGCTAGCAATTAAGGGTTCTTCCTTGGTGTTTCTGGATAATCAATTTAATGACAAGACTGTTCAAGATAAATCTTTATATATACTTATATACGAGGTAGATAGTATAGATACTATAGACTGATAGACTGATTATAGATGAAATGGGTGGCATGTATGTGTACCACTGGCATGCAGTGCCCAAAGGGGCCAGAAGAGAGCATCACATCCTCTGGAACTGGAGTCACAGAGGGAAGTAAACTGTCATATGGGTGCTGGAAATTAAATCCCCATATTCAGGAAGAGCAACCAGTGCTCTTAACCACTGGTCCATTTCTCCAGCCCTCAAGATAATTCTCTAAGGACTACTCTCCAACAAATGATGCCAAGACAAGTTCACGGGGCCAAAGAGAAAGTTGGACCTCTCTCTAACACAGTATTCACATTTTAAATCAAATTAGATGGCAGGTCTAAATATAAGAAGCAAAATAATAAAATCTTTAGAAGGAAAAATAATAAATTTATAAAGTTAATTCAAGCAAGACACAAAATATAAGCAAAGAATGGTAGTTTGGACTTAGTTTAAAGCATTTCCTTGATTATCAAAAGAATCAAGAGAACAAAAGAATAACTTAAAGAATGGAAAAAATAGCTGCAAATTATATCAGATGAGGAACCTATACGCAGATTATAGAAAGACCTAATAACTAAGAAATAAATAATCAGGTTTTCCAAATGGACAAAGGGTTTGGATAGACATTTATAGACATTTACACACACACACACATGCACACACACACACACGCATGCACATGCACACGCATGAACACACAATTGCATAAGTAGTCAAAAGTCACAAGACAGTATCTTCCGAGTCATAAATCATTAGAAAAATATAGGCCAACACCACAAAGAGATACTGCTTTATACCCAGTAGGATGACTATAATAATTTTTTTTAAAAAGGATAAATTATATTTTTGGTTGTGAGCCTAGCCTTTAATGGCTGAGGCATCTCGCCAGCCCATTATTTGCAGATGATATGATCGTATACGAAGTGACCCGAAAAACTCCACCAGAGAACTGCTGCAGCTGATAAACAACTTAGCAAAGTGGTCGGATATAAAATTAACTCTAACAAATCAGTAGCCTTCCTATACTCAAAGGATAAACAGGGTGAGAAAGAAATTAGAGAAATGACACCCTTCACAATTGTCATAAACAATATAAAGTATCTTGGTGTGACTCTAACCAAGCAAGTGAAAGATCTATATGACAAGAACTTCAAGTCTATGAAGAAAGAAATCAAAGACCTCAGAAGATGGAAAGATCTGCCATGCTCATGGATTGGAAGGATTAATATAGTAAAAATGGCCATACCACCAAAAGCAATCTAGAGATTCAATGCAATCCCCATCAAAATTCCAATTCAATTCTTCATAGACTTAGAAAGAGCAATTCTCAAATTCATTTGGAACAACAAAAAACTCAGGATAGCAAAAGCTATCCTCAACAACAAAAGAACTTCTGGGGGAATCAGCATCCCTGATCTCAAGCTGTACTACAGAGCAGTAGTGATAAAAACTGCATGGTATTGGTACAGTGACAAGCAGGTAGATCAATGGAATAGAATTGAAGACCCAGAAATGAACCCACACACCTACAGTCACTTGATTTTTGACAAAGGAGATAAAACCACTCAGTGGAAAAAAGACATCATTTTCAACAAATGGTGCTAGTTCAACTGGCAGTCTACATGTAGAAGAATGAGAATTGATCCATTCCTATCTCCCTGTACAATGCTCAAGTCCAAGTGGAACAAGGACTGCCACATAAAACCAGATACACTGAATCTAATGGAAGAGAAATTGGGGAAAAGTCTCGAACACATGGGTACAGGGGAAAAGTTCCTGAAGAGAACACCAATGGTTTATGTTCTAAGATCAAGAATCAACAAATGGGACCTCATGAAATTGTAAAGCTTCTGTAAGGCAAAGGACACTGTCAATAGGACAAAACGGCAACCAAAAGATTGGGAGAAGATCTTTACCAATCCTAAGTCCGATAGAGGGCTAATATCCAATATATACAAAGAACTCAAGAAGTTAGACTCCAGAAAACCAAATAACCCGATCAAAAAATGGGGAACAGAGTTAAACAGAGAATTCTCAACTGAGGAAATTCATAGGGCTGAAAAGCACCTAAAGAAATGTTCAACATCCTTAGTCATCAAGGAAATGGAAATCAAAACAACTCTGAGATTCCACCTCACACTAGTCAGAATGGCTAAGACCAAAAACTCAAGTGACAGCAGATGCTGGCGAGAATATGGAGAAAGAGGAACACTCCTCTATTGTTGGTGGGATTGCAAGCTGGTACAACCACTCTGGAAATCAGTTTGGCGGACCCTCAGAAAAATGGACATAATACTACCTGAGGACCCAGCTATACCACTCCTGGGCATATATCCAGAAGATGCTCCAACATGTAATAAAGACACATGCTTCACTATGTTCATAGAAGCCATATTTATATAGCCTGAAGCTGTAAACAACCCAGATGTCCCTCAGCAGAGGAATGGATACAGAAAATGTGGTACATTTACACAATGGAGTACTACTCAGTTATTAAAAACAATGACTTCATGAAATTCACAGGCAAATGGATGGAACTTGAAAACATCATCCTAAGCAATGTAACACAGTCACAAAAGAACAAAGATGGTATGTACTCACTGATAAGTGGATATTAGCCCAAAAGTTGGGAATACCCAAGTTTCACTTAACAGTAACCGCTGGATTGAGAGTGAGGTCCCAGATGGAGAAGTTGGAGAAGGGACTGAAGAAGCTGAGGGAGTTTGCAGCTCCATGGAGGGAGCAACAGTGTCAACTGGCCTGACCCCCCACCCCCAGTGCTCCTGGAGGCTGGACCATCAACCAAAGAATACACATGGAGGGACTCATGGCTCAGACTGAAAGACCTCCGAGCTGGGGAGACCCTCACTCAAGTCTTGGGACAGCGCGACCCCCCAAGAACTCATGAAAGACCGTCCTTGCTGCAATCACACGAGGTTTATTCGGGGGGGGGGGGGAAGTGCACTGGGGTCGAGCTCGTAACCTACACAGAGGCAGAGGAGTTCGACCCTGAGCAGCTGAAGTCAGGGGTATTTAAAGAAAAAGCCATAAAGCAAGGAAATTCTATGTGTCATAGGAAGGTATAGAATGTCCTAAGTTCATCACTCCCGCGGTTAGCTATTTCCTGAGACAAAAGGTGTAGGTTAGCCATTCATTCCTGAGGTTAGCTATTCCCTGGGACAAAAGGTGTAGGTTAGCTATTTCCTGAGACAAAAGGTGTGGATGGTTGCGATAACAACCCTGCTGTTAGCTATTTTCCCGGGACAAAGGATGTATGTTAGCCATTAGGCGGTGGAATATGGCTATATTATCTCTGGCTTTAGTTTGGCTAAGGGGGGTCTAACTTCCTTATAATGGGCTCCGGTCTTTCAGGACCACATATGTAGCAAAGAAGGGCCTTGTTGGCCATGAGGGGGAGGAGAGGCTCTTGGGCCTGTGGGTGTTAGAGGCCGCAGTAAAGGGGAATGTCAAGGTGGGAAGACGGGAGTGGGTGAGTGGGTGGGGGAATACCCTCATAAAGGCAGGGGAGGGGAGGGGATAGGGGGTTTCCAAAGTGGAGTCCTGGAAAGGGGGAAACATTGGAAATGTAAATAAAGTGTCAAAAAATTAAAATAAAAAAAATTTAAAAAAAAAATAAAAAGGATAAATTACCTGGCACTACTCCTCACTGGCTCATAGCACAGTGGCTGTTCAGGGAATGGAGTGGGCACAGAGGCCTGGCCCCACCTCTTGACTGTGACTGTAGAGCTACCTCCTTGGTTGATGGCTTCTAGAGAAAGACTCATCCTCCATTAAGGACTGATCATAGGAATTTGACCATGCTTTTATCTTTTTTCTTTTTTCTTTATTTTTTCTTCCTTTTTTTTTTTTTTTTTTTTTTAGGATGGAAACTGACATGGGAGAAACTGGGAGGTGAGATTACCAAATAATCAACTTTAAAAAAAAAAAGATAAATTCCAAGTATTGGAAAGATTGTTAAGAAACTAAAATATGCATACCTATTGGAGTATAAAATGATTCACTTTGTAAAACTATTTCAACAGTTGTTTAAACTTTTAAATATTGAGTTGCTATGTGACCTAGTAAATTATACACACTATTAGGTATATACCTAACAAAACTGAACACATGTTCACAAAAACACTTGCATGTGAGTGTGGAGAGTAACAGCATCTACAGTCTAGTTATAGCTAAATGTCCAAACAAAAGGGGGTGCATCTATACACTGAGATATTATTAAGCCACATAAAAGGAATGAAGTACTGATATATGGTATAAAGTAGATGGACCTTGAAAATAATATACTAAGTCAGGTATGGTTGCACACACATATAATTTCAGAATTCAGAGGGCTGAAATGGAGGATTACTAGTTAAAGGGCAGCCTGGGCTACATAGCTAGAACCTGTCCCCAAATAAAAATCAGTAAACAAATATGAAAATAAGTGAGTGAAAAGAAGGTAGGAAATATTGGAGACTAGAAATGGGGCAGCAATGATGCTAAGAGAGGGGCATTGCTTTGATGGTGCTGTTGATGTACACACCTCTCTTAGGAGGTTGGGAGAATGGGAATGGGGCAGCAGTGGTGCTAAGAGAGTGGCATTGCTTCAATGGTGCCATTGATGTACATGTCTCTCTTAGCGCCATGATATTGTCTCTCATACATATGTACAATCAGCTAGGGGTTTTTTGGCAAGTCAAAATAGAATACAAGCAGGAACAAACTAAGGGAATTGCATTATGAATTATTAACATGACTACTACAAGCTAAGTAGCAATGAACACAAGTGATTTAAGCAAACTCAGAAAACAACATTTTGATTGTATGTGGTACATGCTAAATAGAAAAGAATCATATGTAGATATTGTGCTCAAGTTGGTATGCTTGTTTTATACATGAGTATAATTTAGCAACTGTGAAAGGATTTTATCTGTATTTTGGGACTGAACTAATAAGCACATTCACTGTGAATAATGATAGGTTTGTTCCATGTTGGAAAAAGAACTACAAAAATAGATATGGAGGTAGAAATAAGCTAACACACACAAACTGGCTTTCACTGTGAGAGGATTTGGAGCAATGACAATCCAGTCAATACAATGAAGTGTAACATCTAGATCTTAGTTCCTAAATGTTATTCTACATTCAAAAAGAAAACAAATAAACAACCCAAAAAAACAAAAACAAAATCCTGGGCTCCTTGAAGAAAGTGTTCATTCTGAATTTGAGGATGGGAAAATGAAAGAAGAACTTTGAATAATCCATGGAGACACAAAGAATGTTTAAAAAGGAAAGGTGTTCAGGAGTCAACTTAAGAGTCCCATGCTGAAAAATTATGAGGAAGAATATAATGATAATCTCACTTTATAGCCCATGCGATCAAGTCTATATTCATTAATCAACATTGATATGAGTAAGTATAAGAACCCATCGAGGGTCACTGAAGAATGATACCCCAGACTCAAATGGTATACAAAAAGCAAAAAGCATATATTCTGCAGAAATCCAGCATACAAGGGTCTACCATTCATAAAAATGGTAACTTCAAGGTGAGATCATGGGTTCTATTTAAAGCTGATTAGGGAATTCCAGGGAGAGGTAAGTAACTTTTATACCAATTTGTTGGCTCTATTTCTAGGAGTATGGATATCTCAGGAATGGCTAGGCTTCTGGGGGCTTTTCAGAATCATTGCTGAGGTCCAGGGTATTTTACAGAACCATTGCTGACTAACCTTGGCTCAGACCAGAAGTCAGGGAAGCTTGTGATTGGCTGCTCATGGACTGTGGTTTTTCCAGGAACTGGTCTGCTCAGTTCTGGGAAACAGAAACTTAGGCCTAGTTGCCAGAACTGGCATCTTGCAGCCTCTTGTAGAGTCAGCCCTCCTTGAGTAAAGGCCTACCTTGAATCCTTAAGATATTCCTGTGGGCTGGTACTGCTGTTTGAGAACCATCAGTTGGATTCTCAATCATCAGTGGAAATCCATTCCTTAACAAACCTGACTAAAGCATTAATAATGCATGCACTGCAAGTCAAAGCCAAAAAGAAGAAAAAGGCTGAAATCAGGGTGATTAACCAAGGATACCAGTTGAAGGCAGACTCAGACTAACCCTGAGACTGCTCTATTTCTATTTTTCTAACTTGTAATCTTTCTGACTAAGCCCACAGATTCTTTGACCACCCCTGAGTGGTCAACACAGAAACAATATCCTTCATTTAAAGCTAGACAGAGTTCCTCTTGCTGCTTCTGTTTTATAGGACTATTTCTGGCAGTGAGGAAAGGGAATTCTGTAGGGCTGTGATGGACTTTTCCATCTCCCGTAAATCTGGATCTATAACCATCTATAGGGCCTTGTAACTTTAACCTGGAGTACTAGGGCTGAGGCCCCTACACTAGCAGTTCGAGCCAACCCCATGGCAAAGAGGGAGCCCAGTAACATTTCAGAGATGGCCAAGCTCTTTACCTGATGGTTTAGAGGTACCAGCTGGTCAAGGACTTCCTCCCCTGTGTAATAAATCACTAGAGAGACAAGCTACACCAGAACACAAAAATTTGAGTCAGATTTAGAACCAGGGATGTGTGCACTGGTTGAGCAGTGAAGTGCAAGCCCACCAAGCATCCTGTGGAGTCAAGCAGTATCCTGCCATGGTAGGGGCTAGAGTACAATTGCACAGGTGGGAATAGTCTGAGGGTACCTTATTTTTAATACAGAGTCCTTGTCCCATTGATTGCAGGGTCAGCTTTCCTGTTGGTGCCATCTACGCTGGCTACTATCTGTGCTCTATAACTGATCCCCGGGGACTGCTATTTCTTCACAGTAAGAGGGCTAGGTATCTAGGCATCAATATTCCTGAGTTAAATCTGGACAGGGGTCATTGAGGGCTTGGAAAGTGTCTTCTAAGAGGGTCCTGACTCAGGCAATGGAGTTGGACATTGCTGGGGCAAGAGGGGGGCAGGGGTGAGAATAGGTGGGGACAGAGGTTTGGACAGTGGTTAGTTTGGCTTGGCTAACACCATGTTGGGGCCTAAGGAGGAACTTGGGCCCAGTTGGCTCAATTGTTGGATAGTGACTATAGCTCCCAGGTTATGGTTTTTCCATTTATACATTGGTAAATGTGTAAGCCCCAGGTTTTTTCCATTTTCCATTCTCCAGTCTGTTTTTCTTTTTCAGTAAACTTTTTAACCTACCTATTTTTGTCGGCAATCTTAGTCCCTGCTCCTTTCCAATTTATTGTGATTAAATCTGAGGTGATGGGGCAGGAGGAGTCTACCACATGTAGCAGGTGAATTCACAGCCCCAAGCCACACAAAAGTAATCAGAGGACCCATCACACTTATTTTTCGGGGCCTTGGTGTGGCCATGGCCTGAGCAAACATAGAATCAGTCATTTTTGGTCCAATGGTGCTATTCCAAGCACCCCAAACCCAGAGAAATCATCCAGCCATAGCTCCAGATCAGGAAACCAGGTCACTTCTGGTGACAGTTTGGAGAGTTGGTGAAGTATTGTACCTCCTCCGACATCTATGAGCATCCAGGTTAGACTGCAGGGTTGGTGGAGAGTGCAGCATGCTGTGTGCATCAGGCAAGCAGGATCATGAGTGCTGAAGTTGCAGATTTATTGAATCAACAGGATGTGGATGTGCCTTCCATTGATCTTGAGGTGGACCATCTGGAAGTCTCTCCCTGCCAGACCTCGACTGCTGGGTTGCCTCTCTCCTGGCAGACTTAACATGAGAGTGGTGTATCCACGTCCAGATCCCGTCCACCTTTACAGCCATGGGTCTGATCAGGATCAGAGTGCAAGGTCCTTTCAAGCAGGGTTCCAGAGTCTTGTGGTTATGTCTATTAATACAGACTTTGTCACCTGGTTCAAAGCAATGGGAATTAAGGAGAGGTGCAGATTCATAAACCTAGCAGATGTAAGAGTTGCTTCTGGACTCTTTGGAAGGCCTTCAAAGACTCCAAGAACTTGTCTTGGTCTTATTCAGCTAGAATATCAGTTTGGAGGTTAGGCAGCATGGGAGGGAGCCTGCCATATAGAATATCAAAGGGGGTGAGATTCAAAATATAGGGCATGTTTCTACCCCTATATAAGACATAAGGTAGGAGAGACACCCAGTCACTGCCAGTTTCAAGGGTTAATTTGTTCAAGGCCTCCTTCAGGGTTTGATTTATTCTCTCTACCTGTCCTGAACTCTAGGGTCTGCACAATGCAGTTTGCATCGGGTCCCTAAGACATGTACTAAAGACTAATTTTCCTGAGAAATGAATGCTGGTCCACTGTTAGACCCAAGCAGGTTAGGTAATCCATACCTGGGTATGATGTCTTTCAGAATCTTCTTTGCCACTGTGTTGGCAGTCTCCTTTGTAGGGTAGGCTTCTACCCATCCTGAAAAGGTTATCTATAAAAAGTAGCAGGTATTTGTATCCATATGTTCTTGGCTTCACTTCTGTGAAATCTATCTCCCAATCAGCCCCTGGCTGTTGGCCTCTAATTCTGATTCCTGGGGTTCCTTGATTGGGGCCTTGGGGGGGGGGGGGGGTTCACGGCCTGGCAGGTGGGACAATGCAAAATTACCTGATCAACCACACCTCCCAAGTAAAATGTTTTGTACTTTAACCC
>CM052703.1:106233383-106243566 GCA_028551405.1 Uromys caudimaculatus
CTGCAGCCATTTTCAAGTAATCCCGTGGCATTAAGTAAACACATACATTGTTGTGCAACAACCACCACCACCTCTTCCCAGAATATGCTACCAAGCTAGGCTGAAATTCTGTGCCTCTTAAATAAAAATCCACACACTGCCTACACCTGTCCCCCGTAACCATGCTTCTGTTTTGTGTCTCTGGGTTCTACTATTTCAGGTATTCACTATACATGGAATAATAAAATACTTGCTTCTCTGTTCAGTGAATTTCACCTATCATAATGCCCTCCGGGTCTATGCATGTCGCGGCATGTCTTTTTAAGGCTTGCTGTGTCCTGGCACATGGATATACCAGTTTCTGTGACCCAGTGTCTTCTTATGTATGCTTGGGTTGCCTCTGCATCAGGCTGTTACGTGCAAGCACTGGGCACATTTCTGCTTCTATTTTCATTGGCAAGTGTGAGCCTAGGCCTCTACACTCAATTATTTCATATGCAGTTTTTGATTCTTTTGAGCAATTATCTAGCAACTGAATCATGGGGTCACACTCATTTTAATTTATGAAGGACATTTCACTGGAAGGGAAGACTAACCATTTAGAGAAGGAAACTATGCTTTAGTGAGTTCTTCTATATGTGCTGTCTTTCTATCTCTTTCTCTCTGCCTCTCTATCTCATAGAGAAAGCTCTCTCCCATAGTTTTGTACTAACACTCTATATCAAGGAATAAAAATTTCTGCCCAGGACCACATTTGCCATTGACATTACTGGCAGACATAAAGGTTATATTGAGACCCTACCTTACTAATGTTTGAACACTTGCTATGCAAACCTTAGGTATGAAAAATAAATTGGATTATAGCTAATGAATTTCTGAAGTGACCTATGTATAAAAAATGACCAGTGTTGATGTGTTGAAAGAAGTGCTTTTCTGGTGTGCAGGAAGCCCAGCACTACATGAATATTCTCTCTCTCTCTCTCTCTCTCTCTCTCTCTCTCTCTCTCTCTGTCATAGAGACTATTTGTAACTTTGCTGATATCTCATAGTGAGAAAGACAAATAGAGAGAGGGGTTAACCTTAAACATAATAAGAGGTAGACCTTGATCTGAGAGCGTAATAGAGGAAATGTACTTTACTGGCTTTTTTGAAACTATATCAAAACAAATCCGGTGTAGAGAGTGGGGTTGTTATGTTTCTGTGCATCTCTGGGAATGCGTGTGGTGGCCCAGTTCCTTCATCTTTGCAGGTGGTATGGCTGATGATGACTGTTTGCAACTTTGCTGACATCAATCTTGACTACTCAAGGAGAGGTCTAGCTAGTTTAATCCGTCCTCAAAATAAGGACTAAACATTTGATCACTACTAGGTAGATTATAAAAAATCAAATTAGAAGATGCCAATTTCATTTCTACAAAGCTGACTTTAAAGTCTATTCACTATGTTACTTAATAAAGCCCCTCCCTTTCAATGTGTGTGTGTGTGGTTGTGTGTGTGTGTGTGTGTGTGTGTGTGTGTGTGCGCGCGCGCGCATGCTCACATGTGTAGATACTTCAAGAAGCCAGAAGAGGATATTGGATCCCATGTAGTTTGGCCTTGGCAGAAGAAGCCTTGGGCAGACATCCAGAAGCATGGAGCTGGTGGCTCTGTCTAGCCCCAGTGCAGTAACCTGAGAACACAGACATGGGGCAACTCCAAATTCTGTCCCAGCATTACTCTTTGATGCTTACTTTAGATTTCTGTAAGGGCTTTGCAGCCTCCTGAGTCATGTTAAGAGTTGCTTATGATCTAGAAAAAAATTTAAAAGTTAGGAGAGAAGAAAAGAATAGGTGAAACTATTGGCAGTTGATGAAGCAGGTGAGACGCCCGGGACCAATACACTTTGATTCTGAGTATGTTACAATTTTTCCATAAGTCTTTTTTTTTTTTTTAATTCCCAAAGATACAAAATCTTCTATGAATTCAAATCCCTTTAGAGTCTTTGTTTTCCAGTGCCAGTGGGAAGCTTCCACCTGTCTAGTAACTTGTCACTTCCAAGGGAAAGCCCCTCTCTTTGGGATCTTTGATGTCCCTGCTCCATCCTGGTAACAGTTTCAACACCCATACTGTTCTAAAGGCTTAGGTTTTAGAAGCTTCTTTTAGAACCTACCTCGCATTCTCAGACTCAGCTATCGAGTAACAAAACTCAGCCAGGACACAGAGTTCCAACAGTTGCCTTGCTGGCAACTATAAAAGGTTTCTCATGGTAAGCAGAGCCCCATCTGTGGAACCCTGCAGGAGCTACCCTTGCCACCTTACTGCAGAGGAGTTGAGGGTCAAAAGCTGATATTCTTCTTTCCCCTGCCCTGCACCCTCTTCTCTCATCCCCTCCTCCTTCTTAATTTTCAGATAAGAGTCTAGTATAAGCTGTCCTTAAACTGCCTTTATAGCTGAAAATGACCTCAGACAAACTTCTGATCCTCCTGTCTCTACCTCATGAATGATGAGATCAAATTGCTACCATACTTGATTTACATAGTGATGGATCTCAAATTCAGGGCTTCTGATATACCAGGCAAGCACTCTATGGACTAGTCCACATCCCAGATTCTCCCATTCCATCAAGAGGGTTATGCTGTCATATGTGGGATCTCAGACAGAAGTGAAGAGGCTCCAAGTTTGCAGAGCACCAGGCAGGCCCTCATATTCCAAGAGCAGTTCCTTGGGCACAGTCCACAGTTAAGATCCTAAACAAATCTACTGTAAGTAGCAGCAATTGTCTCTGATTTCTGACTGAGGGTCCTATGTGACCTTTTGTCCCTGCTGATATGACTTCCCTGTCTTGGTGAACTGTACTTTCTGAGCAAAATAAACCTTTCCTTCATCAAACTGCCTTTAACAAGTATTTTGGCACAACACTGAGGGGGAAAAAAGCTAAACAGAGTCATTTCAGGTTTATTAAAGTAATGCATTTTTCTTTTGAGGGAGGTGGTGTTTATTTGGTTGGTTTTTTGAGGCAGGGTTTCTCTGTGTAGCCTTCGCTGTCCTGGAACTCATTCTATAGACCAGACTGGCATGGGACTCAGAGATCTGCCTGCCTCTGCCTTCTGAGTGCTGTGACTAAGTCATTAGCCAACATACTAGGGGCTTTCCCCCCCTTTTTTGTGAAGAATATTTTATTTTGTTTTAGAAAATTGCATTAACTCTTTGGAGGAAAGAATGAACAAATACCTATTCATTCCAAACAGGGCACCAACAACAGACCAAAGAAATTATTCCATTCAAGCCTAGCTGGATGAGACAATGATCTAACTGGGGTTACTTACAGGGTGAGGGAATTATCTATAGCAGTGGTTCTCAACCTTTGAGTCTTGACACTCTGGGGGCAGGGGATACACATCAGATATCCTACATATTAGCTATTTACATTATAATTCATAACAGTAGCAAGTTATGAAGTAGCAATGAAAATAATTTTATGGTTGAGGTCACTATAATGTGAGGAAGGTTCACAGCATTAGGAAGGGTAATAACCACTGATCTACAGGAAATCCAACAACCTACCTACGGTTTTACCAGTTTATACATCCTCAGGGAAAGCAGGGTCCTGTTAAGACCTCCTTGTCCTCACGAAGAAAGGTTAGTGGGTCCAATGTTTGGTGTAGATAATCACAGATGCTCTGACATCAAGACTCCAGTACCCATGCTTAGAGAACAAAGTTTCACAGCACAGAGTTTTAATTTTAGCTTTTAAGAAAAAATAACTCCTTAGAGCTGGGTAGCTCAGCTTTTCTTTTGTACAGGAAGACGACAGAACGTGAGTTTAGGAAGCGGGAAGGGAAAGTGTCAGAATAAATTAATTGCAGCTTATCATCTCAAAGTATGTACATATAGACTAATCCAGGAAGGGGGAAAAAGAAGTCGAGGGCCAGCCTAACAGCTCTTCCCGGGTGCCATCTCGTGTTCTCGAGTGTTACTGCATTAAAAGAGCGCAACCTTTTTAGATCCGGGTCCCTGGAACATTTCAGTATGAATTCCTGAATACCGGACTGGGAAATGCTAACTAGGCATTTGGCTAACACCAAATGCTTAGTTAGGAACAAAAATCCGGAGACCTCTCACAACTCTTCTCTGGAAATACCTGCAGGTCAGTGAGGGCTGTGTCTGCAACAAACGTCCTCCGCATCACAAAGAGTTCTTTCACTGGAGTTTGGGAGGGACCTTACAGCCCTTGAATTACTCCCTCTAGTGAAGGAGACAGGAAAATGCCTGAAAATCCTATCCGCCTGTGCCAATTTAGCTGATAGCCAGGAACACCAGGCGAGTTGGAAAGCTTCCCGTTTGAGATTACAGGGAGCTGACGCTTCAGCATGTGTAGGGGTCTGCTTGGCTGGAAGCAGGCACAGATAAATGATCCAGGGATACGGATGAGGGAGGAAAGCAAACCGAATCTGGGAAAAAAACGCCCTGTTTCAAGTTGAGCAGAATGTAATCAACAAGCAGCCAGAAAGGGAGGGGGTGGAAGATGAGCCCTGCAGGTCACTGAGGGTCATTTCCAGACTCAGTAAACCCCAGCCTGTGCCCTGGGGCTTGAGGCAAGGCACATCTGTTCTTTAGAAAAACTGCCTGGCCTTGGCTCACCTCTGGCATATTTCCAAACTCGTTTATTTCTGTTTTCTTAATAAAATGTCCTTTTTCCTTCTTGGGGAAAAAAAAAAAAAGTGGAAAGAAGAGGAAGAAGGAAGGAAATGGGAGGCAGAGAGGATGGGATGGGGAAGAACGAGAAGAGGGAGGGAGAATGGAAACTGAACAAGAAAAGAATCTGCCCACAGTATCCAGTGGCCCGGGAATCTGGGGATCTCAGAAGTAAGTAGGTGAGAGACAGCAGGTTTTCTGGCAATGGCTCAGGTAAGAAACCCTAGAGAGGCATGGTAAACTCCAGGCAGGAGAGGATCCTGCCTTTGAGAGATGCATTCATTCCAGGGAGCCAGGGCAGTGGGGCAGGAGCATGGGCAGGATTTTGGCTGAAGGTGAGGAGTCATGAATGTATTTACGCCCCTGAAGTCTTAGAAGAGGTTGAAATCAGTCCTGAAGGGTGGGGGTAAAAGGTAGTAGATGGGCATTGGGCAGTCCTTCCCAGATCCTAGATTTTAGACTTTAAGCTTCTAGCAGTGGATTCTGCGATGCCATGAAGATGTGTCAAGGGGTTTATAAAAGACAGGTGCAAATGTAATCTCTGCTTGTAAGGATACTAAGACTTTCCACTGAAGGGTGTGAGGGCCCCCAAACGACTTGTTTTGTCATTCCTAAATGTGACTTGCCTGGGAACCAGCCAGTGCGTAAAGAGCTGAGTAAGTAGTTTTCTTCTCCCGTGTTCTATTCCACGTCCGAACATCTTGGTATCTTCCCTTAGAGGCATGGGACTTTCTGGGGGCCGAAGCAAAGGACAGTTCAGTGTTAGAGCAGACACTGGGACATCTCTAGGAACCAGCCAAATAATCAGCAGATAATCATCAAGAGCAGTTTTGTCACTACGGGAAGTTTTCAGGGTTTTTGTTTATTTGACAGATAATCAATTAAGTGGCATTGATACAACAAAACTTCCATTCTTGTTTCCTTACTTATTTTTTGAAAACAAATTCTCTTAAAAAAACAGAATGAGAATTTGTGCTAAACCATAGCAAAAAAAATTTAAAACTTCATCCATGGACATATAAGTAAATAAAATATTAGCAACTTTTACTGTTCCACCCATCTCATTCAGAGATGTATTTCCAATAAATATGCATCTTATAGTAAGGCTTAAACATATCTATATGATTTTATATGCTTAGAATAATTGTAATGAATCAAAAAATTATTTATTGTGAGTGTGTGTGTGTCTACAAGTGCAAGCATATGAATACCACAGTGCACAGGTGGAGGTGAGAGTATAAACCACGGGAGTCAGTTCTCTCCTTCCACCTTTATGCAAGTTCTGAGAACAGAACTCAGATCATCAGGCTGTAAGGCAAGCAAGCAGTTTTACCTGCTGAGCCTTCCTATTGGCCCCCAAAGAAATGTTTACCTTAGTGAGTTGTACTTATAGGAAATGTCGACAGATGCCAGGTGTTTCAAGGATTCACTTGTGAGCCCACATTCTCAGGGTATCAGACCAAACCTGAGGGTGACTCAGACTTGGTAGGACTGGTCAGGGGGAAGGGGGCAAGGGAAGCACTGCCAAAGTTCTGAGAAGCCAGCTGCCTGTTTATACTGGTCAGAAGCAACATTATCCCAGAACTGAATCAGTTATCTTAAGTCAGACAGTCTACATACAGCAGGTTTTCCCAACATGCCTGTTCTACCCCAACCTGCACCAGGACACAGAGCAGAGGCTCAGAACATCAGTGAGTCAGCCCCAGGCACAGGATAGGAGCTGTGGTGTCCTCTCCCCCAGCATGGACTGCCTCTCTCTCCTTGTCTCCACATTACTGAGGACAGAACTACGACCCCAAACAGACTGTTGTCTTGTTTTTGGCTCTTCGCTCTCCTGACAGTTGAGAGTGTGGTTTCTGGATTCTTCCAGTTCCTCTTCCTGCCCCTGTCTCTCATCCTTAGCCTTTTTACCTCTCTCTTCATTCCATTCGCTCTCCAGCATGCTGGATCAATAAATTCCTCTTGCATTTTGCATCAACCCCCAACTTCATGTGTTCACTCGGGGGTGGGGGTGTCTCTGGTAAGTTAAGGCTCCCCAGCGTCTTACAAGAGTGACCTTGAACTGACCTTCCCATCACCTCTACTTCCAGAGTTCTATACTTACGGCAATGTACTACCAATTTTATTAAGTCCTGGGGATCACACCTGCAGCTTTGAGAATGGTGGCTGTATCCTACCAACTGAGCTACATTCTCAGTCAGCATTGTATTTTTCCTGTACTTTGTATGGTTTTGTTTTTTTTTTTCTGTAATACTATAAATATATGAGCCTTTTTTCTGGGGGCACTGCTAAACAGTAATGTGCACCAAGCATTCCCCAAAAGCAGACTTCTTCAGGGTGTGCAGTGCTTCCCTGTGACCCAAACTAGGATACACTGGAAGGAAGACACTACACCTCTGACTTGTCTGCCATCCTTCCAGCTGCCTGGTATACACTCTGCCTGAGAGGGCTCCTTGCACAGTGCAGACTGCCTGACTCCAGGCTTGTTTTCAGCACTATTACCAAGGCTGGGTCATGGCTGGCAAAGGACCCAACAATTATGGTCATTATCAAGATGAAGCAATCTCACAGGTAAGACAGGTTCCAGCTGCTTCAAAATATAGACATGTCAGATTGTTTACAGAAGTTTCCCCTAGCTTTGTGATGACAGCGTCAGACAACGTAACAAATGCCTTTGGCAGTCCAGGTGGCTTTTTTCATCACTCCTCCCTCTCCACACCCTTGCTTCCTAACTCTTCACAGCTAAGTTCTTGGACTGGCTGGCAATCTTAGAAAACCTCCTCCTACTCAGTAAGAAGATGTAATAAAAACAAAGTAAGAAAAACAAACATCCCTCAAACATGCTGACAGGTGAGCTAATGCAGGGACATGCAACAGTAGGCAGGAGGTTCTATCTCAGCGACCATTTGTCTTTTGGGTACATAAGCCACAGTGCTCCTTCTTCCAGTCCTCCTTTGGTATGAGGATGGTTCTCTGGCTTCAGTATACAGTCTCTACACTATACTCCAAGACAACTGAAAACAGGAAGCTTAGTAATAAGGCTTCCTGGCTCTTGTTCCCTGGGTTACAGAGGCGTGTATCCTTCTGTGTCTGGTTCTCTGTCTGGCCTGCCTGGATTTCTGGGTAGAGCTAGTCTGATCCTCTCATTCTGGTTTGCTTCACTGGTGCAGAACTCTCTCTGTTTCTTATAGTCTCTCCTTGGCAAAATAGAATGTCCAGAGATGATCTCTTTTAGTTTTCATCCTGACTGAATTTAAAACAGAAATTGGCAACTGTTATGATGACCCAGCAGGTAAAGGTGTTTGGTGACTGGTGACAGGTGCAAAATCCCGGGACCCCATACAGTGGAAAGCGAGAATCAACTTTGGCAAGTTGTACTCTAGACTCCACATGCATGGCATAGTACAAACACACACACACACACACACACACACACACACACACACACACACACGAGTGAAAACAAAAAACAGGTCATTTTCACTGCAGCTAACACCACCATCCAGCTGCATGCTGAGAGACCATATTCTATCCTATTTTATGTGTGACCATGTTCTGGAAAGCAGGCTGTTGGTGTCGCATGGATAAACTAATCTGAAAGATTGAGAAAGCCACATTACTATATGGATGTGGACGTGTGAAGCCTGTCGCTGTCATCCCACTCATCCCAGAGGCCCACCATTCATCTGAAGCTACCCATGGATACACACTTGGAAACACTCTCTCAGGTTTCACAGCCCAGTGTCCAGTAGCCTATCTAATTGCAGACTCTCTGTGCTTCTGACCTGTTCCACTTAGTTGGAGTTCATTGCTCCCGACTCAGTCATGTCACAAGAAAACCAGAGGTGGTAGTTACTGTGGCCTTCCTAATTTGATGCACTAATGCATTTGGAATAACATTGGGCACCAATGGCTCCTAGGTGGTTCAAAATGAAACTCAGGTGTGCATAATCAGCAAAAAGAATATAATTCAAAACTATCACATTTTTAAAAATTGACCACATTTAAAAGTTAAGAATCTTCCATTTAAGATAAATCTTCTTAAAAACATGAGTTAGGATGGCCTTGGGGATCTTGCTTAAACCTCACGAAAGTGACTTCCATTAAAAGTTCAACCAAGCTGTGTCAACTCTTTGACTTACTAATATTTTCCAGGGATCATTGTTCTCATTTTGAGCCCTTGAGGCTTCAGTACAGTTACAGTACTTTTTAACCTTGGATCTTTGAAGAGAACTTATAATGATATACAATCGGTTTCCAGTTCCTAAGGGTCTAGTCTCTCTGTTATCATCAGCAGTGTGACTGAAAATGTTTAGACATACCTGCTCTGTGATGAAGAAGCAGCCAGACCCCATTTGACACTCTGAAGATGAATAAGCTCAAAAGGTACCCGTTTTTCTTATAGCTTAAGAGTTAACAGAGTTGGGGGTGTATATCACTGGTATTTGCTTAACCCCCATGAGGCCCTGAGGTCTAGCCTTGGCACACTCAAAACAAGATGAAAAGAGTTTTGTTTCCTCCAGTGATATGTTCACTAGGCCCCATCTTTTCAGTTTTAATAAAAAGAGGCTGGGAACTTAGCTCATTAGGTACAGCACTTACCTAACAAGAACTAACTCCTGAGTTATTATTTCCAACTTCATTAAAAACTAGTTCCTTCTTGTCCGTCTGTTGACTTTGAGGCCAACCTGGGGCTATGTGAAACCCAATCTGAAAAAAAAAAAAAGCTTCAAAAATTCTATAAAGAGTAACCAGCATAACCTGTTGAAATGGAAATACAAAATCCATTATCTGGCATCCACTTGCTCCTCCCAGCCCTCAGTCTCAGGTAGTGAGTAATGGGTTGAAAGGCTCCAAGGAGGTCTCCCAGAACTGGAAGACAAAACAAAGGCAAGGGGCCAAAATGCCATTTAAGGGCTGGACATGGAGCAGGAGGCAAGAGACACAAGGGTGCTATGTCCAGGACTGAGGGAGGGCCCTAGCAGGCGTAGGAATATTCCTATGGAGAATTCTTTATTTCTGGAGAACAGATAGCCAAATACTCAATTTTTATCTTACAAGGGCCTTGGAGTTCAGAAAAGGAAGAATTTGTTCACTTTAACAACAGCAACAAAACGTCGGCCCACTTCATAATCTGTAAATGAAAACAAAAGAACAATTGGGCTTCATAAAAATTTAAATATTCACAGGAACCTGTCAAAAAGGAAAGAAAAAATCCTAAATGAGACAAGGCTTTCACAACAGAAAATCATGGCACACAGGACAAATGATGTGTGCCTGGAATGTATAATGAACTCTTAAAATTCAGTAACAACATAAACACACAAATGAACAAAGGATTTCAATGCCATTTTAAATCCTATCATGAAATAAACCACTTGACGAAACTTACCATCATGAACCTACAGGGGAACATCAATCAAGAACACACTAAGAGACTTCCTCTCCATGCTTTCCATGGTGGCAGAAGCTAAACACACCGACACCATCAAGGGCAAACCAAACGGAGCAACTGGAACTCTCAACTGTA
>CM052703.1:106243666-106304691 GCA_028551405.1 Uromys caudimaculatus
CTAAATATAAATATAAATATAAATATAAATATAAATATAAATATAAATATAAATATAAATATAAATATAAATATAAATATAAATATAAATATAAATATAAATATAAATATAAATATAAATATAAATATAAATATAAATATAAAACTCCCCATATAGTTCACCATTCTAGAATCAGCACTGTACTCAAGGTAAAAATATAGTCTTCCTAAGGAACGGTACTCAGATTTCATAGCGGGTTCATTCACAATAACTCAAAGCTAGAAAGAACCCAAATGCCTGTCAGAGGGGAATGGATAAACACCCAAATATCCACAAGTGGAACCCTACATCTGTAAGGAAGGAATTGTTAAGACAGGAAACAGCATGGGAAACTGTGAAACATTACATCAAGTAAAAGAAGCCAGACACAAAAAAACAGTCTGTGCCTCATAACCTGTTTATGTGAAATTCTTGAGCAGGCAAAGCCAGTCTTAGAAGGATAAAAAAAAAAAAAGGAATCAGTGGATTCCAGGGCTACAGTCTGGAAAGTGCTGCACAGAGTGGGAGGGGAGCGTTCAGGGGGAGGGGTAGAATATTCTTTATCTTCAATGTACTGGCTTGTGGTTACAGATGCAAAACTGAAAACAACCCCAAAACCCCACATCAGATGGTGCATTTAAAATGGGTACAAACTTTACCCCAATAAAATTATTTTTTAAAACAACCAGCCCCTTTGTTTTGCAATAGAAAAAATTAGTTATTTACATTTTGAGAATGAGACAGCTTGGTACCGAGAGGAAGGGGTTGGGTGATAGAGTTATCTGTGTACCATATGAAAAGCACACTAGAAACAAGAAGAGGCTTTGCAGAGAGTTAGCCATTTCATTTTAAAATAGACTTTATTCTTCAGAGTAGTTGTGGGCTCACTGAGCATGAAATGCAGATATTTCCAATGTAATCTCTGGCCCCCACAAACAGGCAGTCCCCCACCTCATCAGCATCCATCATCGAGTGCTCTACTTGTGAAAACTCATGAATCGGAATGGAAATATCACTGTCACCTCAAGTCCACAGTCCACATCAATCCTGGTACCGGACGCTTGATGGGTTTGTACAGATACACAGTGACAGGTCCCTAGACCATTATGACATCACTCAGAGTGTTTTCACTGCTCTAAAATCCCTCTGTACTTCGTTCTCTTCTCCTTCTCTATTCACCCCTTACAACCCCAATCCCCCTAGCAGCCACTGATGCATGGTTTCCCTTCTCAAGGCTCAGAGAGTTGCACAGGATGCAAACTGGATCCTTTCAATTAGTCATAGATAAGGTTCCTCATCTTTTCATCAGCTAGTAGAACTTTTCTTTTTAATTGCTGAAGTATCAACTTATCTAGATTGTTACAGTTATCATTTATCCATTTACCATTGCATTTAACTACTTCATTACTTATTCTTGTCACTGAGACAAAATATCTCAGGATGGCAGGAGTGCTAGGAAGCTGGTTTCACTGTCTGCAGTCTGGAAGCAAAGAGATGGAAATGTAGATCTCCTCGTATTTTCTCCCCTAAACTCAGCCTGGAAACTGAGCCCATGAAAAGGTACTGTCCATATTCAGAGTGGGTATCCCTTCCTTAAATAAAGCTCCCTGGAAACTCCCTCATGGAGTGCTCAGGTCTATGTCTCTTAGGTGATCGTAACTCCCACAAAGCAGAAAACGACAGTGAACCATCAGTTTTATTCAAAGGTTTAATCAGATCAGATCAATATCTAGGAGTATAGAGATCAACTGTGATTGAATCCAACAGTGTTAATCATCAGACCTACCTACTCAGAGTCCACAGAAATTCAATGTGGTTCTACTTTTCCTACTCTTGTATTGGATCCTATGATAAGTACCTGGTCTTGGAGTGATCCTGGCAATAAATAGAAGAGGCCAGGAAAGAAGAGAATTGAAGATCTAGGTTCTGGATTGGATGGCTTGTATTTACATAACTCAGAGAGGGCAGTAGCTCTAGACCCAGCAAAGTTTCAAGATGTCTATCAGAATGTAGAAATCAAAATAAATGACAAAAACAGGGGGTGAGGCTCAGTGTTTAAGCTGTAACATTCCCCAAGAGTGTAATTGTGTACACACACACACATACACACACACACACACACACACACACACACACACACTGTATTCTACTATACTCAATCAAACAACCCTCTACTTTCCAGAAGCAAAATGGACAGTTGTCTCCCAGCACCCACCTATAAAATCCAGTTAGCTCCCAGCAGTTGGACTTCTGTATGTATCAGAAAAGAGTGAGGATTGCTCTGGCACCAGAATAGTGGTATATCCTGATCCCAGTAGAGGGCAGCAAGCCAACTTCTACTACGATATGAATTACCAGGAAAAGCCCAGCTACAGAAATGAGGTATTAGTCAGATTTCTCAGCGATAGACCACAGGATCTGCCCCAGCTAGTATAAACAGAAAGGTGTCTATTAAGAGTTAAAGACAGATCACAGAATCATTGAAGACACAAAGGAAACAAACACTGGCAGGAGCTTCCCAGGACTCTCAAAACCACAACAGAGACCTATGTATTAAAGTCATCTGCTTCTATGTGATCAGGAAGCATCAGAAACAGGAAGCAGCCACCCCTGTCACCTACTGGAAGCCATCTCTTAAGTCAGGAAGCCACTGGCAACCTCCAATTTTATACAACCCTACTATCTTTTGCTCTACAAAATTCACTCTTACATGCAAAATAAACATACACACACACACACACACACACACATAACACACACACACACACACACACACACACACACACACACTTTATGGAAAATAATTCACATCTTCTCTAGCCATACAGGAATCTGAAAAATAACATTTGTAACTATCACCTCTTAGAATAGAAGGTAAACATACCAATCTATGTGTCTTCCATTTTTACTGGTCCTTCAACAACCAGAACATATTTATGATTTTTGTTTTTGTGTTTTAAGACAGGGTCTCACTACATAGGCCTGGCTGGCCTGGAACTCACAGAGTTCTGCCTGCCTCTGCCTCCCAAGTGCTGGAATTAAAAGCATACACCACCATACCAAGCTGGCCTCAAACTCAGATATCCATCTGCCTCTGCCTCCTGATGGTTGGGATCAAAGATGTGCTGCTGCTGCTGCTGCTGCTGCTTCTGCCACCACCATATGTTTGTTTGTTTGTTTTTTAGACATTGTAAATTGCTGAAATTTTTTGTTTATAAAACTCTGTGGCTATAGCAATAGCCAAGAGGCTTCATAAGTATGTCCACCTTTCTGCATTACTCAGAAAGGCTTACTATTTCTTTTTCTTCCATCTCTGTTCTCCGAATGCTTTCTCTGGTACCTGGGGCTAACTCCCTGGCTCTCTGATGCCCCCTCTCTACCCTGTGATGTTTATCTACCATGTGCTTTAACTCAGCGTGGCATTATTTCTTCTTTTGCTTGCCTTCCTAAATATAATATTTTATTAATTCTAGGAGAATTTCATAGTATTTTGATCATATTCACCTCCAACTCTTCCCTCAACTTCTCCAAGCAGGAATTGTAGACCATCTTCCCACCTTTCCACTGAGAGGCTAGAAGAAGTTAGACAGATTCCACAGTAGGCAGACAGACAGGGAACTGGGCCTATGGGTAGGTAATAAAGATGGTGATTTTCCAAGACGTCTAGCTTCCTCCTCGCCCTCCTTGCAACAAAAGATGGACAGCTTAATAACAAAGGCTTTGTAGGCTTTTGTCTCCCACCAGCAGGCACCCTGCTAATGGACTGGCTCAACAAGTTCAAGGCCTGCTCAGGACAGGCCACACAAGTTCTGGCTATTCAACTACACTAGTTCAATTTGTGCTACCCATATACTCATCATGAGTGTGAGGCTATCCACTGGAGGGTGATTAACCTATCAATGACCACACCCTGAAAGAACTATTGATAGTTGATGGCTATGGGTCTGAGATCATGATCTAAAATGTCAAGTGGGCTTGTGCAGGCAAAGCACCTGCTAGGATTTCATAAGTGCAGAAGTCCTGTCATGTTCACAGATAAGGTTTCACTCTAGTCCTCTCTGACCTCTGGCTATTATATCTTTCTGTTCCCTCTTATAAGAGAGTCCGTGAGCCTTGGTGGGAGAGTGGGAGTGGGCATAAATGTCTCATTTGTAGCTAAGCTCGGGAATGACTTTTTTTTTTTCTCTCCTAGTCTCTATTTTCCTCCTCTGAGCAGCTGCTGTGGTCTAGCTACAGCTTGCTTGCCCTGGGATTCTTCTTTTTAAACTCTAACAAAACTGTCCTTGACTAAACAAATAAAAAATAAAACCAAATGCCATGGCCCTTCTTGCTATGATCCAACTTTTCAGAGGCTCAAGGCCCTCTGTAGGGAAGGTGAAAGGTTATTCTGCTTACTTCACTATGGGCATACACTCATGGCTTCTTAGGCTAGAGCACAATGTTTGTCCTAACTTCAGCAGAGATTTCTAGATGTCCCCATTTTACCTAGAGCACCAAAGTTCCCAGCCACAGCAACCAGTATTCTCAGGCAGGCCAGCTCAAGAGATTTAGCAACTAGCCTGACTTTTTCTGTTCCTTGAAATTCATAAGCACTTCTTATAATCTATAAGATACATGGGTGAATATCTTGTTGACAGAGATAAAGACTTTGGATTTATAACCAGTTATATAGGTAATTTTGATCAACCAATTCATTTAACTCCTTGAGATATTAGTTTCTTACTGCTAAAGCAATCCTGCTATCAAACAAGTCAGTCAACCCTCTGTGTCTGTGCATTCCACATCTACTGATTTAAACAACCACAGACTTAAAATATTAGGAAAAATGTCTAAGTCTGATATGGTGCCTATAATCCCAGCACTGAGGATGATAAGGCAATAGGATTACTGTGAGTGGCCAAACTGATTACATAGCAAGGTCATGTTTCGAGAAACTAAAATAAATAAAAGAAGCAAACACGTACAGGTTTCTTATCTTGCCATTTTCTCTCAATTATAGCATAACAGCTATTTGAAAAGCATTTACATCATATATAGTATCATGAGTAATCTAGAGATAACTTGTAATAACAGAATATAGGAGGATGTGCATAGGCCAAATGCAAAGACAGTGCAGTTTTATATAAGAGACTGAACATCTACACATCTGGACAATTTCTGGGATCCCCAACCTAGGCCCCTGAGGATGCTGGGAAAAGATTAAATTTTATAAAACTAGCAAGAAAAGTAAGGGCAGCATACATGGCAATTTTGTGTAAGCTGGACCCGTAGCACAAGCCCGGAGTTGCAACTACCAAGTAAACTGTGGTAGGAGGATTCTAATCATGATAGCTAATCCTGGCTGTCTTCTCAGTACCTGGGAAGAAGGAACTTCAGCTGAAGAACTGTCTCCCTCAGACTGGCCTGTAGGCGTATCTCTGGGGCATTTTCTTGAGTACAAACTGATACAGGAGAGCCCTGTTCCCCACGGACATTTACCGTCCATAGCTGGGAGGGGCCTAGTGTAAGATAAGATAAATAAGAAAAGTAGTTGGACATAAGCCTTAGAGCAAGCCAGTGAGCAGTGTTCCTCTGTAGCTTGTTTCCAGTTCCTGCCCTTCTGGTGTTCCTTCCCTGAGTGGCTTCATTGATGGGCTGTAGTCTACGGTATGGAAAAAAAAAACCAATTCCTCCCCAAGTTATTCTTGGTCACGGTGTTAATCACAGAAACAAAAAGCAAACCAGGACACAAGTTAAGCTCTACAGAGTAAGTTCAAGGCCAATGTGGGTATCTTAGTAAACATTTGATCAAATTAAGAAGCAATAAATGGAAAAGGGAGAACATGATGTAATTATATTTTAATTTTAAAAAAAAGATTTAATTTTATAAAAAGCAGAAAGAAATCTGGAGATGTGGCTTGTTAGAATGTGTAAGACCTTGAGTTGAATCTTCGGTATCACAAGCACAAAAATAAAAAGTTGGGTGAATAAGCTCATTGGCCTGAGCTGGTTATCAGGATACACTTCATGAGCTAGCTCATGATCTGTCAAGACTAAAGCAACATCTCATGAGTTAATTGTGATGAAGTTATCCAGGACTGTTTACAAACTGGGTTGCGAAGGATTCTGAGTCCACTGAGTAAAAACAGTTGTTTGATAGAAATGTCTGTTGCAATTATGAAAGGTTGATTGCATCAGAAGGGCAGGAGGCTGCCACTGATGACACATACTTGACATGACTCTTCTTAACCGGTAGGTAATTATCATAATAATGTCAGATGCCATCTGAAGCAGCCATAAGAAGACAAGGCCAGTTCACTGAAGAAGCAACAGGACAGCAGCCCAAGAAGAATGGGACTTGAAGAAGCAGGGGACTTACTTGGACTAGGAGTTGGTTTCCTGCTGGGCAGTGGTGGCACACGCCTTTAATCCCAGCACTTGGGAGGCAGAGGCAGGTGGATTTCTGAGCTCAAGGCCAGCCTGGTCTACAGAGTTCCAGGACAGCCAGGGCTACACAGAGAAACCCTGTCTCGAAAAACCAAAAAAAAAAAAAAAAAAAAAGGAGTTGGTTTCCTAAACAGACAAGGGCTTCCACTGGCTGTAACTAGAGGTCTACTACTCTTGCTCCTTGTGGAAATTTCCTCCCTATCTGCCTTGCCTCCTGCCTTGCAAAATAAAAACTTGCAGGGAAATATACTCCCCTGGTGTTAGCCTCCTCCATGATCTCTGTGGCCTAGATCTCCTAAGCCCTGTTCCTGTCGATCCAAGTGGGATCTGATCTATACTTAGAGGTTTATATAGGACCAAGTACCTAGCTAAAAGCAACAGAGGACATTACTGATGAGTTGGTGCAGGAAAAAAAAGGCTGCTTTGTTGTTGCTGCTGCTGCTGCTGCTGTTGTTGTTGTTGTTGTCTATTTGTTTGTTACATATTAAGTAGTTCACAGACGATGAGAAACCATCAAGAACAGCAGAGAACAATGTGAAAGACCACTCCTCAGACCTGGGACCAGTGGACAAAAGTGCAGAATCTGGGCTATTGCTACCACTTACAAGATACGCTGCAGCCCGTGCAGCTGTCACTCTAGCCACTACTGACTGTGGAGGATACTGCCACTGCCTCCCTCAGCTGACTGGAGTCTTACAGCCTATTGATTCTTTATGTCATTTGTTTCCAAGCCAAAGTTAGAAGGTAAAGCAACTAAATGACACAGGTGTGGTCAGGCACCCACTCCTTGGAGTTCAGGAAATTTGGGTCTCGAATGTTTAGCTTTATGGTAGGGTATAAGCTCTGACACATCAGTTTAGGGGAGGGATTAAATGTTAGATGCATTTTTTTTGCTACAGTAATAACAACAGATGCAAGGAATCAGGGACCATCAAGTCACCATGTCAGATATTGCTGTGTTAATTCCAAACACCTACAATTAGACCATGATGTGGTCCACCAAAACAAAAGAAAATAAAACAACAACAACAAAAACAATTTAAAATTTCACTTCTTTTCTCCAACAGAGACTGCAAATTCACAGGATCATCTTTTTTATTCTATACCTTCAGATTATTCTCTCTTATTTTCAGTCTCCTAGCCATCAGCGAGAAGCCTGATTGACACCTGTCACTCATTCCTTTCTCTGTTTCACTCCTGAGCAAGCCATATCCTGCAACCACAGACCAAATTGGGCAGACCATCTCCTACTAAACCTTCCTTGGATTTCCCTCTTTTCCACTGTGGCCTGTTCCCTAATCCTCAACTAGCTCTGCCTTGATACTAGATCAGTCTTTTAGCTGGCCTTCACTCTGCCTTTGCTCTAGAACAAACATCCTTCATCTCTCCATCCATGCATCCACCCATTCATCTACCCATTCAACCAGCTATCTACTCAGCCAGCCAGCCAGCTAGCCAGCCAGTCAGCAAACCACCTCCCCACCCAGCAACACTGTCCACCCATTCATCTACTACTTCAACTTATGTTATTGAATGCATTGCTCTGTGCTAGCAGCATAAATACTATAATAAATGAGTCCCTGGCAGACATGATGGACACTAGTAAAACAGTTCCCCTAATAAATGCATAATCAAAGATGCCATGGAAGAAAATTACAGGTGCTATGAAAGCATCATAATGAGGCCCTGCATTGGTGAAGAGGCCAGGGAAGCTTTCCCTAAAGAGATGACCTTTGAGGAGAGTCAAAGGATGACAGAAACAACCTGACTTAGGTGGATAGGGCTAAGCTAACCAAAGGAACCAGTGAGTATGGATGTTGTCAGATAGGAAGAAGCAGAACATATTTGGAAAATCAAAAGTTTGGTATAATGGAGAAGCCTACCTTTTTGTATCATAATTCTAGGACATAATTCCAGGACAGCATGCCTGGCATTCAATAAGGGTTCCAATAGTTTGGTGAAGGAGAACATGGATGGATAGGTGGATGGATAGTAGAACTATATGGGCAAGGAGATGAAGCTGTAATTCATGGCACAACCTACAACTGAGAAGCAGAGCTGCAGCCTCCCTGCCACCTTTAATCTCTACCTAACCTTACAGCCACTCATGCCACACAGGCACTTATCACATTGCATATAATTGACTAGTTATTGTCTCCTCTTCCTCCATAATGAGTGTTTATAGGCCCTTGTCTTGTTTACCAAGAAGCCCAGCACCTAGCTCATTGCCTGCACAGAGGAAGTACTGCATATAAACATTTAATGAGTTGGTAGGCATCAAAGTCAGGAGGGCAGGAGAGGGTGGAGTTGAGAGTGAGTAAGAAGAGTCAGCTGCCAGCACAGGAGGGGCTGAAAGCCAAGTGGAGCGCACACATGCCAGTAGCATTCAGCATTCATGTCTGGAGACAGGACCAGAGCCTGAAGGTGAGCAAAGAAGCAGATGCACAGGATTTAAGGAGGAGCCACAGGGTGGGTCCATGCCATCCAGGTTATGGCGTCCTTCTGGCTGCTCTACAGGACCTGGTTTATAGCTTTCAGGTTATACCACAGCCTTCAGGAGGCCTCACCATTGACATTTAACCTTCTGCACAGACAGAGGGGGATGGGAGAGATTGTGTGTGTCCACACATCTATGTGCAGACCAAATTCCATCCCAAACACCCATGTATGAATGTCCAGATCCCCTTGACCTGTGCTGTTACTGCCCAGCCAGATGACTGACCTATTGGAGGAGTGAGCAAGTATGAACTAGAGAAGTCTGAGCCCTGGAACAGTGGCCTGTCCACCTGGAAGGACACCCTCCACCCCCAGACAAACTGAACCTTGCTGGGAAAGATAGGCATACTGGGTACCACAGATGGTTGTGGCTTGTCTGAATGCTTCCCGTTGGGTTGCTGGAAAGAAGACTCCCTATGCTGCCTATTCTGATTCTCTTGTTTTAAATTAATGGCTTTCAAAATTACCAGTCCCACCTATTTCATTCTGCCCCTTTGGCTCCTTGTGTCTGCAAAGACTATCCTGATTCTTCAATGTGCTATTTAGTAAGTACTTAATAAGAGTCCCGAGTATGTCTTAGGTACTAAGTCACCATATTGGGTTCTATTATTTATTTGTTTGTTTGTATTATTTATTTATACAGGGTCTCACTACTTAGCCTAGGCTGGCTTGAAACTCACAATCCGTCTGCCTTCGCCTCCCGTGAGGCTGAGTTTACAGATATGATCCACTGTACCCTGCCTGTACTATTTAATCTTAATGTTTTCCTTAAATGTATTTCCTCATAGGTGAAAATGACTAATGAACCAGAATTGGAGGTATTTAGGTCAGAGAAGCTGCTAATTAATTGCTTCCGAAATGCCCAGCCATGTGGCTCTTCAGAGGAGCTAGACACAAATACCAACTTGGCCCCATTTGCAGAGATGATGAAGCCCTAGGGCTTCATCTTCACACCATCACTAGCTCACTTTACATGTGGCCACTCTTTACTCTTGTCAAGGATCTCAATCCCTGAACCTCATCATTTTATTCTACAGAGGCTTCCAGGGATAGTGGTAAAAAAACCAAGCCAGCCCCAGGTAAACTGAGACAGTTGGTCAAACTCAGGTCTGCGTTCTTTTGAAGGGGTTCTTCTGGTGCTGCTTCTATTTAAATGCTAAATAAAATGGCTGCCAAGATCTGGTTGCCCCCAGATGAGCAGATCCTTATATAGACCAAGTGATGCTATGTAAACCTTACTCCCCAATTTAAAACTACCAGTTAAATAAAACTGGTGACATCCAATTACTGTGGGGAATACAGAGAGGTGGAGTTTGAGTTATCCAGTTGTGAATCACAGGTAGGCACCAAGGAGTTGGGGAGGGAGAAGGAGCACAGAGAAGATGGGAGAACAGGAGGTCTCCAGGAGTCATGGTGGACCAACAGCACATCTCAGAGTGATATGGCCCCCTAGGACACCAGACTGCTGGTCTGTGTCCAGAGAATTTCAAACAGCAAGTATTTGAGGAACAAAGTTGAGCCAATAGATAGACTAGCATTAAGAGATTTTGATAAGGGGTAATCCTCCAGTAATTATGCAAAGCCTAAAAAAAATCATAGTTTGAGTCTCATTCATTTAAAGTTAGATGGGAATAAATTTAATAAATATTATTTTACATCCTCTGTTGCAACATGTTCAAGAACTGGCAGTTTGGACCTGTCAGAGAGGGAGGGATGGTGTCTGCTACGCACAGGAACTGGCTCTTCAATCAGGCACTCAGGCCAGGCCACTCACACCTTGAAACCGCTGACTCAACCAAACCTGGGCAGTCATCCTGGCAGCAACAGGAAAGGCAGCTTCAAGCTCTGAAGAGTGGAGACAGACCTGCTGCTCTGGTTTATTGCTACGTGCCTCACTGTAGCAGAGACCATTGCACAGTGAAGCTCAGTAAGCGAGCGAGCATTGACCCTAGTCTCTTTCTCTCTAGTGAGAGGCTTGGAGTAAATCTTTGAACCATGGTCTCACAAGTTACTCTCCTCAATTCTCCTGTCCTGCCATTAAGCCTCATAACAATCCTCTTCCATCCCTACCTCAAGGGACAGCCTAGGAATTCCTTGTTGCCTAAACCCAGGCCACCATAATTGTCACAGGGACTCTGTAAGGCTCTACCCAGGCCCTTTTGGCCAGTATCCAACAATATCCCATTGCCTTTTACCCCTGAAGTGACTGTGCCCTGTGTCAGCCAAACTTCCTGTGACTCAGGGCTAGGATTTTCACACCCTCCTCAGACCTCTAGTGGGTGGTCGGGCTTCCTCACTCTCAATTTCAGGATCTGCTTCCAGGCTATGCATGCCTAGGAAATCTGTGTATAGATTCTATAGATAGACCCTCACTCAGCTACACCCTCAGGGTCAGTCATAGTTAGCCAAGCCAAAAGGTGAAAATGAAGCCCCAAGGAAAGGGTTAATATTTCCTCTTCCTAATTAATACATTTGCCACCAGCTAGCTGCTCCACTCCCCACAAACACTATCCCCCCCCTTCTTCTCTCTCTTTCCTTCTCCCTCTCTCTCCTCTCCACCCCCCCCTCCTTCCCCAGTTATTTTCACAGCTTGCTCTCTCCCACTGTCATGGCTTGCTCAGCTGTGCAAAATATCTGGATCCTCTTGACCTGTGCTGCTCCTTCCAGCCAGGTGATTGGCCTATTGGAGGAGTGAGCAAGTATGTATGAGAGAAGTCTGAGTCCTGGAGCAGTGGCCTGTCCACCTAGATGGAGACCGCCCCGCCGCCGAGACAAATAGAACCTTGCTGGGAAAGACAGCAACCCCGGGTACCACAGATGGTTGTGACTTGTCTGATTGCTTCCAGTCAGACAAATAATAGAATCCTGTATGGTAACTTAGTACCCAAGGCATACTGGGTACTCTTACTAAATACTTACTAAATAGCAGGAGCTGTTTGTAGCCTCACAGCTTCAAAGCTGGAAGGAACTGGGTGGGTCACTGAACCCTGCTTCTCAGCTGTATGGAAATCTTGCTATACTGTGCTATGCACACCACAGGGCTTCAGCTTTGGCTCAGCTCTGCCTCGATGAGTGTTCCTTTCTTCTCCCATGGGTAGCTGATACTTGGAAAAGCCTCCAGCATCCCATATTAATCTCTTTGAAGGACACAGATCTTTGTGGTATGTGTTGTGTGATCCAATGCTTGATTCTGGTAAGCCTTACCCTATTGGTACCATTGAGAGTTGGGGTGACATCTCCCTCCCATGATGCAACCATATCCAGCTATACCAATCAAGATCCCAGCATGGCTCACTCAAGATAAGACAATGTGAGGTAGGGTCTTAATTACAGTTCTATTGCTATGAAGAGACACCGTAACCAAAGCATCTTAGAAAGGAACACATTTAATTAAAGGCTTGCTTACAGTTTTAAAGGGTGAGTCTATGATCATAGCTGGAAGGATGGTTGCAGGCATGGTGCTGGGGGTATAGCTGAGAGCTGACATCTGATCCACAAGCACCTGACACCCCCACAACACACCTCTAACAAGCCCATACCTTCTAATCCTTCCTAAACAGTTCCACCAACTGGGAACCAAACAGTCAAATATATGAGCTTATGTGGGCATTCTCATGCAAACCACCACAGGTAGATTTTATTTTCAAAAGGAACACTGCTCAAGTTGAGGAGTGGCTATAATGAAAGCTCAGCCACCTTCCTGAAGTAGCAGTAGTCCTTAGGTATGAAACTAGAGAAGGAGGCTGGTTACAAAGCCGAGAAAGTGGGTCAGCACGCTGGAGATGGGCTATCAGTACCATCCACGGGCTTTCAAATACTCTCTCTCCACCAACCCCACCACCCAGAGTCAGAAGACAATGCTAAGATAGATCTCAGCAGGGAAGGCCTTTCCAGTAGAGTTTTCAAGACCAATTGTACACCAGGGGCTGTGCTCCAGGGGCTGTGGAGCAGGGAGACTGAACTTTTGTCATTAGATCTAAAAGCTGAGTGGGGAAAAAAGCAAGTGAGAATTGTGAGAGTTTATCATTCCAAATGTGATTGACTAGAGCAGGAGGCATGGAAGAAGGGCACAGAAGGGTGCCTGCCTAGGAGAAGAGTGCCTGGGGCTTACTATAGTCTTCAGCTGAGGTCTGGCTATGTCACTCTCCAGGATTTCTTTGCTGCCCCAGGCTGAGGACCCATTTCCTCACAGAAAGAACCTGTCTGACTGGACTCTCCATGTCAGAGTAGATGATGACTCTGAGCTGCTGAAGTTTCTTTGAGCCTGGAGCCTTGTTTAAGAGGTCTATACACTGTCTAATCAGCAACTCTAGCCCCACATGTCTCAAACTAGAAGGTGCATAAAAATTCCCCAGGGGTCTTGTTAAAATGACAATACTGATCCAGTGGGTCCTGGTGGACTAGGAAATCCTGTTTCCAACAAACTCCCTGATGGTACTGGTGCTTCCAGGTCACAAGCCATACAAGCAGCAAGGCTTTAACATAGCGGTTCTCCAGCTAGATAGAATCTGAACCACTTGGAGCTTTGAGGGAGTGAAATGCAACCAGTGTAGGATACTAGGCCAAGCTATAGCTAACAAACCTTTGATAGCAGTCCTTGCAGGAACTCCTCTCTTCTGGTATCCATTGATATCCTCCTTCCCTCCTTCCTTCCTGTCCTCATGACAGCACAGAGAAGGCTGGCCCACAAGCTTGGACCACAGTTGCTTTTCACATGGAATAAACAAACATTCTGCTTGCCCACTGATGACCAAGGTTCTCAAGAACAATGCTATGATTGGCAAAGACAGTGGGAAGGGTGAAAATGAAAGGAAGGAGCCCGGAGGCGGGTGGCAAGGCAGCTGATATCCTCTTCCACATCACTGAACCCCAGGTGGGATGAAGCGAAAGACTTTTAGAGCTTCTTCCAGGCTTCTGCTCAACAAAGCCAGAGCATCACTGCCATGCACAACCTTCTGGAATATGGCAAACAACCTTAATCTGGGACTTGGTTCAATCCAAGGCTTTTGCTGGGGGACTCAACTCGATTTCATGGATCTCCCATGATACTTCTTGTCATCCTCTAATTCTGGTTTCCCTCCTCCACAGGTCCACCTTAATGCCGACATCTGTAGTCCCTACTACCTAGAGCAGAGTTGTCATGCAATGGTCCACAGGCCAGATTCATTCAGCTACTACCAAAAGTATGGGCGCGAGGAAATATAATTTCACATTCCATTATTTTGAACCTCAAATGTTGTCCCTAATGTATTATGTCCTTTGTAGCTTTATTATTGTTATTATGATGATGATGATGATGATGATGTTATGGCATTTAAACTCATGCTTTTTATTTACAAGTCTAACAACAAAACTTACATGTGAATAAAGCAAAGTTAGCTTTTATCAAATTTTTTACAGTAGTCATTTGTGTGTGTGTGTGTGTGTGTGTGTGTGTGTGTGTGTGTGTGTGTGTAAGAGAAAGAGAGAGAGAGAGAGAGAGAGAGAGAGAGAGAGAGAGAGAGAGAGAGAGAGAGAGAGAGCGCACACACATACTCACATACTAGGAATTGAACACAGGGCTTCATGCACACTAAGCAGATGATCTACCATGGATCTATATGCTTAGCTACTGAAAAACTTTCTTTCTTTAAAAAAAAAAGTCCTTGAGGAGCGGAGGAGATGACTAAGTGCACAGAGTGCTTGCTCTACAAGCATCAGGGCCTGATGTGCTATCTCCAGCATCAGATAAGAAGCTGGACATGCCTGGAATGGTGGCACACACCTTTAATCCCAGCACTTAGGAGGCAGAGGTACATGGATCTCTGTAAATCTGAGGCTAGCCTAGTCTACATAGCTAGTTCCAGGATAGCCAGGGCTACACAGAAGGACCCAAGTCCTGTCTCAACAAAACAAAACAAAACAAAGGCTTAGTGTGTGTTCATGTACTTCTAACCCCAGCACTGGAGGGTAGAGGAACTCGGATCTTAAAAGCCCTCTGGTTAGCCAACATAACCCAAACAGTAGGCTTCCAGTTCTGTGAGAGACCCCGACTTAAGGCAATAAGGCAGAGAATGGTAAAGAAAGAAAGCTTGCATTTGGTTTCCATGTGTGCATGCATAGGTATGTGCACTTACATACACTCACATGTAACACACATGTATACACACACACATAAACAAAATGATGTACATTTTTTTAAAAGCACTCTTGGTAGCTGCCCCTAGAGAAGCTCACAACTATACTGAGGTATGTGCTATTCTTTCCTTAAGCAATTCTCTCTCACACTAATGCCCATGTTAAAAACTATGCTGCGGTCTTCGCTTGATAAATTCCAAGTCAGCTTTATAAGAAAAGCAGTGTTACGGCAGCTTTCAGTGCTATCAGAACAGTCTCTAGCTTTGGAGGAGAAGCATGCATACTGTTCTTCTAGTTTCACTTTCTCAACTATCCATCGAGATTGAATAAGTTTACAATTTGTTTTGCCAACTTTCTTCTTCTGCACCCATGCTCACATATACTAAACCAACTGTTTTGGTTTCTCATCAACAATTTATCTATGATAGTATTCATTTATCTATTGTAAAAGACAAGCAATTTTTAGCTAGGACTGAGCTGTATAAAACGGATGAGCACTGGTCCGTTGTCCCACCAGTGCTAAGCATTTTGTAAAGATTGTTCACACTTAATTAACGGAGGAAGAAGATATCCCTATCTGCACTTTAAAGATAAGGAACTAAGTCTCAGAGAACTAAATCACTTAAATTCACCTGGGAAGTTGAAAGACCCACAATGTGAGCCTACCCCTGGAGGTCCACTACTCTAACCACTTAACAACACTGTTACAAGGGTCTTATAATTTGAATTCTCTGAAGTTCGTTGGCTGACTCATTCATTTAGCAAATATTGAAGGCCCATAGGGGCAAGCACCTATCTGCCTAGTGTCCAGAGTAATGGTGATGTTGCTAGGGAGACAGTGATAAACTCTCCCCACTGCGCTGAGCAGGAGCTGTGTTTCAGACTGATAACGGACACCAGACTAGGGGAATGAGCTGGTACTGGATCCTGGAAGAAGTAGATGAATGGAGAGGACTGCTAATACACGCTGTGGCTTTAGTAGGAGAATGTCCCCAACCTTCTGTGAGCCAGTGGAGTTAGATATGAGAACAAACAAGGTAACTTCACACACACACATACACACACACCTCCTAGAGACTTTTCTATAGACCACGCCCAGCTGGAGGGCAAAGATCACGAGTGTTCATAGAAGAACTCCATGTGGCTCAGCCTCTCAGAGAAGTTTTGGAGGAAAAGAACATGGAAAAGTTACCTAAAGAGATGATCAGAAAAGGACAGAAAATGCTGCCTTTTGCACATCAGCACTAGGTTCACAGCACTGGCTGGGTATCTATGTGTCTTCCTTGACGTAAAGCAGCATTCATTAGCTTGAGACTTGGCCAAAGCAGGTCACCAATACACATCTGTAGGAGACAATATGGGTTAGTGGTGTCTGAGGTATTACTTAAATGAGTAAGTGAAATAAATATATTCTTAAATGAAAATTTTATTTTAGAGTAGTTTATATATTGAGATTTATTTTGGAGTTCTAGATTTACAGAAAAAATGATTCTGTAGAGTTCTCGTTTAACCTAGTATTAGCATCTTGTACATTTGTCACAATTACTGACGCAGCACTGGCACATTATTAACTGGAGTTACACATCATTCAGATTTCCTCAGTGTCTATACAGCATCCCTCATCTGTTCCTGGGTCCACCCCAGGACATCAAGCTATATTTCACCATCAATGTACCCTCAGGGTCTCCCAGAGGATAAAGATTCTTGCTTCCCTTGTCTTTGATGACCTCAACCTTGTCAATATCAGTCAGCAATATAGTAGAACATCTTTTGTTGGGGCTGATTTTATTGTTTTCTAGTGATTAGAAGAGGAAGACTACATGTATAAGAACTTCTCAGAGGACAGACTACCAACTGTGACTTTCCTGATGGACCTTGGTCCATGGGTTTGACTTATGTTATTCAAGGCTGCCCATTGTGATTTCTCCAAGATCCATACACTGTGTGACATGGCACACATGAGGATGTGGGAATCCCACTTGATCTTCTTAGTCATCAAATATCTCTATGACTGGCTTGGAATGTTTGCATGGGAGATCTGTCCATTTTCCATCATTTATTTATTTAATTTTTTTATTTTTATTAGTGTGAACGTGTGCATATTTTCTACTTGGTTCTAATTCAATTCTATATTATTCACTTTGTTATTCAAATTATCCTTGTCTTGGATACTGATGACTCTTTCAGTTAGCCCTGTGTCCCTTTGACACTCCACTAAGATAGGGATTTTGTAAGTGGCTTTACTTTCTGACAATTCAAGATAATCTACAAGTACTCTGTATACTTCTGGCCTCAAGTTTAAAGAGCCTTATTTCCTATTCTCTTTCTTCCTTTCTTGGGAAAAGCAATCAAAACTAAGATCTGGGGTTAGCTGTCCTAGTGGTTATCAGGGTGCCATGACTTTTAGGTCTTCTCAGGTAAGAGAGCAAGAAAATATTTGTATACTAATGAACATATTCATTACATATATAAAGATATATAAATATCCCTATATGTCCATATATATATATTAGATATAAGTCCACACTGAGTCTTGAATTTGAAACTAATCTAGCTCCCTATGTATCATTTTTTGTCGTTCTAACAGGTGCTCAGCAGTACCTCATATTATTTAATGTTTACTTATGTGTTTATATGTATATATACATGTGTTTGAGGCAGGATCTCATGTTGTATCCCAGGTTGGCCTCAAACCTGTATCATTCCAGGCATGAGCCACCATGTCATCTCAATGACTGCCAGGGTGGTGGTTAGGGTTGTTTTATGTATGTATGTATGTACTTATTCATGTTTAATTTTATGTTTTATTACATTTACTTACTTATTTAGAAGGCATACATACGCCACAGCAAGCATGTGGACGTCTAAAGGTCAGCTTTCAGCAGTCAGTTCTCTCCTTCCACTCCATGGGTCCCAAGGATCCCAGCTGTCTGCTTGGTAGGAGGTTCCTTTCCCCTCTTGTGTAGCCAAGGCTGGCCTTGAACTCCTGAGCTTCCTGTCGCTGCCTCCCAAGTGCTGCAATGGCAGACATGTACTTTGTTATTGTTTTCATTGCCATTTCCCTAATGAAAAATGGTGTCGGAAATTCTTTTATATACTTATATGCCACCTGTACACATTCTTTATTAAGGTTTCTATTTGGATATTGGTTCTATTGGAGGAAATGTAAAATCTAGTTGGACATTCACTTATCATTGATTTATTTGTATATTGGGGTACAAGTCCTTTATCAATGTGTTTTGCCAATCTTTTCTCCAGATCTGTGGCTTATTTCTTCATTCACAGAGCAAAAGCTAATTTTAATGAAGTTCAACTTATCTATTTTTATATATGGATTTTATGTTATATCTAAGCCCACCAGCAAAGTCATCTTTAAATGATTTCCTCTATGTTTTATTTTTCTTCTAGAAGTTGTATGTAATGGATTTTACACATATGTCTATGATTCATTATAAGCAAATGTTTCTAAAGGCATCGGGTATGACATAGGTCCATTTCCCTGGCAGATTCTCCATTATTCCACCAACATCTGTTGAAAAACTCTTCTATCTACACTTAATTACTTTTGCACATATGTCAAAAATAGTTGATTATATCTGTATGGGCATTGAGATGGCTTTATCAAAGAATATAATAAAAATATTTATAATATAAACACAAGAATACAATCAGGCTTAGGGCATGATTTAGACTAACCAATTAGTATAGTGTTGGTTTTTACTACTCAACGTGTCTATATCTTTGGCAGTGTTTTCAAATTACAATAGAATAATAAAATAAACCATGATACATATGTGTGATATTTGGCCAGATCCCATTTTGGACATGCTATAAAACTACTTGTAGAAAGGTGAGGGCTAAGAGGATAGGAACTCCACAGGAAGAACAACTGAGTCAACTAACCTGGACCATTGGGGCTCCCAGAGACTGAACCACCAACTGAAGAGCAGGCATGGGCTGGACCTAGGACCCCCACACACATCTAGCAGAAGTGCAACTTGGTCTTCATGCTGGTTGACCAACAATTGGAGTGGGGGCTGTCCCTGAATCTGCCCATAGAACTCATTCCCCTAATTGGGCTGCCTTATCTGGCCTCCGAGAGAGAGGAAGGGTCTAGTCCTACAGTGACTTAATGAATGGAGTTGGGGGGAATACTGGTTGGGGAAAATAGGGAATCTGTGTGAGGGGTTACTGGGAAGAGAGGGGGGTTGATATCGGGATATAAAGCAAATTTTAAATATATTAATTAATTAATTAATTTTAAAAAACCAAAAGCTAACCTATGGAGATGGCTAAATCAGTTAAGGTGTCTGCTATGCTGGAGTTCAGTTGGACATACATATCTGTAACCCCGAGCTTGGAGTGGTAACAGGCAGATTCCCTGGAGCTCATTGTCCATCAAGTGCAGTTAATTGGTGACTTCAGGGTTCAGTGTCTCAAAGGTAAGGTGAGAGCAATTGTGGAGGAGCCTCATGTCAACCTCTGGCTGACACACACTTATGAGCACATATATACATCCATACTTGCATACACACAGACAACACACACGCACTTAGTATGATGATCATTCTTAATTGTCAGCTTGATGAGATCTAGAATCATCTGGAAGTTAGGCAAGCCAAATGGCATCTTTGTTTTTCATGCAGTGGAGTGCTACAGAGATGACGATATCTCAGGTCAACCCTAGTATCTGCAATTATCCTTTTTCCAGTAATTTATTTATTTATTCACTTTACAGTTGAGCCCTCCCACTCCTCTCAGTTCCCCCCTCACACTGCCCCTCCCTCACCCCTTCCTTTTCTCCTCTGAGAAGATGGAGACCCACCCCTCCCCAACAATCACCCCACCCTGGCACATCAAGTCACTGCAGTACTAGTTACACCCTCTCCTACTGAGGCCAGACAAAACAGCCCCGTTAGGGGAATGGGATCCACAGATAGGTAACAGATTCAAGGACAGCCCCACTCCAGTTGTTGGGGAGATCCACGTGAAGACCGAGCTGCACATCTATTACATATGGTTGCCAACTATGTTTATGAGGCATACAATGCTAGGTATTTTGAGGGGTTTTGTCTAATGAGATTTGATTCAGGGAGGCACATACTAAAAGAAATACAATTCAGAAAATACAGATGGCAGGAAGTTAGTAAAGGAGGAAAAAACACCAACATGAAAGTCATGGGGTTTTCACACAGAAGAGAAACATTCACAGTCTGAATGACTTTATAGATGAGACTGTAAGAAAATACTTTTACTTCATCATCTCAAGAGAAGTGATCAGGCTGGAGACATGGTTCTTCCAGAGTTCCTAAATTCAATTCCCAGCAACCACATGGTGGTTTACAACCATCTGTAATGGGATCTGATGCCCTCTTCCGGTGTGTCTGAAGACAGCTACAGAGTATTCATATATATGGCATAAATAAATCTTTAAGGGGGGGGAGTGATCAGTGAGTACACCTTTAATCCTAGTACTAGAAAGGCCAAGGCAGGCAGATCTCTGTAAGTTCAAGACCATCTTGGTCTACACAGGCAGCTCCAGGCCAGCCAATATAGTAATATCCTCATTTTGAAGAATAGGGGAATATGTTCTGGTGAAACCTTTAGGAAGAAAGTAAAATTGAATAGCACAAAATCAACTGGAATTCATAAAAAAGTAAAAGAGATAAATAAACACAATAAGATAACAGAAATAGTTAATTTCTAAACCCTGATTAAAACTGGTAATGGTCACAACTAGAGAGAACAGCCCTGCATGGGCAGAGTAGGGCCATGTAGTATTGAGGATGATTAACATGACCCCTGGCTGGGCCTGGCTGCTGACTAGAGAGGCTCCATGGAGCAGCATTTCCTGCCTTTATGTAATACATCAGACTATTGTCCTTGATATTAGATCCATTTCTCATCAGCAGACTCATTTAAGCCAAGTTCATAAAACCGAATTAAAAACCTAAGTTCCAATTTATAAATTAAAAATGAGAAATATAACTAAGACTAAAACAGGGCCCAATCATATATATTAACTCACAGCAACAAAAGTCTGTTAAATAAATTAGACCTGTAAGAACTAGGAGAGCCTTAGAAAATTGAAACTGGACACTCTAACTAGGCAGTCTAGTGCATTTATCTACTCCAGCACTGACCCTGCCCACCCTAAGATGATACTGAATTGGCTACAACTCTCCCTTTCTTTGACACATGTTGTCTTCAGATATATTGTTGTATTCAAAAAGGATATATTAAACATAGTGGTGCATGCTTATAATCGCCATACTCTAGAGCAGCGGTCTTCAACCTTTGAGGGTAAAATGACCCTTTCACAGGGATCATCTAAGATCATTGGAAAGCTCAGATATTTACATCATAATTCATAACAGTAGCAAAATTAGTTATGATGTATCAATGAAAATAATCTTTTGGTTGAAGGTCACTGCAACATAAGGGACTGTATTAAAGGGTCACAGCACTGTGAAAGTTGAGAATCACTGCTCGAGGCTGAAGCAAGAAGATTGCCACAATGTCAAAGCGAACCTGGGCTACACAAGAACACCTTATCTCAGAAGCAAGGTGTATGGCAAGGGTAGGAGCCACTATACTTAGTTTCATAGTCCAAAGATAGAGGTCCAAGTCCATAGACAAGTTTTTGGTAATCTAGGAATTTCTAATCTAGATGGAAATATTTTACTTGTGATTCGTGCCATTATCTGGTAGATTTGCAGCCAAATTCTTGGCAGGCATTTTTATGTCTTAGTGCTGACAGTCAACTCATACTAGCCCTGGAGTGCTGAGAATACAAAACTACATTAGCAATAACATCCAAAATCTCAGTAATACTAGTGATGTCTTAATAAGTATCTATATTATCAAAATTGATAACCAGGTGAGGCAATACATATCTCCAACCCTAACACTAGAGAGACTGAAGCAGGAGGACCATAATTCTAAAGCAGGCCTGGACACATAGGGAGATGCTGTCTTAACAACAAAAGATGTTGCTAAACACAGAGAGAAGCTGGGTGTGACGCTTCATACACATGAACTCAGCACTCAGGAGTTGGAGGCAGGAGGATCATGAGTTTATGGTCAACTTTGACTATATGGTATGTTTTAGGCAGTCTGATCTTCATGAAACTCTGCCTATAAAGCCCCAAACCAACCAAAAAGAAAAACACAAGAAACAACAAACAACAAACAAAATCTACGGAATGAAAAAATTCTGACCATACCCAAATCAAACAGAGAATGATAAACTTATCATGATTAATATTGGAAACCAATTTTACATGTGGACAATGTAAGTATTAAGGAGCCTGACTGTAAGTGTGCTATGAAGGATAGAAATAATAAACACATCAATTTTTAAAATTATCTATGGGTACCTGCACCAGGCCATGGGTATTCCTGCAAGTAGTATCAAAACCCTTCCTAGCTACCTCCAAATTAAATTGGGGGAGGGGGCAACAAGATAGCTCAGTGGGAAAAGGTGTTTGCTGTGTGAGGTTGGTGACCTGAGCTCAATCACAGTAACCACGCAAAGTGGAAGGAGAGAACCACCTCTGACCTCTGACCTCTGACCTCCACTTGTACACAGTGGTCTGTGTAATAATAATACATTACTTTTAAAAGAGGGCTAGGGGTGTAGTTCAGCAGCAGGGTGTTAGCCTAGCAAGAGAAAAGTCCTACTTAAACTCCAGCACTAAAACAAAACAAGATAAGCATAATATAAGTGAATCATTAATAAGAAATATAACATTCACAAATTGTTCTCTTTAATATTTCACTGAATTATTATCAAGAAAAAAATGCTTGAGAAACGTTTTATTTAAAAATCTGAACACCTCCTGAGAAAAAAAGATTTCTTTTTTTGTTGAGGCAAGCTTCACTATGTATATAACCTACTCAGCCCTCCAACTCACAATCCTCCTGCCTCGGCCTTCTGGATGCTGGGATTACAGGTGTGCATCCCCAGGCCTGGCCATGAAATAGAATTTATTTCATTTTGAGACAGAGTCTCCATAGCCCTGCCTGTCCTAGCACTCCCTCTGTAGATCAGACTGCACTCTAAAACAGAGATCCATCTGCCTGTGCTCTAGAGTTCTGAGATCATAGAATGGGCCATCACACCAGCTGACAGGTTCCTGAGCAAGTAATTGACATTCTGCGGAAGTATAACTATTCCTCCCTGCTCCCTAATTCGTTTTCAGTAAATGCAATCTTAGAAAGCTCAAAATTATTCTTTATTTATTTGAGTCCCCCCCCACTCCTACCCCCACAGTCACCCCCCAGGAGGAACAACACAGGGTCCCATATAGCCCTAGCTGGCCTCGAACTTGCCACACAGCTTCTCCTGACCTTCCTGACTCCATCTCCCAAGTACCTGGATAACAGGCTCATGGTATCATTCCTTACTTTCAAATATTTTTTTCTGAAGTTAACCTAGAAACATAAACAGATCAAATATTCACACAAGATACAGAAGAGCAATGGATGGTGATGGTGGAGAGGTATTAAGAACATGATTAAAATGTCATGAGTGATAAGGGAGAAATGGCTGAAGGAGAATACCAAGGCTAGAATAAGGTAGCTTAGTTTGAAGACCATGACAGATAAATGCTAACATATGCTAAAGGCCTTGTACAAGAGCATGGTAACTGAGACCCTTGTTAGTACAGTTGACTAGAGACTTGGAAATGGACCAAATCTCTATCATTACTTCACAACCAAAAACTCAGCAAACCTCAGAAAATGATTTCTGCTACATTAAGAAGGTGAAAAATACTATTTTTATTTAATTCAGTAAGCACTACTGTATAAGAATAATAAAATATGAGGGCAAGCAGGCTGGAACTGGAAACTTCTGCCCTGCTGGCTAACCCCCATCATGCTGGAAGGTACTTTGCAGGCTACTTGGGCAACTTGTCATCAACAGTCTTATTCAGAAATAGACTCGGAGTGCAACTTTACCAATTGACCAGGAAGGTTGTGCCTACTGATGCAATAGTGGCAAATCTGTTATAAGGGAAACAAAACACTTTCTACTTGGATTTGATGACCACTCCACAGGAGGGAATCCATGCCTAGTACTGAATACCTTATAGTGGGGGAGGTCATAAGTCTTCATGAGGAAGTTACTGCTGTTGTTTTGTTAAATGGACATGATATACCCATCAACTTGTCTTCTAGATAATTATATTTATGGCCATATAGATTAGTGCTACCATGGGCTTAGGTCAGAGAAACTTCATTTAGCTGTGTCAGTGGTAACTGCGGAGACTCATAACTGGTCAAAGTGATGATAATAAGTGACTGTTGAAAACTCAGTCGTAAATGGGATATCTATATCAGCCTATAATGATTTTAATGAGAAATGTCCTGCAAAGGCTCAGATACTTGTACATGTATTCCCTGGTTGGTGGAGTTACTGGTGATGGGCTTTGAGATATTTTAGCTTCACCCTACTTCCTGTTCCATCTCCCTGTTTTTGGTTTCTGTTGAGGGTGTGATCTCTCAGCTTCCTGTGCCTGTTGTCATATCAGCTGCTTGTTGCCAGGCCTCCCCTGTTCTTATGGACTCTCTATCTCTCTAGAAATGTAAGCCGAAATAAACTCTTTCTTCCATAAAGTGCCTTTGGATATGGTCTCTTATCTCCAGACATCAACAGAAAAGTAATTAATATACACTCCCTCCAAGGATCAGGGAATATCTTGAAAGGACAGGTGAATGAAGGTAAGAGCTGGAGTAAAACGGGAAGGGTGGAAGGCTGACTTCTCGGTACAATATGGCTGCTGTACTCACTATAGCTGCGATCACCTGGACAAGATATGGCCTGTCAACATCCTGTCATGGAGTGGGTAAGGGCTCCTGGGGTCACAGCTCTACCTGAGGGTTTATATATCATTAATAATTGGTGGTAGAGGAAAAGACTTTCATTTAAAAGTTTATTTTATTATTGTGTTTGGGTGTAGGTTCAAGATTGGTGTGCGTGCATGTGTGCCACTGTGCACACAAGAAGATCATAAGACAACTTTGTGGAGTTGGTCTTCTTCTACCTTTATGTGGGCTCTAGGGATGGAACTCAGGCTTACACAGTCAGAAGCACTTACTGACTGAGGTATTTCACTGGCCCTAGGGCTTGAAGAAACACTTTCTTCAGTGGCATAGCATAGGTACTCATGCTTCTTGTAATGTCTATTCCTGGTTGTCAACTTGACTATATCTGGAATGAACTACAATCCAGAATTGGAGGGCTCACCTGTGATCCAGATCTTGAGGCTGGAAGACACAAGTTTCTGACCTGGATCTTATCTTGGCATGGAGAACTTGAGGTATAGTAGCCATGAAAATCTTAGGCCCAGGCAAGGTAATACACGCCTTTAATCCTAGGAGACTGAAGCAAGGACATCTCTGACTTCAAGGACAGCCTGGGACAAAGCAAGTCCCAGATCTAGGCGGTGTGGTACATACCTTTAATCTGGGCCATGTCTTCTGCTGTAGGCCTACATAAGAACATTGGAAGAAGGAAGATGCACTCTTTTTCCCCTGCTTGCACTAACTTGCCAGCACATCTGTTAGAATCTTCTTCAGAAGACCAGCTGAAACAACTAGCCTTATGGGACTGAGCAACTACTAGATTCTTGGACTTCCCATCTACAGCTGCCCATTGTTGAGTTAGTTGGACGACAGACTGTAAGTCATCACAATAAATTCCCTCAATATAGAGAGACATTCCGTAAGTTCTGTGACTTTTGAGAACCCTGGCTAATACACGTCTATAACTAATCCTAATGAAACTGATCAGATTACAAAAACAAACAAAAAACTCACCTGAAAGTGGAAGGGGGTTAGTTGGGGAAAGAAGGAAACCAGTAAGAGTGGGAGGAGGGCAATAGGGTAATGGGAGAGGGTGTCTATGACTGCAACATATTAAACCCATGTATGCAAATGTCACAGTGAAACCCATTATTATCTAATACTGATATATGATGATAAAACACCAAGAACTAAAAAAAAAAATAAAGTGTGAAAACAGGTGAAGAACGTTAATTTTGTCTATAGAAGTCAAGAAAGTCTTCCTCAAGGAGCATGTGTTTATACTGGGTTTAGAGGGAATCATAGGGGTTTTGTGGGAATAAATAAATGCAAAGCAGTAAATTCATAAAAAAGAGCAACATCTAGAGTGGCAAAGGGTAGGTCTAAGCACCTTACTTAAGTATATTGCCCTTCAACTATTTCAAAGCAGTATGTCAACATGGTGGCAATTTAAACCAGTGGCCCTCAAAGTGTGAGCCATAAATACCAGGGGCTGGGGAGAGGTGTCTTTGAAAGATCAAAGTTAGCTGGATGAGGTGGCTCATGCTTAATCGCAAAATGTGGGAGGTAGAGGCATGTACATCTTCTGTTAAAGGTGAACCGAGGCTGGAGTCTACAGTATTTTCTTTTTAAGGTTTATTTTATGTGTGTAAATATTTTGCTCCCATGTATGACTATGCACCACATGAATGCCTGAAACCATCATAGGTCATAGCAGAGCATCAGACCCCCTGAACCTGCAGTTATGGACAATTGTGAGCTCCCACAGAGATGCTGGGAATAAAATCAGGGTCCTCTGCAAGAGCAACAAGTGCTCTTAATGGTGGAGCCATCTCTTCAATTCCTGAGAATTTTTTTTTAAGTTCACAGTTATTTTCATTAAAATGTCAAGTCATTTTCTGTTCTTTTCATCTTAAGCTATTCAGTGGTGATTATCAGAGGCTACGTGGTATGCGATATCAGAAATTGCTGGCTGGAGAGAAACAGGATGGTCACTAGAGCCCAGGAATTCCAGACCTGCCTGGGCAGCAGATAGAGATGGCAGCTCAAAGTTAGTTAGTTAGTTAGTTAGTTAGTTAGTTAGTTAGTTAGTTAGTTAGTTAGCTAATAATATAAAAGCCAAGCTGTCTTATGTTAAATAGAAAATGGAAGAGAGGCAGAGATACTCCAGCACAATTGCATTCTTCCTATTAGCATAGTCGAGAAAGTCATGGTTAGTTTTCATTTTAAAAAAAAATGTGAACATGTAAATAGGCGATTGTTACTTTTCAATTAATTAATATTTGAAGAATTGATAGATATCCATATAAATGAAGTGGGATTGTTGTTGCTGCTGTTTTTCAGTTCTCAATCATTTTTAGGAATATGAGGGGATTCTGAGAGCAGAAAGTTTGAGACCTGTGCCAGAAAGCATTAGAGGAAGTGAGATTGCAAGGTAGGTCAGGAAAGCTTCTCTAAAGGACAGCACAGGCAGAAACTATGCTCTGGGCACATTCCTCCCTCCAGGTCCAGCCCCATTTACATTAGAAGTGGCCATGCCCTTGGACATGACTGAACCTGAAGATAAGCAGAACAGATTAACATGCCCACAACTCTACAAACTCCTGGCTTCAAAAAGAGGGCTTCATCTCCCTGCCTCTTGAATTTGGGTCAGTCTTGTGCTTCTGCCATAGATGTTGACTTGTCTGAATTAGAAAAGTCTATATCCTACCTAGAAGCTCTTTAACTTCCTTAGCTGAGGTGGCCCCACAAAATCAGTGAACACTGGACCTCTATTCTTAGAGCAAAGTGGGCTATGTCTGACATTGGGAGAACGATGCTGTTTCTATGCCAATCACGCAGGGGTCATAAGAGAATCAATACTTTTGGTTGGTAAAAGGTTACAAGATAGAGAGAAAGAAAGACAACAGGCCCAGAGCTGGTATGAGTCCTTCTTCAGTTGGTCTCCATGGCTCACGACACTTGTTTTCACTTTAGTCAGACCCTTGGTCCTATGCATACTTACTCTGACACGTGGGCCCTGCATTATTAATGCCCTAATAAGATTTGTTAAGGAACAAGTTTCCATTGTTCAACTCATGGTCCTAAGGTCCCAATACCAGTCCTTAAACTCTACTCAAGGATTTGAGATGGACCCTTACTTAAGGGGGGAACGAGAGGACCTAATTTACTCCATTTCAGAATAGGCAGCTATGTTAGCTTTTTCCTAGAAAGGACAATCTCCCAGAAGAACAGCCCAGGCTTCTCAGAAAAACCACAGTCAATCAGTAACTGCCCAACATTTGGTCGGGGCATATAACAGATATAAAAAAAAGTCCCTATAAGGTAACCCTCTCTTCCTCAAGGTATGAGCCAATCAAAAGTATACAAACATCTCATATCACAAGCTCAACCAATCTTGATGAAGGTGACCCATAGCAACTGGAAAACCCCTAACAGGCTTTAAAAGGGGTCTGTGAGCTTCCCTCATGGTTGTCATTTTGCTTGGATGGTTGACCCCCACATGTTGGCTGCTTCTGTAGAATAAACACTCTTTGTCTTTGCATACTATTTGAGTCTGGGGTCTTCTTTCAGTGACTCTCAGACCCTTACACAACAAACATAACCTTGAAGACTGGGGATATAACTCCACCGTAAAGTGCTTATCTAGCATGTACAAAACCCTAGGTTTGACCACCAGCATCATATAAATTGGGCATTAGTACCCAGGCTTATAATCCCAGGATCAGGATCAGAAGTTCAAGATCATCTTTGGCTACAAGGCCAGCTTGGAATACAAGACAGCTTGTCTCAAAACAAACAGCCTGACATAATCAAATTTAAAAAGGAGCAAGATCTGAAAAGATTTTCTTTGAAGGAGTTAACAAATAATCCATAACTATGTGAAAAGATACTGAGCATCATTTACCCACTAGAGAAAGGCAAAGCAAAGCTACAATAATATGGTCTTACTTCCTACCAACTACGATGGCTAGAAAAGATTACAGGAAGTGTTGGTGAGCATGTGGAGAAACTGAAATTGTTTTTCTGCTAGAAAGTGTAAAGGGGTTTGTGTGAAGGTAAACCAACAAAAGGTACCTGTGGTGGTTTGAATACGCTTGGCCCAGGAAGCCAGAGAGTGGCACTATTAGGAGGTGTGGCTTTGTTGGAGAAGTGTGTCACTGTGGGGGTGGGCTTTGAGACATACAACCCAAAACTTCTTTGATATTCCATATTACACCTGTCAGAATAGCAAAAATTAATAAAACAAGTGACAGCTCATGCTGGCAAGGACCTGGTGGGAACCTGTGGACTTTCCTTAAAACGGTGAAAATAATCTACCTCAAGATTTAATGATACCACTCTTATGTATATACCCAAAGGACTCTACATTCTACTACAGAGATCATTTATCATCCATAGTCATTGCTGCTCTATTCATATTAACCAGAAACTTGGAATAATCTCAATATCCCTCAACATATGAATGGATAAAGAAAATGTGGTATTTTTGCACAATTAAGTATTACTCAGACATCACAAAAAATGACAACATAAAATCTGCATGTAAATGGATGAAAGTAGAAAAAAATCATCCCAAGTGAGACAAATACTACATTTATTCACTTATATGTGGATATTAGCTGTTATATCAAAGATAACCAAGCCACAATGCATAGAACCAAAAAAGTTAGGTAAAGAGTAAGGGACTAGGGAAAATACATAGATCTCATCCACAAAGGAAAATAGACTAGATATGGAAAGGGGGGCTGGAATGTGAGGATCACAAGGGGAGAGAAAAGTGGGACAAGGAGGGAATATGGGGAGCTAAAATTAAGGGACATTTGAGGAATAGTCTGGAAACCTAGAATGGTACATTATATATATGGAGGTGATCTAAATGAAATCACTAAAAAAAGGGGGAGTCTGAGTCCAAAGGAGACATCTCTGGTCACCAGATGAAGCTTCCAGTACTGGGATTGGGTTATATCTACTTGAGTTAGCCAAAGGGGTCTCATGGTAATCCTCATGCAACCCATGACTACAGGGTGTTCTCTACAAACGTACAGCAATGCCCCATTGCTGAAGATACCTACACAACTCATTGAGCATGGAGAAATTGAGATGGTGGCTACAAAGAGCCTTCACCACTACATGCTTAGCATCTTTAGTACAGAAAGATACTTTGCACACTACTAAAAGAGAAAAGTGGACACCCAGACAACCACAAACTTCTGATCTCCAATGCTGTCTTGCCTGCAATGGTAGCACAAAGTCTGTGGGAGTAACTGTCTTAGTTAGGGTTTCTGTTGCTATGCAAGATACCATGACCATCATGACAGTTCTTATAAGAGAAAATATTATTAGGGCTGGCTAACAGGTTCAGAGCTTTAGTCCATTATCATCATGGCAGGAAGCATGGTGACACGCTGGCAGACATAGTGCGAGACAGAGTAGGAGCCGAGAGTTCTACATCTGGATTGGAAGGCAGCAGCAAGAGAAGGAGAGACCATGGCTTGAGCATCTGAAACCTCAAAGCCCACCCCACAATGACAGACTTTCTCCAATAAGGTCACACCTCCTAACAGTGCCACTCCCAGGTGACCAAGCATTCATATATGAGTCTATGGAGGCCATTTTTATTCAAACCACAATAGCCAACCAATATCTGATTTGACTAAAGTCCCACTCCACAAGATGGAATCCATAACTGCTTATTTGACCATGAACCTGTGACTAGATAGCCCACAGACTTATCAAAACCAAATACTACCATTCAAACAAACAAAACCCAAAAAAATAGCAATAAAATGACTTCAAATGACATTCTGCTATATTCACAAATCAGTGCCTTGCTCAGCCAAAGCAGAGAAGAAGCTTTCTCCTGCAGCAAATACAGACACCCACAGACAGACATTATGCAGGGAATGAAAGAATGTGGAACACTCAGTCAATGTGGGATACCAATGTCTCTTCAAATTCCTCCCTTCCGAGCTCAGAGAACTGTGTGGAAGAGGAGGCAGAAAGAATATAAAAGCCAGAGGGGATGGAGGACCCCAAGGAAACAAGGTCCTCTAAATCAGCACAAACAAACGTCATTTGAACTCACAGAGACTGAGCAGCAAGCTCAGCACCTGCATAGGTCGGAGCTGGATGCTCTGCATATATATTAGAGCTTCCAGGTTATGGGATTCCTGAGTGTGCCAATGAGTGGGTCTCTGATTCTTGTGCCTTTTCTTGGGCTCTTTTCTTTCTGTTTGTTTGTTTTGCCCAATTCCAATTTGTTAGTGTTTATCTTATTTTATTATATTCTTTATTTTATTATCCCTTAGAAGTCTGTTTGTTTTCTAATGAGAGACAGAAAGAGATGGATCTGGATGCAAGGGGAGTTAGAAATTAGGAAGAATAGAGTGAGGGGAAACTGTAATTAAGATATGTTATGGAGAAAAAAATCTAGCTTCAATAAAAAGAAAAAACTTACCATATGACCCATGGATTTGACTCCTACACTCAAGAGAAATGCAGAGCAGGCCGGGGGAGGCACATCCCTTTACTCCCAACACTCCAGAGGCAGAGGCAGGTGGATCTCTGAGTTTGAGGGGAACCTGATTTCCAGAGCAAGTTCCAGGACAGCCAGGGCTACACAGAGGGAAACTCTGTCTCAAAGGGAGAGAGAACTGGATATAAGTTCCCAGTAAAACTTAGAAATATTCAAAGAGGCACTATTTATTTTGATCCTAAATGGAAAGAAGCAACTCAAATGCCCGTCTACTGACGAGTGGATAAATAAAATGTGGTATATCATGAGATATTATTACTCAGCATTAAAAAGGACATTCAGCACTGATACAAAGCATGAATGGACCTTGCAAACATCATCCTGAGTGAAAGCAGCCACATATCATGTTATGATTCTTTGTTTCTGAAATATCCAGAAAAGCAAAAGTATAAGGACAGAATCTAGGTTAGTAGTTGACGAAGAATGGAGTGTGGGAAATATTTGGAAAGAACAATTATATTACTTTTCATTGCTATGGCCAAAATACGTGACACGAAGAGCTCAAGAACAATGCCTTTAATTGACTCCTAGTTTCAGAGGGTTCAGTTCCTGATGTCTTGACCCTGTGAACTGGAACCAAATGGCATGGTGGTGGGAAGATGTGGAAGAACTTGGTGTGGGCACAAATCAGAGAAAGACATGAAGGGGGATAGAGGGCAGAGTACCTCCAGGACCACCCACCTCTTCTACCACTGGTAGCTGTGTCCCTTCACCTAACTATTCCAGAACCTCCCAAAACGGAGTTACCAGCTGGGGAGCTGGGGACTTAATCCTCAGTCTATAAGTCTATGAGGAATACTGTATCCAGATCATAACAGGGAGTGACTTCTAATAGGCATGCAATTTCTTTTTCTGGTGTCATGTATGTGTGTGTGTGTGTGTGTGTGTGTGTGTGTGTGTGTGAGAGAGAGAGAGAGAGAGAGAGAGAGAGAGAGAGAGAGAGAGAGAGAGAGAAGAGAGAGAGAGAGAGAAGAGAGAGAGAGAGAGAGAGAGAGAGAGAGAGAGAGAGAGAGAAGAGAGAATGTTTCAGAATTGTTTGTGGTGATATTTGTACAATTACGAATGTATCAAAAAGTGTTGGGTCATATCTTTTAAGCTAGTGAATTGAATTAAATCTCAATAAAATAATTAAAATGAAAATGAAAAAGGGCGAGTTTCTAACTATAATATTTGTCTTTATTAGGTAAAGTTGGGACAACAGGAAGTTGAAGGAAATCTGAAACGTGGATAATGGAGCAGCTGTGATGAGAAAATCCTGAGCACTCTGGTCTGGACCTAGAAAGAAGGGGTAATACAAAGAGGCTGCTATGATCTGGGCACTGACCATGGGCTTGATACCACAGGTATACTGTTTACTAGTATGTCAGAATATTGTAAATGTGTACTGATCGCTACCTCTGTCTCCTCTTCGATGTGCAAATTATAGAGCGGTGTGCTTTTCTTATTCCTGAATCTCAGCACCCACAGCAAGTTGGAAGAAGGCCACATGTAATCCTCCCAACAAGGGGCAGTTGTTACCTACTCTGTCACTTCTCAGTCTCTCAGAATGGATTTGGAATGGTCACATAAAGCAAGTTTCTGAAAAGTCATAACAAATCTACATGATTAACAACTATGTTAGATGCCAGGGTCAATTCCATGACTAACCTGACAAGATCTGAAATAAAGATACACAAGACTTAAAAGGAAAAAATCCTTAAAAATGTGCTCAAAGACAGAAGAGGTGGCTCATCAGGGAAAGACCCTTGCTGTCAATCCAGTTTGAATTTCAGCACCTACATCATGGAAGGAGAGAACCAATTCCAGCGAGTTGCTTTCTGATCTCCACACACCATAAATACATATAGGTAGTTTTAATAATGAAAAATGTTTTTCTCACATCCTTGCCAATTAAGGAAGGTCTTTTGCATATACTATTATATTAAGTCCCCCCAACCCTAACAAGGTTTCATTACCACTCCAATCCAGTTCTGTTTGCACTCAACTATATACCCTAAGATGGCTTCCATGTTGCTAAGACCAACACCAAGTCCGTCTGTATGTAGATGATCATCTATTGCTCTTACCTGGCTTTTAAATCATTAGTTCTTTCACGTTTCTCTTTTCCCCTTTGTGCTTGCCTTCTTTCTACTCTTGTCTGTGAACTCTCAAACCCAAGCCTAGGGCTCATCCCTTGCTTTTCTCCACAGCCATTTTTCCATATCACTCTCATGGCTTACCTACTATGTTCTAAATGATTTAGGAATCTCTCTGACTTGTCTGTGAACCCTAGTGTCAAATAGCCAACTACAACTCTCAACTTTCTACTTGGATATGTGGCAATGCCCAATGCAAAAACAAAAAACAAAAAAAAACAAGAACAAAACAAAAACCTCTGTCTTACTCTATCTACCTCTCAGTTGCACAAGCCAAAACCCAGTTTCACCTGTTCATCTCTTTTGCTCCACATTCCACGTAAAGTGAAAATATATCATCCTATCAGGAAACACAGTTGGTTCTACCATTAAAATGTATCCCAAATTTGATCTCTTCCTATGGCCACCTTTGTTAACAGCTGGGTGCAAGTCACCATTATCTCTTACATGGAGTCGGACAGAACCTTCCATATAGAGTTTCTAACATTGGTGTTCTTGAGACTATTTTCAACATAGAATTATCCTTTAAAATCTATGGCGTTCCATGTTGCTTTTCTGTTTAAAACCCTGTGCTGGTCCATTTAACTTACAGTAAGAGCCACAGTATTTACACTACCTCACAGGTCCTCCAGATTCACAACTTCCTCATCTTCCCAGATCACAGGAGCCACTAACATAAGCCTTTTCTGTGTTTCTGACTTGCAAATGGCATTTATCAATCCTCTCTCACTGAAATTCCCACCAGGATTCTCTCATCACTTATTTTATTTAAACTTCCTCTTCCCCATGTTATTTAAACATTCGCCTATCCTGACTACTGTGCTTGGCCCAACAGCCTTCAAGCTCCTGTTTATATAGTTACCTTCTCCAGCTAGGTCACATATCACCTTATAATTCACAGCATACAGATGTTTGTTATTTGGTTAATTTGTATGTCCTCCATCAGAATTAACTCTATAGAGGTGGGAAATCTTTGCTTTACTCAGAAAGGACCTAGAAAGATTAGAGATGGCTCAATGTAATAAGTCAAAAAGTGCCTGAGCAACAATTTAAACTCTAGACAAAAATTCTACCTTCTTCTCATATAATTTTTCCCCCAATGTCCAGAAATGAGTGAACCCTAAAAGAATTTCAGGCTGCAAAATGACTCCTGACACTTGCAGCATTTTTCAGCTGTTAGGATCCATCCACCCTTTCCTTTCCTTCCCTCCTCAGTTCTAAGAAGTCTTCATTTCTTACTAAATAAAGTAACTATTCCCTTTGACCTTTTAGGCCTGCTATAATTGAACCCAAAACAGTCCCCAGTCTATCTTATAGCCTTGTCTCCACCATTACAGATCTTCTTGGGCAAAATCCTCTTGATGTTTTAGCCCACTGTTTCTGTGTGTGTGTGTGTGTGTGTGTGTGTGTGTGTGTGTGTGTGTGTGTGTGTGTGTGTGTGTGTATTGTTCTATTTGGTTTTGTACATAATCTTGCCTGTCTGGGAACTGGATATGTAGATCAGATGGGCCTTGAACTCACATAGAACCACCTGCTTCTGCCTTCCTAGTGCTGAGATTAAAGGTATGAGTCTCCACACCTGGTTTTAAAGGTTTCTTTTCGAGTGTATTAGTGTTTTGACAGTTGTGAGCCACCATAAGGATGCTGGGAACCCAACCTAGAACCACTGCAAGAGCAGCAAGTGCTCTTAACTGCTGAACCATTGCTCTGCTCTAAATATAAATTTTGAATGTTAGTTGAATGTGTCTCAAAAACACCCTTAGGCACTGAGTAGGACCTCTGTTCTGCTCTGATTTCACACAGTAGATTTAGTTTTGGCGCTGGGTTTCACTAAGTAGCCCCGGCCAACCTGGAAGTTGCTATATACGCCAAGGAACCTCGAACTCGCAGAGGTTTGTTTGTCTTTGCCTCTCCGTGCTGGAAGTATATATATATATTTTAAAAAGTATATATATAAAGTATATATATATTATATATATAAATATATATAATATATATTTTATATATAAAGTGTGTATATATATATAAAGGCCTGGGCACCTGTGGCTGGCCAGGCTTAGCTTTAGTGATTTATTTTAGAATATCCTGCCCCAGAAACTTGTCTGCCGCCTCACAAGAGCATTGTGTGTTTCTCTCAAGCCCTCTTCAGGAACACATCCTTTCGTTTTCCATGAAGTCATAAGAATGTTTCAAATGCCACCTCTTCCTCAAAGAACTCTACCTGACCTCCATCATGTCCTCTAATCCAACTGTATCCTCCTTATTCTACAGGACTACAGAAAGCAGACCAAACCAACATGGTCAGCTGTATCCCCATCCTGCGACCACGAGCCCCTATTACTGTAAAAATAGGGCAGAAATTTCAGGCAAATAGGTAAGGGGGCACAATGACCAAGATAAGCATATAAAACACCAAAATTAATGCACAACTCCACGACTAACAAGATAAATAACGTAATTTCAAATAAAGACGGGACTCTTGGCACTCCTGTTTGGGCTGGGGAAATCTCAAGAGAGCTGCTCTCCACACCATGCTTGCCTGCCCTCCTCTTCCCCCGCACGACCTGGACTAGAATCTACGCTTCCGCGAGAAGGTCCAGGGGGCTTCGCGAGCCCAGGCGTGTAGCTGTGCATTACACAAGCGAGCACACACGCCTCAGGTCTCGCTCTCTGTAAACCGTGGCTCAGGACAGGGCAGAGTTCAGATCTTGCACTTTGCGCTGGCCCACCAGGTCTCCTAGGGGCCTGGGCAACAGAAGCTCAATCTAGGTCGTCTCTCAAACTAAGCAGGTAGAACACCAGCTCTAAAGAAGGGCAGTCTCTTCCTGGGAGGCTGCAGAGCTCCGAGCTACGTCATCAGACCCCCCCCCCCCAAGTCTGCACCGGACCCTCCTGCCCCTGAGGTCACAACAGAAAGCTAACCTAGCCCGCAGACCTCCCGGAGGCAGGGGCGTGGCCTAGAGAAGTGCAGCGCCTCTGTGCCACGCCCCTCCAATGCCTTGACCAATAATAGCACTCTCCGAGATCCGGCCCCGCCCCCACACCGCCTCCTGCCCGCGGCCCCGCCCGGGCCGGTCATAATTAGGCAGCGGGCTGGGACTGCCGCGTCAGCGCGCGTTGAGAGCCAATCGCGGGCGCTCCCTTGAGGTCGCGTCACAGGCCGAGCAGCCAAACAGAAAAGTTTAATAAACAGCGGACGGAGGGCCGGCGGCGGCGGGCCGGGAGCGAGTGGGGGTTCGGCGGCCTCACCTGTCCTCACTCAGCGGCGGCGAGAGGCGGCGGCGGCAGCGCGTCCGGCGGAGAGGGCCGCCGCCAGGTGAGGAGCGCGGGCAGCGGTGGGCACAGCCTCCGGGCGGCTTGGGAGCCGGAAGCGGCGGGCGGCGCAGCAGGTGGCCTCGCGGCGGCGAGCGGAGGGCGCGGTCCCGGTGGGGCGCGGTCCCGGGCTCCCCGGGCGCGCGCTGAGCTCGGGGTTGGGTGGGCGCGCCTGGGGCCAGTCCCGAGGAGCTGCCGCACGCCGGGCTGCGTCCCCACGTCCCTTTTGTAGGCTGAGGCTAGGGAAGGCACTGGGGGAGTCTCCGGGATCCCAAGCTCTCTGCTGCTCTGGGAACGTTTTCAAGTTTCTCACTGTTTGATGCGTAAACAAGCTACACGGAGTGTGGCGTCTGAAGTCAATTTAACTCTATCAAAGCTCAGTGATTTGCCATCATCATCCTGAGTTGTTAGGCGTTTGTGGGAACTGGGGCCTTGGGGTCACCTCCAAGCCCAAGCCGTGCATGCTAACTAGCTTGGTAGTCAGTACCTAGTGGCTCGGAAAATCGAAATTAAACGCCACTTTCAAACTGTATTCGAAATTTATCTTTTTCCAAATTAAAATGCCACGTAGGCTTTTGAGATTATTTATGAAGTATTTTATGGCAATTTTATGTATTATCTCCAGGCCTGCGGGGACAATTTTTTGGTAAACTATGAACATTTAAATGGAGAAAAGATGTTGTCTTAATTTTCCTTCTTTTTTTTTTTTTACATTTAAAAAACATGTAAGAGGGCTAATAGGCACAGATAGGAAAATTTCGGGCTTGATTGCTGTATTATTCTGACTGCAGTCATACTTTCCTGTGTTAATTACTGTCAAAACTCACTAGATTTTAAATCTGTACAGTTTATTAAATTTGAGTTATATCACAAAGTTTTTAAAGTAATCGTTAATCCCGGGAGAGCACATAACACAATGTACTATAAAAAAAGAAAACATAAAGAAAATTTCTCAGACTCCTCACTCCAAAGCCAGAACTAGAACATTACCCAAACTTGTATGTGCTTATGAGTTTCTTATCTGGCTTAACCCAGTTTACTGTTTCTTGCTGAGGGAAACATTCTAGACTTGGTGGATTTGATCATTCTCTGGCCTTTTTAAAATTAGCTTTGTCACACACTAATCTCTTCAAACAGTGTCATTTTAGGTTCCTTTCCCTTTGAACTTTGGATAGATAGTGTATGGTTGTGGTTCATAGATTTCATTGTTTTTTAATGCCGTGTTCTCTCTTAACCCCAGTGTTTCAATAGTGTTTCTTGTTTTGCTTCTAACAAGTGTACTCTGGGAACTTTTCTTCTTGCAGCTGTTGTTGCCCAAGTTGTCTGTCTAAAAGTAAATACTGTAGGTCCTGAGAGAAAGTTGTAGGCAATCAGTAGTAAAATAGAAATGAAAATATTACGATTTTTCCTTTAATCAGGAAGACTCATTGTTCTTGTGACTAGTTCCTAGTTGCTATGTTTGCATGAGGAACTAAGATTTCTGTTAATCTCTACTCTGAATCCCTTCAAACCGGTTGTGGAAAGTGTGGCACTATTTGGTACTTTTCAGGGCAAAACCAGCAAGTGGGAGAAAACACTCAATGTTTTGTAAAGCCACCCTTTCTGTTCTCCCCCACTCCTCCCCTCCCTGCAGTCTCTGGCAGATTATTGAGGAGCTTTCTTTGCCTTAAAACAGTCTTGCAAAAGAAACTTGTAGTAAGCTTTCTCTGCCTAGTTGGCACAGGCTTTGTTGGAGGGAGAGTCTATCAGAGGGCAAATCCTTTAACAACGGAAACATCAGGGCCCACGTGTCCTCTGCCACTTTTGAGAAGGCTATGTGAGTGTAGTAAGTGTTTCAGGACTTGTCAACCACACATTGAAGTATTTTTTAGGTTTAAGAATGTCCCAGGGTTTGCTCCAGACAAATTATGGAGCAGTATTTCCTTAATTTCCCAAAGTCTCTGTGTGTGTGTGTGTGTGTGTGTGTGTGTGTGTGTGTGTGTGTGTGTGTGTGTCCCCGTCCTAGAACTCTCTATGTATAGACCAGGCTGGCCTGGAACTCACAAGATTCCCCCAGTCACTGCCTCCAGTGATAGGATTTAAGGCATGTGCCACCACATCTGGCTGAGAGGGCATTTTTGATATTTGTAGCTTGCAGATGTTTTGTTTTTATAGGGTAGTTGATTCTACCTTTAAAACTTAGCATTTTATTATAATCGCAGTGGCAGAGAGGGGATTTCCCCCACAGTTTGAAGATGAATAGGAACACAAGTGCTTCCATAGATAAGCATCGTTAATTAACATTTTGTCAAGCATACCTGTGGACTTCCTATGTATTTTGTATCTCCTAAGCTATTACAGTTTCTTTAGGATTCAGTCTTGGTACAGATGCTGAATCAAAGTATGTGAACATTCATTTTAAAGTCTTTATAAGTATTTCAAAATTTTTCTTCAAAATTTTATCAAAGTGTGTGTGTGCGTGTGTGTATGTGTGTGTGTGTGTGTGTGTGTGTGTGTGTGTGTGTGTGTGTGTGTGTGTGTGTGCATGCGTGCTTATGTTTATGCCACTGTATTCACAACTACTCCAGAGACTGAGGCAGGAGAATGTGAGCCTAGGTGTTCTAAGAGTTCTAAATATGGATAGGCTGGCTCCACTTTCAAAACTTACTCCAAATGTAATGTCTCAATTCCTTTGTTTTATAGAAGATGATAACAGTAGTCATCTAATTGTTACCCTTCCTTCAGGTTTTGCTCCTTATAGTCTTCTCTGGCTGCTCCAGTGTCTAGAAGATGTTTAAGAGAGAGGGGGGGGGGGGAGGGGGGGAGGGAGGAGAGAGAGAGAGAGTGTGTGTGTATAGAAGTGAGGACAACTTTGTAGTTTCTCCCTTTCTATATTTACATGGGTTTTTGAGATCAAACTCAGTTCTCAGGCTTGTACGGCAAGAACTTTTACCCACTTAAGCCATCTTGCCAGCCCTGGATGTGTTTATAGATTATGGTAGTCCTAGGCTCAAAGTCCTTCAGTGACTTTTCTATCCATGAGATAAAATTCAGACACAGTTTTACTATGGTTTATATAACTGACACCGGTTGTGCCGATAGAAATGAACGCAAACTGCAAATCTGAGCCATGTTAATTTAAAGTTTTCTCGTGGCCATAGGACAAGAGAAATGCAGTGGAATACATTTTTATTTAACCTAAGAGGCAGTATTTTCAATATGTGATGAATGTGAGGGATTATTTGTGGGATATTTTGCACTTTGGGAGCTGATCTGTGTGCATCTACCTGCAGTGTGTCCTAGTTCAGATTGGCCATGGTTCAGTGTTTATACTTGTAAGATCTTTTTAATTGTGCCTTTTATCTGTCTAGGATAGCAGTCTTTTGCAAATATTTTTCCTGGCTCTTCATTTCCCTTGTATTTGCTTACAGGCCTTCCCCCTTTCTCTTCTCTCCTAACCCCTGTTTTCTTCATTGAGTTTTTAAAATATCTTGGTTAATACTTATCTTTTAAATTTTTATTTTGTTTGAAAAGTGTGTGTGTGTGTGTGTGTGTGTGTGTGTGTGTGTACACACATGCAGTGAGCACTGGTTCCTTGGGGGTCCAGAAATGAAATGAGTATTGAACCCCTTGGAGCTGGAGTTATAGTCAGGTTGTAAACTGTATGATGTGGCTGTTGGGATCCAAAATCAAGTCCTCTGAAAGAGCAGTGTGCATTCCTAGCCACTAATCCATCTCTCCAGCCCATTACTTCTATTAAAAGAAATAATTGAGTATGTGTTGGGGGTGGTCGGTGCATGCATACATGCATAGTATAAAACAATTATGGAGGTCAGAATATGACTTTGGGGATCTTGGGGATCCAACTCAGGCTAGCAGGCTTATATAGCCAGTGCAACACTTACATTTTTATGACTTTACTCTGCTTTTATATTAAGTAGTCTCATTCCCAGATAACTTTCCATTCTTTTCAAGTATTTATTTTTATTATGGTATTTTTTTTTGGGGGGGGGGGGATGTGATTGAGTGTGCAGGTGTCATTGGAGGCCAGAGGCATTGCATTCCTGTGGAGCTGTGAGTTACAGGTGGTTATGAGCTGCCCAGTGTGGGCGTGTATGCCGGAAACTGAACTCAGATCTTCTGTAAGAGCAGTACTGGCTCTTCACTTCTCAGTTTCTTTTTTTTCATCCATATCTCTGTTGTTTTGAGATGTGTTATTTACATAAATGTAAATTGAAATAACTAGATGTTTAACTTGTTATTACAATTGTATCAAAAATATGACTGTGGGATCAGGCCACAGAAGTCTGGTGACCAGAATTCATCTCAGTTTCCATGTAAAGGTAGAAGGAAAAAACTAACACTGTAGAGTTGTACTCTGACCTCCAGATTGGCCTCTGGCACATGCACCCCCAATCCCCACCTCAGTGTGGATATTTTTGGATTTGCACACAAACAAAAACTTTAAATTTAGCAACAACACCCCTCACCCCTATGTTTCTCTATAATACATATAATACAAAACCTTTATTTACATGCTAAAATGAGTACATACTTGATTTTGTTTTGTTTATTCAGTACCACTGGTTTGGTACTAATATTACCTCTCACTCCAAAAACTTGGTTGTTGGGTGTCAGACTCTGGGTCTGACTCAGTGGGCAAATGCTTTCCCTGGGCTTACACTGAGCCCTGTGCTTAGGAAGTTCCTGTACTTGAATTTTCTCCCTTTCAACACTCTGAGTACCTGATACACACCAGACTTTGTGTTAAGTGTTGAAAGTACTGCTATGACCAGGATGTGTTCCTTGCTTTCCTGGAGTTTGTAAGGATAAGAGTGGTAGGCAGTTAAAGCAACAGACAAGACATTTTAGATGTTAAAGTGTTTAGAAAGAAAGACATGATGGGTACTAATTGGGCACTTTTGACATGTATCACTACAGAGGTAACAGTTGATCAGTGGTATCAACCTGGCTTTGGTAGTTGTGTAGTTTCACCAACATGATGGAACTTTTTCTAATTCTCCCCTTAAGACATGCTCACTGCTGTGGAACCCAGGTTGGACTCAAATTTACAGTCCCCCTGCCTCATCCTCTTGAGCCCTGGGTATGTGTCATTGTATCTGGCAAAAGTTTTAAAAACCGATGACAAACTTTTTTTTTTTCCCCACCTTGATTCTGCAGCTCTGCCCTAAAGCTCGTCCTGTGGTTCTGGCCTGAGACTGAGAAGGAGTTAGAGGAATCCCCAAGGAGAGGGGTGGTTAATGTAACAGATACAGCATTTGGCTTGACTTAGCACTTGAGGGAAAGTTGAGATTGTCAGGAGGCTGCTGGTTGAGGGGTGAGTAGGACAAGCTCAGTTTTTATTTTGGAGAACTCCATTAATCAAGGATGCTATTTTGGCCCTGGAGGCTTTTCTTCATCATTTCTAATGAATTGTCTAGTTGTTATTTGTTGTCTGTTTTGTTTTGTTTTCCTACTCAGACCTCTATCTTTGCTTCCTTGTGATTTCTTTGAGAACTCTTTCCTGTTATAGGAAATAGGCTGCAATCTTTCTGTTGGTTTTGTGGCTTATTCAGAGTAATTCAGTTAGCAATTGGAGTCCACTAATCAAGCATGGTTCTAGTGTTTGTTTCTTCCACCAGTGCTGTGCTTTCTGGTCTGCTAACTACCAGCCCCTCTGGCTGGGTAAGCAGTTAAATGACGTAATATTAAATTTCAGTCCCTTGTTTATATTGGTCACATTGTAGATGCTCAGTAGCCATTGACTTACATTGGATAGGAGAGACAGTCTTTTGCATTAATAAAAAGTAATCTTAATTTATAAGCATGTGGCTTATGGCCACATTATTTTAATTAAAATAGCCATGCCTAACTATTAAAATGTGGCAAGTCAGACTTGAAATACAAAATTGACATTTGTTTTCAAACAAGAATGAAAGTTTAAAAAAAAAAAATGTGATGGCACATGATTTTAATCCCCAGCACACAAAGGCACAGGCAGGCAAATCTTTGCAAGGCCAGCCTGGTCTACATAGCAAGTTCTAGTACAGCCAGAAATACATAGAGAGACTTGTCTACAAACAAACAAACAAAAAAGTATGTATTGAATAATAATATATTTTAAAAATTTAATTACAGTTTTTGCATTTTAATCTTTGACTCATAGAAAATTGGAAATGCATGCTCTAGTTATTTTTATTTGGACATGTTCTCACTCTTGACACAAATTTCTAAAGAGGTAGAGACTGTGTTCATTTTGTTGACCTTGGTATCCTCAGCAGGCAGTGGTACCCACGATGATGTTCTGATAGTGGTGAGGCAGTAAGGTGACAGACAAGAGACTCTTTTTTAAAGATGTCTTTTATTGTCTAATTATGTGTATATGTGTGCAGCAGGTGGGAAAGGGGGTTGCAAATGTGTGAGTGCAGGTACCCATGGAGTCTGGAAGAGGATGTTAGCTCCCCTGGAGCTGAAGTAACAGGCATTTGTGAGACCCTCAATTGTGGGTACTGGAAACTGAATTTGGATCCTCTTCAGAAGCAGAATATGTGACAAGAGACTTACCTGTTCAATTTCTACTTTTCAAAAATTAATTGTAAGATTGCTTTGTTTGTAGCAGTGAATTAAAAACAATAGTCTTTTTTGATAGCTATCCCATAATTAATCTTTGTCTTTTAATCTTTTACTTTTTTTTCTGGTTTAGGCAACAAATTAAGTACAAGAAAACAAAAACAGTTTATTTTTCTCCATCTAGCAGTTTCATTTAGACCCATGGAACATTTATTTTGTGCACACTCCTGTTCATTAAATAATGTTGTTTGCCTCTAATCTGAACAGTACATCTTAATACATGAAATTATGAATGCTTACATTTTGTCTTCTTATTTTGATCCCCATTTAATTTGTGCTTTTGGTGACCTTGTTTAATCCTTTTACAAACCTAAAACAAAGCAGGTTACTGACTCTTGTTAAAGAGTTCATTTCTATCGGCTTGGTTTGTTCTTTCCTATCTGTAGTTTGCCTTAATTTTCTTAATGTTTCCTTTGTGTGTAGTGTATGGTTGAATGAGCCATGGCCAGCCTTTAAGCATATGCACTTTGTGCTCTCCTCCACCCCCAGTAAGAAGATACACCACACCAAGAGTAGCAAATTAAAGCACATCTCTCCCTGCTGGAGGTAATATGTGTCTGCCAGGGGAGTATGTTTTGAAAATTGTTTTCCTTATCACTTGTATAGTTGATTTCAGGCTCTATTCTCACCGATCCCAGCATGTTACACTTAACTCAAGGGTGGTCTTTTTTTTCCTGACTTTGTACAGCACCAGATCTATCCAGAGAGAATGACAGGATTGCTTTTGTAAGAACAATGGATGCAATTCTTTTTAGGTGTTTGTTTGTTTGTTTGTGTTTGTTTTTGTTTTTTTCTGTGATAATGTCTCTTGTAGTGTAGGCAGGCCTAACACTATATATTAATAGCCAAGGATGCTCATGAACTTCTGATCTCCCTGTTTCTGCCTTAGGAGTGGTAGGATTATCGGCATGCCTTGTATATAGTGCTAGAAGTCAAATTCCTGTAGCTCTGGGGATCAATCCCAGGGCTTTGTGCTTAGTGAGCAAGTACTTTCCAACTGTGCTTTTATCCTCTCCCCACCCTCTGGTCCTGTGTAGGATTATTTTCATCAAAACAGGTCTGACCAAGTTGTGTATTTTGTTCAATGGTGGCTTATTTTATTATATTGTTGTTTGAGTTGGTTAGGTTTGGGAAAATGTCTGGATTCCTATAAAGAATATACAGTATATCTCTGACTACTTTATTTTTAGAAAATGGCATGGTCGCACACAAAGCTTCTCAAGAGCTTCATGCAGACATTTTGTTCCAACCAGGCATTACCGTTGTCATGTAGTTTAGACGACATAGTTTCTCTGTTTACGATGGCTTCCTTGCATGTGTTTTGTGACCATCTGCTTTTAGACGGAGCAGAAAGTACATTAATTTTAATCATGTACCTAAAATGATGATTATCACCTTGATGCCTTTATCTTCTTGGTCACCAAGTCTACATCTCCCCACCCCCTCTCTGTAGTTTTGAGATAGAATCTTGGTATGTAATCAGGGCTGGTGTTACACTTGTGGCTATCCTCTTGCCTCAGCCTCCCTGGTGTTGGGAGTACAGGCATGTACCAACCCAGTTAGCTCACATCTTCCCTCTGTTGTCTTGGTAATAGACAAGTCTTAGTATTAATGCTGTGATAACATATGATTAGTATCTTTCTTACAAGTAATTCACTTTGAAGTGAAAATTGTCCCAGAGCAGAAGTTTGTTTAGTGCTCGCAATTAGCTACTAATTCCATTCTTGACAAATTGTAAAAAAAAAATAATCTTTATTTATTTTATGTGCATGTGAGTGTATATCTTACTTTGTACGTATGGAGGCAGAGTACTACTTGTAGGAGTCAGTTCTTTCCTTCCACCATGTAGGTCCTGGAGATCAGACTCTGGTGGGCAGTCTTGGGGCAGGTGCCTTTACTTGCTGAGCTATCTGACCAATCTGATCCTGCTTGCCAGTTTTTAACTCTTTTTCTCACTTGTAAAAGTTTTGGTCAGTCTTCCTCAGTCTGCGCTGTAAATTAGATGTGTCCTTTTTGCTGATTGTTCCTGCACTTCTCTTCCAATGTTGTTTTGCAAGAGTGCCACACACTAGGAAGAAAACCTGAACTTGACTCATGAAGTGCTGGGCATTCAAAGCAATGAGTTGTTGCAAAGGATCTTGGGACTAGGCCTCTGTGAATTGACTCTTTCAGTTTGTCCACTTAAAGGGCATAATAGAATATGCAGCTGTTTGGGCTTCACCAGGGTATTGCTCCATATTCATGTCTAGTTGCAATTATGTGAATTTTCAGTTTGTTACAAAGACTTCTTTTTGTATTCAAAACAATTTTGTTGGCTTTCTGTTCTAACATACAATTTTTCTCTGAGAAAAAATTGTTAAAAGATTGTGAACTTTAAAAACTACAAATTTAAATTTAAAATTCTTTAATACATAAGCTTATTGAAAACATTTTAAGACCCACTGTTGGAGCAGGCATGGTGCTACAGGATTGCTTGCAATGCTGGGCCTCAGGAGATAGAGGTAGGAGGAGCAGTTCAAGGCCAGCTTCACTTTTTCTCATAAAACAAACAATCCGAAGAACCCCCTCTAATATGCCTTATTTTTATATTATTTTTTACCAGCTATAGTTAAAGTATTGGTAGAAGTGAAAAAATGTATAAAGTTTGGGCTAAGCTACTAAAATGTAAGCAATTCTAATTAAACCATAAAATACAGCACATGTAGCCATGTATAAGTGACAGCAGGTCTTTTTTCTTTAAAAGTCAGAATATGTCCCTTAAGAGTCTAGTAGAAATACCGTTATGCACAGCTTCTTGGATAGCTTAAAGGGAACACACATTTCATCTACATTTGGTAATAATAATTTCCTTCCTTCCCAGCACTTGGGAGTCTAAGGCAACCTCCTGCTTAGAATACAGCATAGTGACTTCTGAGCCAGTCTGAGCTATATAGTAAAGACTCTGTTCCAAACAAATAAAAAAATTAGTAAAAACAACACTGGAGAGGGGGTGACATAAACCTCCCTGAACTTTCTATCTGGGACCGGTGGCAGCGGGCTTGGCTTGTCTGGCATATTTGAGGCTCTGTGTTAGATCCTTAACACTATGAAATAAACAAATTAACTTTGTTCCTGAATGTGCCATTAGACAAATTGCCTTGTGTCTTTAGATCTTCTTTTGCTGTGAATAATCAGTTTTACCAGGAAATAGCAGTCTTTTGGGTCACTGAGAACTTTATAGTGTGCTGTGATACCCGAGACTGTGTCAGTATATTTGACAGATAGCTTAGAAGTGACTCTAGTATTTAGGGTTTAGCTTAGAAATGAGTGTTTAGCATTTAGGGTTTGTTTTTAAAGTGCCGTATCTTTTTTCTTAAGTTAATGGTCCTCTCACTGTGCCTTAGAGAATATGCAGTTTGTTCTTAGCAAAATTTATAATGGATTTTGTGTAGATCTTTAAATTTTTTTTTCAGACAAAATGTGAACTCTGTTAAAAGGGAAAATCTGTTTAAAGCATACCTTTATATCCGTGGTTCTGTAAAAATGCCACATTATTTATATTAAAAGTGTGTATCTTAAATAGCTTATCCCCAAGAAAATGAAAGTTGCTTCTGTGAATTTTCATTGTACTTTAACCCAAACAAAAGAAAGCAAATTGCTTATGATGGGAAAACTGAAACATTACAGCCTGTTTCTTTAAGAAACCAGCTTATCCAGGGGTTTAGTGTGTTTAACCTAACCTGCTAGTGAGGAAAAGTTCTTTAAAATAATGGATATTAGTCGTATCCAATCACAGTTATCAGCCTCACTAACAGGGAGGAGATTTGACTCTCTGGCCACTAGAATTGCGGGAGGTGGAGCTTGGTATTCAGGTTTGGTTGCTTTGGAGTACAGCTTCAAGTGAAGTTAATCTGAGGTGAAGCAAACAGAAAATTGTGGAGGTTTTGTTGGTAGGATTTTTGTTCTAATCTTTTCATAATCTTATATTTTAGACTTTGGCTCTTTTATGCTTCTGTGTATACTCGGCTTTGTCATTGTTTCTATTTTCTGATACAAACTGAACATTAAAATTAAGCAGGGAAGCAGAACAAAAGGGCTGTTTGAACAGGAAATCGGTGCTCAGAGCATCAAACTTGACTTTATTATTATTTTTAGTTTAGAATATGACTGCCAATAAAAACCTATGAATCAAAATCATCTTCACTAACAGGCTTTTCTCTTGAATCAGATGTTGAAGCAGTCATTTGTCAGTTTTTATAGATGACATCTTAAGGAGGTCTATTTGATGTCATTTTCCTTAAATCTAAACTGTTAATTTGCTAAGAGAATGAGAAATTTGTTCTTTTTAAAAAATTGAAATGCCAAGTGTTTGATGTTTTTTACTTAGTGTACCACTCCCCCTTTGACTCCAGTTTATTTTAAATTTAGCAGTATGTTGACATTTAGTATCTCACAATTTTAGCTTTGTCTGTACAAAAGTCATTGATACATGTTAAATTTAGTAAAATAAAACTTCTTTCTTTAGAATTCATTTTTTGAAGGCTGAAGGGATTAGTATCCCTTTAAAACAGGAAACGGATAGTGTTTTATTTTAACAGCTATAGGTGGGCTATCAAAACTTGAAAAAAAGTATCTGTGGATCTGTTAACCTTTTTTACTTAAATAATTGGAAGTACACCTCAGTATTCTTTTTTTCTCTTTCTTTCTTTCTTTTTTTCTTTTTTTGTTTCCTTCTTTCCTCTTGTGCCCTTTGCTCTCAGGAATCAAGGTATAAAAGTTCCCTTTAATAATCAGCACAGGTGCCAGCCCAGCCTCCTAGCCAGGGTGTTTGTGCTTGCTTTGCTGTTTGTTCCAGATCACTCAAAGGGTTTACAATCAGTGCTTTTCTCCTGTGTCTATTGCTAACACAGTCCTGTAGTACAATCAGGAAGTCACATGTATGCGCACAGTACAGTGCATGGCCTCATTTTCCCTCTAGCTCTGTAGCCTATAGTCCTGCCTTTTACAATAACTGTGAAGAGTTATTATGTACTGGACATCACATGTTAAAACTGCTTTAGTTCTGATAGCTGTGTAGTCCTCTAGAGTTGGTATGGTGTTAATCTAGTCTTTTCCTTTAGATTGTTCTTCATTTTTCATTATTTTAAATGGGATTGCAGTGACTGTGTATCTGTGCATACTATAATACCTTTTGCAAAATAGGAATTTATTTAGAAAAAAGCCTCCTGTGGAGTAGGCTTGCATAGATAATGGATGGCAACACTCGCTGGCTAAATTGCTTTCCAGGAAGATTTCGCTTTTTTCTGTTGCCGCCCACAGGACATCTTCAGAGTTCCCTGAGAGTAGCCCCTTAATTTTTTGTTATATTGTGCCTTTGGAGCTCTGAGTTGTTGGCTAGTTTTTGTCTAAGCAAATAACCTATTTTAAACTCCATTTTTTTAAGATATAGATGAATCTAAACCCATTTTCTTGATATTAAAATTAGCTGAAAGAAATTGGGAACATTTTTACCCACTTTAGTGAGCAATTGTATATCTCTGTTGGCTGTTTTATTTATTTATTATGAGTATTGCTCTCAGCATGTTCAGAGCTTAATATTTTATACTGGCTTTGTTGGTGCCAGCTCTCCTGAGTATATGCTGCTTCTGTAAGCTTATACCAAAAGACCATTTTCTTCTAAGAAAATATACCAGGAATATTTTTAGAGATGATCTTGAGGAGAGCAACTGTTACCTGTTTCTGAACTTGTAATAAGTAAATAGCCTTTGTCACTGTGTTTCTGTACTTGATTTTAAAAGTACATGTAAGAAGAACTATACTGTATCGTTCCAGGTTTTAAGATAATGTATCAACACTTCTCCAGCATTTACAGGTTTTCAGTGAAAGGGAAAGAAGAAAATTGTACACACACAGGGGCTTCAGTCATGCCTGTGCTTAGGGGCAGGCTTTGTTTTCAAATGGTACTGATTCTTGCTGTCAGGAGCTGGTCTCTAGGTGTGATAGGCTGTATCTGCTTTAGGAGCTGATGGATCAATGTTGCAGAATAAAGAAGAAAGTTATTTTAAGACAAAATTCAAAATAAGGATAATGATAGCAGTACTTGAACACATAACCTTGACTTAGTTGATTTCATCTTGCATTGTAAATGAACTGATTTTTCTGTAAATTTTTCTTATAATTTACTGATGGCTTAGTATCAGTCTAAGCTGATTATTTTCACAGCTGCTAGTGGTATTCTTGTCTTGATGTTTGTTTCCGGAAAGGTAGAAGTATGCTAATATGGGGGGGGGAGTGGGAGGGGGGAGTGCCAACTTTTTTTGTTATGGTTGGTGAATGATTTTTCCCCCAGACATTTTTTATTTCTTCAGGTTTGGAATAGAAGGAAAAAACTTTAAATTTATATTTCTGTCAGAATATTTTCCTTATTCTGAACTAGAGAAAATGTTTGATTTTCTTAAAATTTAACCATACCACATTAAGTAGAGATAAACATAATTATATACATAATAATTTTACTAGCAGTCATTTAAGCACTGCCTGTTGATTACATTTTAATAGTTACTAAGGTAAGGATTTACTCATTAATGTGCTCTGGGGAACACTGAAACTTTGAGAAATGATTCCCCAAAACGTTTTCTCAGTTTCTCTCCTGCATCTCTGCTCCATTGGTCTCTGGTTGACAAGTAGAGCCTGCCCTCTTCATTCAGTAGCTTCAGAGGAAGAGTAAAATTCTGTGACTACAGAGAAGAGAATTCTTGCATTGACTTAGATGTTGGGGAAAGATCTAAAAAGACAATAGTCATATTTTATTCTTTTAGGATGGAAGGAAAAATTATTTTAAAATGTAATGATTTTTTTCTCAATGATATAAAGAAAAATTTTAATGGGTAGTAAGTTAGTAAAACTTGAGGCAGCCTAGAAACTTGATAATTATGAGCTTTCTTTGTTAGGTATTGATTTTAGAGTTTTGAAATGCCTTTCCTGGGTGGCTATGTTTTAGGAGGTAAGCTTCTTGCTGGTAACGTAAGATGTATTTATTGATGAGCTGATAACTGAGTCTGCTTGATGAATGTGGCTTTCTTGGTGTGGATGTATTCGAGGTCACTTGAAGCTGCTCTGTGGTTAGTGTTTTGGTAGATGAGAGCAGCTCCATCTGTTCCTCTCTGTGCATTTCCCCTCTGCTCTACGCAGGCACCTGGATCTAGTCCCCTGCTGGATTTTTACCTTCCTCAGTAACATTTAGCACTCTTGACAGCTTTGAAAACCTTCCCATGAGTTTAATGACACTTCTGTGAACTTCTGTGTCCTTTGCAAATGTGTCTCTCTGTAACCATCAAGTAAGTAATAGAGCTTCCTGGGATTCTTAACGTTTTACTCATTCCAGCCCGGTGTCTGTTCTGTTAATGGTTCCAAGACCTGAGTTCCGAAATTGTGCGTGCCCATATGTGCATACGTCCGTATGAAGTGCTTGAGGCCCCTTGTCATCCAGCTCACCAGATATACCACCGACGCTAGACAGAACCTGGATGTCATTCCGATCATTTCTTTTACCCAGTTTACCACAAAGTTTAACTGTAAACTTGTAGTTATTTATCTCTAGTATCAGTCCACCTATTTTCCTTACCTCTTTAGCACAAGCCACATTGATTTTTGCATAAATTATTAGAACAGCTACCTAGCCACCTCTACATCATTCTTTGCAGTTAGAATATACTGTTGACTGTACAATCTTGTCTAGCTGAGGATTCCTTCTTGCCTTTGGAACTGTAACTACCTAGGAATAATAATAACACCGGATAATTCTGGGTTAAACATTCTCTCTGATAGTCTTTAAACAACCTTAAAGCCATGAATATGTAGAAAGGTTAGCTAATTTGTCCAAAGTTGCCTTATTAGTAAGTAGCTAACACAGTGGGTTTGAGACCAAAGTGCTTTCCCACCACTAAGCTGTGTGCTCTCTTGTTGTTTTGGCTTAGGGTCTCATTGTAGTTCAGTGTATCTGTGACCAGTCCTCCTCCCTTGACCTCCTGAGTGCTTGGGGTTAGAGATGTGAGACACCATGCCTTGCTGACTGTCTCTTTCTAGAGCATGTAAGCGTACCTGTCCAGACTTTTTTCCTCACACTAGTCCACTTTATCCTTTAACTAGCTATTTACAGTTCTGCTCTTTAGGAAAGGCTCAAAACATCCCAAGCCTAAAAATGCTTTAAAGAAAATAAACATTTTCAAAAAAAAAAAAAAAAAGCATTTTTGACATTTTTTTGGAGGAACATTTCCAAAAAAGATATGATACTTCAATATCCCCATGATGTAAGAAGAAAGAAAGGGAAAAAGAGAGAAAGGTGTAAGATAAGATAGTTTTCCATATGTGGCCTGTTTTGAATTTGTAAACTGTTGAATTCCTCACACTTAGTAAAAGCTTGAATCCAAGCTGTGTTAAAAGATTAGGCAGAGTGTGCAAGCCCTTTATCTGAGCTGTGGGCATGCTAATGACTGTTTCTGAAGCTGATAGACCGGACCCGTGTGTAAAGGTTTATCATGCACCCAGGTGCGCTATGCACCCAGGTGTGCTGGTGTCTGCTTAGAAGCACACGGCAGCCAGCCTTACTGGGTAATATACTGTGGGGTAGATGAGGCTTCCTACCAATTCTTCTGTATCAAATAAGACATTGCCACAAACAGTATCAATTTAAAAAATGGAAGCAAACTCCAAACAAATGGAATAATTTTCATTTGAAATATTTCTTTTTCTTTTACCATACTGTGTCATCTACCCTACAATGTATGTATTTAAGGCAAAAAGTCCTTCATTGAGGAACAACAAAAAGTAGCTTTTCTTTCCTTCTTAGTTGTGAAAGAAAAGGTTAGTGGCTAGTGATTACTTCTTTTAAAGGGGAGTAATTTTTAATTATTATTGGAGATAAAGGTAGTCACAGTAAATGTCCACTAGGAAAACCAAAGGGTTTCTGTTTTTAATTTACTCCTTAATTTTTTTTTTGAAACAGAAACTATCATACTGCTCTCCAAAATTTTAAAATAGCATGTTTACTATCCAAAATAATGTTTAACTAGTGTTTAATAGTAAAAAATGCAAGATAACAATATATGTTGTAACAATATTACAGTATTTATGTTGTAATACATTTTGATGTTATATAATAATATAGTATGTAATTTGGAAAGAATGTTGTATAGATAAGTAAAATACAGAACCTTTAGCCAGTTTCTTGAAGTATATAGTTACAGAATTTTGTAAAAAATAATATTTTATAAGGAAAATTATTCTCAGACTATTATTAAAAAGGAAAACTTAATGCTGCTGCTTTGTTTTCCTCTGAGTGATGGGATTGCAAGCTGCCCCACAATGCACTCAGTAGCAGATTTGACTGAGTAGTTCCCAAAGATCTTAGGTTGTCACCCTATTCACCTTAGGTTGTCACACAAACTCAGGTAAGTTTGCAAATTGCTAAGGTTTGGTGACTTTGGAAGATAGAAATATTTCTCATTCTGTGGCTTTAAGTTACTGGTGCAGCATCTCAGCAGAAAAGGGTGGCTTTTAGGCCAAGATGACCAGAAAACTAGAAAACAGGAAATCTGACATGCCTTGACTGTTTGTTATATCAATTTGCTACTGTCCAGTCGGTATCAGGGCATCTCCTCTTTTTTACAGTTTGCCTTATAAATCAGATGCTCTATTTCACCTGAAAAGGAGTGACCTTAAATGGAGAAAAGAATAGATTGTGTTTTGGAAAAAAGTAGCTTGTTTTAGCTTATTCCATCTAAAGTCTTGTTGATTGGCAGATGCCATCTGCATTACACTTGACCAGGAGCTTGTCTCACTCAAGCAATTCTTGACACAGGGAAGAGGCTCCTGGGGTCCTAGGATAAGGAATGGTGTGAGCCATAGTTAGCTATGAGAGCTTCTATGCAGAAAAGTTGTGGAAACAGGATTAGGAGGATTGGTTCAGTGATTGCAACTCCTCTATTGAACACTGAAACAGACACATTTGTTCTGTTTTTGCAGTGCCGCTAATCTAACTACAGGGCTTTGAGCCTGCTGGGGAAGTTCTCTACCACTAGCTGCATTACCAGCCAGCCCCTGAATCTCTCTTTTTAATTTAGTTTTATGTGTGTTTTGCCTGCATGTATATGTGATGTGTGTGCCCGTTGCCTGAGGAGTTCAGAAAAGGACATCAGATTCCCTAGAACTAAAGTTGCACATGGAGCCCCCTTGTGGGTGCTAGGAACCCAACCCAGATCAGATACTCTTTAGGGATTATTAGCATTTAATTGTTAACAGCAAGGGCTGTTAACCACAAAACCTTATATTAAATCTTTATGTGTATGGTTTGTTCTTTGTTTTTTACAAGTGGAATTGCTTGATCACATGATAACTCCGTGAGAAATTATTAAACTGTTTTTTTTTTCACTTGCATTAGTAATTCATTGAAATTGTTTCTCCTCATCAGTACTTGGTATAATCAGATTTAAAATTTTAATCATCCTAGTGGATATAGAGCAGATAACTCACTGTGATTCTAAATCATATTTCCTAACTATTAACAATGTTCATAGCAAATGCTAATACCCTACCTCTGGCTGGGTATAGTGTCCTGTCTTTCCAGTTCTCATTTTACTGAGACTCAAAACTTGCTGCATCTTTTCCTTTAGCTTCTGATTCCTTCTGGAATCACATTTCTGCCCAGTTCTCTTGGTTGTAAGGCCTGTGACTAGTTCTGCCATCTACTCTGCTTCTAAAGCTCAGCTAACAGAGGAAATTTGAATGTGTTTATGGTTTTTTACATAGCTATCATTTTTCTGTAATTTTTAGATATTTTACTCAAGGTAAAACTTTCTGTTTTGATTTTATTTCAGATTTTTATGCAGAAGTTGTGGGAAGTGTTCAGGATCTCTGCTGGCCCTACTCTGCCCTTATGTTCTGTCCTCTGTTCCAGTTTGGCTTGCTGTGTCATATTCAGTGTGTGTGCACATGGGAATTGTTTCTCAGCAAGTTAAGAGACATATACCCCTTTGAACAGAATATTCTCTTAGTGAAATTAAGCTATCAAAATCCATTAGTTGGTGTTTATGAATAGTTTTACCTAATCTTGTCTCTATTCAGCTTTGTCAAGTATCTCAACAATGTCTTTTATAACTTACTTTATAAATTTATTTATTTGCCATGGATCTGAAAGTAGGAGGGATAAATATTGGGGATAAGAAAGGATCTAAATAGGGGAACAAGGGAGAGAAGTGGGGACATTCTGGCCAAAATACATATGTGTATGAAATGGGCAAAGAATAACTAAAAGTTACACTGTGAACTTTATAATTCACACCTCATCCTCGATTCTGCTTTTCTCATCCTACTATGTGGCTCATTTGAGCTATTGCTGCTTTGAAAGACTTTGACCTCCATGATGTCTCTCATTTTATAGTTATTGTTCAGATTGTCATGGGATTTCTCTCACCTTTCTGACGCTGCCTTCCTAATTCAATACCTGTACCTTATCTCCATCCCTTTCACGATGGGAGATACCCATTCCTGTTGGCTAAGGAAGTTACATGTACACTAGGTCGGTGTTGTTTTAACACTGTAAGTAATGATAGCTTAAATTTAAATTAATTAAAACTAAGTGAAATTAAAAATCTTTGAAACTCCATGCGGCTCATTGATAACTGTATTTGACAACATGTGTCTAGGTTCCTTTATTGTCTAACATTTGAAGGATTTTGTAAGAGCTGCACCCTGGTCTTGGGCTTTTTCATCTATTCTCTTCATGTGTCAGATGTGTGTGTCTGTATGTGTGTGTGTTATGTTTTGGTCAATGAATTATATACATTCTTTCCAAATACCCCATCTCTTGCCTTAATCCCCTTTACATAGTTCTGCTTGATGTAAGTAGACCTTTCAGATATTCCTGACAGGAAGACACTCAGATTTTACAGCTTCCTTTCTTCGATCACCAGGCAGGGCGGTGATAATTCAGTACATTGCCTTTATGCTAAAGCATAGTACAATAGGGGCCGTGCAGTGCATATATTTGTGTCCTCATACTTCACATTCAAATATATGTTGAGTTGAAATTAGTCTCTACCTCTAGGTGTTTTCTTTGGGTTAATATGCCATTAATCGGGTTAATGCCCATCTGTACAGATGTGGAAGTGTCTAGTCTGTGGAAGTGACTCATCTTCCCTGTAGCTGCCTGAGCTCTGCTTTTTACCTAGTCTCCCTTGACTAACTTGGACTCTAGACGTTGATGTCTGTGTAAAGGCTTGAACTGTGTTTTACTACTTTTTTGGCCAGCTAGATAGAATCTAGCCTGTGGGTATTTATACATCAGGAATAGCAGGCCACTGTGGCTCTGCTTACACTCAGTTGAAGCATAGCATTGTACTTCTTAAGCCCAGAATGTCTGTTTTGGTTTAAAATACTAGCCAGGCAACATCCATCATAAACAAAATAATCCTTTCCTGAGACATAGCAAGTCATTATATTCTGCAGCTTCTCTTTGGTTAGGTTTATGTAGGTTGGTTGGTTGGTTGGTTGGTTGGTTGGTTTGGTCTGTCTTTGGTTTTCATATTGTATTATGGTTTGCTAACTTTCTTATCAGAAGATAATTGTGGCTATTATTCAGGTTACACAGCTCTGGAACTTTTTTTAGGGTGCTTATCTGTTAACTGGTAGAGCAAGATTTAGAACCAGTACTTATGTGCACACACGCTCATTGGTGTATCTGTGTCTACAATCAACCCAGGTATGCTTAATACTTTATCTTCAGTGGAATGTCTCCTGAAATGAATAATTAGTAGTGACTATGATTCATTTATCAGAATCTGTGTCTCATTCTGTAGTTGCTTGGTCATTTGATGAAATCTGGGTTCAGATCATTGCTTTACCCCTGCAGTGGCTGGGCTATTGATTGAGTTCTACAGAGGTTCAAATGTGAGAAACTTAAGTGTACCAGACTGAGAAGTGTTAGATTCTTTAGAAATGAGTTTGTACAAAGGAATTGGGTTACTGAGGTCATAATTAGGTCAGAAGGGAGTGAGTTGGTCCGTGGGAGTGAAATCCTCTGAGGGTGGTAGTTAGAAAAGAGCAACCATGGCTTCATAATCTGACTTCCTGTCTCATCATGTGATTTTTTTTCTGTGTGGCTCCTGCCAATTGCTGTGGCATCTGCTGTGAGGCCCCCACTAAAGGTCAGACTTCTAGGTCGCCCACTCTTGGACTGTTAGACTCAAAACAACAAGCTAAGTAGCCTCTATATAAAGTGTGCATGCATTTTGTTATAGGGACAGAAAACAGACTACTACAGTGACTTGCCAGCTGTGTGACATGAGCCAGTTCTATGATTTTTCTAATTTCCTCACCTGTGAAGTTTCTACCTCCAAAGGACATTGTGAAGATTAGAGGGGACAATTCAGGCAAAACATTTATCATGAAAGTCCTCTTCTGTTCTAATCCTGTCCTGCTATGAGTTCACTGACAGCTTCTTTAGTCTGTTCTATCCCATTGTCTTTTCACTGGCAGAGGCAATGAGATACCTAAGTGAATTTCCAGTAGACAGTTTTGCAGAGAGAACCCAGCCTGCCAGACATGGAGATACACCTGTAATTCTAGTATTGGTATTATGTAGTAAGAGACCCTCTCTCAACCTCACACCCCAGCCCCTGCCCCCTCCCCCCCCCCAAAAAAGAACCTGGAGAAAGGACTTAATAGCTGTATTAGAGAGATATTTGTTCCCAGCTGCTAGTTAGAACACTGAAACCAGAGCGTGGGAGCATGAAATGACAAGTAGCAGGTGAATGGGGCATTTGATTTTTTTTTATTTTTAGATTAAGGAGCTGTATCTCTTTGGACAGCAGAGTCTTACTTCTTTATGTGTGTGAATATGAGTGTTTTGCTTGCATATATGTTGTGTGACATGTTTGTACCTAGTGTCAGGGCATTGGATCCCCTGGATCTGCCATGTGGGTGCTAAGAATTGAACTTGATCTCTCTGCAAGAGCAATATGTGCTCTTAACCTCTGAGCCATCTCTCCAATTCTAGACACTGTGTCTTCTATTTTTTTCTTTTAAAATTTTTGGAACACTTAGAAATACCTTTTTTTTTTTTCCCCCATTCATAAAATATAAAGCCATGTTCCTGGAGCAGCACCCACAATTGCTTTGCTAGACCTGTCAGTGGTGGCAAGAGGTAAAGACAGCTCTCTGCTGCTACAGCAGTGTGTATTGTTTGTTTGTTTGTTTTTTGACATACTGTTTTTATCAATGATCTGGGAATTTCGTATCACTCACCCTAATCACATTCACTTCCCAGTCCTTTCATGTCCGTGTCCTACCTCAGTGACCTCCTCCTCAAAAAGTAAAAGTAAGAATAAAAACAAAAGAAAGAAAGTCCAATTTGTGTTATCTATATACTCACCTGAGCATGGTCAAACTCTCATCAGGCTGCCCCTATAATAGAACTGAGTCCTTCCCCACCCTGCACCCCTGCCAGATGCTGTCAGTTCTGGATTCTTTTCATATACCATTTAGGTAAGGCTGGACCTTGACTTCAGTAAGAAATTTGAGGATGGATTAATATGAAGCTGACATAAAGTTTATTATAAGGATGTTTTTGGGTTATTTTTTTTTAATGTGATTTTAAGTGCAGAGAAAGAGAGGCACTCAGAGAAAAGATAAATCACACCCAAGTGTATGTATGAACTTCTCAAGGTAAAGCTGTGCTTTGTGTTCTCTGTAATCATACGTGTGACTCTGAGTTTCAGAGCTATGGTCTTCAAAAGGTTGCTGAGAAATGGAAATGAGGGGCCAGATTGTGGAGGTACTTTTGTCAAGGCTGCTGTTGTGAGTTTGCTTTACAGGACCCACATGGTAGAAAGCGAACTGACACCTCTGACTTCATAAGAATACGCATCTACACACCAAATAAATGTAATACCTTCATACAGGAAAATTCCTGAAGTAAAAGACAGGATTAGAGTCTAAGGTCACATTCTTTAACAGTATTTGAAAATATCTCTGTGTAAAACAAATGTCTACACAGCAAATTTTGTTCCATGTGGCGGAATTCTTGATTCTCAGCTGACAGTAACTTCACATAGTCTCTGGAATAAGGGACTCCTTTTCCTTCCCATGTCCACATAACTTCCACTCTCCTTCCCTACCTCAAACCCACCATCAAAAGTTTTTGGGTTTCCACTGAAGCTTCTTTGATGTTAGGTTACACTTTAGTAGGTTTTGATTTAGAAGGTGTTATCATATCTCTGATTCCATCTGGCAAGCTGAAGTGAGTTGGGAGGTGAACCGGGGATTTACTTGAGTCCAGGAGTCCAAGGCTGAGGTGGGCAATGTAGACCCTATTTCAGGGATTGGAGATAGACTCAGAAAGATTTCACTGTTGAACATTAATGTTGTCCTGAGTGTCAGGTGATTTTACCTCAGAGAAGGGTGAGAAGGATGCTGCATATGAGCGAGAGGAAGAAGGCCGCACACTAGGTGCTTAATGACCTGCATGTGTTATAACAATTGGAATAGTTTTCTTAGAGTAATCAAATGTCCCTTAATACCAGGACCTTTTTGCCCATTTGTTTTTAAGAGTTCCACTTAGATAAAGCAATGTTTTTATATGCAGCGTTACTTTGAAAATCAAGTGAAATATTTTAGATAAAAAATTAACATTAAGGTTACTGATTTGTCCTCAATGTATTTGATTCATTCTCCTGAATAAGAAACATTCTAACTTTAATACATATCTAATTATATCCTCAGTATAACCATTAATATTCCCAGCTGATTGCATTCCTCAGTTTGAAAGTTTGTTCCTGATAGTGTAGAAATCTCAGACTACAAACAAATCATTTACAGAGACTATTTAGTTGACAGATTAGAACCTATTTTGCATTTTCGGTATCTTAACTTTTTCAGAGAAAGCACTAAATAATTTAGAGTTTGGGTCAGTACAGAGAGAATGATAATCCAGCTCACTACTGTGTGGCCAGAACCTTTGCATGTCAATACGGAGAGAAAGGATAAAATGTTGATTGATAAAAAGAGCAACGATAATCTCGTGCTGCAAGTAAACACTTTGGATGCTGCCTGCTGTTAGGACCTTAAACAGAGTAAAAGGCATGAAAGATTATTAAATAATGTTCCAGATTATACACAGCTCAGCATTTTTCATCCACCTTTTTGGATTTTGTGGGTGGAACCCAGGGACTTGTACATGCTGAGGAAGTACTGTGCCACTGATTAACTTCTCCAGCTGAACTGAGAATTTTTCTAAAATCATGATCTCAAGAAACCTGGTTATTTCGTCATGTGTTGGCTAGTTTTTATGTCAATTTAACACAAGCTAGAGTCATCTGAAAGGAGGGAGCCTCAATTGAGAAAATGGTCCCCATATGTTCAGGCTGTATAGGCAAGCAAGCCTTTAGTTTAGTACATTTTTTAAATTGTGATTGGTGTGGGAAGACCTACCCATTGTGGGTGATGCTACCCTTGGCTGGGTGCCGTAAGAAGGCAGGCTGAGAAAGCCATGGGGAGCAAACCTGTAAGCAGCACCCTTCCATGGCCTCTGTATCAGCTCCTGACTCCTGCTTGAGCTTCTGCCCTGACTTCAGTGTCGAACAGTGATGTGGAATCACAAGCCAAATAAACCCTTTCCTCCGCACCTTGCTTTTGATCATGGCGTTCATCACAGCAGTAAAGCCTTAACTGAGACACATCCTCTATTTGATCTGAAGGTGATTTCTGACTAAGCCAAGTAACCTTCTGTTGGACTTCATGGGAGTTGATTGTAAAGTTCAGAAAGACAAAAAGGAGGACAACAAGTGACTTAAAGATAGAAGTTCTCATTTCTGCAAAGTGTGAATGTCTTGAGATAATCTGAGCACAATCCTTTTGTAACTTTGTTCCATGAAATTCTGATTCATTATGCCAACCAAAGAAAGAGCTAGGAGAGTGGAGTACCCATGGAGCTCCCAGCCTCAGACTGCCTTCTTGGTGTAGCAGACCTTTCTGGGCTCTTCTCCCAGTGTGGGAGAGAAGCATGGGCAGAGTTCTCATGTGGATAAGGTTCTCACTTTTGGAAATAATTAGGGCATAGAGAGGGGGTGAAGCTAGGAGTTTTTTCTCCCTAAGAGAGGTAGGTTTCTGTGTGTGTGTGTGTGTGTGTGTACACCACAGCTTTTCCACTTAACCTTAGAAGTACGACCAAAAGTGGAGTGAAGCCAGAGAGTACTGGCTTCGCTGGTTTTGTTACACAATAGACATTTTTATAAGTGCAATGAACTAAATATGGACCAAAGACTTAAGTGTAGAATACTGAAAATTGTGACTCCTCAAACTTTAGGTGATTTTGAGTTTTCCAGGTGTCTGTTATACTACCTTTACAGAGGAGGCTCTCAGAGTTCTTCTTTCTGTATTTCCACTAAGACCACTACCTACCTTCTTCTGGAGAGCTGATTTCACAGTGGTGCTATTTGCAGGAGACCATCTCTTTTTTTTTTTTTTTTTTTTGATACTTTATTTACATTTCCAATGTTTCCCCTTTTCTGGGTCTCCTCTTTGGAAACCCC